>OX327002.1:10162385-10897598 GCA_946800695.1 Geum urbanum | reverse complement strand
ATAAAGCTATTACCTGTTTGGTAAAACTATAATTAAATACGGTTGGTTGCTTTGAAAAACAAACTAGTGGGGTGTTTGGTAATGCATCATATATACATACAGTAATTATATATAATGACAAAAATAGACATGTTATACAGCTCCATTATCCAAAAGCCTACAACCATTTTCTCTTTATTCATTCATTCACTCACGAATGAATGAAAATATACAATGCCAAATGATTCCAATTATCAACGTCAGTGGCAATAGAGGTTAGAAAACAATATAGCAACTCTGCGAACTCCACAAATTAAGATTTCTATTGAATTTCAAACCAAGCTAGATAGTAGATACAGTAGTTAACCAAAAAAAAATATTAGTACTGAAAAAGGAAAAAAGAAGCTGATATTGAGGTTTATATCAGTGTGCCCGTCAAACTTGAAGCAATACTATCTCTTAATGCTTCAATTTCTCTTGAGAAATGGCCATTGTTATTTTGTGCATCATGTTTCTCGTCTGTCTCTTCATCATCATAAAGATTTTCATTTTCATCAAAAACTCAATCACGTTCAGTATACCTCCTTATATAATTATGAAGAGTCATTGTCGTTAAAACAATCTTCACTTGTTTCTCAAATGAATAAGTAGGCATGTCCCGTAAGATATTCCACCTTTTTTTTCATACTCCGAAAGTGCACTCTATAATGTCTCTAAAAGAAGAGTGTGTGTCATTGAATATCTCTTTATAACCCGTTGGTTGAGCACCTCTGCGAAAATCTGGAAGATGATACCTCTGACATCTATATGGTCCCAAATATCCCTTCATCTGTGGATAACCGGCATCCACTAGATAATATTTTCCTGTAAATAAAAGATAGCATGATCAATATATAATTTGGTAAAGCTCGTTCTTGTATAGATACTATACCAATGTTTATATTGGAAGCATAATTACCATTTGGAGGTTTAGGAAAATTCAGAGTTGGATTTTGAATTGTTGATTGAAATATCCTTGTGTCATGAGCAGTGACCTCCCAACCTACACATGCAAATGTGAATTGCATATCAAAATTGCACACAGCCATTATATTTTGTGTTGGCATTCCTTTTCTATCAATAAATGGCACATGATCGGAAGGTGGTACTTTGGCATTAACATGGACACCATCAATAGCTCCAATAGAATTCTACATAAATATATATCATTGATAAATATATACCATGACACAATCTTTGTAAAGAAGTAGTATAATTTAGAATGCATACCTTAAAATGAGGTATATATTTAGAATCTCCTAATATCTCTGGTAGAATGTCTTTGAATTCTAGATCCAATGGTCTTATGACTTCTCGAGCCATGACACAAATGACATCAAGCAATTCACTGAAATATCTACTAACAGTCTCACCCGAATGTTGGAATAGCTCTTGTACATTCCTGTTTCCTGCCCCTTCTCCTAAAGTGTATAGGAACATACCCAACTTCTCAGCAACACATATTCTTCTTGAACCCTTTAGCTGATAAACATTCTCCAAGTCACCACACAGTCTAATAAATACATCTTTGTTCATCTGGAACATGTTATGACAACAAGGATTCCAGATAGCTGATTTGGTTCCACTTTGGTCATTTTCGAGGTTAATCGGCTCAACTGTGTTTTCTTTAGTTATCTTCTTCCTCATTCCCATCTTTACCATAAGAAAACATATACTAAAAGACAAACCAAAGTAATTGATCCAAAATAATTGATGAATATAGGTATATGGTTATGTATATGACAAACGCATCCATACAAAAAAATCACATGTCAACGTATCCAAAACTATGAGATTTGATATCAATTAACCCACTGTGCAATTTGATCAATATTATAACCCATCTCAACAGATGATATTACATATCGATGTAAACATATGAATAAAAAATTTCCACTGACCTCTTCACAAATAGATCAGTTCCTCAAGCGATCGTTTCCAATCAGACCCCTTTTCTCCCTTCAATAGATAGATAAAGCAATCAGCTTTTGCATCTAGCTAACATCAAAGTGATAAAAAATAAGAGAGAACAGAATAACAAACCTTAATTGTTCACAAACACTGATCAGAACTATACCGAGTACACTCCTATTAGAACATATATATATATATATATAGAAACAAATCCTAGAGATGATGAAAATCGCGCTATGTATGAGAGGAAGTCGGGTTAAGAACGGCAAACATGAGAAGGAAGATGGGAAATCGCGCTAAAGTTGGAAGGAAAATGAAGTGAGCGCGGGCTGTGGGATTGGATTGATGTTGTCAATTATCCATTTCAATGAGGATGTTATAGGGTTTCAAAAACCTTCATTAACTTAGCGCGCATCTGAGAAGCGTTCAAGAAATGCAGATGAGAAAAAGTAGGGCATGATCTGCTTTTGATATTCGTGGTATCATGCCGCAATAAACTAGAAAAACTCGGCATTTAAGTTTTTACCAAACAAATTCACAACCCAAAATGTTGAGAAAAAACATATTTCAGCTCCATAACTCAGCTCCAAACGGGACCGTAGTATGGAGGAACGTATAAATGTCTCTAAAAGTCAAATAAATAAATAAAAACACATGTAAATATTTTACAGTACACAATAGAGACCGATGCCCATCTCCCTCTCAAAGGAAGGGACGGAAGAGAGTGCCATACGAGAAATACTATGTCAATTGGAACATGCATTAGTCTCTATGGGTGAAAGAAACAAATATTGGTCCATATTCTAGTTAGTAAAAAACGGTACGTGAATTATACGTCAAAAATACGTATTTGTATAATTCAATATTTTTAAATAAATCAAATTCGTAAAAATTCAGCCATAAAATTCAAAAATGGCAAATTATAAAATTCTATACGTACATATTTAAAACGGAAAATGATTAAAATAAAAAAACATAAAAATTCGGATATATACACATTATACATATCAATATATTTTAATATATAATTGTGAAACAGACTGATATTATGGACTTTTACTGAACCATAAAAATGCATTATTGATATAATCATATAATCTACAACTTTGCATCAAAAGACAACAAAAATATTAGATATAATCTTCCACACTTGCGTGTGAAGTGTTGTGCACTAGAGAAATAATTCTAGGGAACTCCAATCACTTATTTTTTCAATTACTTTTGTCTTAAGAAACACAACATGTTGTAGAGAAAAAGTCATATTTCTTCCTTCCTTCCTTTTTTTTAATTCACATTTTTTTCATTAAAAAAACATAATATTCGTAAAATTCATGTTTAATTCAGCCAAGTTAAAAAAAACGCATTTTTTTCCAAATCTTTGCATTGTAAACAAAAAACGGACGTTTTATTCAAAAATTCGTATTCACGAATTTATTAAGTATGGTCCATATACCAAAAGTCCCTAATTGCCCTTTTTCTCGCAGTGATAGAAACTACTTTAGGAGTGTAAATCTTGTGCAAACAAAATTTAATATTTATGAATTATGAATGTAAATTTTACAAACTTTGATTGTTTTATCTTCACATTTTTATTGTTCACCAAACGTCATGCAATGCAAATAATTTCTGATTAAGCTAGTTTATAGTATGCATGATATTTTCAAGGGAGTCTAAACTTAACTAAAATATATCGGGGAAAAATGATTTGCACATACATTAGATACTCTATATGTGACTAACATTGTAGAAAAAGATTTTCATTATGAATTGCGGAGCATGAACAAACCATTCTATAGTTTCAATTGTAATTTTCTTATATATATTGAAAATAAAAAAATCCTAGCTTTAAATCGAATTCAAAACTGTAACCAGCTGGTCCGTAACCGTCCGTTTAGCATGAGAAATATAAAGTTGCAGAGCATAATATGGTGCACTGCATTCATATGTCAGCTGCGTACAACAAATCACACGGTTCACGCTAAATTGATAAGTGGATCGAGGTGGGTCCCGAAGCCGTCAGTGAGTTGAAGATTACACTTGTGCCCCTGAGACTCTACACGACTCAACATTCATATTGGTCATAACCTCTTCAAACTCTCTCTCTCTGCCCATCATCTTCTTCAGACTTGTTCAGAAAATCGCTGACGTTTGCCCAGTCACCGCCTTCCTCCATCTCTCTACTCTCTCTCTCTGTCTTCACAACGTCGGAGCTTCCATTTTCCGGCTCACGAGCTCAGAATCGAAGTCGGAGAAGATAACCGGAGGCAATGGAAACCCTAATTCAGCTTTGAATCGGAGAAATCAGCCGCCCCTTTTGTTCCATGACCGAAACCTGAGCTCGAATTCCGAGCAATGTCAGTCGCCGAGCTCAAGGAGCGCCACGTGGCGGCCACCGAGACTGTCAACTCTCTCAGAGAGCGCCTGAAGCAGAGGCGAGCCGCGCTGCTCGATACCGATGGTATGCTGCTGCTTCTGCTTTTGTTTTGATTTCTTGATAATATAGATAGGATTGGTTGTGGCTTTGGTGAACGGAATCTCTCTCTGATCTAATTGTTAAATTTTGTTGCAGTGGCTGGTTATTCAAGGTCTCAGGGGAAGAGTCCGATCACTTTCGGCCCCACCGATCTCGTTTGCTGCAGAACATTGCAGGGACATACCGGAAAGGTATTGTTCATGCATATATGTACTTACATTACATTTTAATTATGTGGATGTGTATCTCGTGTTTTAATTCTATAAATAATGAATAATTTGGAAATGAAATGTGGTATTAAGAGTAGGAGGCCAGATGCTTGGTATTGAGGTATATTAAATGGAGTGACCTAGCATATTATATCAGTTTGAAATGTTTTAGATGGTAGAAATAGTATCCCCGGGATTGTGAAGCGAAAAATGTCCCGAGAAAGAAACTGAAAAGGCAGGTCAAAATCCATGGATTTTGTGTCCGGCCGATACCTAAGATCATGGTGGAAGAAGAAATTAGTAAAACCCTATGAGGGTAACCCATTATGAACCCGAGAAAATTGATCTCTGCATCCGTAATGATTTCTAATGGAACAATTTTACCTGCTAGCACCCCTGTATGGATTTTATTTAAAGCAGCCACAAGCTGGTTGGTTGTTTAAGTACCCGTGTTTCTTTCAACTAGCTATCTTGGGCTTAGAGTCGAAATTTCCTGGTTACATATCATTGGGTGTAATAGATGTAAATTGATCTAGCCATGAATGATATACTTCTAGAGTTTGATAGACTTGAGCTTAATGTTATTTATTAATATCCACATAATGTAAGTAGCGGTTACACATCATTCAAAAGTTCGTTTATGGCTTTTTTTTTCTATATTATAAATGTCTGTTTCTTGGGATTTCGGTTTTAAGGCTGCCATGTGTTGTTCTTGTCTAGTCCCTGACCACTGCAGTCTATCTACGTGTCCTTTCTTTCTTTTCCTGTCGACTTCTGAAATAATTAAAGAAACGGTCAATCCTATTTCATGAATTTGATTATCATAACTTTGATGCACTTCTAAGCAGAGGAGATCATCATGTTGTATCTCTTTCCTGAAAAGGAAGAAAGATGATGATGTTGTTATGTAAATTCATACTCATAAAGATTGTTTCAGGTGTATTCGTTAGATTGGACTCCGGAAAAGAATCGAATTGTTAGTGCATCCCAAGATGGGCGATTGATAGTGTGGAATGCTCTAACAAGCCAGAAGACTCATGCCATAAAGCTGCCTTGTGCATGGGTCATGGCTTGCACTTTTTCGCCAACTGGTCAATCTGTTGCTTGTGGTGGTCTTGATAGTGTTTGCTCTATATTCAACTTGAGTTCACCCTGTGACAAGGATGGGAATCTTCCAGTTTCAAGAACACTTAATGGGCATAAGGGTTATGTCTCGTCTTGCCAATATGTTCCAGATGAGGATACCCACCTGATAACTGGATCTGGGGATCAAACATGTGTCTTGTGGGATATTACTACTGGACTCAGGACTTCAGTTTTTGGAGGCGAATTTCAGTCTGGACACACTGCAGATGTACTTAGGTATACTGGAAGATTCTTTTTCTTTTTGATGAGCTGTTCACATAACATCTATTGCATTAGGTTATTGGATATGATTGTGGTAGTTGAACACATGCATGTTTATTTCCGAGCATTATGAGTTGAAGTTATCTGGTTGAAGTCTGTCTTTTTTTGTTTGTAAGTAATAACTCATGAACAGTTGTTTTAGATTTTAGGTTTGCTACTGCCAGAAATTTCTCTTCACATTAATGTCATTGATTGTACAGTGTAATGCACACTGCTTGGTCAAATTGTTTTGTGGTGACGGATCAGAAACTGTGACTGTATTTCTGGCTGTTCTTGTTGAAGACTAGTCTTCTTTTCTGGGCAACTTGTCATTTATAGGTGTCACTGTGAAAATATGGTTATTTTTTGTGAATGTCCTAATGATTTGTTATATTGTTTGATCTTACATTGACACACCAGTTAATCCTGAAACATAGAAGAATAAAGCCACTGCATCCATATCTTGCCCTCTTTTCTTTCCATCGTGAAGATTCTAAATGCAGCGTCCACCATTATGTGGCAAGTGATTCACTCTTTTAACATTTTCAGTGTCTCAATCTGTCAAAGCAACTCAAGATTGTTTGTATCTGGTTCTTGTGATGCAACAGCCCGATTGTGGGACACTCGTGTTGCGAGTCGAGCAGTGCGGACGTTTCATGGTCATGACAGTGATGTTAATGCCGTGAAGTTCTTTCCAGATGGCAATAGATTTGGTACTGGATCAGATGATGGAACTTGTAGGCTATTTGACATAAGAACTGGGCACCAACTCCAAGTATACCAACAACCACATGGTGATAATGAGGTCCCACATGTGAAAACCATTGCATTCTCAATATCAGGAAGGCTTCTGTTTGCTGGATACACTAATGGTGATTGCTATGTATGGGATACTTTGCTCGCAAAGGTATGTGTATATATGTTATTTCCCTATCTTTACTCATTACATTAGTATTTTATTCTTTATGAATGCTGATGTTGTGCTTTGTACTTGAGATACTTGTTTTGCTGTACAAGGATTTTATTCAGCTTGTTCATATTGTCGCTTCTCTATTATAAACATTTGTGTGTTTTTTGTGCTGTTTTTATATGAGCAATAACATAGAATCTATTGTCTTTGTGTATCAATATAATTTGAAAGCTGCTTAAATTAATTTTTGATTATCTTTACTCCAATATCTGCATTGAATGACTTAGTTGTAACATGACGTAAACAAGTGTTTCTGGAGTTAGGGACGATGTCATCTGTATGAATGAATACTTGCTTGTTTTGTTCTGTTCAATAGAGAATTCATAGTTTACTAAACTTATTCGTTGGGTTACTCATGATTATATGAAGATTGTCCGTGACTTTTTTGTCTTCCAGTTCCTAGCTTTGATGTTATCGTAGTCAAAGTTTCACTGCCATGGGTCAAGTAGTTCGTCTGTGATAGCTATCTGGGTTTGTAGAATTTGTCAGGATTTCTGGGTTAACTATCTTGGCATGTAATCATGTTACAAATATTCTGGTCTACCACTGTTCCCAAAGATTACAGGGAGTGCTTACAAACCACAAATAAGAATGAGCATAGTCGCTGTCATTCACCTTTGACCTAGTATTCACTAACGAAGGAGAATAAATTTTATTGGGGCTATGAGGAATGCCCCCTCCCTGCTCGTCCTCTCTTGGGCTCTGAATGCCTCATATTCTCAGTGTCTTTCCAGCAGTAGAGTTAAACATACATGAACCTCAACTAATGTTGTAACTGTCAAGGATTGGAGCTCAGGATTTCTTACCATGATTAAATCATGGTTTCTCGGAATTTCAAAACATACTTTTATGGCAATAATATTGTTTAATCCAATATGTATTGAGGATAAATACAGTTTGAGATAATATAGCCTTGCATGTATAGAACGAAGTTTACAAAGGCCACCGATTGCAAAACTTATTTCTCCTTGCTACATAAGAAATGTCAAATTTCATTATCTTTTTAGATGGTGAGAACTATAATTTGTAATATCCTTGTAATAATTCGTAGGTGATCCCAATCATGCAATTTGACTTTTTCAGAATGGAAATTGTCCATGTAAGATGATGAATTGTCTCTAATATTTATGTTCTTTGCCAGGTTGTTTTGAACTTAGGATCCCTACAAAACTCACATGAGAGCCAGGTTAGCTGTTTGGGTTTGTCAGCTGATGGAAGTGCCCTGTGTACTGGAAGTTGGGATACAAATTTAAAGGTTAGGCTCTATTATTTATTTCACCATGCAATATTATTGGAGAAAAATGAAAATTTACCAAGTACCTTCAACGTTTGCTTTCTAATTGAATCTACATATAAGGAGAGAAAATGAGAGTAAAAAACCAAAGTTTTTTTTTTCTGTCTTCTACAATCTATGACAAATTTGGTATTTTGCAATCTTAATTTTTTTCCTCGAAAGGTATCGGTTATAAGTTTCATGCTATTGGTCTTGCACACTTTCGATATTCTGTGATATTCTGTTCAAGTTTCTGGACCATGAATTCAATTATACAGCAAAAGCCTTTTTATTGTATTTCGTGGTGCATTATAGTGTTTGGGTTTGCAGTAAGTTATGATTATGACCATTCAGCGCATTGCTGATTTCATCTTTTAAGGTGGTCACCTCTTTGAGAGATATTGTCAGCAATTGTTGTCAAATAAAATTGGTATATCAAAGTTGATATTGGAGACCCTTATCGAAGAGTTTACCCTCAGCGGACTTACACCGTTCTTCTCTTGACTCCATGGTCTTCATACTTAGGCCGTGACAATTGGAGACCCTTATCGAAGGGTTTACCCTCAGTGTCGTAAACATCCACAACCGGTATACCGTGAACACACTGCTAACCAGTGTCGTTCATTGAGTAATCAAGCGGTTAAAGTTATCTTCGCTAGCGACTTCAACGCCATGGAGTTCGAAACTCTAAGTGAAACGGAGATAAAGGCACTCACGTATAACGAATACGTGGCCTACGCAGCGAAACGGGACTTACACCACGCTAGTGGTTTTCGATCATTCGAAGACAGACTTGAGCAACATAATGATCATCTTGCTGCTCAGACCGACTCCTTAAAGGAGATAGCGAGTACTATGCGGTCTATGCGACTAGAGTTGAATCAAGAACAAGAGGATAAAGAATCCATAAACGCTCAGGTAACTAGTTTGGCAGAAGGTCAAGAACGCATACGGGCGGATGTCCAAAGCCTTTTAGACAAAGGATTGGAAGAATACCGCCGGTCAGCGGCAGCTATCACTCAAAGAGTCGATAGGGATCTGGGTTCTCTAACCAAAACCGTATCGGACTTGGCTAGGAAAACCAGACGATCAGAGGATTTTGCTTTTGAGTGGGAGGCACGTATAAATAAACTCATGGATGATTATCAAGTAAGAATAACCAAGATGCATGAGACTTACGAAGCACCGTTTCCCCTAAGCAAAGACGATCCTAATGAATGGCATTGGCCAAAGTTCTATAAACACCAAACCTTCCAGACATTTTCTGGTGACGATGATGCTAATGCGGCAACACATCTGGCTTACTTCACCTTGCAGTTAGGCCAGTTTGCCGAGGACGATGGACTCAAACTAAGGGTCTTCGGTTCATCGTTATCGGGATCAGCCCTCGTATGGTACACTGGCATCGAGAAGAGCTCGATCAGTACATGGAAGGAGATGGAGGCCTTGTTTATAGACCACTTCGGAACGGAACGTCCAGAAACCACCGTGGGAAAGTTGGCTTCTCTTAGCCAATCGGTGACCGAGAGTCCGGTCACTTTCCTACACCGTTTCCGTTCAGAGTATAACCTCTGTAAGACCCCTCTAAGCAAGGAAGAGGTGGTAGAGATAGCCAAGAATGGGCTGGAGGATACTTATCACCAGCTATTCTTAAATAGCAAGTATTTCTCTCTAAATGAATTCATCGCTGCGATGACCAGAGCATACAGCAACATGCAGGAGAGAGATAACAGAAAGAACGCGTCCAAAGGGACGTATAGCAATAGAACTTATGACAGGTTAAAGTCAAAAACTGTGGCTTATGTTGAACCAATGGATGACCAGGAAACAGATTCTGAGGACGATCATATAGGGGCTGTGGATTTAATGTCAAGTAAAGTGCTGAAACCCCGAAAGCTTCAGAAGAATAGAGGTCCCGTCAGGCTCTCGACAGTGGCTTTTACTAAGCCAGAGTTCGAGAAGTACACTTATGACGCCAACATGGCGCATGAAATTCTGGACGAGTTGTACGGTCTGCGGGTTGTCAAAGCAGACTTCGGGCCGCTTCCCACGGCTGAGCAGTTAAAGGGTAAAAAATACTGCAAGTTCCATGGAGCATGGAACCATCTTACCAAGGATTGTATCAAGCTGAAGGACCAAATCCAGAAGTGGATCAATGAAGGAAAGTTGGAGTTGGAGGGTTCGTCCAAAACAACAGCATTGGTGGATTCTGAGCCATTCCCTGCTCAACAGGTGAACATGGTGGACGTAAGTTGGCCAGCACCTTGTAGAATCCTTGAAAACAAAGAGGCTTGGAATCAACCAGCCTATTTAACCGATTCATTCAAGACGGACATGGTAGATGAATATTTGGATAGGTTAAAGGATATGGGGTTGATTTTCTTCTACCCTGTCTATAAGCTTAGACATCTACGGTATGAAGGGCCAGCACAACATTTTTGTAGATTCCACAATCACTTTGGCCATCGAACATCGATGTGTTCAACCCTGAGAGACAAGATCCAGGGCTTGATCAACTGGCAAGTGATTGTAATCACTGATGACGGAGAGATGGATTTTCATCCTGAATATCCTCGTAGAATGCCATCTCCTCCGATCACAGAGTCTCCCGTCAGCGGTACTTCTTCGGAATGTAGTCAAGGTACACCAAGTCAAGAGAAGAAGAAGTCCAAGCAAAGGACCAGGCGAAACATAGCCTTTGCCCGACCCAAGCGGACGCGCGTCACATACGACGCATCCTGGCGGGAAGAAATATTTGAAAAGCTATGCCAAGATGGAATAGCAGTGGTGCCTGACAATTGGGGATCACCAGACCCACATCCAGATGATGTCAGGGGTCTCCCTTATTGTCAATATCACCACAAGTGGGGAAGTCACGGGACAGCTGTCTGTAGAGATCTGAAATATAAGATTCAGCAGTTGATCGATGACGGAGTAATAGCGATCGAGCAAAAGCCTTCGCTCAACTTAACAACTCCAATCCCCATGATTGTTGGCATGTTGGACGTAACAGGTACTAAAATCAACAAAAGAAAACAATTCAACGACCAACCAACAGCTGGCGAGAGTCTACCTCGTACATCAAAGGATAAAGGAAAAGAGAAGGCGGACCCTAAAGCAGACTCGCCAATATCCCTTTGTGCACACTGTAAGTTGAGGAGTGGGTTGAAGATCTCCTTTGAAGAGCTGGCTCAGGCAGCCAAAACCTTCCCGGAATTATTTTCCAATAAAGATCCTCAGTCCCCACCATCGAAACAAAGGGATACTCCTGCTCCCAAGCGACCAAGAGCAACCAAACAAGCCAGTGTGGTTAAAACACCTGAATCTAAGGTTGCTGAAACGCTCACCAAACCGTACGTTCCTCCAGCTTCAAGGAACATCACAAAGGAGGATGTATGGTATATAAGGGAGAAGGGAAAGACAGTCGAGGTGACTCCAAGTAAGAGGAGGAACCTACAACGACGCTTTGGTAGGGCCAAGAGAGCATTGGATGCTTACGAGGCTGGCCTTATCAAAGAAGAAGACCTGGAGTTTCCTCCAGAAGTGCTGCAAAGGCGGTTGAACACCCTTGCAGCAAATCCATTAGTGGTGTTTGGGAAGAAATCTCACGAGCCCAAAGTGAGAGCCCAAAGACCAGGGGTTTTCGAGAGAAACCCAGAATTAGCAAACAAAGGAAAAGAATTTGAACCTACTCTAAAGGTTCACCGGGTAGTTCAGAATCAATTACCAGTAAGGAGGTGCCTTACTTTTGAAGAAGACACGGTGAAACAAGTAGGGTTGAAGACACCTCCCAAGGGAGCAGAGGGGCCACCACAACAAAGTATTCCAAGCAAGCCACCAGTCCTGCAATGGAGGCCAAGGCCTTTAGTGGTAGAAGAACAAGCGAAGGCCAAGAAATTAGCCCCAGTTCCCAAGGAAACAGCTACACCACCAACACCACCGCCAGCTATCGATCCTATTCCTGAGGATATTATACAGCAAGTTGCTCATCTCGAACTGACTACATTGTCTATCGAGGAAGGACAGCCATCGACCGAAGGTGATAATGACAACGAAGACGAGGAGTTGGTGGATTACAGTGAGGATGAGGTCGATGAAGAACACGATTGCATCAAGGAAGATGTTGCAACCATTAACATGGTGTATGTCCTATCCTCCAAATATGCTTTGCCCTCACCAGCAACAAGAGACGAATCCAGGAACATCAGTAGTGTGATGCTACAAGATGAAGAACCAGAGGTGCCGGACAGTTCCACACTCGATGACACACCGGAACTGGATTCACCAGACACAAGAGGACAAATGATGTTCTCCAAGCCCACCATTGACATGGCCATGCACATGCGACCACTATATGTCACAGGACAAGTCCAAGGAGTCCAATTGAATAAACTTTTGGTGGACTCAGGGGCAGCGGTGAACATCATCACCTTTAAGGCACTGGCCCTTATCGGTGTTCCCAAGTCAGCTATCCAAGAGACATCGCTGAGTGTCAGGAACTTCCAGGGTAGCATAACAAAGACCTTGGGGATTGTCTTCCTACAGGTACACATCGGGATAGCTTCAGGCACTTATACATTCTTTGTGGTAGAATGTACATCACCATATAGTGCCATCCTGGGACGTGATTGGATCCATAAAAGCTACTGTGTACCATCCTCGTTGCATCAGCAGATGCTATTGTGGAACATGGAGTCAGGCGAAGCAGAAATAGTCAACGCTGACCCTCGCCCATATTCCGTCTCTACTAATGCTCTAGAAGCCAGGTATTACCACAGTGACCTTAGGCCACTGGAGGTATGTGGCGTTGATAGTAAAGGCCGCCCGATGGGTGTCACGACCTCTGAATTAGCTCAGTGGGGGATTGTTCAAGCAAATCAGGATAGTCAAAGACCCTACACCATCGAGCTACCATCCAGACGTTCTCCATGAGTGGGTCTCTATCTGAAATAGAGGCCGAGGCTTGTCTTTCGTTGCACAAACGCTTTCATAACTTTATGTTAGAAAGCCAAGCCTTAGAGAAAGTTCCAATGATTGCAGCATTGGAATACGTGGATGAAGACGTTTGGCAAAACTTAGGAGAGGAGGACGAGATTCAACTAGCTCCAGCAGCCTTAGATGATATACCTCCTAAAGTGAAAGATCCCATCGAACACATTCAGATTGGGACACAGGAAGAGCCAATGTCTGTGGCTATAAGTACTTTCTTAGAACCTGAAGAGAGGCTCCAGATGATTGAGTTGCTAAAAGAATATGCAGATTGTTTTGCAGAAAAATATGAGGACATGCCGGGTCTTTCACCAGACTTAGTTTGTCACAAGTTGCCTACCATCGAGGGAAAGAAGCCTGTAAAACAAGAAATGCGTCGCATGAACATAGAGACAGCAATTCTAGTCAAAGTGGAGGTTGAGAAGATGCTCAAGTCAGGAATTATACGAGTGGCCAAATACAACGAGTGGCTGTCCAATATAGTTCCAGTCAAGAAAAAGAACGGGAAGATGCGAGTATGCGTCGACTACAGAGACTTGAACAATGCAACCCCTAAGGACGCTTATCCTATGCCAGTAGCTGATTTGTTGGTTGACTCAGTTGCCCGCCATGAGATGTTAACATTCATGGATGGTACTGCAGGATATCACCAGATTCCAGTGGCGGATGAGGATAGACATAAAACGGCATTTCGATGCCCAGGCTTTGCTGGTGTTTTTGAGTATGTGGATATGCCATTTGGACTCAAAAATGCAGGGGCAACCTACCAACGAGCAATGAATTTGATCTTTCATGATCTTATTGGTAAGACCATGGAAGTATACATCGATGATGTGGTAGTCAAAACAAAACATCGAAGCGACCATTTTGAAGACTTGAGACAGGTGTTTCTCAGAATGAGGCAGCATCAACTGAAGATGAACCCAGCCAAATGTGTGTTTGGCGTCCAGGCAGGTGACTTCCTGGGTTTTCTAGTTCATCAGCGTGGGATTGAGATACCGGATGATAAGAAACAAGCGGTTATCAGTGCCGCCCCACCAAAGAGTAAGAAGGAACTACAACGTCTATTAGGAAAGATCAATTTCTTACGACGATTTATTGCCAATACTGCTGGGAAGACACAACCATTCTCTACTCTCCTCAAGCTTCAAAATCAGAAAGACTTTGTATGAGAGCCTATACATCAGGAGGCCTTCGATACCATCAAAGCATACTTAACGAACCCACCAGTCTTGGTCCCTCCAAGACCTGGGGTTCCTCTTAAGCTGTACATATCAGCTACCGACCTCTCCATTGGAAGTCTATTGGCTCAGGACGACACAGCAGGGGTTGAGCGTGCTATTTTCTACCTAAGTCGTACCTTGAACGATTGTGAAACGAGATACTCTCCAATGGAAAGGTTATGCCTAGCCTTATACTTTTCAGGGTGTAAGTTGAGGCACTACATGCTATCCTTCACTACGTGTGTCATAGCACAAACAGATTTAGTGAAGTATATGTTATCCAGACCAATTCTCCGTGGTCGTATTGGAAAGTGGATTTTGGCTCTCTCAGAATTTTCTTTGCAATATGTCCCTCAGAAGGCGGTGAAAGGCCAGGCAGTGGCTGATTTTTTGGCTCATCATCCCATGGAAGAAGTGGTCGATGGACCAGAACTGGATCTCGCTCGTATCGATTTGGCCCCTTGGTGTTTATATTTCGATGGGTCAAGTACGAGTACTATGGCTGGGGCAGGGGTAGCTTTGGTCTCCCCACGCGGCCAAACTTATTCTTATTCTTTCAGGTTGGACTTCAGGTGCACAAACAATCAAGCAGAGTATGAAGCTTTAATCATTGGATTAGAACTTCTATTAGATATGGAGATCAATGACGTGCATGTCCTTGGAGATTCCCAACTAGTGATCAGACAACTGGAGACCAAGTACAGGGCAGGCCCAATACTAGAACCTTATGCAAGGAGGGCTTGTGATTTATTGAAGTTGTTTACAGAGGTGGAGTTGAGTCATGTTCCTCGAGAGAAGAACTATGCAGCTAATGAGTTGGCTCAACTAGCAACGGGTGTAAGTTTACAAGATGGAGTACGAGAAAGAATACTCAAGGTTGAAAGAAGAACCCTTCCATCTTTCCTTGCACGACAAGAAGACAAAAACGAATGGTACGTTGCTACACTTGATCACATCGATAAAGACTGGAGGCAGGAAATCATCTCCTATCTCCAGGATCCTAATAATCCGGTTGACAAGCGGATTCGATTCTTAGCTCCCAATTATGTGCTTAAAGATGCTGAGTTATATCGAAGGGGAGAAGAAAGCATACTATTAAGGTGTGTCTTTGGACGTGACGCTAAAAAGTTAATGAGAGAAGTCCATCTTGGGACTGCAGGGGCTCATCAAGCCGGTCCCAAGATGAGATGGTTGCTAAGACGACATGGCTTCTATTGGCCAGGAATGCTCAGAGACTGCATCACGTTCGCTAAAGGTTGTGAAGAATGCCAGAGACATGGTCCAGTCAACCATATGCCCAGAATACCATTACAGCCTATAATCAAGCCTTGGCCAGCTCGAGGATGGGCTTTGGATTTAATTGGAATGATTCATCCGAGGGGCATAAGTTCATTATCGTGGCTACTGATTTCTTCACAAAGTGGGTCGAAGCTCGACCTCTCAGGGTATCTTCAGCGAAGGCCATCCGTCAGTTTTTATTCGAAGATATTATATGTCGGTTTGGCATCCCTGAATGTTTTGTTTCAGACCGAGGGGCAGCCTTTTTGTCTGGAGAGGTAGATACTTTAATGAAGGATCTTGGGATCCATTTTCTACACTCTTCTCCATACTATGCCCAATCCAACGGTCAAGCTGAAGCGAGCAATAAGATCATTATTCATATCCTAAAACGGATGCTCGCTGGAAATGTCAGGCTGTGGCATGAAGAACTTTTTCATACCTTGTGGGCTTACAGGACTAGTAAGAGGACCCCCACAGGTACAACTCCTTATGCACTGATGTTTGGGCACGATGCTGTTTTGCCTTTAGAGATCAATGTTCAGTCTTTACGGGTAATGGAGCAACATAATTTGATCGGTGAAGACTATGTCCAAGCAATGTGGCAAGAGCATGAAGATCTCGATGATCATCGAATACAGGCTTTTGAAAGTCTACGTGCTGAAAAACAAAAGGTGGCTCGTGTCTATGACCAGCGAACAAGGGGCATGAGTTTTGCAGAAGGAGAACTCGTTTGGAGGGTGATCTTGCCTATCGGTGAGAAAACGGAAGGACGAGGAAAATGGTCAGAAAAATGGGAAGGACCATACATCATCGATCGACTGTTGGGTAAATGAGCAGTTCGTTTGAGAAATCGAGATGGTACTATACATGCAAACCCGATAAATGGTCGTTACCTAAAGAAATTCATACAACCTGTTTGGGAGTATGATGATCCTCCACATGCTGCTTAATCTAGTTTATTCATGCTCTTGCATCAATAAACTACAGGGGCAACTCATATACTCATCGAGGATCATAGTCATCGAATAAACCTACCAATGGGGTTAAATAATCAAGTGCCAAATTTTGTATCAGAGTAATTATTTTGTCCAAGTCAAAGTTCGATACAGGCCAGTCTTTGTGGCTTAAATTTTTGAGCAAACTATATACGAGTTTATCAACACAAAGAACTTTTACACTGCAAATAAATACTACATTCAAATACTTGGAACAATACAAATGCTTTGCGGCCTCAGGCTCTGATACCATATGGTGAAGATGAATCTTGGACAACTGCAAAAGATGAATGAAAAATCTTAAACTGCAGAAGATGAATGTAAAAGCTAAAGGATTCATTCTTCACAAGATCCTCTGCGTGGCTCTCCATCTCTCAACCTAACAAGAGGTCCAAGTTGGAGAGCGAAAAGGAGGATCCTCGGTGCTCCCAATCCCGTCTCTCAAGAAGATAAAACCTGCAGATCGAGCTCGGTGATTTGAAGAGATCGACCTCGGTGAAGGAGAGGGAGAGGAAGCTGGACCGTCAAGACAAGAGGAGGAGGACTACGACAAGAGTTGCACCTGCCTTGACGATCATCGCCTTTGTCCAGTCAACATGATGCCCCCAACTTTTCCCATGGACTGCAGGAGGCATTAAAGAGGAACACCACCCTTTATGCCTATCGACACCGAACGGGTACGAGACAGAAGTCGAAGGGGATGGAACCTCTGGATTGTGGCCTCTCCCTTAGAGTCTCCTTCAAAAAGGGAGAGCCAAGGCGACGCCTGGGCATAGATATTGCTATCTAGTCCAGGTTTGGGCATGGATATTGCTATCTAAGGAACAGAACATCGAAGGATTTATCTGGAGGTCTCTTTGGATAGTAAGACCAGAACATGTCGAGTTGGGTTTGATTCATTCTCGCAAAGGACTTGGTGTATTTTTACCAAGGAAAGGAAACCTTTTATAGCCAGGAATTACGACGGTTTGGTTTCGCATGAGTAATTACACCCAACAACAGTGAATACGTGTTCAATTAACAGTGGACCATGAAGCGGTTTGACTGCTCGCAAGAAGTGCATGATAAATGAGAAGATCTTTGGGGCAGTTAAAACGTATTTCAAAAGATTTCGATGGTCTAACGCGATACGAATTCCAAGTATAGAATTCAATTCCATTTATTGCTGGACAACCGAAAGAGTTAAAATTAGTTACAGCTTGAAATGAGGCTGGATCAGGGTTTGGAAAAAGGGCTTATTATAGAGGCCCAACCAAGTTTTAAACCCAATAGAAGCTTTGTTGTCAAAACAGTGTAGATATATAAAAATCTTTGTTTGTTCGATAACAAATACAAAAAAGCCTATACTAAAGGCCCAAAATTTGCAATTGGAAGACGAAGCTCTTTATATTAATCTTAGTATACTCCGAGGCCACCCAGGCTTGTTGAGCTGCTAAACAAGCTTCGCTAACTTTCGCACGTGCCTCTTGTAGATGTTGAGCCCGAGCCTCGTCCTCATTCAGGAAATGTTGTACTTTGTCCTGATAAGCGGGGATTTCAGTTTCCAAGACAGCTATTTCAGAGTTGAGTTTGGCAAGGTCGGCCTCAAGAGCAAGCCTTTGGGCACGTTTGGTCAATAGAGCCTTTTCCCTTGTCTCTTTCTCCTGCACAAGTTTTTGAATTTCCTCTGCTTCCCTTTGAGTTGTTTGCTCTAGGTTGCTCGCTGCTTCAGTCTCACGATCAACCCCGAGTGTTAGATCATGAAAGACTTCACTTTGGCGTTGATACTCAAGGAATTGTTCTTCTAACTTATCCAGGAAAGGAATAAATGCTGCAGGGGCAGTGGCTCGGAAATCCTTCACTTGTCTCGAAACGGCCTGAACATCCGTACTGGAGTCTAGTGGCCCAGAAAGAATTTTACGAAGCTGACAAATGAGGACCGTACGATCAGGAGAAGTGCTTGAAGTGCTCGATGCACCTGCAAGTTCTTGAACTGCGGTTGACCCTTGCACACTGAGCAGGTCGAGTTGTTTTCCAGATGATTTCCTTGCAGCAAACGGAAGGTCCTTCATCATCATTGGCTAGGGATCGATCAGGTTGGTCTCCGACGACCATCGAAATTGGCTCTCCTACTATGCTTGCTTGTTTCCTTGGGCTATCAGGAAGAATTTGCTGAATGGTCACGTCCATAGAAACAGCATCGGGCTTCGATGTAAAATAACAGGAAGTGTTAGGAATATATCGAACAAATTTCTAACCTAAGAAGTGAGGTTGCGATAGCTTACTTGTTGGGGAGACAGTATTGGTGTCTCCTCAAGAGTCTGAACTTGTGGCTCTGATAAGGGGGGATTCGATGCTTCGACCTCTGGGCTAGTCTCGACTGGAGTTTGTGATCGATCAGATCTGGGCTTTGGTGAGGAGACGATTTGTTCAGCCTCTGAAGCAACTTGTTCATCATGAGCACTGGAACCTTCGCCAGAAGAGGAAGGAATGTAGCAGCCTTGAATTTCAATCTGAAGACGGTTGTACAAGGTGGTAAGGGCTACAGGTTGTTTCTTCTCCTCTTCTTCAAGTTCCGCTCGATGGACTCCAGCCAAGAATTTGACGATAAAGCCCTTGCAACACTCTTGGTGGCTGTTGACTATTGCCTTGTCTGCTACGGTGGATATGTTACTGGACTCATCGAACCTCAGAATAAAGGCCTGGCTGTGTCCTTCGAGGAGCCTTTCTCCTAGTGAGTCAATTACGTAGTAGGCTTCGTCTTCAGCCTTGAGGACGAAGAAGTGATCATTCCAGCTCACTATGTAGACCTGAGGTTTCCTGCTTTTCTGAATGTGTTCCCACAAGTCATCGAAGGAGCAGCAGCCTTGACCTTTCAGATTAGCAAACCTTTCAGGATTAAAGAGTCCTATCAAGGTGTCATCGGCCGAGAAATGGAGTGGCATGATGTTTGCCTTCAGGATGGTGTCCAAGTCAAAATGCAGGTTTGGATACTTCGTGGCCAGAGACTCATCCTTGCATAGCTCTTGCCATTCCCTGGAGCCTTGAAGAAGGAGGTCATCGAACTGAGAAAGAGTGGGAGTGCTACCTGGATTTGCACAAAACCAGTGTGCAATGGTAAAAGCAATAGCTGAGCAAGCACTAGACCCTGAGGCTTGACTACTCCTTTGATCGAATGAAGCGAAGAAAGATGGAGTGACGAGGCGTAGTTGGTCGTTTCTGCTCCTAAGCCGAGATTCCAACCAAACTCCACTCTTTGGGGGTGCCCGTTTGAGTTTCTTGGAACTTTGGGGCTACAGAGATTAAGGGCCAATATCGAGATCAGTAATGAGAATCAGCGGGTTCTGAAAAGGTAATATATTGAATACTTACAGGTGATTTGGAACGCTGGGTCCTTTTCTTCTTGAAAGATTGAATTGCCATGGTTATATCCGGTTGTGGATTGCACTATGAGAAGAAGAGAGGGATGGTTATTTCTGGTTTTAGAATTACCAACACAAGTGAAAATTTCTGAACTAAGACATACCTGTGGCCATGGAATTGGGCTCGAGTTGGAGGAAGGCTCGATGAGTGCTTCTTTGTCTACTGTCATCGGGAATTTCTCATCGAATCCACTAAAGATGGTGGCAAAGCACAGTGCTGGACTTTTGTATTGCAGCTCGACCCAAAATTGGGAATGCCAAGTGAGGTATGTTGGGGTAACCAACCTCGATGGGGACAGTGGCTTGGTAACCTCGGGAACTATCACCACTGGAAAGCCAAATTCTTCATCGATGACTTCTGCTGCGTTAGACTTACCCTCTGCCCGCCAGAGGGTATACTTGTTAACAGAGCATACAAGGGGCATAGGGGCATCCTGGTCGAGTCCAAGTTGCCTGCAGAAGTGATTAGGAGCATAAAGCTCATACCCGGAGTCTGGAAGTGGTAGATCCTGGCAGGTGTTCGTCTTAACGAACAAACTCCTTGCTTGATTATCTTGATCAGGAGATGGCATGAAGCCACTTGAGAGGAGGCCAGGATGACGACGATCCAGAATTCTCTCGATGGCGGTATAAGGAAGCTCTTTGCGGTAGCAGAGGTGTTTGAAGCAGCTGAAGTAGGACCATTGCTTGGTCCTAGGTTCCATAGAGACCAGCGACTTGCCCAAAATCTTTTGTTCTTCGAACTTAGGGGTTCTGGAGGGACAGAAGAAAGGGAAATAGACCTGTAGCCAGAGGTCTACCATCCAGAGTGACCCAGCTTGTTGCAAGTCGAGCCTCGATAGAGCAACTCGCTTGAGACTGTAGTAGATGGAGGCCAGGACGGGTTCAACCAAACTCAGTGGTTCTCCGCTGAAAAGGCGCTCAGCGAGATTAGTCCACGTTTTGATGACCTTTGCTGAGGTCGTGCAGAACAGGTACTTCGATAGCCAATACTCCAAGAAGGCTATTCCTCCCTTTGCGTTGCTTTTCGTTGAGAAATGATTTACCCAGGCGGTGTAGGATGTAGGCCGTTTTTCTGAGGCCTTGTCAGGAGTCTGGCTAAAAGTCTGAGGAGTCCAGTTTTTCTCAGCGGCAGGAACTCCAAAGATGGTGTAGAGGTCGAGCATTGTGATGCTCATATCTCCACAGGGAAGTCTGAAGCAGTTCGCTGTGCAATCCCAGAAGCACATTGCTACAGCAAGTGGGGGTTTGTTGGCTCCAGCTGGAAGAGAGAAGCATAGATCAATGAGTTCTGTAATCCTGCTGCTTCCTATCGATCTTTGTCCTGCCTACGGCGTTGGCGGTACCAGTCGAGGTCGTCGGGGGAGGAGTGTGGCCATTTCCCAATAGAACAGAGGCTGTCTTTCTGAGACCATGACTTTGGGTCTGCAGAAGGGTCTACCTGGAGAAGAAGGGAAGAGTTGCAGATGGCTTCCCGAAGGACAGTTGGGAGGTCCGAACTCAATGGGGATTCCAGAAATGGGCCGAGAAGACCTGTATTTTCTTCTATATCTACGGCAAGGGTGCAAGTGGTGTCTGGGTTCGATCGAGTAGCAACGTCCTTGAGCCGTTTGACAAACTTCTTGGCGTGAACGTGGTCAAAAGGAATAGTAATATCCTTACGGGGAGGCATTTTTCCGAGTTAGGGTTTTGCGGCGGTGAGAAGAAAGGTTTAGGTTTTTTGATTGTGAGAGTTAAAAAGTTGCAGTTCTCTGAGCAATTGGAAAGTTTTTTGATGAAAGTTGAAATTTGTGGATATGGACTGTTGCTCTTATAGAGGAGTCAGTCGAGCGTCATACTTTTTCGAAGAATTGATTAGACGTGGCGGTATAACGTTTCAAAGTCAATAAGCACGTCGTTCAAGGTATATTCAAGTCTTTTCACTTGTTCAGAACGTTTCCAAGTTCAAGACATGAGGGGCAATGTTTGGGCCTAAATAAAATATTTTATTTTGGGCCTGGATGGCCGAGGTCTATCGAAGCCCGTTATGGTTAATTGGTTCCTATCGAGGGAATTGTTTCCTATCGAGGAAGTTAAGATAAGATGTTTAGCGAGATTTCTATCGAGCTTCGATGGGAAGAGGATGTAGAGTTCTATTAGAACTGTGTCTTATCAAGCTGGTTTCACGCGGCTCAGTTTCTATCATAATTAGTTGATATTTGCGGGACTCTTAGAAGAGTTATGATGGAATTAGAATACCTATGAGTAGTATGACACGATGCTGGTATGAAGATTCAGGCAAAGTTACAAGAGCAGAGGAGATAGAAACAGAATCAATGACTGATATGTAAGCAAGTATATAAGGAATGCAAGGGTCTTATGAAAAGCACGACTACACAAACATACACAATCCTTGCTATACGCAATACAACCTAGACGGTTATCTCGTCTTCGAGATATCTATCTTCTTGCAACCCAAAAGGTCTGAGTACTTGTCAACTATCGATTGAGAGTATTTACGGCTCAAAGGAAGCAAAAAACCTGCAACCTGAAGGTGGAAGGGCTGCTCACTTGTATGCTGAGGGCTTGAAAACTCAAGGGAAGCTAGTGTTCTCCAACACTTCATCAAGGAATTGCTCTGCTCTACACGAGAGACGTGGGGGTATCGATTTCGTGATTTAGCAAAGAGGTGCACATATCAAAGTCCTAGGTTCCTAGGCAAAAAGAACCTATTCGGATAGGGTTGGTGCTCTCCCTATCTTAATCGCTTACATTAGAAGTCAGGCAGGCTATACTTAGTCCATATTCCGTTGAAGAACGGTGGCACGCCAGCATCGAAGCACATACAGGATAGACCGGTATACGCGGTTGAAACATCCGATATCAAAAGAGACTGCTTCGCGGAGAAAGTCTCTTCCGGGAGATATTTCTGCATCGAACAGATATGTCAATTCGTTTCTCTACCGTACAAGTTAAATGCCACGAGGTGACCACCTTAAAAGAAACAAACTGACATATCAACTTTGATATCAAACTGTGTAAGATACTCGTGGAAAAGTTTATTTTCTTGTGAATTTATTGATACTGGCGTTTTGTGCAAGGTGTTATGGTATTAGTTTTGAATATGTTTCCTTCCTTATGTCATCATGTGTTCTTGCTTCAAAATTGGTTAATATTGATTAATTGTTTGTGACATCTCAAAGAACTGAATATGACGTAAACATTGCTTTGTGCTTTTGTTGCAGATATGGGCTTTTGGAGGGCATAGGAAAATAATCTGAGCTATTAGAGAGCATGGTTCTCATATTGTGCATCCTCAATTTCTGCTCGTCAGACCTTTTGATCCTCCATGGTTCTCATAGTATATCCTGTGTAGCTTTCTTTGTGGTGTTGATCAAATTACTTCCTAGGGTTTGAGGAACCAGAATCCGGTGTGTTTGTTGTAAAACCTCAAATTGAAAAAAAAAAAAACTGACCATTTTAGTAATGGAAAAAAGTTAATACATTTCTTCACAACATGAGCTGGATAAATCGTCCAATCTGTTATTTGCCTGGTTATATTTCTCTTACAAGAAGCAGGCCTTTAGATTCATCATGTGGATTAAATTCACTCCGCCACATGTATCAGCTAAAAGTTTATCCATGGGCTCTAAATTTTTCAAGTGACATCAAATTGATGTCCGAATTTCAAAAATTATCAAAGTGATGTTCAGATTCTCAAAACAAAATCAAAGTGATGTTTGCTATCAATTTCTGAGAGTATTAAAGTTATTTTCAGTTTTAAATTCATTTTTTATTTTTTTATTTCTGTTTTCAATTTTTTTCCTTTTTTATTTAATTCTCTCTCTCTCGTCACAAACACAGAAACACACAGTATCAGTGTTGCGACCCGACCACAACGCCACTGTCGCCCCTCCGCCTCAGCCTGACGGCATCCCACCTCCGACATCTTTTAGCGTCACTGTCTTCGGCTCAACTCCGGCATTCATCGCCTCCATCCTCGCGTTGGGAACTCTCCGCTTCTCTTGCCGGCCTCGGCTTTGACTCGTAGCCGCTTGCTCTCCACGGCCAAACCTTGTTTCGTGCCAGCACCAGACGACATGCCTCCCTCTACACCTTTCACGATGGCCGCTCGATCTCGCGATGATGTTTCTCGTCTCCCACAACAAAACGACGCTTCAACACCGTCGCATAACGGCGAGCTCGCCAAGGCCTCGTCACCGCCGCACCTATATTCAAATTGTCAGTGTTTAAGCCTCTCCTAGCCCTTGCAGCGTTTTAGGCTTGAGTTTTAGGGATGGAGATCGATGAACAACCCACAATGAGTTTTAGCAATTCACAAGCTGAGTCCTACTCACAATGGCGATTCACCTTTGACCACTGATGCTGCTCCGCAGGCCTGGAATTCTTGACCTGATCTCCCTAGTCGTTGTCTCTCCGAACCGGCGAGTCAAACTTCTGAAATAACCACCCCACGGATTCGAACGCAACCTTCGAAACGGCGTCGGATCTGTCGAGTATGTTCCGCCCAATCTGAGTCCAACACACAGAGGTGGTAGGAAAGGATGGACCGATGGAGGCGAGGATGGAGACCGCGGCGACGCTGAGATCAGGGTTAGGGAGTCGAGATCGGTGAGGACGCCAGCACAGATGGTGTCCTAGAGGTTGGCAGTGAGGCGAGTGGAGCGGATGAGGTCGAAGGTGAGTTTTTTGCAGACGGCGGAGAAGGGAGAGGTGACGATCTCTTCTACGGCGGATTTGTCAATGACGGAGATATAGTCTGAGAGAGAAAGAGAGAGTATTAAATAAAAAAGAGAAAAAAGAAAAATAAAATAAAAATTGAAAAAAATAGAAGAAAAAAATTAAAAAATCAAAAATGATAAGGGTAATATGGTCTTTTTGCCTCAGTTTTTGAAAAAAAAATTGCCACGTCATCAGAAATTTTCGGTAGGCATCACTTTGATACTGTTTTGAGAGTCTGGGCATCACTTTGATAATTTTTGGAGTTCAGGTATCAATTTGATACCACTTAGAAAGTTCAGACCCCGACAGTGATGTTTTTCCTAAATCTTATGAGATTCCAAGTATGAGCATCCTTGTCGTCTTTTCAAGTGACCAAGATGATAATCGAACTAAGCCAAAAAAAATTGAACGTTGCTTCTTAGCCTCTAAACTTTTAAACTCTACCACAAAAGTATTAATTGGCCCATAAATTTAATTAGATTCCAGGAAAAATGGTTGGTTTGGTCATTCATATTTGATAGATGAGACGAAATGGTCACTCATGTTTATTAAATATCGTTTTAGTCATCTATGTTTTACTTTGTCATTCAGAATGGTCATTTTGTTCATTTTAAATGTTAAAAACTACATATGTGACACACACATGCTTTACTTGAATTGATATTTTTGTCATTGTCAAGCTAATAAACTTACCTATATGCATTTTATAAGTAAATAAATATATTTTTTTAATGGCTAAAATAGACAAAGTGACTAATCTGAATTATAAAATAACACATGTGTGGCCAATCTGATATTTGTCAAGTATGAGTGACCAATCCGTCTTAACTGTCAAATGTGAGTGACTAGACCAACAATTTTCCCTAGATTCTAATTACTATTACATGATTTCTGAGTTCAAAAAAGCCATATGTCATGACTCATGAAAAATATCTTTGTGTTTTGTTCTTGGTTCGAATCGGACTACATGTCCTTCCTTCGACGAACCGGACTACTGTTGCCATTTTTGTTCTTGTTGACAAGTATTGATCTTGTAAATATTTTAGATTCCTACTTTAATTAGAATTGATTTATTCTTTATTGTAGAAATTCTCTACTTATTAAGAATATGCCTTGTAAAGATGTATATATACCCCATTTGGGAGTGAATGAAAGTATTGTTGTTTGAGCCCAAACTAAACAGTCTTTATTTTTAATGGGTTTCATTGTACTGGGCCGATGCCTGCGGCCCGCGTGAATTTTAACTTTTTCTAAAGAGGAAAGGAATCCATGACGATCTTATCATCAAGTCTTAGATTTTGATTGAAAGACCTAGAAAGTAAGAATCTTGAGCAATTAAAGTCATTAAGTGAGTCTAAGTGCTAAGAATTTTGATTCAACTATAGAGGAAATCTATACAAAATCAAGAAATCAACATCGCATACAGCCTTTGCTCTCGGTAAACAAACATTTTCATCTCGAGAAACCCTAGAAACCTGCGATCAAAAGATCTTCACCTGAAGGAGCGTGAACATTCGATGATTCAAGGAAGCACCCCTGGTTTCTCAACACTCGTAAATGAGATTTCTCTGCTTTACACCGAATGAGCTATAAAGTATCGATTTCCGTGGCTCAGCTAGAGACACGAAAACCACAAGTCCTAAGTCACTTAGGAAAAAAGTATTCATACGACGGTTGGTGCTCTCCCCGTCCCAATCACATCTTAGAAATCAGGTAGCTACGAGGCTACGTTCAACGTTATGATCCACGGTAGTGGCACGCCAAGCACATACAAACACGTGGTCGAGAAAAAGAGACAGTTTGAGACTTCTCAGTACCCTAGGATTTCTGAAGCCAAACATTTTGGCACGCCCAGTGGGACATACTTTTTGTGTCTCTGTGTGACAATGGAGGACCTTTACTAAAGGGTATGCCCTCAATGTCACAAGCATCCTCAATCGGCTTACCAAGAGCATACCTCTACTGAGTGTCGTTCACTCTTCATGAACGCAGTAAATTTAATTTTTGGAACCACGCATAGCTTAGAAATGGCGTTTAAGTTCATATCTAAAGACGAGATCAAACGCTTGACGTACGAGAACTATCGGTCGTACGCCGCCAAGCGTGACCAACACCAGGCAGAACATCTCGAACTCATTAATCAACGTTTAGCCGATCAAGTTCATGGAGCAGTGCAATATCCAGTTTGCCAAGCAACATCAACCGTATGAGATCCATTTCCCCGTACTGAAGAAGGGCACTAACGCCACTTGGCAATGATGCAGGAACTACAAGCCAATCAACTTCTAGACCTTCAGCGAGTATGGGGACGAGAGTGCATCCACTAATTTAGCTTACTTCACTTTGCAACTCGGACCTTGGGGAGAGGACCAGCAGCTCAAGTTGAGGGTCTTCGGTTCCTCCTTGTCCGATTCAGCTCTAGTCTAGTATACTGGCTTGGACCCGCAATCGATAATAGAGTGGTCGGCTACGGAAAAGTTGTTCATCGACCATTTCAAAACAACGATGCCATAGACAAGCATATGCAGGCTGGTAGCCATGTCTCAGGCTTCGTCTGAAAGCTTAGTGGCGTTCTCGTGCCATTTCAGGTCAAAATATACCTTGTGCAAGACCCTTTGGTGAAAGATGTTATCATAGATATGACGATCAATGGCCTGAAGGACTAGTATTACTGCTTATTCGTCAGCACCAAACATCCCTCGCTGAATGAGTTCATCGCTACAGTGATTAGGGCTTATAATGCCATGCAAGAGAGGAATAATATGCACAATACCTCTAAAGGGACGTACGCACCCAGGTCATCGATCATATGTAGAGAGGAACAAGCCAACTACTGTGGCTTATATTGAATACTCTGTTGAAGAAGGATATGCTTATGAAGACGAACACATTTGCACTATAGATTTAATCTCTAAAATGGTGTTGAAACCACAAAAGCTACAATAGAGCAAGGGACCAGTAAATCCCTTGACGGTGGCTTTTACCAAGCCAGAGTTCGAGACCTATACATATGACTCTAATATGGCTCATGAAATACTGAACGAGCTGATCAATCAATGAGTAGTAGAGACAGACTTCAGACCTATCCCCAATGTTGAGCAGCTAAAGGGAAAACAGTATTGCAAGTTTCACAGGATATGGAACCATTCGACCATTCGACTATGTCAAGCTTAAGGATCAGATCCAAAAGTGGATCAATGAAGGTAAGCTTGCTCTGGAGGCATCGCCTAGGACGGTCTCGTTAGTAGATTCCCAACCATTCCCTGATCCACAGGTCAATATGGTTGAAATTCAGGAAGTACTAGCTAGGCGAGAGGCGGAGAAGGCCAAGCGAAAGTCAAGAGAGTTTAGGAGAAATCAGCCGACAAGGGCATCCAAGTTGTTTAGGAAGTATACCTTTGGGTAGGATCGAACGAATGAGATCCTTGATGAGCTGATCATGGAAGACCTCGTCAACTACAGGCCTATGAAGAGGCTTGAAGACCTGGTTTATATGGGGTCGGATGATTACTTCTGCAGGTATCACAAAAAGTTTAGACATGCTACTTCCTCTTGTGTCGGTTTGAAGAATACTGTCCAAAGATTACTCGATTACCGAGTGATTAGCTTCATCCAAGAAGGGTGCCCATGCAGTGATCCCTGGTCTTTGCCACCATTCCATAAGAAGCTCAAGAAGGTATTGCCGGTAGCAAAGACTGAATAGGTAAAGAAGCCTGATCCAACAAAAAATCCTAAACGGCAATTCACATACGATGTGTCGCGGGTGGCAGAGATCCTGGATTACCTAATCCAAGCAAGGATCGCTGAAGTACCAAACGAAACTTTGCTCCCAGCAATTGTGGAAGGTCTCCCCTACTGTCGTTTCCATCATGCTTGAACTCATACGTCTGAATAATGCACCAGTCTGAAATTCTGGATTCAGCGGTGAATAGACGAGGGCGAGATAGCCATCGAATAGCAAGGTGGAGAATGCAACTCAAGATTCCAACGGTGGCGATGACCTCATCGTTGGTATGGTAGACGTGCAATGGAGCAACCCTAACAAGAGGAAGAAAACCGTGGACTTACACACAAGTAGGGAAGCAACTAGGGTATCATAGCCAGCACTGTCCACAAAGGGTAAGGAGAAAGTTGATCCAAATGCAAAGTCACCAATGGCGTTGTGCTCTCGTTGTAAAATCCATTACAGTTTGAAGATATCATATGAGGAGCCAATAGAAGCACTCAAGGTGTGCCCAAAATTAGTCTTCCCACCTGGGCATTACCAGCCTACCGGTCCATGGGAGCTAGACCCGAGAGACTCACAAGCATACAAGCGAATGCGAGCAGCATAAACTTTTCTAAAATCGGCAGCTGCAGAAGAAGAATGTGTGAACGACCAGCTTGACAAATCATACATACCACCAGCATCAAGGAACATCACAAAGGAAAATGTTTGGTATGTTAGGGAGAATGGGAAAATAACTGAGGCGGCCCCTAGAAAACAAAGGAACTTATAACGTCAGTTTGGAACGGCCAATAGGGCATTGGAGGCTTTGGATATGGGCATTATCCAACTAGAGCAGATGGCCTATACACCTGAACAACTGCAACGACGGCTGAACATGTTGGCAGCAAACCCCATTGTGGTCTTTGGAAAAAATTCCCATGAGCCCAAGGTCCGAGCAGCTAGACCCAACATTTTTTTCTAGGAACCCTGAATTTCTCTCTAAGGGTCAAATTCTAGAACCTATCCCTGAGGTTCAGAAAGTTCATAGGAAGCCTAGAAGGAGCAAGCAGACCTTTAACAAAAATAAGGACCCGAGGCCTGTCGTGCTGAAAAGTCTTCATCGAGCAACCGAGTCGAGTGAAGTACAAATTGTTTCAAGTGAGGCACGGGGGTTTAGATGGAGACCAAAGCCATTGGTGGAAGAATAGCGAAAGAAAACTGTGAGTCAGACCAAGATAACTTCATCCTTGGCAAGCAAGAGTAGGGGCATATTCTCTCCTATGAGTGTAGAACCTACATCTGAGGTTCCGTTTGAAGATAGGTTGGTGGCGGCTTTAGGGGCAATGGCTCATGTCGATCTTGAAATGATAGAGGTCAAACCATAAGAGAGGAATACAGGATTGAACGAAGAGAAAGTTGAAGACGAGGAGTTGGTAGACTACGACGAAGACGAGGAGCCAGAGATACAACTATACGGTGAGGAGTTTGACGTAATCATGGTTTTCATTTTACCCTATAAATTTTCAAGTTCTTTAGTCGAAGAAGCAAGCACGGTACCTTCCTTTCCCAGAGAATTCGTCTCAGATCAGACCAACACAGTGAACAACTTAGTGACAACTTCTTGTGAAGAAGATAAAGTAGAGCAACGGTTGCTCTCCGTGCAGCAAGAGATTAACCTGTCACTAGGGAAGGCTTACATGTTGTTCAACAAGCCAACCTTAAAAATGGCTATGCACATGAGACCACTCTACATCACCGCCAAAGTTTAAGGGGTACATCTCCACAAAATTTTGGTGGACTCGGGAGCGGCAGTCAACATCTTTACTGGGCATTCCTAAGTCCGGCATCCAAGAGACGGCTCTTAATGTCCAAAACTTTCAAGGTAGCATATCCAAGACTTTGGACATTGTTTTCCTGCATGTGCAGGTTGGACCAGGAAGTGGAATGCGCACTTTCTTCATCGTAGAATGCACGTCACCATATAGTGGAAAACTAGGCCGGGACTAGATTCACCGCAGCTACTGTGTACCATCCTCTCTTCATCAGCAAATTGTGTTATGGAATATGGAGTCATGTGAAGCAGAGATAATCGAGGAAGACCCCCATCCGTACTTAGTGTCAGCAAATGCTTTAGATGCCAGCTATTACAATGGAGACCTAATGCCACTAGAGCTGTGTGACGTTGACAAGAAAGGCCACCTCCGTAGGGGTGACGGCTTCTCAGCTAGCTCAATGGGGAATCATGCAGGTAGGCGAGGAAAAATGCTGCCCCTATACCGTTGAGCTCCCCCTAAAGTCATTTTAATGATAGAGCCTTTATCAAACATAGAGGCGAAGGCTTGTTTATCTCTCCACGATCGCCTACAGAATTACTTGATGGAGAGACAGGCCTATGAACACATTTCAATGATTACAGCACTGGAATATGTGGATGATAACGTACTGCATGAATCAGAAGAGGAGAAAATTATCCAATTAGCCCCAGTAGCCTTGGATGATACTCCACCTAAAGTCAAGGATCCTGTGGAAAAAATTAACCTCAGGAATACGGATGAGCCAATGCCTATGGCTATCAATACCTTTTTTGAGCCCGAGGAACAAAAGAGGCTCATCGAATTGCTACATGAGTATGTAAACTTCTTCATTGAAAAATATAAGGATATGCCAGGATTTTCACCAGACTTGGTATTTCACAATCTTCCTATTATAGAGAGGAAAAAACTGGTGAAGCAAGATATACATCGAATGAACTAAGACAACAATTCTGGTCAAAGAAGAAGTTATGAAGATGCTCAAATCTGGCATCATTAGAGTACCCAAGTACAACGAGTGGCTATCCAATATCGTCCTAGTCAAGAAAAAGAATAGGAAGATGAGAGTTTGTGTCGACTACCGTGACCTTAATAACGCTACACCAAATGGTGCCTACCCCATGCTGGTAGCTGACTTACTGATCGATTCAGTTGCTCGCTATGAGATGTTGTCATTCATGGACGACACAATAGGGTATCACCAGATCCCAGTGGCGGAAGCTGTTAGACACAAGATAACATTTCGGTGTCTTGGTTTCGTTGGCATTTTTTAGTACGTAGCCATGCCATTTGGATTCAAGAATGCAGGGGCTACTTATTAACGGGCTATGAATGTAATCTTCCATGACCTCATAGGCAAAACAATGGAAGTCTACATTTATGATGTGGTAGTTAAAACAAAACACTGAACATACCACATAGATGATTTGAGAAGGGTGTTCGACAGTACGAGACTTCACCAGTTGAATATGAACTTTGTCAAGTGTGTCTTTAGTGTCCAAGAATGAGGTTTCTTAGGTTTCTTAGTCCACCAGCGAGGGATTGAAGTTCCTGATGATAAGAAGGAAGTAGTGCTTAACGCAAGCCCACCACAGAATAAGAAAGAACTTCAATGCATGCTGGGTAAGATCAATTTTCTTAGACGATTCATTCCTATGCGGCAGGAAAGGTTCAATCATTCTCACCACTACTTAAGCTTTAGAATCAAAAAGATTTTGCATGGTAGCTTGTCCATCAAGAGGCTTTTGATGCCATCAAGATATATCTGGATAACCTACCAGTACTAGTCCCGCCAAGGCCGGGAGTGCCTCTCAAGCTATATATTTCAGCTACTGACAGTTCTATCTAAAGTTTATTAGCACACGACAATACTACCAGCACTGAACGTGCCATTTTCTATCTTAGTTGAGCATTAACATATTGTGAGACAATGTACTCTCCCATGGAGAAGTTACGCCTGGCTTTGTATTTTTTAGGACTTAAACTTAGGCATTATATGTTGTCTTTTACCACATGTGTTGTTGCCTAAACAGACTTAGTAAAATACATGCTTTTACGGCCTATACTACGAGACCGAATTAGAAAGTAGATTCTAGCACTCTCTGAGTTCTCATTATAGTATGTTCCACAAAAGGCAGTTAAGGGTCAGGCAGTGGCCGATTTTCTAGCCCATCACCCGATGCTTGACGTTCGCGAAGGCAAGCACTTGAAGTTGGCCCGTATCTCGCTCGCTCCTTGGTTCTTGTATTTTGACGGTTCAAGCACTAGTACCATGGCTGGAGCTGGAATAGCTTTGGTTAACCCAAATGAAAAGACTTTCTCCTATTCATTTAGGTTAGATTTTCATTGCACTAATAACCAGGCTGAATGCGAAGCTCTTATCTAGTGGTGGGTAATTAGCAAATGTTAGACAAGTAAACATTTTGTTATGAAGTGTTTCTATTGTAGAAATTGAAAGTATTAGAATGAGGTTTTGGTATCAGAATGGAAATGAGATGTGATACATGAATTTAGTAGCTGGAGGTTACAAGGGTAGATGGAGATGAGGGTGTTTGGGAATGTATTCGAATTGCTGGAAGCAGACCTGTATAGAATGACATTTTGCTCAGTTGTGCCTTTAGCTTGTGGTTTAATGGCATTATGGGCAACTCAGTTTAGTGAGTGTTTACTGTCATTATAATGTCATGAAATATTTGATAACTGATAGCAACTATTGGTTCTTCTTAATTTGAGATCTTTAACCAACTCATTAACTGGAAATGACGAATTGACACCGGCATTTCATTTGTTGCAGTTCACTTATATAATTAGAAGGTAATCTGGACACCAAAATCTTCACTGCCTGATTACTGGGTATTAGTTACTGACTTACAGTTGGTAAGTTTGTTGTGTGAGTGTTCTTCAATTGTGTATAGTAGGAGTTCAAGTACAATAGGCAAACTTATGACCATAAAGCTCGGTCTATGACTGAGAAATATGCTCTGAAGTAGTACTCTAAAGGTGGGTCTACTAATCCTCAACTGAGTATCAGTTGACCATCAACTGAGTATTTCTCTACTCCTTTTGTTTTCATCAGTAGCAGCTATTTGAATTCAAATTTTAAAACTGACCAAGCAGCTCTTTGAATTCAAATTTTAAAATTGACTAAGCAGCTATTACTACTCTGTCTTGTCTTGCTCTATTCATTGGTAGAGTTTGCAGTGCACATCTTGTCTGTGCTTTAACCTTTGTTGGTCTATATACTTCCTTACATGATACTACTGTACAAGGAGTTGTTTCGTTGGTTTATTTGGAATTGTGAGTAGGTGGAACGTTATGGTAGGAGAGAGGACTAATGTATTGGTTTGTGTCTTTTCACTTCCCCTTCAGGTTCTTTGTGCTCATTTTTGAAGTTTCTGCTCCTAAACCTTATTCTGTTGAAGATGAAGCACATATATTGTTGGTGCTTTTAGGGGAGTTTTGGTGTCTATTCATCCATATCCAGCAGATGTGAGTCTAACAACTCATTTGGTTTTAGTGTTGAACTTATGCCCCCTTTATCTCTATTCTGTTTATGTTGCCTCATGTTGTAACCTCTGTTATGCTCATGCTTCATTTTACACATGTAGGGTGTGGTGGCTATGCAAGAATTTGTGGCTTTGGGTGTATAGGAAATTCTAATTATTTGAGTTATATAAAACTGATGAGATTTTTCTAGCTGAAAAAGTTGTTAGTGAAGATTGTTACAATAAAGTACAATATTTACCTGGTTGTACTTTTAAATCAAAAAAGGATTCAACTTGTTCACCCTCATAATTATGTAACTGATCATTGTTCAGATTTGTCGTATGAGTTTAGACTGATCTTTTTGTTTGGATTGGTAGTGTTTTTGAAGTTTGTAGTCTCCTGGAGTCTGCAACCCATCCCTCGTATGGGTCTTTTTGCTGGACTGCATTCAATCACATGGAACATAGTCAAAGAAGGCTCACCAGTTAGCTCTAAGACATTGGCTTGAAGCTGAAGAGTGCACATCACATGTAGCTTAAGCACTGTATTGTAGATTATTATGATTTATGAGTATACAAAATTTAGTGATGTTGATATGGCTAACTTCAACTTTCACTCTATTGAATTTGATATTATTTGAAGTTGATCTAACACTCAATTGAAAGTCAATTGAGTATACGTTGATCCTGAACTGACACTTAGTTGAACGTCAACTGGATATCAGTTGAACGTTAATTGGGCATCAGTTGACCCCCAACTGATACTCAGATGACTCTCAACTGAGTATCATTGAACCAACCTCAACTGAGTGTCAACTGATCCCGAACTGAGTATCAGTTGAACCTCAACTGAGTATTAGTTGAACGTCAAATGAGTATTTATTTGTTTAAGATAAACTAATACTTAGTTGAGGAAAAACAGTCAATGGTCAAAGTCAAAGGTCAAAGTTGTCGGAATCCGGTCAACGGTCCTCAGAATCCGGCTAAAGTTGCCGGAATCTAGTGATTGGTCAACGATCAACGTCGTGGTCAACAATCAATGCCGTGATCAACAATCAACGCCGCCGGAGCCAAGTCAGCAATCAATGAAGTGGTGATGGGAGAGTAATGGTATTGAGTAATTCATTAATTAAAATGAGGATATGTTAATCTTTTTACCTAATTAGTGGGTTAGTGAGAATTTTGAATCTTTTGCTAGACTAATAAAAAGTTTAGATCTTTTTCTTAGATTTTGGGAAAAGACCCCGTTATGAAATACCTCAGCCCTGCTTGCTACAGACGCAATGATAAAACATGATAACAAGTGACGAAATGATCGACTAGGCACAAGGCCTCAAGTCCTCTCTACACCCAGCTGCATCTCCTTCAAAGACAAAGGCCGCCGGTTTTGGCAGATTAGGTACTTAAATTACATTGCAGTCTAAACCCACAATCTGTCTAGAATAAGGAATATTGGAATGGCCATCCCGCAACTTACTCTTACAATTTACCAGCGACAACAAAGAGAAAAAAAAAACAAAGATTCGCGTTCTGGCGATGAGTAGGTTTGGTGAATGTGAAACCAAAAGGAAATAAAAAATTGCGACTCGCACCTAATCGTGCGTTGTTAGTTGGTACCGTGGTATCATTTGTATCAATAGGAGTTAAATTGTCTTCTTGCTAACACCGCCACGCATATGTCGTCAATAAAGGTGTTGCGGATGTTCTAGGACTGCAAAGAGATAATATCCAAAGCAAAGATTGTCATTTCTTAATTTCCTTCTCATATTTGGTAATATTTCGGATCTCATGTAAAATGTAATGTAAGAACTCATTATATGATGAGAATAAGTACGTAAACCCAGAATAGTTCAGATTGAGGAATGAACCGAAACAAAACGATTAACTTCTATATAATGCCGTAAAATTCAGGTCTTGTACATTACCAAAGCTACTGAAACTACACTTGAAATGAACCAAGAAAAAATATATGCTAGTGTAATAAGTATTATGTGAGCAGGCAAACGCTCACTAAACAGTCAATTTGACCCCTTTGCAAGCTCACAGAAATTTGAATCTAGTAATGTGCAATTCTTTCTACAAAATGTTTGTTCTATATGCGACCATCCCCAGCGTTGCTCTCATTGGAGAAAAAATAGAAAGAAAAGGCCCTAATGTGTCATGAAACATTCCTCACTTACATCACAACTAGCCACTGGCCACAATCTCATGGATGGCATCGCTGACAGTACCATCCTCGGATCTAACAGCAAGTTTCATGGCAACCTCCTTTGAACTATCAATTCCAAAAGACAAGCGCACAAGGACCTTCACATTGCCTATGTATACACCAGACAGTAGACATATGTGTGACCTTGAGTTGCTGGGAATAACCTCTGTGCCCTGAAACCATACCATCGAACGGAAATTACTTTACTGCCCAACAAACATGAAGTATCTAGTTTGCTAGGGAAAGAGAAACAACGATATGCAAAGGGAGAGTGAAACAGAAGACAAAGAATAAGTAATAATGATCAGGCCAGACAGCACAAAACATATTAAGGCAGTGCTATTAACATTTACAATGACAATGAACCTTGTTTGGGACCCAAAACAATTATTTGCAATTCATGATATTCAACAGGGACCTGATGATATTCAACTGATGATTATAAGCAAACTACATGGTACAATTTTTACAATTTTCTAGGACGTCTAGTCTGAAAAGAAGGAGCAATTAGAAATGAAACTGGGTAGTAAACTGAAATATGAACACAACAGAAAACAAAAATAGAAAACATACAGGCATAAACATGAGGTCACTGGTGATTGGTCAGACAAATTTGTCATATAAATGCCCTTCATCTTTTATATTGTTCAATACTTTTATGATCAATACAGTTGCACTTTCCCCTCCAATAGCTCAGCCTTGTTACTTTTTTAGTTGATTCCATAAGTCCGTAACCATAGCCAACACTAAAGATAATATTGCATTCATTGAAATAGAATTACCTCACAGGGCTGCATTCCAAGGAGGCTGATGACAGCACCAACTGCTTCATTCAAGCTCTCCCTTTGGCCCAGGCCATATTCATCTACACGCTCAAAATCAGGCCCCATGTTTTCCCACGCATTACTGAAATTAAACACCTGTTCCTTCAAGATGTAATCTGCAGCAACAACCTCAAGGTCCTCTAACTGGTATTCATCTTCGACACCATCTTCATCTGCCTCACCAGTGGTTGGATCAACCTAGTGACAAATATATCTCATAAGACCTCAAGAATTCTAGTGATTTGTTTTTGGGTATTGCATGTCCTTGTTCACAGACATACAACTCAAAAGTAGGCATGAATGAAACAGAACCCATAAAATGAAAGATCTGAAGTCACTGTTAACAGCTACGTGAACTCACTATTACGAAATTTTACGACAATGAGTTATTTAAGAGTAGAGATCTGCATTATAAACCAACACATAATTAAGGAGGTGATTTTAGATTGGCTAGAGGTCTCACCATACAGAAGTTATATGAATTTCAAAGCTATAACATATCAGATCCAATGTATTCAAAGTTATATCTATACACAGAAGGATAAAGAGAAGATCTTGGTACCTCTTTAACAATAAATCTCAATGTGTTACAAAACTTTCCAACTGCAGGGACACCTTCTGGCTTCTCAAATGCCAAATATGTCTGGCCAGGTGTATCATAAGGAAGAGACCTGAGAGGCTTGGATCCAGCTTCAGTGAAGTCCTCCGCATCGGAAGCATCAACGGCAACAATAACCTGAAAGACGGAAGTTATAAAAAATTTGTCAAGTTAAAGTAACTTCTCAAGTCAAGCTACAAACTTGAACTGCTATCAGGCATTACATTTTCCAGTAATTGCTCGGGAATGGTGTTGGTGCAGTTGTACTGGAACACGACATGCCCATCAAATATGTGCTTGACAACATTAACTGCATATTCGGTTTCTGCCTCTGTCAATTCCACAGGTGCTGATGACTGATATTGGCAAAATAATACAATTAATTCAAAAACAACTAAAAGGAAAGTTGAACAGATAGAGGTATGGCATGATGAATGGAGGATATTCATATTGCAAAAACCTTGAAAAGTTTCCCGAAGCTTGAAAACTCTGGAATAGCAGACAGAAGCCTCTCATATGCATCAACTGTGGATGCAGGGCCAGTAGGAGGAGCACCCAGACCAGTTGGCTTTTTGCTCTGGGCTTTCTTCTCAGCAAGTGGCTGAGACTTAATCTCCTTCGGTACAAAATTAATGTCAAATGATTCTTCTGAAGGCTCCTGCAGTAATATTAAACAGCAAAAAAAAAACATGAGATAAAAGACTTAATGGCCAAATGGAAAGAATTGTTCTATTTATGTTTTGTTTTAAATTTAGTAGGAACTGTTTCATTCTCATAAGAACAATTAAAGATCCAATAACACGAGGCAACTTACATAATTCTTCAAACTTGTCTCAAGATTGACAAGGGGGACATCTAGAGATCCAAAGAGAAAGTCCTTAACATCCTGGTCAGTTTCAACAACACAACCATCTCCTCCAAGTGTATTCAGATAGAGTGTCGCCCTATCACGAACCTGGCAAAAATTAAAGAATAGAAATAGTTCAGCATCCTTTGAAAGACAGATTGTAAAAAATTTCAATCACTACAAAAAGCTTTGACAAATTAATCATGAAAACGGAACTGCTTACATATGGACAAAGGCTCATCCTCTTCAAAGATAAAAGTTAATACATATTAAAAACACCTATATAAAAGGACTCAATAATTCGTTAAATATACCTCATCGTCACTGTCAAAGAGGCATCTTCTCAGCAGAATAAACACGCGGGGCTGAAATGTAGTAGCATATAATTTAATGTATCAGTGACCGTAAAAATAGCCTGAGCACTTCAATTCCAAAGAAAAATGAGAGTGGGGTGGAAGAAGACATGTTTCATTGGAAAAGGCATTACCTTCAATGAATCAACCATGGCACCAAATTTGGCTAATGTGCTGACTGCACTAGCCCGGACAGTGGCATTCTCTAGATGCACTCGATTATAAATGTATCGTATATATTTGCTTGGATCTGAGGTTCTTGGCCCTTCAATGCCCAAAAAATGGAGTATCTGTTAACAAAGAATCAAATCAACCATAGTAACATCAAGAGGTGGACAATGAACAAATGGTTAAACTCTTCAATAAAAGTTATGATAGGGAGAAATTCCACCTGAGTAGAGAGGTAGGTAAATTCACAATCTTCAATGAATTCACAAAGATGAAGCAAGCCACTTTCTTTTGCTTCTGGGATATCTCGAATGAGAATCACGATTGAGTCGACAATTGCCTTTTTGTACTCAAACCCACCTTCTTCTCGGAGAATGTTGCTTAGGAAGTTCATCCTTTAGAAAGCAAGAGGTAAGGGATGTTACTCAATATGAGCAATGGAATATCTAATGTAGAAAGAAAAAAGGTACAGGGAATTTGACAAAATTAACTCACAGAGCTCTGTATTTCAATGGAAACTTTAGACACAATGATCTAATGGCTTCCACAACTACAATTTTGAATTCATCGGCAATATCTGACATGAAGTTGGTAATCTGTTTCATCAAGCGATCCACGCTTGATTCATTTCCTGTCTTCAGAAGTGTGGTGATAGCAAGTGTGGCAATGCTTCTATTCTGGTCAGAAATCAAACTCTCCATATCAATGTTGCAGTTTGTGACAGCCATTGGATGTGTCATTGCCACCTTGTTCAACGTGCGGACCGCAGCAAATCTTAACACTGGCTTTGAAGAACTCAAGAATAGCTGAAGAACGGTGATAGCAGGAGTCAATTCTCTGTTTGTCACACCATGGAGTTCTGTAATTGCTCTGGCAGCCTCAAAAATCACCATTTCTGCTTTGTGCCGTAGGCAACCCTCAAGATAATCATAAAAAGGACGATCACCTGCTTGTGTACTTCCAGCAGACTCACGGATAACCTGCATTGCAAATATTAATTAAAACATAAAACAGATTCACCAACTCAGATGAAAAAAGGTCCCAGTATAATATCAACCTGACTAGTATAGCGAATCAACAGGCATTGAGCTAATGGGGAACGGACAGTGCCCCTTGTCAAGCTGGTGACCAACTTGCTAACAGCAAGACGGTCATTTTGTCGTATCTGAAATATTACAAACACAAATTCGTCAACACCCTTCGCTCTAAATTGAATATTTTAATCGTATTTCAATCGTAAGTTTCTAGTATATGAGACTATTTCTTTATGTAGTTGATACAGGGTCACACCTAAACTATATTATTGCATTACATTACATTGATGGAGCAACCAGATCATTAAGACATAGTGTGAGTTGACAGGGTAAATCATGGCTGTGCAAATAACAAATCCCCCAGGACAGTACATATTCAGCGTGCCCGCAACAAAATATATGCTCAGATAAAAAAAAAGTATGAAGGCAGATAATTGGTTTAGTAATAATATGGTAAAAAGCATAAGGAATTGATATAAGTACAAAATGTAAGTTTCCAATCTAGAAGATGCAATACCTGATGCAGTAAAGCCAGAGCGTGGAACTGTACAAGGGCTGCCCTTGACTGGACAGCTTCCTGAACCTCATTGCTCCACCTTTTGACTATCTCTGGGTTAGTCTGCCAAAAGTGTAACATAAGGGAAGAAAGTCGACACAAATGATCATGGTCTGTTATTTGGATAAACTTTCGGCAGTACCTGAAGGAGATGGATCCCACTAACTAGAGCTGCACTAGCGACTACTGGATTCTTGTCGACAATGGCTTGTTTCAAATACCGTTCAATCTGGGTAAGAAGGGTTCCATCTGTTATTCGACAAAGCACACGAATGGCATTTGCACGATACATATCCGTTTTGCTGTTCATGTCTTTCATTAGGGAGCTTGTCACAATAATGACCTTGTTACCAGAGATATAGCAGAAGTCAGTCCCATTTAATATACATGCAAAGATGAATACAGAGTAAAATCAAATCATCAAGTTATGTCACCTCATCGGCAGAAGGTGATAGCTCTTTTATCATCAGATAAACCATTCTCCTCAATCCTATGTCTCTTGACTGGAAAAGCTTGGTCACAGAAAAGAAAACTTCTGTAGCTTCAACCTATACCATTAACGCAGATGAGCATATCAAGTAAGGACCAGACAAAACTTTCCAATTTATCAATAGCACTATCATAAAATTCAAAATATTGATTTTCCTAAAATAAATACCTTTGTGAAGGTTTCACCCTGGTTCAGTAGATACAAAAGCTTTGTGATAACCTAAAAATGCCAAATATATACACAATTAGTCTTTCAGGATAAAAAATAAAAATAAAAAATAAAAGTTGAAAGAAAAAAAGAACAGAATTAGATGGTATTATTCACTTGTGCAAAGCAAATACCTGAGAGCATCTTCTTGCATCTAGCTGAGGATCATTGAAAACTCTTGCTTCTTGAAGCACAGCACCCTTTTCAATCCCCAAAAATGGAGAGTACTCTGCTAGTAACCAACATTACACAGATTATAGCCTCAGTAAGCAGCTAACTACTATACACATCACACATATGATCATCCTAGAACCAGTACCAATCTCAATATAACTACAAGATCCAAATCTCTAAGCCAATCGACTCTAAATCAAAAGCAAACAAAGCAGATAGGAAATGAGTACACTATCAGCATTGGCACATTCGAGCCACAGAGCTCAAAACTACACCAGATCAGCCAAAACCGAAGCAGATCAACAACATTCACACCACAATTCACTCAAATCAGATTCCTAAGCCTCGCAATACGCACACAGCCAAAACATTCTAGCAGTAAATCTTAGAGATCTGAAGAAAACACATCGCCGATTCGAAAGTTTCAAACGAGACAGCAGAAGAAACACTAACGAGCAGAAATTGAGAGAGCATAGAGCCAGATCGAAATTCGATTAGTTGAGATTTGCGTGGGAGTGTTAAGGGGCATCTTACCTTCATCGTCGCGATCGTCGTCTTTCTTTACGAGCGGCTGAGCCATCGCTGGACCGGAATGAATCTTCGAGATCTGGACCAACTGTAAATCTCTCTCGTCTCTCTTGGGCTCGCCTTGAGCGTAGTTTAGTGAAGAGAGGAGGAGGGCTCAAAATGTGATGCGAGAAAATTATTATAGCCAAAGCTTCTGTTTACGAACGGACAGAGGATAGAGGGCTCGAAGTAGAAGATGGAGGTGTGTTCCGGTGTGGACGGCTGGTCTGGGTGGTAATGTTTCCATATCAATGATAACACGCCACGTCAGATATGCTCGAGGGCAGGGGCGCAAGTACAAGGAGGTACGGCATACCATATTTTATGCTAGCCTTGTGAAATTTATTTTTGGCTTAATTGTCGATTCATTATTTTAGGATTTATAAACTCGGTCAATTAGTTAATTTATTATCTAATTACTTAAATTTTGTCTTGCCAATTAGTTATGTTGTTGTTTAATTACTTGAATTTCGTTAATTTATTCATCAAATTATAAACATTTAAGAGTACCTTTTTTTTAGAAAGTTGTTTAATAAATTCATTAAGAAAATGTTATAGGTATACAGAACTCGACCAGATTATTCGGCCTGACAAAGAGAAGCTCTAAAATATTCCTATGTTAAAAGCGATGTGACGAACACACAACCCTAGACTAACAAACCAGATTAGCACAAGTAACTATCAAAAAATTAGGTGTATCACTCCTTAGTTAGTTATGCATCTTCTCCTTAAGGAGCCCAGTCACCCGAATCCCAAGAGGGAAATCGAGCAAACACTTGAATAGACCTCCAGATCTCTACGGGGCCCAGCGCTCCAATATACCTCCAAAAGTTTCTTCTCGGTCCAGTCCTCCAAAGCCCTGTGAGGGAGTGCCCATATAGGCCCAAGTCAATCAACCATGCTCAATACACCCTCTTCTAATCTACCATAGCCCAGACCCAAGAAATGGAGGCCCAGGGGAGACGAACAATCTTTTTATTCGTACGCCAAATCCAAACGGCTTGCACAAGAATTGTTGTTGGCGTTAGTCGACAAAATCGTCCTCCCTCCCGACCCGCCACCATGGCTTGCCAGGATCTCCTCATCACTTCACCACCGAACTCCAGCCATTGGCTCTGGCGGTCCTACAATCCGAAACGTCCACTAGCGTCAATGACCTCAGGCTGAACAAGTCGACTCGAGGTGTTCTCTGCCCGTCGTCAGTCGGAATCCTCCAAATTCAGGGCTGATTGAATTTCTAGAGCCATCACCAATACTCCAGCGTACGTCGACCTCCACTTGAAGCGTACGCAATGCGACCCATCCTGAATGCCGAGGTCGCTCGCCTCTCCAAAGAGCCAAGCCGCTGCCATGAACGTTGAAGAGTAGAGAAAGAAGAAAAGTAGTCGTGAAACTTCATGAAGATCAGAGTGGGGGTGCCAGAAGTCAGTGTGACAAGCACTTAAATTAGACCCTAGTTGGCAGCTACGTAGGGTTCACAATCACCATTTTTCACACCGTGAAAATCGGAGCTAGGGAGAACCGCCTTATATTGAATTTTCAGACTTGAATATATGGAATCTTTGAACATAACATTTGAAGTACTTTGGTACTCTAAATCCTCTATTCTATTGATTTGAATGGAAGAAAAAAAAATGAAAAACTATCAAAAAATTTAAACCTAGGGTAGCAAATTGGCTAAATATTTTGCCTAATTTGATGTATATGTAGCAAATTGGCTAGTTTTCAAAACATAGGGTAGCAATTGGTAGGAAAAAATGTTAGGGTAGCAAATTGACATAAGGGTCATTCATAGGGTAGCAAATTGGCAATTATGCCTTTATTTATTTTTTTGTGTAAAACGACCTTCCGCGAGGAAGGTAATTATATTAAATAATAAGATTAAAGTCGTAATCTATGGTATCCAGAATAAGCTCATGAGCAATGGTGAACCATTCATAATGAATGTTCAGGTCATAAGAATGCATAGCAAATCTATTTGCTACACTATTACATATGCGAGGAGAAAACGAAATAGAAAGTGAAGGATTAAGCCTAAGAATAACCTTCGCATCCTCAACTATGCTACCCAATAAAGATAAATCCACATTAGTACTTGAACACCATTGTATGGCTAGCCGATAGCCTGATCCTACCACTACTTCCTTAATGCCAAAACCTTGCAAGAACTCAAGACCATCTCGAAGGGCTATTAACTTGACTTGTATGGTAGAAAAAATATGAGAATAATGATATGAGTATCCACCCACAAACTCATCAAGTCCCATACGTACGACTCCACCACCTCCTCCTACATTTGAATCAAAAGAGACATCAACATTCAACTTTAAAGCTTCCACTTTTGGAGCCTCCCAACACGTCTGCTTACTATTAGACGTAACTGAAGGAATTAAAGCATTGTTATTCATTAGTTTGCACTCCTCATACCTAGCCATAGAAATTGAACCAATAATCACCGCATCTTTGGCTTTGTCATTCCACAACTTATCATTACGATTTAACCACAGGCCCCATATAATCATTCTCAACTACTCAAACTGAAAACTAGGAAGGTTCACTGCTTGTTCTAACATCCATTCTTTAAAGTGGAAAGATGAAGACATAAATACCTCAAGATTAAAAGGATTCTTCTCAGGGATGCCCCGAGCTATAGGACAAGAGCAAAAAAGATGACTAACAAAATTCAAATGGACAAGGACATAGCACACAACATAGTTCACCCGTGTAACCTTTTGCACAAAGATTCTCTCGAGTAGGTAAAATATTGTTCCAAGCTCTCCACAAACTCATACTCACCTTTCTAAGGACTTTAGCCTTCCATATAGTATGCCACAATGGTTAATAACCATTACCAAAAGAAGAAGAAGAAGAAGAAGAAGAAGAAGAAGAAGAAGAAGAAGAAGAAGAAGAAGAAGAAGAAGAAGAAGCAGCAAGTACATTCTCAAGTATTATATCTTGTGCAACTCTGTACTCTGACTTTACAGTGTATTGACCTCTTCGTTCAAGATTCCAAGTCAGCTGATCACAAGTAATCCTTAAGCTTCTAGGGATGCCAAATATTTGTTTAGCAACACTAAAAGGAAATATATCCCTAACTCGGCTAACACCCCATCGAGTGGTACCCTCGTCAAAAAGATCAGATACTCATTCCAATACACAATTAGTTGGTCTCTGAAGTGTATGAGAAGCAATAGAGGGTATCCACTTATCATTCCAAAGTCGAATATATCCCCAATTCTCCACACAATACCATCCTTTAAAATAGGCATACAAGACATTATACCAAAAATTAAAATATGGACATCGTGGATATATCTAGGTTATGAAATATGGATATTTCGGCAAAATTACGATAAAATATCAATCCAGTGAAAATTCTGACAGAAATGGTGGAAAATATGATAAATACATGGAAGTTTGTATTGAAACTTTATAAAAGTCTTATAAAAACAATTATTTACCTTGTATGAAAAGAATATATATCAAAAATCAAGACATAAATTTCTGACAATATTAGATGAATTAGTAAGTGTTGGTGAGTGTTCGATGACTAAAAGTCTAAAACCCAAAAAGAACTTAGACCATCACGACTTTTGTACATTGTATGTACTGAAAAATTGCACCTCATAAATCACACAAAATAAACGACTCAAAAGGACTTACGTGAATATCATCAAATTTTCATGTGCGGTTCAATTGTCCCCCCCCCCCCAAATGAAATTTTACATATATATACTAAAAGTATAAAACATATAAGAAGTCTAGCACAGTTGGCCGATGCTTTACTTCTTCTTCTAAGAGGTTGTGGGTTCAAATCTCACCGAAGGTAAGTTATTTCACTACTAGAAAAAACCCCTCTAGGGACTTTTGGCATTGAGATCAATATATGTCTCTTTCTTCTATGGAGACTAACTTGTGTCCAACTATTGAAAAAAATGGCATTGAGACTAATATATGTCTCTTTTTTCTATGGAGACTAACTTGTGTCTTGCTATTGAAAAAATTGTTTGAGGATACACTTTTTAGTCCTTAATATATAGTTGGGGACATTCATAAGTCTCAAAGAAAATAAATTCATTATTTCGCATTTTCTTTTTTGTATTTTTATTATGGATATGAACATTTGTCCGTCCCTTGCTTAAATACACAACCTAATATATTTCTTCTATTTTTCTTAAAAGGACATAGCGAGGCCAAGATCCAATCAAGGATATAGTGAGGCGTCCTTTAAAACGATTTGACTGTAGCGAGAGAACTACTTTCTTTTAGATTCTTGTATGTCCCAAACCTTTTTTTTACTTGTATCATGATGAAGCCCAATACGTATTTCTGAGGTATTCTGAGTAATAGTTATAATATGATTGGGGGACACATAGGCAGTCGTTCGTTATAGGAGCACAAAAAATACAGTAGACTTTTTCTGCTTCCACGAGACAATTTCAACAAACAACAAATGAACGTCATTAATGACGCTTCTGACGAAGATCTTCAAGATGTATGAACAGAGGGGGTACCTACAAAAAATACTCTAAAGCTCAAGTAAGACAGAGGTTAGTGCAAGTAGGTACCGAGTAGAATCTAAAATTTACTCTTTTCACATATTTATACTATCTGATACCTGCCAAAATAGGAACCACTAGCTTCTCAGCCGAACTTAGAAGTTTATTCCCAGAACTTCGATCCTTAATTCTTGGCCTCGAACTTCAACAACCTCCTATTTTGGTGCCTGTCCCCTAGACTTGCGCCTTACTTCATGCCTAATGCCCCTATTTTAGGCTACGTGGTTGACCTTCCCCAAAGGGCTAACCCAATCTGTATCCCTACGATTGGGCTCCCAAATATGATCTGGGCTTTCTTGATCCAACAATTCTTCAAGGTAAAACCTAGCTCGACCACCATGAACTTCGAACTTCGAGATATACGTCGAAGATCGAACTTCGAGCTTCCATTTTCTGTTATGTTTCTACCAAATTTTGTAAGGGGTTTTTAGCACAAGTATGGATGAACCTATTTCGGGCGATCTGGGCTATCGCGTGTATGTCGTCATTTACCTGCTATTAAGAACAATACACCCAACAGGCGTTAGGAGTCTTGACGGGGTGTTCCCTCATTCGACTCTCCGACGCTCTAATTAGAATGTATGGAGTGTAACAGTAGTATTGGTAGAGTAATGGGCGTACCTTGTATCTGTCATAAATGTGTTGCTTATATTTATGGTTAAGTGTGGAGTCTTTTGTTGTTCTTCGATATGGGATCCTATTTTTTGTACATGACCTGTCCTGGTACCTTCCGTTTGTCGTACCGAACGTGTGGACGTTCAGATGGTGTTGTTTCCTTATTTAAAGTTGAAGCCTGTATTGCTTCCTTGTGTTTGGTCTAACCTGTGTTGACCTGTTTGTAATGACTAAGTGTGCCGTAATTGTGTGCTACAGGATCACACACTAACAAGTCCCCCAAATTCCCAAGTCAAGGGAGTCAGCTCTTGATTGAGGAGTGGTAAAAAGATTTTTCCCGATTGCGCACACGTGGTCACTCAGGGAGGGGTTTGCGCCCCGATGAAAGTACCTGACTCTGATTTAGTTGCCTAAACCGAAATCAAACCCCTTCGAAAACATGACCTTAAAATTTTTTTTTGCCAGAGTTTACTTTGAATTACGTGAACCATTATTAGAACCTGCAAAGAAACACACTTCAAATATTCCACAAAAGCCAAACCGTGGGGCTCCGTTCCCCATCCGGATTTCTCAACATCATATATAATAAACCACAAGGTCTACAAGAAATCCATAAATCATTCAGGAGAAAACTAAACTGAAAACAAACATAAGTATTCAGAGCGACTTCTATATACATCATATACAACCAGTAAGTCGAACAAGGAACCTACTCGAACTAAAGTGCAACCTGAACTCTACGCCTCCACCGTCGATGTCGGAATTCAAACTGCAAACTAGGCAAAGGAAACCGAAAATCCTAGGGGAAGACAAATAAATCGTTAGAGTGAGTGGACGAAAATAATAATATGTCTTTCCCAAATATGTGCTCATAAAAGCATAATGCGAGTCAATGCACATGAAAATCCCGACCAGGTACATTTTCCCTGATCCATAAATGTGCACATAAAATCCTATGGGGTCACTCATGGACTCCTCTGCATAGTACAGTCTAATCACGGGATCCCAGACCCCTTCGTGATTAGTAAGTCTAAAAGACCTCGGGTCAGGATATCTGTCCCCCCCCCGGAGCATCTCGGGGATCAACCGAGAAGCTAAAGCATCGATGCTACCTCTATATCCGAGACTGTACTCTGTGTAAACCAAATCATAGATACTTTCCATGCATATGCATAATCGTAAAGTGCATAATCATAAATGCATAACGTAAATGCATAATCATAAATGTATATTCATAAAATGTATAAATCAAGACTCGCAAATCAACTGTGAAAATAAAATGTCCACTCACAGTACGAAGCTAACTCTGAGGTCCGGCGGAAGATCCTTCGCCAAACACTCGATTCCGATCACCTAAATAACAGAGATACGATCAATACATATTGAAACACAACATACGGAGCTAATACGTCAAGAACCCCGCGTTCTCGAAAGCCGTATCGCTTGAAATATCGATGAGGGTAACAAAATTTCCAAAATACATCCAAACAACCCTCGTCCCAAAATAGAATACTAAAAAAACTCACGACTACGATTAGAACGCGATTACAAGCAAAACGGTATAAAATCTCCAAAAATCCCAAAAAGTCAACCTTGCTAGAGCTCCGCAATTGACCATCGCCGCCGCCGTCAGCGCTGCGTCAACGGTTACATTCTCCGGCGACCTATACCTCAAAACCTTCATCTCTTCAAACCCAACATCTTTTCCTTCTACCACTAACGTCGATTCAACTCACACCGGCCGGAAACTGCCTCGAAACCCACGGAGTTCAAACCGGCCGAAAAACTTTGCCGGTGAAATACTCCACAATGAAGCCACTTCGTCCTCCCAAACTCAAGGGTTTCCATCCCCAACTCAAGCCCAACCTAATCCACTGCAAAACCCCACTGGAAAACCGCCGGAAAACCTTCCCCCATTAACACCGATTCCGTCCAACTTCACCTCCAAAATTCACCACCCAAACCACCTCAAATCATCACAATATATACATGAATAAAAAGCTCAGATTAAGGGGATCATTTCCCTACCTTTATTTCCGGCAACCGTGCCACATTTTGGCAAGTCCAACGGCGGCAAGTTAACTCACTCGGCGGGTGAACTCGGTGACTCGGTCCAACTCAGCTCAAATGCGACTTTTCGAAAATTCTACGACTATTTCGATATTTATACATCGTGAACCGACCAAATTCATGATTTGGATAACTCAAACCCAAACGGATAAGTACGACTAACTCGATGATAATTTCAAATATTCATTTTATATTCCCCGATTATTCAAAAAATCCTCTGAAACCTCCTACAAACTCGAAATCAAATCCTCTACAATTTTTGCAAGGAAATCAAACCAAATTCGTGTCCGATATTTAAGTCGTGAACAAACCCACCATATCGACCAATTACGACTAACTGTGACTAATTGTGAAATGTGCAAATCAAGCCAATTAACATACCATTTTCGGTTCGGGTCATTACACCCGATACCCCCAACTCTCCGATGAAGAGCTGGTTCGAGGTCGGATGTCGGATGTTCGTGCCGTGGGGATATCTGATTGGACTCTGAAACTTTGACGTTGCTGTTTGGAGCCGCTTTCATGGCGACAAGTGATGTTGCTACTCGTGCCATGATAGTGCGAACGTTGTTGCTGTTCAACTATCGGGGTGGGCTCCGAAACTTGATGTTGCTATTTGGAGTCGCTTTCGTGGCGACAAGTGATGTTGCTACTTGTGCCACGATAGTGCGAATGTTATTGTTGTTCAACTATCGGGGTGGACTCTGAAACTTGATGTTGTTGTTTGGACCTGCTTTCATGGCGACAAGTGATGTTGCGACTCGTCCCATGATAGTGCAAACGTTGGTGTTGTTCGACTATCGAGGTTGACTCCGAAACTTGATGTTGCTATTTGGAGCCGTTTTCGTGGCGACAAGTGATGTTGCTACTCATCCCACGATAGTACGAACGTTGGTGTTGTTCGACTATCGGGGGTGGACTCTGAAACTTGATGTTGCTGTTTGGAGCCGCTTTCGTGGCGACAAGTGATGTTGCGACTCGTCCCACGATAGTGTGAACGTTGGTGCTGTTCGACTATCGGGGTGGACTCTGAAACTTGATGTTGCTGTTTGAAGCTGCTTTCATGGCGACAAGTGATGTTGCTACTCGTCCCACGATAGTGCGAATGTTGGTGTTGTTCGACTATCGGGGGTGGACTCCGAAACTTGATGTTATTGTTTTCGAAGTGGGACCCCCTTGTCTTTTCGTATTCTGACTTTTTCGACTTCGTAATGGTTACCTGTCGTTTGACATGCCCGTATGTCAGACATTTTTACAGTTGTTTGCTGCATGTGTGACGCATGGCATGTGGAATTCGGAGCGGTAGGATAATTTAATTTTGGCGGGAGCATGTGGAGCGCGTGGTTTACGTGTCGTAATCCTGCGATAAGAAGTGCTAAAAATAAACGGTAGGCGTTCGCTTAGGGTTAGTTTTACTGCCTATAAATAGCCTGGCTTTCACTTTCATTTTTTTTACACTTTTCCTTTTTCAACTGAAACTCTACCGAAACGCTTTCTTGAAGACACTTGTGATTAATTTGGAGCTTTTTACCCGTCTTGTGAATCTCTCTCTTGTCTTGTAAAGGTAATTTCTGGATTTTTGTGGTACGTTTCTTGTGTTTTTGGTAGTGAAGTGCATTTGGCTAGGTAGGGTATTGCGTTTCTCTGTTTTTGTGGTCAAAGAAAATGAATTTCTGACTTTTTTATTGCTTTCTAGGTTTATTCTGGGTATGTTACGAAGAACAGTCTTGTTCTTGAGGTTTTTTTTGCTGTTTTTAGGGCTTTTGATCTATTTTTGGTGTTTTCGGAATCGTGGGATCTATTGTGCTGTGTGAAGAACTGGGTTGGTGACATACTCCACGCGTTCGCCGTTTGGCTTATTCTCCCATTTGATTTTCTCTTAGGATAATGGAACTGGTAGCCGTTTCTAGCGATGAGTCCCTTCTGCAAACCCCTTGGTTCCGTATAGGGTTACACAGTCCTGCCAATAGTGTTTTAGACTCTTCGTCCGATAGCGTACTGAGCGTCTCCCCTCTGTCCATTAATGCTGGTGGTGCTTTGCGTAGGTCATCCATCTCGAATATGGAGTAGAGTGGGTCAATACGCGAGATCTAGCGGTGGTACCGGGACTACCGTTGAGGGCATCCATAGGTCCCTGTCAATACGCGAGATCTAACGGTGGTACCGGGACTACCACATTCCCTGTACAGTGAAGCTGAGGGCCCTCTATCAAGGCGAATCATTCACGCATCCCCATTGTGGTTACGTGTGTGTGAGCGAGTTCCAGCTCAAGGTTGGGTTGAAGCTTCCACTTCACCCGTTCTTCCAGTATGCGCTCGCCCTCTTCAACATCACGTTAGACCAGTATGGTCCTATGTTAACGCGCGTGTTGATCGCGTTTCACAATATTTGGAAGCTCAGTGGGTTGCAATTCCCCACTCGTGCGAAGATCGGCCACTTCTTTCGTTTGAAGTACTCCCCACATATGAAGGACAAGGGTACGATATCAGTAGAGCCTCGAAGTGGTTAACGTAACCCCTTCCTCTTCTACTGCCTGGCACCAGTATCACTGTCTTATCGGTGGGGAATGGGAGTGGGAGTTATATAAGCCTGATGGTGCGCTATCGCGTGGATGCGATCAGATACATCGAGTCCCCGAGTCATTTCAACAGTTAGGTATGGTATTGTATTTGCCGGCTATCGGTGTTTGCTTGCTTATGTCGTTTCGTATTCGTGCTTGCTAATTCCTTGTTTTTTTTATAAATCAACGATCATACCCCCTCACCCATTTGGAGGAGAGGCGTTTAGCCCGAATCAAGTTCGCCTTCGATCCCCACCCGGACGCAAGGAACTTCTAGGCGGCCAACCACTGGGAGCTGGTCGAGCGTTGTGGTCTCTCACGCCCCCTGGTACGTTCGTGACTTTCCATATTTACTGCATTTATTCATTCCGTTTGTGTGGGTTTTCGGACTGACTTGTTCCTTGTATATTTTGTTGTAGCGAAAATGAAGAAGTCTCGTTCCTCAGCCAAGCAGGATGCGGCTCACCAACGTATGCTGGTGCTGATGGAAAAGGCTCGGCAGGCTCGTATGGTCGTTGAGGATGGAAATAGCCATCTTGTCCAGGGCGATACTCCCCAGCCCGTGCTTTACGCCCTGGATTGCAATCAGTACCTCGATTCGGTTCCTGAGGTGGATGAGGAAGTTGAGGCCGTGGGCGCGGCTGTCGGGGCTCTAATTATGCTGGCCACTACTCTAAAGACCGGGTTGAAGAAGCTACCCTCGACACCAGACGAGGGGAAGAGGGCGAGCGGGCCTGAAAAGATCGCCTCCGTCGGGAGAAGGAGGTGCGGAGTAAAGAGCGCCACGAGCCCCAGATCGATCGTGGGGCCAAACGTTAAAGCCAAGGTCGACCGCGTTCCGGTTCTTGGAGCAAGTCCCACTCATCTGCCAACATAGCATCCTCCAAGAGTTCCTTCGAGCTCTCTCCCCACCGTCAGCCTGAAGATGCGAGGGTGCCCCAACCTGGGTCTTCGGTGAGGAGGCCAGATGATCAGGGGGCGTCCACCCGTCTACTCAAACGCTCCAGGGGTCCGTCCACCGAAGCCTTGCTAGGCGTTTCTGTAGCTGTGGCAGGCGAGACAACCCTATCCTCCGAGTTCCTTGCTCGCATCCAGAGCTCCATGGATGCTGGCATAGAATCGTTGTAGAAGTGGCGTCAACTGGGTGCAACTCCGAGCGAGTCTCTAAACGCAGTGTTTGACACCTGCACCCAGCTCCAGCACTAGCTCTTCCTCACCAAGGGCCTAGAGGGGTCGATCCTGCAGACAACCGCACTGTAGAAGGCGAAAACCGAGAGCAGGTGGCTAACAGCCGAATTGGCTGAGATGCAGAAGGCTCCGACAAGGTCCACAAACATAGCCAACCGCAAGATCTCCTGAGTGAACGAGCTGGTCTGTGAGATCGATGAGCTGAAGAAGGAGCTGGGGGAGTCTCAGTCTGGGATCGCCATCCTGAAGACGGACCTTGCTGCCCTCTGATCGTCCAGTGGTGCCCGAATTGCGGAGCTAGAACGCGAGCTTGCTGAGGCTCAGATGCATGAGTTGACGAAGGACATTCACAGGAAGATTGTGGAGGAGGCGGTGGCGGAGTTCAAGGTGTCGTCCGAGTTTGAGAAGGTCAAGGACGATGTGGTCGAGGCCTTCAAGAATTCGGACGAGTTCGAGGACTTGGTTACTGCCGAGGCCAACGTCCAGTGTGACGACTTCTCCTCGCTCGTGCTTTCGTTTGTCAAAGTGGACGAGTTTGAGGCGTGGCAAGTTGCTGAGGCTGAAAAGCTAAAGCGTTCGCTCGAGGATCCTGAGGTCGGTGCGCTTGCTGAGGATGAGGGTGGGGCTGACGCCACTGATGGGGCCAACTGATCATGTGCTTTTGCTTTCTTTTTTTGTAGCGTTTGCTTTTGCGCCTGCCTGTGTTTGCTGAACTATGTACAACCTTTTTTTTTGGAATATATCGAAGTACCGTTGTTTCGCTTGCATTGTGTCTAAATGCGTTTGATGTGTATTAAATTTCATTGTCACTATCTAAAAACAAAATGTGCGATCGTACTTATACAAAACATTAGATGTACGCGCGTTAGGGCCAATCAAACACAGGCAGATGAACACCTTAATGGAAATATTTTCTTAAGTGTTGTGTGTTCCAAGGGTTGCCTAGCCTTCTTCCAAACATGTCTTTGATGTAGAACGTGCCTGGGCTTATGACTACGTTAATGATGTAAGGACCTTCCTATGACGGGCGTAAACTCTTTGGCTTCGTTTGGATTGCCTTCATGACCCAGTCCCCCAGTTGAAGTGGGCTCTCCCGGACCCGTTAGTTGAATAGATGAGCGACTCGCTGCTTGTTTGCTATGTTGTGGAGATGTGCCATGTCTCGTTTCTCTTCAAGGAAGTCGTTGTCGAGTCGTAGTCCTTCTATGTTGGGGTGGGGTCATAGCTTTCCATTCTTGGGCTTCTGTATGTAAGTTCGAGTGGTAGTACGGCATCTGTTCCGAATGTGAGGCTAAATGGGGTTTCTCCTGTTGCGGTCGTTCGGATTGACCATAGTATCTCGGGGAGGAGTGTGGGCATCGTCCGTACCAGATGTCTCCTTTCTCGATGATTTCGATTTTCTTCTTGATTCCCTCCTTGATGATTTTGTTAGCTGTTTCTACCTGTCTGTTTGTCTGAGGGTGTGTTGGTGATGCGAATACCAGGTTGGTGCCTTGCTTTCTACAGAATGCTTTAAGCTCGTCGTTGTGGAATTGTGGCCTGTTATCAGTGATGATGTTGAGTGGGATGCCGTAGCGACAGTAGAGAAAACACCTAGGAATCTCTTAACCTTTTCATTTGTGATCTTGACCATCGGTTCGGCCTCGGTAAACTTGGTATGGTAGTCAATGATCACGATGATGTAGCGATATTGGCCCTTGGATTTTGGAAGTTCTCCGATGAGATCGAGTCCCCATTGTACAAACGGAACTGCAGAAGTGAGGATCGATAGGGGAACCACAGGCGTATGGTTCTTGTGTGCATATAGCTGGCATTGGTGGTAGGTCGTCATAATTGCGGTTGCGTCCGCATGGATGGTAGGTCACAAAAATCCACTTCGGAGTGCCTTTTGTGCGATTGATCGTGCTCCTACGTGATGGCCACATACTCCCGAATGGATTTCCCTTAGTATCATGTCGCCTCTTTCTAGTGTGACACACTTGAGGTTGGCCCATATCTTCCCCTGTCAGTACAGGCTGTTATGCCGGATGCTGAAGTTGACTGCTCTGGCTATTATGTTTCATGCTTGTACCCGGTCTGCTGGGAGTTCGCCCTAGGTTTTGTATTTGACGATTGGGTCCATCCAACTGGCCACCTGTGACTTGATGGTGAAGATCTCTTCTAGTATTTTCATGATGCTTGGTCCTCTCAGGACTTCCACTACCCGTTGCCCCGGCTCCGTTTGGATGGGTGATGTTGCTAAACAGGCGAGTGCATCTGCTTTGGTGTTTCTACCCCTGGGGATGTGGTTAATGTTGAAAAACTTGAACTTGCTTAGCATCGTGTGAACGTGACCGAGATATGTCGTCATCGTATCGCCCTTTGTTTTGAAGTTACCCTATATTTAGTTAACGACTAATTGCGAGTCACTGAAGATGTTGATGCTTGAGGCTTTTGAGTTCTGGGCTAGTTGCAATCCGACAATGAGAGCTTCGTATTCGGCCTCGTTATTTGTTGCTTTGAATTCAAATCTGACTGCGTGCTCTGTTCGTACATCCCCTGGCCCGATAAGAATGATTCCGGCCCTACTAGTGTTCTTGGTGCACGATTCGTCCATATAGAGGTTCCATGGTGATTCGAGTTTTGGGAGCTCTTCCTCGGGTATGTCAGTGCTAACGGATAGCGTGTTGTTGAGGGTAGGCTGTGTTGTCTTCTTGGCCTCAGTATACTCAGTTATGAAGTCTGCGATAGCCTGGTCCTTTATTGTTGTCCGGGGGGTATAATGGATGTCGTATTCGCTTAGCTCGATGGCCCACTTTGCCAAACGGCCACTGTGATCGGGTGATTGCAGTACTTGTCGTAATGGAACGTTCGTGAGAACGTGGATCCTGTGGGTCTGGAAGTACGGTCTCAGTCGCCTTGCTGCCGTTAAGAGTGCGAGTGCCACCTTTTCAATTGCTGGGTAATGGGTTTCGGACGGTGTCATGCTCTTTCCGGCAAAGAAAGCCGGTAGTTCCAAGTTTGTTTCCCTCCGAACCAGGGCAGAACTAACGGCCGTTAGAGAACTAGATAGGTATAGATACAAGGTTTCTCCCTTCACGGGTCTGGATAGGAGAGGGATTGAGGCCAGGTATTACTTGATGCATGTGAACGTGACTTCATAGTCGGCTGAGGGCCTTGAAGAATGGGACGCACTTGTCGGAGTAGCGAGAGATGAAGCGATTAAGGGATGCTAGTTTTCCCTTTAGGCTTTGTAGTTCGACCTTGGTCGTGGGCGGTTGCATGTCTACTATTGCTCTGACCTTCGTGGTTGAGGCCTCGATCCCCCCCTGGTTGATGATGTATCCGAGAAACTTGCTTGTTGTTACGCCGAATGTGCACTTAGCTGGGTTCAATCGCATGCCGTTCTTAATCAGGAGCTCGAGTACGGTTCGCAGGTGTTAGGGATGGTCCATTGCCTTGGTGCTTTTGACCAGTATGTCATCAATGTAGACCTCCATGATTTCTCCCATTAGCCCATCGAATATAATGTTCATCAATCTTTGGTAGGTGGAGCCTGCATTCTTGAGGTCGAACGACATTACTACATAATAGTAGAGCCCCTTGTTTGTAATGAAGCAAGTGGCCTCCTAGTCTTTATAATTCATGAGGATTTGGTTGTACCCCGAATATGTGTCCATCATGGATAGCAATTCATGTCCTAAGGTGGCATCTATTAGCTAATCGATCATGGGCAATAGGAAGCTGTCTTTCGGGTAGGCCTTATTCAGATTACTGTAATCTGCGCACATGCGCCAAGATCCGTTGTACTTCTTGACTATGACGGCGTTGGAGATCCATTTCGGATAGTCAACTTTTCGGATGAAACCGATTTTCTGTAGTCTATCTACCTCTGCGTTCATGGCCGTGTATCGTTCTTGGCCATACGCCCGTCGTTTCTGCGTCACTGATTTCGCGATTGGATTGATGTTGATTTTGTGGGAGATGATGCTTGGGGCGATTCCGGGCATGTCCGCGTAAGACCATGAGAACACCTGTTGGTAGTCCGATAGGACCTTAACCAGTCGGGCTACTATGTCAGGCTTTAGCTGGGCGCCGATGAGGATCGTACGCTCCGAGTGTTCGCTGGACAGGTGTATTGTGCATAGCGCTTCTCGCTCCATGGCGGGCCGGATAGTGTGCAGTTCGTCTCTTGGGTCATCAGGTTGTTGTTCTTTAGGAAAGCCCTCTGCCACTGCGAGTACCTCCAATCGCGTGTTGTTTTCATCTAGTTGTGGAACCTTTTCTATGAAATCGTACCCCTTGATTGTGCAGATTCCGTAGTCTATCAGGAAATTTTCCAGGAGTATATGGCTTGCGATAATCAGCCTTAGCTTCGAGATGCCTAGTCGTCCAAGGATCATGTTGTAGAACGTGTGAATGTCTACGATGACGAAATCCGTTCTGACCTCGTTCTGGGGGGTTTCCGGCGTCCCGATGCCAAATCGCATATAGTCGCTGCCTAGAGAATACGTGGTTTCGCCTAAGAAGCTGGCAATGCTCTCATGGTCCTGTGTGATCTTGCATCTCGGGCGTTTGAGCCCTTCGTATGCCTCCCGGAAGATGATGTTGATGGAGGCCCCGTTGTCGATGAGGATATGCTTGACCAGATATCGATCCACCATTCCATCAATGACGAATGAGAGTATGCTATTCTGGTTGCCTTCTTCTTCATTGTAGGAGAAAGTGATTGGAGGCCAGTCCTTCCTGCCTGCCTTTGCGGATTTCCGGGGCGTAGTGCAAAAAAGTCCCTTGGGCGAGGCTTTTCCCGGTCTCGTGGGCACTTGGGCTTCCGTTTCCCTCCCGAAATGTTGTTGATGGTACCCCTCGTTTGTATGTTTGCAATCTGTCATTCGGTGTTCAGTTTTTGGAAGATTAACGTTCCCTCCTTGTGCAGCCGTTCGATATCCCTTGCCAAGATTTCGCAGTCATTGGTGTTGTAGGTGTTCGAATCATGGTACATGTGTGACGACCCGAACCAGAATCTGTTGTGTATTCGGCACGATTCTCGAGATTGAGTTTAGTCGCGGTTTTACGTCGTATATGTGGTTTGCCGATTCTATTCGCGACTATGTTTTCGGTCAAGAATTTGAGTTGAGTGTCTTCACGGAAGTTGTAAAGTACGTGATTTCGAGCTCGTGGGCGGTTCCGGAAGATTTTTCTGATAACCGAGGAATATTTTATGATTATTTGAAATATCAGTTTTCGACGAGTTTATCCGATTGTTTCGTGTTTATCCGAATCATTGCGTATATTCATTTCGGACCGTCCATCGACCCGAGGCGCGAGTATAAATATCGGAATAGTCGAGAATTAGTCGAAAACTTCATTTTGGGCTTTGACTGACGTTGACTTACTTTGACTTTCCAAAACTGGAAAGTTGACCATTGACCGAGAGAGGGAGAAGTTTCCCGTTTCGGCTTGCCGTCCGACGACCCACTTTCCAGCCACCTCCGGTCGAGTGAAAGGTATAATTAGCTTCCCCTTGTGATTTCGTGTTGATTGGTACAAGAATTCGTGAAAATTGATGGGGATTTCATGGTGCCTGAATCGGGCCGAGCTGGGCTGTGTCACCGGTGACGGTTGGCCGTCTTCCGGCGAGGTTTGGTGGTGGTGGTTAGGGGGGTTAGACTCCCCTTGACCCTCTAAGAGTTATGGTATGTTTGATTTTGGGATTTGATGAGGTTTTGAGGGTCACCGGTTAGGTCACCGGAGTTGGAATTCTGATTTGGTTTTGGCTGAAATTGGACGGGTTCTGGTGGGATTTGGACTTCGTGGTAGAAGAGAAAAGTGTTAGGCTTGGTGTGATCTTGAGTTCTGGAAGTTTTGGTCGTGGAATTCTACCGTTGACGGCTCGCCGCCGCCGGCGGCGGCGGCGGTCAACGGCGGAGCTCCGGCCAAAAGCTGACTTTTCAGATTTCGATGTTTTTAATGTCATTTTTCTCGTAATCGCGCCCTGGTTATCATTTAGAGGTTTTCGGGTTTATTTGGTTAGTCAATTTTCAGTCGAGGTTTCGAGTGGGAATTTTAGAATTTCCGTTAATCATTTTGTACTACATTGCATATTTCCGGGAACTGTTGGTTTCCGTGATTCAGTACAGGGTTGTGGACTATGATTTTGATCAGTTATGTTTTGTGCATATTCAGGAGATCGAGATCGAGAACGGGATCGTGATCGTGCTTCAGGCGAGGAATCTTCCGCCGGACCACGAGATTAGCGCGAGTGCGCGTTTTGCTCACCTGTGAGTGGACAATTTCTTTTCACAGAATTCTTGCGAGTTTTTTATATGATTTATGAACTTGAGCATGCGTATGAGATTTCGGGTTACATGAGCATGTGTATTACGATTATACGATTATACTTATATGATTATACGTATACGAGTATACATACACTTATATGTTGTTTTATGCATTTGCATCGAGATATTTGTGATTTGATTTTCACAGAGTACAGTCGTAGTTCATGTTGTTGTATCGATACACACGCATCCCGGCTGATCCCCGAGGGTGCCTACCAGGGGGGACGCTGTGCCTTGTGCCGATGCATTTCCGGGTAGGTACAGTTATCTATTTCTTGTGCCGAGGTATTTCCGGGTGGAAACAGTTACCCTGACCTGAGGCCTTTCTGGCTCGAATCACGTGTGGGTCTGGGATCCCGTGATTCGGACTGTACTAGCACGGACGTGTCCATGAGTGACCCCGTGGGATTTTTACTTGCATGCTCAGTACGTTGGAGGATTATGGTTTACCTCGTGTACTTTGTTATTATTATTTACCTGGACTCGCATATGTTATTTTAAACATATATATCAACTGGTGAAAGACATTTATTTTCGTCCACTCACTCTAACATGTTTCATGTCTTTCCCCTGGGCTTTTCGGTTTCCGTGCCCAGTTGCAGTTCAGGTTTTGGTGTTTTCACGTCGCGGTTTGGAGGCTAGTGATCAGAGTTACCTGTGCTTTCCAGTAGGTTCTTGTTTCGCCTACTGATGTGTATATTGTATATATTTTACTCTAGCGGTCGCTCTGATACATTCTGATACTTGTTTATACGGATTTTCTCGGATATATATATATACTGCAGTACTGTTTACTGTTTATGATTCATATATTGATGTTGAGAAATCCGGATGGGATTGGTGCCCACGGTTTGGCTTTTGTGGCATAGGATGAAGTGTTATTTTCAGGGTGCAGGATTATGCAATTCCACGTTAGTAACGAAACTCTGCCGAAATTTTGAAAAGTTTTTGTTGGTTCGTATTTTCAGAAGGGGTTCGGTTTCGGTTTAGGTATCTGAATCGGGATTGGGTCCTTTCAACATGCACTACGTTCCCCTGTTATTCCGCATGGGGGCGATTCTGGGCGCCCTCGGCATTGGTAGGCAGATCTGGCGTTTATTTTGCTTGAGCACCTCCGCGTTCGTGGCCTGGGTAATTGAGAAGATTGTGCAGCGTTGGTGGGGATCTCTAGGTGGTGGTGGATTCTATCGAGGTGGTGGTTTGCGCCTGCGATACGCTTACTGATACTGTTTGTTGCTTTTGTGTTCGTGGTAGTGACTCTCGCGTTTGCGGGAGGTTAATTCGGGCTATGTTTTTTGTGGTGGGCTTTTGGCTATATCGGGGGATGGTGGGCGGTTGTGTATGTAGGGTGTTTTTGAGGGTGGAGCTGCGTTCGGACCTTGTGCCCCGTATATATAGGTTTCTACTAGTGCATTCTAGACGACCAGGTCGATGACCTTGTCATACTCGAGGTGGTCCTTTCTGACCAACTTCTCCATAAACGGGGTTCGCGTCAGGTTTTCTAGCAGCGCCATTTTTGCCACGTTCTTTTCGAGGTTCCTGCACGTGTTCGCAAGGGCTCTCCATCGATTGATGAAGCCGGATAGATTTTCGTTGTCCCCCCTGACGGATAGATTTTCCTGCAGCCTATATCGCTTGAGGAAACACTTAGTTAGTTCCTCGAACAAGTGTATGGATCCAATGGGCACCTCGTAGAACCAGTTTCGAGCTTCTTACGTTAGCGTCTCTTGGAACAGAAAGCAGAGGGTTGCGTCCGAGTACCGGGTACCTACGGTGGTGGATTGATATTCGATGATGTGTGTTCGTGGGTCTCCCTTCCCATTGAATTTACTGATCTTGACAGTTTTGGAATACGGGTCCCTGCACTGTGCTATGGTAACGTCCGATAATGGGCTTACGCGGGGAGTGTACATCCCCTTCGGTCCCGTATACGTGCTTTTCTTGAGTGATATGATTTCGGCCTTCATTTCTTCCATCCGTCGAAGTATGACATCCTCGATTGTTGCACCTGGTTCCTCATCATCGTATTCTTGTATTCTTTCGGGTGGTGGAGGTGGTCCTAGTAGATGGTTGTTTTGTAGTTCCCATGGTAGGTCGAGTCTGATGACTTGCCTGCCCACCCTTGGTTCTTCTGTCGGTTCTGGCTCTTCGCGTTGGGTCCCCTGGCTTCGGATGAACGCGTCAAGTCATTCCTCCAATCACTGTTGGGCCTGGCATTCCTGATCTCTTTCAATTTTAGCCGTTTGGAGTTCCTTCACGTGATGGGATGCCGCTTCGTCCTCCGTTAAGTCGTTGATGTTGTTGATCGTGTCTATGGGTGCGTCTCTTGTTTTCCGGCTTTCGGGTGTGATGTGGTCTGTCGCCATCTAGGTTGCTGGGTTTGGTTTTTGGGCTCCCCTTTTTTTTTGCGGGTTTGTACGTGGTTTACGATTGCTCGCTTCCCACAAACGGTGCCAATTGTTTCTACCAAATTCCGTAAGGGGTTTTTAGCAGAAGAACAGATGGAGCTATTTTGGGTGATCTGGGCTATCGCGCGTATGTCGTCTTTTACCTGCTGATAAAAACAATACACCAAACGGGCATTAGGAGTCTTGACGGGGTGTTCCCGCCTTCGACTCTCTGACACTCTAGTAAGAATGTATGGAGTGTAACAATAGTATTGGTAGAGTATTGGGCGTACCTTGTATCTGTCATAAATGTGTTGCTTATATTTATGGTTAAGTGTGGAGTCTTTTGTTGTTCTTCGATATGGGATCCTATTTTTTGTACATGACCTGTCCTGGTACCTTCCGTTTGTCGTACTAAACGCATGGACGTTCAGATGGTGTTGTTTCCTTGTTTAAAGTTGAACCATGTATTGCTACCTTGCGTTTGGTCTAAGCTGTGTTGACCCATTTGTAGTGACTAAGTGTGTGGTAATTGTGTGCTACAGGATCACACACTAACATGTTCAATCTTCAATTAATCTCTTATTGATGATTTTGATCTCAAACTTTATATGACTAAAAATTCTTACTCCCACAATGCCCCCAATTTCATCTTTGGGCCGAAGCTCGAGCCCAATAGAGGAAATTCAGCTTCGAACATGACTCGAACTTTCACACCTTGATCCTTCGCACTTTGAACTTCGTTTTCGACACGTGTTTCCTTCACGTCTTTGGATTTATGCACCAGAAACCTTATTATCTTCCCTCTTAAACTACAACTCTTCCACTACCCCCACTACTTCTCTTCCTTTTTCCCTTTCTTATTTATTCTCATATTCCAACTCCATCTCTCCACTAAGTGGCATGGATTTGGATTTTTATGATTCTGATCTTTCCTCAAACCAACTTCTCTCGACCCAAGATATCTTGACAGTTCAAATCCGTCCTTGACTATACCATCTTCTACTCGAAGATCGACACCACGATGTCTCCAATACATGATAAGCATTACAGATATCGCTTATGATATCTTCTTCTCAAGATCATCACAACAATGCCTCCGAGTCTCGCGAGGAAATTCATCTCTTGCTCGAAATGTATCCTCTTTGAAGAATATCATGACAATGTCCTATAAACCTTGTAAGGTAATACAACTTGTCTCCATGTTCTCAACCGAGAAACCAAAAGCAAGTTTCCACACTAAAGAACCGATCTTCGCCAACCAGTTTCATTTTCCTGCTTAAGCAATCACATTAGCAAAACACAACTCTCCTACTTTGAGGAATCGGTCTCGGTTAGTACAAAAGAAATATTCATCTCTTCAAATTTCTCTCTAGCTATATAACATATTGCATAGTGAAATCAAAACAAACAATAACAATCATCACTACAGTTATAGCACAACATTTGAAAGAATCGTTGAAAGGACCCGACCCTGATCCAGCTTCCTAAACCAGAATTAGGCCCTAAGGACTCTACTAACCTTAGTTTAAACTCACTAATTGAAAATCGAAGTGGAGATCCATAACTCAAGTGTCACGAAATAAAATAAAAAATTCCATATATTGGTTCACTACTAAAATATAAAAGATAGACAACTGTTTTCGACATCAGAGCAGCTAGACAATTTAAACTGACTATGCAAACTAAAATACTAACTCGCAGGATCAACCTTTGATCCTACGATGGATATTGCTATGCTATGAACCATATGCACGCCCGACCTCAGGTGAAACTCTGCAACCTGGGCGGTTGAAAACAAATGGCCTAGGAAAAGGCATAGAAAATAATAAAAATTGTTAGAGTGAGTGGACGAAAAGTAAAGGTTCATATTAAAATGAAAAATATAACTATTATGCCTTTCACTATAGAATATGCATAAAATGATGCGAGTCTATAAATATAAACGTCCAGGTAAGGTACTATATGATGTGTAGAGGAGGTGAGTTGGGTCAAGCGACCACAAGCCCTAAGACTGCTTAGGTCAGGTTCCTGGCCATCTCGGGTACTATGTAAATCCTCGGGTAACGTCCCTGGCCCTGCCGGTGTGTCTCGAGGATCAGCCGAGAAGCTAGTGCATCGATGCAATAACTATAACTATGCTATGTGTAAAACAAAATCATATATGCCTCCATGCAAATGCATAATAGTAAAATGTATAAAATAGACTCGCAAATCGACAGTGAAAATAAAAGTGTCCACTCACCTGGATAGCAAGAAATTCAGGAGTCGATCCACTAACTCGTAATTTGTACATAGCATTCATAAGCCAATAAAACATCTAGTTTAATTAATATAGTATTCTAATCAAGTACAACTAGAGCATATAAAGAATTTGATATGATTTGTATCCCAAATATTCACATTCCATTTTTGACCCCCTAAGCATCACTACTCCGCCACATCGCGATATCAAACATATTCGTGGTGTTATGACTCCAAACTTTTATAGAAAGGTGAGCATCGACTCGACACACAACGAAAGATCGTGTCGAAGGTATCGAGTCATATCCAAATCCTAAATAGTCATAGAAACATTACGCAAGTTCCTAAAATCTATGAAACTACTCAAAAACTAATACGAATCAACTAGCGAAACTCCCTGTGAAAAATTACTCTTCTGGGTCGCCAGAGCCCTACCGCTCACAACGGTGCGTGGGCCACTGCTAGAGGTGGCCAGAATTCGACCGTCTCTTACTCGAATGACCTGCATATATAAATGTTCTTCTCAACAAGCCCAACAACATTCCAGAACAACCCAGAGTCAAAAACTTACAGAAAAACATGGAAATCTACCTTTGAAATCTGGAACCCTCGCTGAAAAATCAAGTTTGTCGATCGCCGTTGTCAGGTCACAGTATCACCTAAGACCGGTCATGTTCGACTCGTGGTAGTGCAGGCTTCAAAACCCCCAACCATGTGCCACCCAACTTCGGCCGTAGCGAAATCGAGCCAAATCCCTGGATTTTTTCTTTGATGGTTAGTTGTGGTTGACGCGAATTAGAGGATGAAACATTGGGGAACTAGATGAGGAAGCCAAGGTGAAGACTTGGACACCAAGGCCGACCAATTTGGTGGCCGGCTGGTGGTGCTTCGACAGCGTCAACCTTCATGGGGATAAAGGGGGTCGGGGAGAGAGAAATAAAAGCAGGGTTGACCATGTGTTGACCCTGTTATGACCAAAAAAGAAATTTTCTCACTTTCAAAATTGGAAAGTGGGTATCGAAACGTAAAAATTCCCGAAACGTAAAAGTTCCCGACAAACTCCGATTGACCAAAACTTTCTTGTTGTAACTCCAAATTTAACATTTAACGTGTCCACATACTCAGTTCGAAGAGCTCGAAAAATAATTTCCTTTACACTTTCAAAAAAAAATATGAGTCCAAAATCAAAACTTATAAAAAGTCGCTTTTAGTGGCGATGAATCTCGAAAAACGTATTATAAAGCGATTAATTCGATAAAAACTCGACTAACAAAGATTAAATCGTTAATTAAGGTTCGAGTCGTTATAATCGTACCTTTTTGCATGTGGTATAACCAAGAAAGATAAATACCTTTGCCTAGATTTGACTCTACTTTTGACCATAGTCACTACTTCGAGCCAAATTTCAAGATACCGTACCTTCAATGCTTTTTAGGGTGTTTCTCACATGCCTATCACATACATTTTTCCATGCCCCCTTGACTCGTAGAGGAGCAACATCAGCTCAACTTGACCCCATCATTGCCCCTCAATGTCTCATGGCCTCTCTGCATATTCCATTTAGCTTCGAGAACGTTCTCGAACTTCAACTCTGCCTCGAGCCTTCAAGTCTACGCCTCGAACTTCAACTCTGATTCGAGACTTCGAGTCTATGTCTCGAACTTCAACTTTGCTTCGAGTGTTTATAATCCTCGATCATTCTTTGATGAAACTCGTGTTGCAACTCACCTTTTGCATATTATTAGTTTTTAATTCCACAACACACTCTCGATTAGCGGCTAACCCTTTAGTTCCACTTTCGAATTTGTCGCATCCTATCTTGTTGCAGTAATATATCTATTCACATAATATTAATTTTCAATTGCAAAAATATTTACGCTAACTTAAGGTTCGTTCGAGGATTTTCAACTTGCTTCGAGATTTGATTCAACTCAATGCTCAATTCCTTCTTCTTCCTCATCATATTCTCCAAAATATGACTGCATCCTAGTCTTGCATCTTCATCAACTTTCCGATTTGAATGCTTCCTCAACTTTTATAGCACACAAATTCTCTACTCGCGTCATAAGTAATCTTCAAGTGATGCTTAAATTTCAGCGAATGATGGATTCTCAAACTTCAACTGACTTTGAACTTGTTCGAAGTCTATCCATCTCAAACTTAGTCATTCATTCTTCTATCTTTGAACGTACATGTTCACTTAACTATACTCGAACAACTTTGTAGTATTTCATTCAACCATCTTCCGAATGTACTCGTCTGTTTAACTATTCTCGAACTTCATTTGACTTTTATTCAGCCATCTCTTCAGACCCTTTGTCTGGTAGGCTATTCTCTAACTTTATTGAAATTTCATTTATTTCTATTCCAGACATTTCTACTGTTTGCACCAAACTTGAAAAAGTCCACCACAGGTTTCAGTGAAATAATAATTCATTCTTGTTACTTGATTTTATCTTGACATCAAATATATCATAGATCTCACAAATATATCACAAACTTTCTCACGTATTTAGCCCTAATAATACCTCTCTTCTTATGACCAAGGCCGAAGAGAGGATTATTTTACCTGCAAACTTTTTCTGAAAATCCATAACTCATTCTTCGATGATCATCCCTCGATGCTTGAGGCTCGCAGCTTGAACTTCGATGTCTCTCATCACTAGCAGTTATACTCTTATCCGTCAGAGGTTTTGCTCATAATTTTAAATTGAATGCTCACATTCACATCATTAACGGTTCAGCTCTCCACTTGATCTCAATGCCTACACTCATCACCATTAAAGGTTGTGGGAAAAAGAATTTTTAGATTCGAACTTAAGATCAGCAAGTGCGAAGTCAAAGTTGATCGGAGAATGGGAGCATGGAAGTTGAGTCTTTGAAAGGTGCCTCGAAGGTTGATATTCAATTATGGGAATGTAGGTTGAGGTTCGAGCTTTGAGCCTCAGGTTGAGTATTGAAAATCGAGATATGTCTCGAAGTTCAAGACTGTGAATGATCCATCATATGAATTAGATGGATCAGAAGGCCCAATGTCAAGGAATGGAGGCCGAGACCTAGGGAAAGGTTCAGATATGCCCTAGAAGTCCACTTACCCACGTTGCCCTAAAATATGGGAGTTATAGGTGAAGTGGAGCATAATCCTAGGGAGGTGGCGCCGAAATAGGGGATTGTTGCTAGTTGAGGCCGAAGTTTGAGGATCAAAGTTTGGTGCACAAACTTCGAGCTTTAGCCAGAAATTTAGTGGCTCCTATTTTGGTGGGATCTGACAGGTATAAATAGGTGAAAAGAGTAAGTTCTCATGCTTCATTCTACTTAGAACATATTTGCACTAAAACTTTGCTTGACTTGAGTATCAGAGCATTTTTTTTGTAGGTACCCCCCACAACTCTATTTAAACAATTGGCCATTCTAAACCTACTTCGAGCTGTCATCGAGAGAGATATCCATTGATTATCAGAATTGTCTTGTGGAGGCAAGAAGAATCTACTACATTTTTTGTGCTCTTACAAGTGGCACTGTCTATGGGAAATGATGGCAGTGGATATCCCCAATAACATAATGAGGCATTACATCACACCAATTGCAACCAAACCGAAGAAGAGCTAGAAGATGGTGAAATCAATGAAGCAAGTGAAAGGAAACAGAAGGAGAAAAGACCTATTTCCAAAGTCTGGGTGGTGAAAGAGAATAGAGAGTTTAGTCGCTACAACAAGGGACTACCGGGTAGGGAAATCATAAACTTGCAGGCAGAGCTAGCCTGCTACGGGACAAAAGAAATGGCCAAAAAGAGGTGTACGGGGGAGCTGCTCACCGTTGCCAGATGATAACTCCCTACTTGAAGAAGAAAACACTTATGGGGAAGACAATTGATAAGATGGTGGAAGTGAGATGAATGAGAACTATGCACCGCCTCTAGGGGGCTGTAAATGGAAAGAATAAGTAGTGAAGGAAGTAAAGGAGGCTCGATCGAGGATCGAGGCCTCAAGACATTGCCGCAGAAGTGTCAAGGGGCATTGCTGGCTCTCCCTTATCCGAAGCCATATTGCAAGCATAGAAGCTGAAGCGACTGTCCGTCTTGGTATTCATAAAGTTCACCAGAACATCTGACTCAGAAGACCATATAAAGGAGTATACGGAAGCAACAAGGATCGAAACCATATATCAGAACTTGATGTGCAAATTTTTTTCTACTAGCCTTTTTGGGCCAGCTGCCAAATGGTTCCGAGGATTGAAGCCGGGATCGATTTTGAGCTTCGAGAAGTTGACGCGGTTGTTCATCGCTTAGTACTTCTACAATAGGAGACAGAAGAAGGACTTCTCCATGCTATTCAACGTCAAGCAAAATCCTGGTGAGAAGCTGGAGAAGTACTTCAAGAGATTTAGAGATGAGATGGCGGCAATAAGGACAAACTTGAAGATTGCCATTGTGGAGTTTTGTGAAGGATTACTAGAATAGACACCTCTGTTTGAAAAGCTTGTCAAAAAGGTGCCAAGGACCATGGATGACATTCTGGATCGTATAGAAGGGAAGATTCACCTCAAACAAATCAAGGGAACATGAAAAGACAGAGTGTCTACGAATATCGAAGTTAAGCCAGAAACATTGAAGGTCACTTGAGATCGAGATCGAAGATCGAAGTTACCATCGAAACCCAAGGATCGAAAAGATTGTTAGAAAACTGGGGAATAACTGTTCACTATCAGTATCAGCCCATCAGCCATATTCCATAAACAGGAGAATGAGGGGATATTCAAGAAACCACCGCCACAGACCGAAGCCATAGATCCCTCAGAAAAGAAAAGGTATTACCCATACCACCAAGAATAGGGGAATAGCTATACGAAGGTGTGAAGCTCTCAAACTGGCAATCTTGGAACTCATGAGCCAAGGAAAGTGTAGCAATATAAGATGGGCAAGGCCAGTGGGAGCCAAGAGCAAAAGGCGGTGGATAAAGACCCTTCCATTCGAAAAATATTGGCTGTCTATGGAAGTCCGTCCACTTTAAAAGTGGACGAGAGAAGGGTTAGAAGTGAAACTCAAGAAGCAGAGACAATTTGGAAAGTTTGCTTTGCAGAGAGGAAAGAAATCTCAGAAGAGAAAGAAAGTGAAGATCTAGCACTCAGCTTCTCACCAAGAGACGGAGTGGGAATTCAATTCCCTCATCAAGACACATTGGTCATTTTGACGCAAATAAACAATTGTTTGGTGAGAAGAGTGATGATTAATGCTAGAAGTTATGTTGACATCCTATACTATCAAGCTTTACAGAAACTTGGGATAGACTCGAAATTGGTCAAGAGGAGCAAGTCATCGGTGATGGACTTCGATAGTGCAGAAACATGGCCGTACAGGGAAATTACCCTTCCCGTGACCACTGCTGGGAAGAAAATAGATGTGAACTTCGTTATCATATATAAGCATTCAGCTTATAATGCTATTTTGGGAAGAGATTGGTTACATCAAATGGAAGACGAAGCTTTAACACGAAACCAAGTGCTGAAATTCATCTTGGAGGATAAGAGGCGAGTGATTTCAATTCGGGGAGACCAAATTCTCTCCAAGAACTTATGCATCATGGAAATCAAGAAGAAGTTCGACGTAGCGCCCCCGAGTTTGAATTTCATCGATGCATTGGTTACTCGACTAATCTCCGAGTAGCTCCAGGGAAGGATCAACACTTCACCCCAGTATTCATGTCGTCTTTGTGTCAGGAGTCACCGAAAAACTTTAGGTGGCTAGAAGTCAGAGAACCTTAGTCATCGCCTCTACTTGTGCACGATACTCGAGAAGGGTCAAGAGTGCCCCTCGATGTATCCCTTATATCGTTTTAGTATTTCAGACTTGCTCAGTATTTTTACTATACATATTAATGAGAACACATTTATATTCCAATTTTCTAGATCAATTATTTTTGTCCACTCACTCTGACGCTTTTAGTGTATCCCTGGGGTCTTTCGTTTCTAAATTGCCCAGATTGCAGGTGAGTCGACTGAAGTCGTGACCATCCAGAGTACGAGACATGACAGTCCATTTCTTTCATTTTCATGGTTGAGATTCTTAGTGTAGGTTTCAGGTTACTCGTATTGGGTTTATTTGTAGTGAACCTTCGGTGCAAGTTAGTAATACGGGTTCCACAGAATTCACCCTAGATTACGTGTTAATTTGGGACGGGGGTCTTGTCATAATATATCATACATGACTTGCCCATAGGTCAATAAAGACTTATAAGACTGGGATGAGGCCTTTATTTAGGGAATCGAACAAGGTCTTTAGACATTTCTATTAATTTAAGATAATCAGAATTTTGAAAAGAAAAAAAAAATCTTGCTATAATGAATTAATTAAGGAAGCAACAAAACTGTAATAAGAGCCTTAGATATTTGGTATTAAGGGTGATAGCTTATTATTGTATTTCTTATATAACAAGCGTGAACCTCTACTATTCCAAGCACTGTTCATTGTTCACCGAGCATGCAACCCGTGCGAGACAGACCCTTCACGTGTGAGCCATGCGACAACTATTCTTCATACTCTTTCTCTCTCTCTCTCTCTCTCTCTCTCTCTCTCTCTCTCTCTCTCTGTCTCTCTCTCTTTCTCTCTCCCCTTATGACTCCCACATATCCGAGTGCCACTTAATTGCACACCACCTCTTCGCAAGGGAGAAATTTTGTAAAACTGGACAGGTGTCACTATTACATTCGTTAAAGATGTTAGAAGTCAGTGAGCTTACCATAAGCTGAGGGAAGGCGATCCTCACTGCCTCCATATAATTTCGACTATCCTACTGTGTTCTACCTTATAAAAAAAAGTCAACGGGCAGAGAGAGAGAGAGAGAGAAGATGCAGGGGTAAGACGGGGTCAATCAGTTCCTCTTGGCCCTAATACTATAATTACTTGTCTACTATTGAATGGATTCTCGGCCGGCTAGCAAGCTCTTCTAGAATCCCGATCGATATATGAGACCCAGTGGCTAGCTAGCTCACTTGGATCGATCGTCGTCTTGCTTTCTTCAAGCCTTGTGTAATATTGATTACTATTTACCAAAAAGGACCAATGGATTGATCGACGTCGTGTATCTCTTACACTTTGCAAAACCATAAAATCCCCAATCGAGCCAACCTATTCCCAACTTAAATGCTTAATGCTTATTCATCTCTACTATCTTTAATACTTTGATGACAAAGTGGACAAAGAGTGGAGATTTCTAAGCAATTGTGGAGACACTCATGGTGAAATGTGTGTGAGCATTGATCTGGCAACGTACACCGGTCTTCTTTCTCAAACACCATCAAGCAAATAGCACACTCGCCAAAAAATAGCAAACTCGCTGCTGTGGTAGTCTGTGCTCGCGGTGAAATATATCAGATCAGATCAGTCTGGTGAGTGTGCTCACAGAGCGGCTAAAATATCTGGGAAATTGCTTGTAATCCAGTGCTGTAGTCTTATCTACAATCGGTCTATTTTCAGGTCGTTGACAATATCAATGATCTAGATTTAAAAAGTGTTATGCATGTGGAGAGGTCATGTGAAATTAAGTGGCACTCCACATATCCCAACCTCATCTCCTCTCTCTGTATAGTCAAAACCCGATCTCTCTTCTATCCAGATCTACCATCTCTCTCATTTCTCCTGATTTGTGATCTCTCAATCTCTCATCTCTCTCTCTCTCTCTCTCTCTCTCTCTCTCTCTCTCTCTCTCTCTCTCTCTCTCTCTCTCTCTCTCCCAAGTTTTAGTGTCGTCAATTTCACTCTTTTTTTTTGTTTTCCTTCGTTTACTATAGAATCTCTACAATTCAAATAGTCTTGGGATTAGGAGCTTCGATATGGTGAGCTATTTTTCATGGGTTTTTTATTGGGCGTGTGACGTCAATTTGAGAGAGAGGTTAATGATGGAGGAGATGGCAGTCACGAGATCACAACGACTCGCCGTTTGGCTCCGTTTCATGGGGTTAGGGCTTCGACGATTTTTTTTGGTTTGATTGTTAGTCTTTCATCACAGATTCGCAAGACTTGTCGATGGAGTGAGCATAGATGTTTAATGTGTAAAACAAGATTGAAGTGATGTTTATTATTCCGTCGTTGATTTTTGATGCTAAAAGTGATTTCTACCTAACACTTGACGTTTCTGGATATCACAGTGTCCAAGTGGAACAACTTTTTTTCATAATCAAACTGCTTATTGAATTGTCATTGTGATTTTATCATCTATGTAATTTAAAGAATATTATTTTAGTATTACGTATTGCCAAATATTTCTTCATCATACTTTATCAAATTTTCGACAAACCGCGCTTCAGCGCGGGGTTCCTACCTAGTTGTAGCGCGGTTTAACAAAATTATTCTATCTACATATATAATGTTGGCATATCTCACAATCATAATATAAAAAAAGCATAGCAATAATAGCGAAATAGAGAAATCTCAGACAATAATTGTATTTAGGAATAGAAATAGAGAAATTTGATGTTTACATTATATAGATTAACCAATAGCATAGAAAACCTATATTTTTCCAACTAAAAAAATGGTTGAATTGGATGTTCTAATATTGCATGACTTGATGACTGAAATGATAGATATATTACATGATTAATAGAAGAAGTGGACTGAAAATTAAAAAGAGAACACTCGATCCTTGACTTCTATGCACAAAACCTAGCTTGTCATCGTGAGGTAGACATTTCTTACTTATAATAATGACATGATGTAGGAGGTGATATATCGTGACATTGATTGCATTGGTAGTGTAGAATAAACCAATAATGCCGATATACCAGATGACATATATTATTACTGGAAACATTATCATTGTACGCTTATATTACAGACAATACATACATTGTAAAGACTATTGCAATTATGGGCATACAATATAGAGATTAAGGCATGGCATAGTAAAAGCCTACAGTTTTCCAAAAATCCGATGTTTACATTACAAAGATTAAGGCACGGCATAGCAAAAACCTACAGTTTTCTGACTAAACAAAAGGCTAAATTAGATATTCTAAGATTGTATCTTTTCACGACCGAAATAATGAATACATTACATGATTAATAGAAGATAGGATAGATGTGGATTGAAAATTGAAAATAGAACACTCATTCCTCGTCTTCTATGTACAAAAGTTGATTGCCACGAGATAACTAAATACAAAGGCCGATGAAATACAATCAATAGCTTCTATCAAATATAAGTATATTGAGTTCATAGAAGCAAATCAATGAGATACTATAAAAAAGTACCACATGAAACTATGTATAATATACAAAGTGGCAACAATTCTGGTTATCCGATGAAATGTGTATATAATTAAAAGACGCTTATCTTTAAATTTCTTCTCTAGTTCTCTTCATGATACTTATTAATGTCATTAGTGGCAGTAGGTTTGATTATCCAATTCATATCTCCTAATTGGCCAGCTTAGTTTTGGGATCCTTTTTTTACTTTCGATCACCAAGTAAAATGGGATGAAAGAGAGGTTTCGATTTAAAGGTACCTTATCGATGGTTTGGTATGCTTTCTTTGCTTCACTTGCATATAAATTAACATTAAATTAGTTTTCAATAAGTCTTTAATTTCAGAATAATGATGGTGTTTACAGAATATGGAATTGGAACACTTACGTGACTGTGAATTCAGTATAGTCATTAAACATGTCCTTTAATCCAGTGAAGATCTCCTTAATTTTTCATGTTAGTTTGTTTAGTTCTACAAGCAGATCCCCCACACTAGCAAGGAGTACACTACTTTGGTGAATTATTGGAAAAATGGTTGCCATAAGCATGTTATCTATTTGTGCATGTGCTCCCATTTGATTTGAGTTCTCTGAAGCTTCATTCTGTCTCTATTGTTGTGAAAACTCATTGACATGTGTTTTTGCTTTCCTTGGCTTCCCTTTTAGCCAGCCCCCTTTTCTCCTTTGGTTTCCTGGTTATTTCTCTTTAGCTCCCTTTGTTGGATGCTCCGGTCCCTTCTTTTGCATTGAAATAGAAATAAAACTTAAATCAATAACCATAACTCAAACACTCTTTACCATGTGTTTGAAACGGGCTCTTACTCATACTTCAAGTCTTTGTGAACAATCAATTTTAGATTCTTGTAGTTGACCTTTTGATCAATTAAGATATCTCTCTCCGTAGTTTTATATTAGATTTTTTTACCGTTAGATTATCTGCAATAATACATTGCATGTTTTAGACCAAAAGCAAACTTTCATGGACCATGTACTCTTATAAAAAGATCGGGACATAATAATCCAAAGTTAGAGTACAATTAATAATCCAACATGAATGTAAGCGATGCAAACCTTGAGCACCTTGGTCCCTTCCTCTTTTTGGGTTCAGGGTGCTCCATCACGATGAATCCTTGATATTGCTGCTGAAGTTTCAAAGGGTATTGGGATTTTCCCTGAAGCTACAACAGTTACAATCTCAGCTCTAGTCTGTGGACTTTTCCATGTTTTAGGCTCAGTGCTTTTATCTTTCTTTTGGCCACTTCTTTTTTGATTTTGTTCTGGAATACCAAGTTCTATTATCTCGATGGGCAATGGAGGAGGAGTTGGTGTTGGGGAACGTGGAGGTGGAGAGGCTGGTGGTGCTAGTAGAAGAATGGGCACCATCGAGAATGGTTCTAGCTCCTCATCATCTAACAAATGATAGTTTATCTTCCCTAGGTTGCTTACCATTTTTACATTTCTAGATATAAGATTGCCTATCCCATTTAGGTTTTTTTTTTCAGGCCTGCATTATTATAAAAAAGAAGTTATTTAGTGTTTGTGGCATGCTATACCAGAAAGGACAACATAATCAAACAAATTTCTCAATCATTATATTCAATAAGCCAGTGAAAAGTTGATGATTACATGAGTAAGGCTTATCTTAAGCACCTATGAAACTTGGAATCAAAATTGAGTAAAGGTCTGATATGTCAATTATGATATGAAGTGGGGATATCATTATTCTTCATGGACTATATTTTAGGTTGATTGGATCCACATAAAGTGCATTTAAAGTGAATGTTTGCTGCTATCGTTTGTATTTGCACACACAAATGAATAGCCTCTCGAACATGTTTTGATTAAAGTAGAAAATACACACATGCAACCCAAAACAATTTTGATTCAATCAAAAGAAAATATGACCCGAAACCCGATAATGCTTGCAATGAAAAATGGACCAATCATCAATTCTTCTATACCAATCTACCAAAAATGGATGAATTACCGAAACCCAAAAACAATTGCAATCAAACATGACCCCAAATCCCCACGTAACATAATCGATCAATTATTAAATCCTCTATCCCACTTTAGTTTGTGTCACAAACAAATCCTCTTTTCAACCAAAACTCGAAGAAATACATACCAAAATGGCATCAAATTTTTTAACCAATAGAGAGATAGAGATTAAAGATTTATCAAAGGAGAGATAGATAGATTTATCCATCATCATCACTTGGATACACAGATTGATATTGAGATAAAGAGATGAATGGATTTGAGAAATAGAGAACAGTAGTAGAGAAGAGAGGCGAACTGATAGAGAGTATGTCTATACCAATTGGGTCTCCTCTGGCTTCAAAATTGGGTAGTTGGAGCTGGTAAAGAGTCATTCTATGCATTGATGAGTACATTTATCTCTTGGTCACCAGTTTTCTGATCGGAAGATACTCAGCTATTGCTTCTTATTTGCCTTGATAGTCAATTTTCATATAACGGGTCATTTTTTTTTGTTTTCTGGTTTTTGGGTTCAAATTTAATAAAAGAAAAATTATATGAAATAAAAATTAGAAACACATTTGGCAAAATTAAATCTATGTGAGAATAATATAAGTGATGGTTATTCATAATTAAAATATAGGATGATAAACAATCTTAGTTTTATGCAAATTATTTACTTAAACTGGGATATAGAATTGGGATAACTGGAAATTCTGGTCCTAAAAATGTTTAACATTATATATTTGCAAGATAAACATCAATATATGATCTTCACTTAAGTTAGATGTCGAGTGAAAATTCAAATTCAAATTTATTTGAGCAGTTGCTAATAATAGAAACATGATAGATATATTACATAATTAATTTATATATTACATAATTAATAGAAGATGAATTAAATGCGGAGTGAAAATTGAAATTGAATTTTTTTTGAGTAGTTGCCAATAATACAAACCGGATGAAATAAATAGTGTCTAAACAATGGAAATTCTATTGTTTGAGATCAATTATTTATGAACATGAAAGTTGAACGAGCAATTATTTATTTTACAAACATAGGAAATGGGAAACATGAGTGACAAATTGGTAGAGCTGTACAAAATTAAACATATATCCTGATTCTAGCATCTGGTTTAGATAATTTGCAAAAAATAGATGAAAGTTCATGATTTATACTTAAATTGAAAAAATTGTAAAAGTTGTACATAATTAAACATATACACTGATTTTATCGCCTGGTCTTGAAAATCTGGAAAAACAAATTAAAATAGTTAATAAAATTTGTGGATGATGGAGTGATTTGAAACTCAAATATGAAAACAAAAGCAATATGGTAGTTTTATTTTTGAAATTAAGACCTTTGAAAATTTAAAGATGCAAATATTGTAAATATTGATTTGATTAATTGACTTACTCGGTCTCGTATCGTTCTGTTTCAGAAGTATTTGGATTGAGCATGATGCATGTATGTCTTGAACTTTTTGCTACAATGTAATCTGAATAGAGTGGTGTTAAAAATTTGAGGAAGAAAAGAATATGAAATAAATTGATTGGATATGAGTAGAGGGAAATGATACCATGGTAGTTGTAGAGATGTAAGCTGGTCAAAACTGCCAACTTTGGTGCCGGTATGTTTAGTATATGCTGTAAATCAATTAACAATGCAATATCTCCCCATAATGTTACTCTCAATTCCTCCCTCTTATACATGAAAAGTTTTATGTATGGTTTGTTTTTAGTTTTCGCATGTAATTATTCATGTTGTAATAAAGTCATATACAAAAATAAAAAATATTTACAATTTCATTATGCAATGAAGAATTTCACATAGTATAAATTTTGTCAGAAAGTTAAATAGCAAAAATTTTATAAAAAAATTACCGTAGATTTTGAATAATGATCTCACACTTTACGCCAATTCCAAGTAAGTCCACAGCAGGCTTAATGAGTTTGATACAACTATAGACATCTTCATTTTTGATTAGAATTGTGTTAGTATATTTTACGCATAGAGCACATGTATGAAGATTGTAATTGTAAAATTGGGCAACATAAGACAACAAAATAGCAAGGAGAAGTTATTTGCCTATCAACAAGCTGTTTGGATGAAGTCTTTGTTGCTCTACTTCCTGTGCAAAATTTCTGAATTGAAGAAGTTGAAAAGAATGGTGCGAAATCATTGAAAATTCTTGGTCAACTTGATGAAATATAGTATTGGTTTTCAAAGATACCATTGCTTCATGATTTGTAACTTTATCTCTGCAATGATTGTGTCTCACAACAATTCATGATATTTCATATATTCCGCCTTGTATCATCGGCGCGGGCATTTGTTGATAGACAGTCTCATCAAGAATTACATGGATTGCTGATTCTTATATATATGATCGTATTTGTTAGTGTAATTTGATAATAAATCAGTAAAAACTTTAACACCACATATTCATTATAATTTGGCGTTGATTTCAGTATTGATAAACTTGTATTTTCATCGACTAACAGATAGTGTAGTCCATCATATTCAGTGCTGTAGAATTTTTTAGGTCTCCACATTCTTGTAGCATAGGTGATGATAAAAAAGTTACAGTCGTGTGGCTGAATGTCACTTATCATCTTTCTGAACATGTTTTTGATGTGAATGGAGAAGTAATGAGGAAATGCGTGAGGTGAGTGAGCAGAAGAGCAGGGAATAAAGAAATGAGGAATAGTTTTTGGTTTTGGGTGTGTAAGTAATGAGGAATTTGAATTGAGTTAGGTGGAGAAGCGGAAGAGCATGGAATGGATATGAATACAATTTAAGGAGTTGAGAGAGGAATGTGGGTTTTTCCCCTTTGAGATTCTAACTTATATAGTAATTTTTTGTCTATTTCATTATTATTCAACTTTACTAATTCTTCAATTATTTGTGATATGCTAAATTATGGGTACCATGTGAGACTAGAGTTTACGAATCTGCAAGAAAGATATTGTTTCATGCCAAGACAAAGTTGATAAGATGAAAGAATCTATAAAAATCTTTATATAGAACGTTGATAAGAGGATAAGATATAGAAAGCACTACCAAAATGTGACGACCCGGACCAGAATTAGCAGTGGAATCAGCTTGATTGATGAGCTTGCACGTAGTCGCAGAGTTGCGACAGTTGTTTTAATCGCCCAGTTTCTTAACGACTTAATTATTGGCAGAGAATTGGAGCTGGGTCTCTTCTCGAGAGTCGTTGTACGTGTGCTTACGAGTTCGTGGGCGGTTTCGGATCGTTATTTGGAAGACCGAGGAATTAGTTATGAATATTTGAAGTTTCAACGGAAACGAATTATTATGGTAGGTTAGTTCGCGACTAAATTGTCGAACGAGAATTTGGTTTCGGCTTCTTTACGGAAGTTGTTCGAGATTTTATTTCGAGTTCGTGGGAACTTCTGGAGCATGATTTTGAGTTACGGAGTTTAAGTTGCGAATTTTGCCGATTGTTGATTGTTTGGTTGACTTAATTATATGTTGATCGGAACAGTTGACTTTTTATTCGTTTGGCCGATATGTTTGACTTTGGGTGATTATTGAAGAATATGTCGAGACGAGTTTGTGGCCGCGAGAATTATCGGAATCGGAATTACGACGAAAAAGTTACGGATATTCGAAGTTTGTCGCAATTAATTGGGAAAGTTTCCATATTTGGCAGGTATATAAATAGAAGGTTGCCTAATTAGGAAAGTCAAAGTTTTTATTGTTGCTTTGACCTGGTCAACTCGGGTTGACCGAGGTGGTGGAGGAGGCACAACGGCTCGCCGGCGGCGAGGTACTTTCCGGCCACCCCACGGCTTGAGATTGGTTCCGTTCTCTTCGGCTTAACCTCCCGAGTCTATTTCCGGCCACCCCTCACGGCGAGGGTGGCGGTGGAGAGGAGTTTTTCCGGCCCAAAAATGGAGGTTTTTGGGTGATTTCGGGTTCACCTTTTCCGCCCAAATTGAGCTATAAAATGGAGTGGGCTTTGTAGTCCTCATCACCTACAAGCTACCATGTAAGTTTGGAGTTCCAATTTTGTTTGTGGATGGAGAATTTTGGAATTGAAAATTTGTGTACAATTCGGTTTATCATGAAATTGGATGTGTTAGAATGAGAATTGGACTTCGGTGCAGTTGACAAAGTTGCTCGGTGCATGATTTTGAGTGGAATAGGTGCAGCTCCGCCTTGAAATTCTCCGGTCGGCGGTGGCGCCGCCGTGGACGGCGGTCAACGGCGGTCAACGGTCAAAGTTTGACTTTTTGGACTTTTGACAAGTTGCATGTCATTTGACTCAAAATCGCGCCCCGATCGCAGTGGGGAGGTTCGTTTTTCGAGATGAGCGTCCGAACGTAAAGCGAGGTATTGAGGTGTATATACGGATTTTCGACGATTCGTCGACTTTGAATTTCGTGTTTCCGAGAACGGCGGTTTCTCGTGGTTTGATTTGTATTGTCGAGTTATAACTTTGAATATTGGACATTATGAATATTCAGGTGTTCGTGATCGTTCGTTTGGCGAGGGACATTCCGCCGGATCACGGGTTAACGCGATACGCGTTACGCCAGACTGTGAGTGGACAGCTTATTTTCACGGAATTCTTGCGAGTCTTTTATTTATGATTTATGAACTTGAGCATGCAGATTGATTATGATTTTACGAGCATGTGTTTTACAATTATACATATACGAATATGCGTATACGAGTATACATACACTGATATATTGTTTCATGCATTAGCATCGAACTGTTTATGATTTGGTTTTCACTGAGTACAGTCGTAGTTTATGAGGTTGTATCGATACACTGCATCCCGGCTGATCCCCGAGGATGTTACCAGCTAGGATCACGTGTGGCCTAGGGACCCCGTAGTTCTGACTGTGAGATTTTACATGCATGCTCTGTTTACGAGTTGGAGTCAGCGTCTCCTCGTATGCTATTTGGTTTGATTTCTTATATTTCGACTCGCATATGTTTTATAACATATATATTAACTGGTGAAAGACAATTATTTTCGTCCACTCACTCTAACGTGTTTATTGTCTTTCCCCTGGGTTTTTCGGTTTCCGTGCCCAGTTTACAGTTCAGGCTCTGGTGTCGCACGTCGTGGTCGGAGGCATAGTGCTCGAGCTACTTTGTTTCATCCAGTAGGTTTATTGTTCTACCTACTGTGGTATGCGTATATGATTATGTATTAGAAGTCGCTCTGAGCGTCCTATTGTATATGCTATATGATTTTACACCGGATTTTAGTAAAGTATAGATATATTTATTGATTTACTTTACTGTTGATATATTGAGAAATCCGGATGGGATTGGTGCCCACGGTTTGCTTTTTGTGGCATAGGATGAAGTGTATTTTCTGCGTGCAGGTAATGGTAATTCCACGCTAGTAACGAAACTCTGCCGAAATTTCGAAAAATTTTTGTTGGTTCGTGTTTTCGATAGGGTTTGATTCCGGTTTAGGCAACTAAACCGGGGTTGGATCCTTTCACAAAAGGATCAATATAGCCGATGACAAAAAGTCGTTGGTCTGTTAACAAAAGTCATTAGCTATAGCTATAGCCGACGATGTGTCATCGGTTATAGCATCGTCAGAAAGGACAGTCGGTGATACTATAACCGACGAGATAATAGGGTCATCGTCGATTATAGTCTAAACTATAGTTGACGACGTACATGTCATGGATAATAGTTTAGACTATACCCAACGATGAAGTCGTCAGTCAAACCCACCCCCATGGTCAAAATATTGACTGATCTAAAACTATAGCCGACAAGGCTTTCTATGAATGTCGTCGGCTATATTTCAAGAACATCATCGGTTATAGTTTGAATGTCGTCATAGTCTACAAAAATGTCAATTTCGGGAAAATTTTAGCCGATAAGATATATTCATGTCTTCGGCTATAGTTGGTGATTTTTTTAAAACAAATATGCGGATTCTGGATTTCATTCCCAGAACCTCCAATTGCAAAATACAACACATACTTTTTCCAACAACACATATTGTCCAACAAACACATTCATACAAATAAAACACATATTCACCCATAAGAAGAGGCCCAAATATATGCTATCGAAAGGAATTGTTTGACTACCATAGTCTTATTGATCCTCCTGCAACTGCGGCTGTGGCTGTGGTGCACTAAAAGGTTCGAAGGTGAGGCCGATATTTGGATTCCAAAAGCCTAAAACTGTGCAAAACATTGCTGCATCCATGTTGCCATAGATGTCTGCTGCTCGTCTAACCTCGTTTGCTCGACTAATCTCGTCTGCTACTCAGCTAATCTTGCCCGCTCCATCTCCCGCTGCATCTCCTCCATTTGTCTCCGAGTCTCCTCCACCTTCTTCGCCTGCCTTCGAAGCTGCTCTTGTAGTTTAGAGTTCCTAGAAGTTCCCGACCCACGGGAGAATTCGAGATTCTTCTTCAAGAGCCCTTCGCCCCTTTTTCCGAGACCCCTGTAGTAGAAGGTATTCTTTCCTGGAGGGATCACGTTTTACATGATCCTCGCCGCTACCATCGGATCAGATGGATCAATCTGATCAATTGGGAGGTCCGCATCTGGGGTGTTAGGATATAGCTCTCTCGCTACCTAAGTCAACACCCGCGACATCACCTCCTGCACTCTCGCCTAATTGATCAGTGGGCAATGACTAGCTCATATGGTTCCAACTTGTATGAGTTTGACAACTTTCCATATACTTCAACATCATTGAGGATGATAGAAAGGTTGAACTGTGGTTCATCTACCAACATATATTGTGGAGGGTCCTCCAACGCTCCCAAATACAACTTGGTGTACGTTACGCACTCGTGCGCAAGATATGCTTCAGCGATACACCCTTCAGGTGCAGATTTATTCATCACATAGTCTTTGTAGTCCCCAAGTTGTCTATCAAGTTATAAAGTGCATGTTATGATTATTGAAAAATAAGTATTTATATATAATTAAAAACACTGCCAGATTCAGATGTTGAATCGTATGAACCTTTCCATGAGATACATCCAAGTGTAGTTTACTGGATCAGTAAGCAATTAATAATTATTCGGGAAGATGGAGCATCAGGTGAGGCATGATGTCAAAAAAATTGGGAGAAATATTCTCTCAAATTTGCATATGATAAAAATGATGTCCTGTTACATTTCCCACAGGTCTGATTTTTTTCACTTCTCTGGTGCATAACTTCTGAAAGAATCTTGACAATGCCACTAATGGCTCCACTACCTCTTTAGGCATGTATCCTAGAATAAAAATAGGGAAGAAGCATTGAAGCAGTATATGACAGTCATAACTCTATGCATCTTATGCCCCAGAAGTTAACACACCGACCTATATTTCTTGCATACTCTGAAGGATTCCTGACATTACTCATCCACTCAAAAATTTAATTCTTCTAGTCAGGCTTGATGGTGTAAGGAGCTCGAGGTATTTTTTTTCTTCCCTTATCTCAACCACAAATATTTTCGTAGTCACATTCTTTTCAGACCAGTGCCTGCCTAAGGGCCGTCTTTAGTTTTTCCCTCCCAATTCAGCATTATGTCCACCACACTTTCGCACATATTCTTCTCTATGTGTATGACATCTAGGTAGTGCCTGATCGGTAACTTAGGCCAGTACAGAAGTTCCCATAATATGCTTTTGTGTGTCTAGAATTTATACATGTCGGGTCTGTCAGGTATTGACGTCACTATTTCAAAGTGATTGCTTAGCTTCCCAAAATCATATTCATTTAGCACTTCCAAAATTTTATCCCTCGTCCATCTCCTAGTTTGCACACCCATTTCTACAGTGCCATCAAAAGGCTCTTTATCCTACCGAAATGGGTGATTATGTAGAAGCCAAGAACGGTGATGCATCTGGACAATCTTTCTGCAATAAGGTCTGCAACACTCAAAAACCATGCACTCTGGACAAGCCCTGTATCCCCTAGTAATGTGACCCGATAACATCCCGCGAGCAGAAAAATCATTGATGGTGCCAACAAGCATGGCATGCATTTGGAACATCTCATTTTTGTACTTGTGATAAGTGGGATGACCATGCTCACTCAGGTACTTAAGATCCTCAATCAAGGGTCTCAAATACATATCAAGACATTTTTCTGGATAACCCGGCCCTGGAATTAACAGAGTGAGGCATATTGTATTCCTTCTTCATGCACATCCATGGAGGAAGGTTGTACGGTACCAAAATAACTAGTCATATACTGTATTGAAGACTCATGTTGCCAAAATGATTGAATCCGTCAGATGAGAGCTCGAGCCAAATATTTGGGACCTCTGATGCAAAATGAGAAAACTCCCTGACAATGTGCTTTCAAGTCTCTCCATCAGCAAGGTGTATAAGGGTATCATTGTCAGGCAAATTCCTCTCAGCCCACCATCTCATATCTTCAGTCGTGTGTGCACACATGAACTACCGTTCCAGCCTATCAATCAACGTGAAATAACAAAGTATCTTTACAACTTTCTTGTTCCCTACATGAGTCAACTCATACATATACGTACCACATACTGGGCAGACATCAAGGAATTCAAGATCATTCCCGTAAGCATCTTCTCCCCAGAACAGAAAGCAATCATATCTATATGCATAGATTTTGATGTAGGAAAGACCAAGATATTTCAAGATATGTCGCACCTTACGATGAGTGGTAGGAAGGTGAAGACCGGGAGGCAGCAACGAAGCAGACCACTCTAGCCAATCATCAACAGCCTTGACACTCATTTTGTTCTCTACTTTAAACTTCATTACTCCCATGACACTTTCAAGAACAGTCTTATTACACCTGTTGTATAATGGGGTTTGTTAGAAGACAATCAGGTTGTTGTACTTGTCCATACCGACAGTGTTGACAACTCTAGGTAATTTCTAGACTGGCTCAATATGAGGGCTCCCTCAATGGCAGGAGGGATATCTGGTGCTTGAGCAAACACACCACTCTCATAAAGAAACACATCGTTGATCAACCTCGTTGTTGGATCATTGGATGTACTGGCCCTCTCAGGAAACTGCCTATGATCATGTTGACTCGGTGATGATGTTTTACCGTGATAAATCAAACATGTGTACTTATCCTAAAACCTGTTTTCCTTCAGGTGCTCCAATACTTTATCAATGGGAAAATAATATCGCTCATTACGACACTGACATTTCGTACACGGACAATAATGAATTGTCATCCCTCCACAATTAGTCTTCACATATTCCACAAAACTCCTAATTCCATGGTGATATCTTACATCTCATCTTGGAAGGCGCATCCAACTCTTGTCCATCCTAAAAAAATTCTAACTGTAAGGGTTATCCTAGAAAGACACCCTTCGTTTGTTCCCGATCCGATACCAGAGACCCTTACGAAATAGCTCCCTACCTGCAATAATACTTCACCACGTGAATGAGTCACCACTTCGTACCTCCGCTGACAAGAAGTCACATGCTGGGAAGTATTTAGCCTTCGAAATCTTTGCAAGAAACGAATCCGGCGTCTGCAATTGTCTTTATCCCTGTTTGGCGAGTAAAGACAGATTGCAAGTATGCATATGTCTAAATCCCATGCCACCCAAGCTCTTCGGGTTACATAATTTTTCCCAGGCAACCCAATGGATTTTCCGATCCTCCTTCTATGATCCCCACCAAAACTGAGTCATGGTTTGCTGTATAGTCTCACATAAGTGCTTTGGGAGTTCAAAACAACTCATTGCATAGCTAGGAATGGCCTGAGTAAATAAATTTTACCTGTCGTAAATCATTTTTAATTTACGAACATATGAGTACTAGGATTAGAACCATGGCTCGTCAGTGGATAATTCAATACCTTGGCCATGGAGCAAACCCAATGCTCAAATGGGCTGTTATTTAGGAGAAAAACCGTAATTTCTCTCCAAACATAGAGTATTGAGATTCGAACTTGAATTTTCAGTGGATAAATTCAACACCTTGAACAATAGAGCAATCCCAATGCTTAAAATAGAAAGTAACTTTGTAAGAAAGGCCATCTCTGAGAATCGAATCATAGACACATAGACAATAAAGGTACAATCGGTACTTAGCCAACTAAATCAAACTGAACCAAAGCTTTCAACTATCTATTTGGTGATGAATACAAATGTCCACCATTTTTTTCATGAATAGAAGGACTGACTGATTGATCGAACTATTAACTTTAGGTTGACCCATCTATATATCTTTATGTCATTCATACACTCCAATTTATGGATCGTCAGTTATTCTAAAAAAGTACGTTGAGTTAACTACTAGTCAAGCTTGGAGATCGATCTTTTATAATTTTTTGACCATCTCTTCGTTATTAGAAGTGTTCCCACCAAATTCGCTGCTCGGATAGTCCTCGCTTTCTCCCAATGCCGCCTTCCTAAAGTTTTTCATGTTAGCATTGTATGAGTCAACCTCAAATTCAGAACTAGCAGCTGAGCCATTGAATAGAGCGCTCGGACTAGGTTTTATTCCTTGATGCAGGTCGTCTAGCGACACATCTCCTTCTAGTGCTCGGACGATCTGCCAAAAATCATACGTTTATTTCATGCACTAACCACATTCTGTTACATTGTCACATGCATATATAAAAGTACACAATCTTTATGTCAAAATTTTGTTACCTGGCTCATTTTGGGTCGTTTCCTTGCTGAATGCCTAATGCCCGATGAGGCACAAGCTACCATGCGTGCCATCTCTTCATGGTTATACTTATTCTCTAGTCGTGGATCCACCAACTCACTGTAGTTTCCATCCTCTAGTGCTTTCAAGCATAGAGGCCTAGCCTGCAAAGCAAGTATTGCCTCAAACTTCAGCACAAAGCTATTACAATTATACATATTGAATACGTTATCACTTATCAACATTGTTATGAAGAAGGTTAGAATGTACAAACCCAATCTACTAAGGTATCCTCCTCGTAGTCGCCGGAGATGTCTATTGGGCGGCGTCCAGTAATCAATTCTAAAAGCATAATACTGAAGGAGAAAACATCAGACTTCTCAGTCAGCTTGCCACTCGATGCGTATTCAGGAGCCAAGTACCTATACACCAATCGACACATTCATATCGATCCACCAGATTGATTCTTTTCTTCAACCTTTTCTACATGTGGAAATTTCACACATAAATCAAGAATCTCAAAATTACTCAAATATCTTACATACCCAAATGTTCCCATAACACGAGTAGACACATGAGTGACATTTTCTTGGTTTAGTTTTGCCAACCCAAAATCAGCTACCTGAAAAATATTGTTTGCATATAAATATCTATATAATCTTGTAGCTTAAGTTAAAGCCTCAGTTTATCAAGAAACGATATATTGATTACTTTTCAAACTTGGCTGATCAAAGTGCTACATATGTAATAGAATTGTACCTTAGCTTCAAAGTTATAGTCGATTAAAATATTTGCAGTTTTAATGTCACGGTGGATAATCTTCGGGTGACCTGCAAGTATGGATAATACTAGGATCACTAAATTGGAAAATTAAAGAGTGTTTAAACATATCACATGATCATTAATTTCTAGTTAAATTGAAACGCTTACAATCTTCGTGCAAGTAAGCGAGCCCCTTAGCAGATCCCAATGCAATCTTAACTCTAGAAGCCCAGTCTAGTGGTGGGCGATTCTTATCTGAAAAAAGAAGAAGAAATAAGTATGAATATTATTAACTAATTTTTTTTTTAAAAAAATAATATAAAGAGAAATAAATACGATAATGCACACGTACTGTGAAGGTGGAACTCAAGGGTGTTGTTTGGAACAAACTCATAAACCAATAACTTGCGCTCTCCATTAAGGCAATATCCAACAAGCGAGACAAGGTGGCGGTGATGGACGCGGCTAATAATCTCAACCTCTGCTGCGAATTCCCGGTCGCCTTGTCCACTACCAGCTTTAAGACTCTTGACAGCAATTTCCTTGCCATTTGGTAGCAAGCCTTTATGCACAAACCCAAAACCACCTTGTCCCAACAACTTAGCCTGAGAGAACCCAGAGGTCGCAGCTACTAGGTGTTCATAAGTGAACGTGCTTGTGTTAAACCCGAGAGCCATGGAAGGATGTGGGGGAGGTAAAGGAGGGCCGTGTGGACCTGAAAAGTTGGAGGAGTTCATCTCGCTGCTAACCATGGGGGGCCCTCCTTGATTGTTCCAACCAGATGTAAGAGGTGGTGGAGGCATGTTTAATATATGCTCGTTGGGTTTGTACGGTCCACTTTGCCAGTAATCACTACCATTACGACGATACGGGTCAGGATTATCCATAAGGTGTGATGACTGTCGCCTTTTCCTTCTTTTAGCGCATGCTGAGATGAGCAAAATAATGATGAACAACAAGAACCAAGCTCCAGCTACAAGTCCTATTATGATAGGCGTATTGCTTGAAGAACGGGATGTTGACGGTGACGCTTTATCATCACCGTCAGATAATGTAGTTGTTGGTGGTGACTTCCTTATGCTTAGAGGCGGTGGCGGTGTATGCCAATAAGTGCTGGAGGATTTAGGTGGTGGTGGTGGTGGATGATTTCCTTGGGATGTTTGTGAGTTACTATTTCCGCCACTGTTGTTGTTCTCGTTGCCATTATTACTCTGATTATTATTATTGTTTTGGTTGTTGTTATTCTGACCAGAATTGTTGTTGTTGTTGTTGTTGTTGTTATTCTGTCCAGAGTTGTTGTTACTATCGTTGTTGCTCTGTCCAGAGTTTTTGTCGTTGTTCTGTCCAGAATTGCTATTACTGTTTTGTCCAGAATCATTGTTGTTGTTGCTGCTATTGTTGTCGTTGCTGTTATTGCTTTGTCCAGAACTATTGTTGTTGTTGCTCTGTCCAGAATCGTCTTTCCCACTTGAACCTTTGTCCCCGCCGTTATCTCCTTTGGAATTATCATTGCTTCCGCTAGAGTTGCTGTTGTTGTTGTGCTTCCCTCCCGAGCTGTCGTTGCTATTATTTCCTCCAGAATTGTCATTGCTGCTACCTCCAGAGTTCCCTGAATTAGATGGTGGAGAGTTTGAACTCGAATCTGATGAGGAAGACGAAGATGAAGACGGTGGAGAATCTGATGATGACGAATCATCAGATGAAGGCGCCATTGAGGAGGAGCTCCCGACCAATATTATCGTGGAACGGTGTCGGATAAACTCCACGGCTCCTTCGATTAAAGGTGAGCCTGATGACCCCTATAAACACAACATTCAACAACACAACAATAGTTACATGAGAAGAAATTTTATCAACTCGATCAATAATAAATCAATTCAAAATATAGTAGAGCAAAACCTTGTATAGATTATATACATATAATGCATCATTGAATTTATGTGCAAACTAATGCATATGGTAAGTTATTCTTGATCATATATCTGTAACAGTGTATGACTAACTATGTGCATGTAGGAATGTTGAGAGAGAAGTAAGAGAAACAAGGAGAGAGAAAGAGTAGGATAGAATGAGAGAGATGTTTTACCTAAAGAAGAAGGGCATGCAGGGGAGGGGATTCTCAAAGGAGGGAGAGAAAAAAACGAGTTTGCATGACAATAATTCTACAAGAGAACAAAGAAACCGTGGTCCTCCTTCTCCCAGATCATCCTCTGACAAATCACAGACTATTTTCTCCACCAAATTCTATCTTTAAGTGAAAGTGTTTTCCTTTTTTTGCTATTTTTGGAATCACCATGCATTTTTCTTTGGCACAGAACAAATCCAAGTCTCTATACTTCACAATTTATCAATTTGTTTAGGAAACTATGTTAATGACACATGTGTACATTAACAAACACAAATTGCATCGCTGACTTTCAACAAAAAATAATAGTATCTTTTCTATAAATAGCAATTTTTTCCGAGACGTATGCACGAGCGTTTACAACAATAAAAATGGAATACATGAAAACCATTAGATGCATACCAATTTTTTTATAATTACATGTCATATGTTGAGAAATTCTAATACATATTAGGACTAATTCACTACGTTAACGTATTAATATAATATAATCAGAGGGTTTACTAAGAATACATAATTATCTTTGCAAAATAAGTATACTAATTTCGTGAAACAATTAGACAGAAATTATATGATTTACTAATCGAACGTAGTAAATATTCGCAAAATAAATAGACTAACATCGTGAAATAAGTAAACTAAAGTGGTAAAAATTAGTTTACTTATCTCACAGTGCTAGTCTACTTATTTTATAAAGTAGTCTATATTGTATTAGTAAACCATTCAATTTTAGTTTACTTGTTTCACAATGTTAGTCACTTATTTTACAAAGCTGACTACGTGTGATTAGTAAACCATATTATTTTATTTTATCGATGTATAGTGACAATTTTGAGATCAAACTCTTTCTCCCAAAATATATTTTAGGATTCTCCCTTTTGAGAGAAAGAGTTTCTCAAGTATAGTGACAATTTTGAGAGAAAAAGTTTCTCAAGTATAGTGACAAGAGGCTCACATAAGGCTTACCTAGTTTTTCTCTTTTTTCTGGCAATTTAAATGTTGTTCTTCAACTATTGTTATTAAGTCAGAGACTCCAGCAGCGGGACAGAAGACAGGGCGAGAGAACTAGTGAGGCATGAGGATTTTGGTCCGGTGGCCAAGGGCAAGCGGGTCTTTGGTCTTGCTAACATGCTCAGTTTTGTCGGACAAGATTTACATGACCCATGAATTTTGGAGTTCAGACGTCGCGGTGGGGAACATGTTGAGAAAAAGTTTGTGGTGTTCCTTGGTGGTGCGAGTTGATGCATGGTGGATCGAGGTTTCCTGGTCTGAAATGGGTAGGGTTTTCCGAGCTCGCAAGTGGTCGATGCTTGGTGTCAGCAAGGAAGCTTTGGCGACACGGCTCCTACTCCTACGTAGTGTTTTGAAGAATTAGGCTATGTTTACTAGCCTAGGCCCACTTTAGTTTATTGTTTTGTCATTTTTTTCTATTGGGCTTGAGTGTGTCCAAGTCCTATTTAGTTAGTTTTTTTTAGCGAATTTTGACTTGAGATTAATTTTATTTCTAATTTTTCTATGTGAGGAAGTGTCTAGGGATGCATTACTGCTTAGACTAGATATGTCTCTTCCTACATCCTATTTAGTTATGCACCCCAAAGTTACGGTCATTTGAGGTATCGCCCATTGGCCTGCATAGCTCCCCGTGCAACTAGAATTTCTGGCGCAGGGCAACACTGAACCTTCTCAAAGACAATGCCCGGTTCCCAATTCCGAAACTAAAATTGCACTGCCCTCCACCAAGGCCATGTGACCTAGAAGGCCTCATTAGATTGCCCATCAATTTGAGAAGTCCAACATCCTACCATGGTGATAAGGGTCCAAAAGTGATGTGGCCCAAAGCCCATTTGGGATCTTGATCTCCCACATCTTTGGGGATCACATACTTGTCGCCACCACCCACCTAGGTCGTTTTCGTTACTGCCGTTAAGACGTCGTTGTCTTCTGGCATGGTCTCTGCCGGCTCAAGCGCCGACAACGATTTTCCTTTGACCCGAGATCACCGTGTCGACCAGGATCGAGCCCGCACCTCCTCCGATCTCGACTCGGCCCCCAGCGCACCCTAAAGTCATGGAAGCGGCCTCGTCTCGGCCAAACCTAGCCTTCACCCTGATCGTGATCGATCGGCTCCGCTTGAACTTGTATCTTGCCCGCATCTGCTCACTGTTTACCCTTTTCTCAGACCTGCCGTAGACTCTTTCCATCAAGGCGTTTTCTTCGCCCTCCCCCAATCTCCACCATTTTAACACAAAAATCCATCTCCTGCATTCAGAACTCCTGACCGCTCTTTAGTTGGGAGCCGTCATAGAAATGGTTGTTGAAGAAACAATTCACACACAGATATGATATTACTCATAAATATGTAATTTTTTTTTCCGATTAAAATCACCGCAACCAAAACCACCCATAGAAAAAAATCACCGCAACCAAAACCACCCATAGTCCCCTAGAATAAAAAAAAATGTAACAAAAAAAATGGAAAAGTAATAATAATGAGCGATCGCTTGGAAACCAGTAGTACTTGTACAGGTCGGCAACAGCTTTAGATGACCAGGACGACTAATAATAAGACTAAGACTAGAAAACAACTAGCTTCTCAGAAACGTCTAGAAAATTTGAACTCAGCTTCAACTCTCCTCCGAATTCAGATCGTCCCTAATTCAGCTTCGAAACGATGCCGTCCCGGCGAAGAACGCTCCTCAAGGTCATCATCCTCGGCGACAGCGGGTCCGTTTCTCTCTAAACTTGCTCGAATTCTGTGTTCTTGAGATTTTGTGCTTCGAATTGGGCGGATCTTTCTAGATCCTTGGTCGCCGGATGATCCGGAACCCTAATCTTTCGTCTTTTAAAAGGAATTTGATGTTCACAGCATGCAATTTACTTTCGGATTTGCTAATACTTCTTAGTACTAACATTTTGTGTTTGAATTTTTATTTGCAGGGTTGGGAAGACTTCTTTGATGAATCAGTATCCTTGGAAGCTGTTTGGATTTTGTAATTGGTTGTTTGATTTGAGCATAGTGCGATATGCTGTTTATATAGAGAACAGTTTGATGTTTTCGATATGGTGTTGTTTTTGCTTAACCATGATCCTTATAGATATGTTAATAAGAAGTTCAGTAATCAGTACAAGGCGACTATTGGAGCTGATTTCTTGACGAAAGAAGTGCAGTTCGAAGATAGGCTCTTCACCTTACAGGTATGGTTAGTTTATGAACCAGATGTCCACATGAAGAAGACCTTTCTCAATTTGAATTCAGATGCTTATTCGGGGACTTGTATATATTGAATGAGTTGCATTGAGTGTCTTGCCTTGTGGAGTGACCTAGGTTTGGATTTTGAAGGAAGTAGATGGCTAAGCAGGGCTAGAAACACCAAAGTTGGAGTAGGGAGTCGTCTCTTAACTAAAACAGAAATCACATTTTGAAAGAATAGTTAGGATAATATGCCTAAAATGAACATTCACATGTTGAACTCAGGATTGTCTGATGGTTCCAATAGTGTATTAACTGGACATCTTTTAGTGATTATAATATCAATAATTTTTGCATGAATATAATCCCGAATCCAACTTCCTACTTTTCCATGAGCGAGGGATCGCATATGTTTTCTTGAGTTCTATTTAGTTTCACATTGTCACAGTTAATGTCAACAAACAAACTTGGTTTGGGTTTTAAATGCCATCCACTCAGGGTTTAGCATGACAGAATCCTGCAACTTACCTTACAGCTGCATTTGAATGTTTTTTAGCTTTACCATGTCAGCCATAGCTTCTATCGTATCTTTTGATGTTTTTCAATTCTTGGATAACTTGGTGACTTAATGGTTAAGTGGTTTCACAAACCTTTTGTTGTTTAATTAGATCTGGGATACAGCTGGTCAAGAACGGTTTCAGAGCCTTGGCGTCGCATTTTATCGTGGTGCTGATTGCTGTGTTCTTGTCTATGATGTTAATTCAATGAAATCTTTTGATAACCTCAACAACTGGAGGGAAGAATTCCTTATTCAGGTATGTGATATAATTTTTTTTTTCCAATATGCAAGGTCTTCCAGTTATTCTTTTAAATGGACTTCCAGTTCTCATCAAGTTACAGTAGGTAATTGAGTTTCAAAGCTGACTTGAAAAATCTTCTGCAGGCTAGTCCTTCAGATCCAGAAAACTTCCCATTTGTGGTTATTGGAAACAAGATTGATGTAGATGGTGGAAATAGTAGAGTGGTATGATCTCTTATAAGGAAAAATAGCCATATTTCTCTAGTAATCCTATGTTTTTTAAGTTAAAATGTCACTTTTGTAACTGTCTAGGTGTCTGAGAAAAAGGCTCGGGCTTGGTGTGCATCAAAAGGAAACATTCCATACTATGAAACTTCTGCCAAGGAAGGCCTTAATGTGGAAGAAGCTTTCCAGTGCATAGCAAAGGATGCTCTAAAGAGTGGGGAAGAGGAGGAAATGTAAGTTGAATGAGAAACCATCGACATATGCTAACACTACTTGATATGTCCTTGTGGGAATTAAACATTGCCACTACTAGATAATCTGTTCATAACGTGATGTATTTCTGGATATGTCCGTCATTTATCTTTCTATATGGAATATGAACTAGGCTAGAGCTTTTCTCATTAATAGTTGTTGGAACCGATATATTCCCGTCACTCTGTTTACCACTGTGATAAAGATTACATTTCATCAAGATATACAGTTTTCTGAATAATTAAGTCCAATACTTCCATTAAAGAGTTATGTGAAATCTTTTATCTGCTACTCTATGAACCAAAACACTCTGTTACACATTTTTTGTTCTATGGTTCGTTTGTTTTGGCACATACCTAAATATATCCTCTCTTTTTTGTCCATGGGTGAGATATGTTCCTTTTCAAGCATTACATGTACAGTTTCAGTTATTATTCTTCTATAGTTCGTTTTAACGTATTTCTGTACTTTTTTGTGTTTATCGTTGGACCTATCAATTCATGAAGATACTTGCCGGATACCATTGATGTTGGAAGCAGCAATCAGCCAAGGTCAAGTGGATGCGAGTGTTAAATATTTCAATGGAATTCTTTCTATTAAAAATAAGTTGTGTTTGAAATTACATTCGTCAGTATATGCAAGAGATACTGTACATTTATGTTTGTGTGGAAAACAAGCTGGTCACATCAATGTTTTTCTTCATCGTTGTTGTATGCTGCCTCTCTTTCTGAGCTGTGTTGGTCTCGTCAGATTACAATTTATTTCATCATCCAAGTATCCAACAATTTCTTACTAGTTACAAAGGTGTTGCATGACTATGAGATGCACTTTGATTCATTGATTATACTGCATGACTAGTCATGTTATCACCCATTCATAATTCAACAACTATAAGATGATTCATTGATTATACTGCAGATTCGTCCCTTTTACCAGGACGACTATTGGACGTTTTTTTTTTTGATTCATAGGATTCCTTTCCTACGGAACTTGACAAAACTAAAAGGTCATTGTTTGACGGACATAAGAAACCAAAAGGTAAGTGCGACATAAGTTAAATGAGCTAATAATTTCAATCCTCCGATTGAAATGTAATCCAACCCACTACACCTGAATCTCTAAGCAGTTTATCTGCACATCTAATATATTGACATACTTCATTAAATATAATACAACCGGGAATAGACTTCACCTCTTCAAATTACAACAGTTCTCAAGGCAGACATTGAATTGAAAGAACCCCTCTTCCAAACAAGACTGAAGTATATGAAGCCGTAGGGATCATCAAGTGAGCCTTGACTGCTAGAATAGACCTCTGACTTGATATTACAGGGTAATCATTGATCATGGAACAAAATGGAATTAAACTTTGCTTTGGAGAAACGCACATTCAAATCAGTAACACTTCATGACAGAGCACTTGCATTTCTCTGGTGAATAACACGAGGTCTGCTTCTGCCAGTGGTAACATTAGGGTACATTAGAAGAATCTGCCAACTAGAACTACTCACAAGGTAAAAGGGATTGTTGATTGCCACTGCATAAGAAAGGATCATCATTTACTTGCATTTCTCCGGTGAAAATTACTTCGTGCCAATAGAAGATAGGTTGTCCTGGGTGGGGGGCCGAATTGGAGTTAAAGTCGCGGATGAGAATTGGTTCAAAGGGGACGGAGCTACTGCCCCCATAGGTCTCGACATAGGCGGCCTTTGTGAGGTCATCATAAGTGGGGGCCTTGGAACAGAGTTTGACATACTCATGGCCATTCTATTGCTCGGCATTGCAGATGGCATTCCTCTAGACGAAGAACCTGGTAAGCCAAGTCGGGCTGCAATTATCTGTGCCCGCTCATGGTAAAGCTTCTGTCTTGATCTGTCCAATTGCTCTTTAACCCTCATTACAACACCTTCCATCTCGTTAAAGAAACCTAACTTGGCTTCCAATTTATGCAACTGCAGTTGAACAAGAACCTACAAAAAGTCAAAAAACCTATAATTGCTAACAAACAAACAGTAAGTAAGAATCTATGGTATCGGGATGACCTGCTTCTCGACTAACATTGCTGCAAGCTGACGGATTTGATCTTCTTCCTGTTCTGCTAGAAGTTTTGCCTTCACTGCAGCTGCTGAGACTGCAGAAATTGCAGCGTGCTTTATTTTATCAATTTTCTGTTCACCTTTTGTCTCTCGTGTTTTATCATTATCTGGGTCTTTACAGTCATGTTTCTGTTGATTATCATCAGTTTGATGCTCACCTGCGAAGTACAGACACTAAAGATTACTAAACATAGGAACATAGGCACAAAACTTCTAATATAAGAATGAAAATTTGTTGGATACACGGTTTTTCTGTCACTTGATTTGCTGCACAGATGAAGACTCCAAGCATACTGGCAAGCCTAAGAACCGATTCCAATAATTTATGTTGCACCCAAAACACATTTTTATTCAGTTTGAAAAAAAAAATCTTAATGCCCCATGCACCCCCTATATAGAGAGCATCAGACCAACTATTAATACTATAAGAGACATAGAAGTATTCATTCTGACAGATATATATATATATATATACACAGGCCCAATCCACTCGGGGATCCCTTTTTTTGGGCATTTCCAGGGATAGTACTCTCATCCGTTGGATCTGGTTTAATGACTTTGTGTGGCTGAGATTAAAACACAAATATATTCTCTCTCTCTCTCTCTCTCATCACACCTCCAATCCTCTACGCCCAAGTTCAGAGCACCATCAAACCTTGAAACCTACTTAATCTCACTATGTTCATCAATCTCCATCTCCGATACTTTATGCCCACAATGACTAAAAGTTTCATTAATCTCAGATGTCTTAACCTTTATCACAATTCTTCACTTCTTCACCAACCGATCTCAGCGGACTCAAAGCTCAAACTCAGGTAGTGAGCTAAGAAGGGAATCAAAGGGCTGGCAATTATGGGTTTTGGCAATTCTCATTTACTGTGTAACCCCTTTAGTGATTGTTTAGTGCTTTGGTGAAGGAAAATGAAATTGGGTATGTGGATATTGGAGGCAGGCGAGGAAATTGGGATTCATGTCCTGATAGTTTTGGCTAAGTTCTCATGAACTAATAGACTAATCAATAGTTAATCATTACTAAAATTGAACGAAAGTCTAGGTAGTAATATAATCAATTTTTCTCTCCTCTACTCCAAAAACCCAGATTTCTGAACTAATCATTTGTGCCCAGATTTTTTTTGGTGAAGACGTGCCCAGATTCATTGCACCCCAATAATCAAACGAAAGAGGAGTCTTAATTCAAAAACCAGGTCTAGACTTGTAGCCACATAGAAAAATTGAAATCAATATTCTAGATTTCGGGTTGTTTTTTTTATATGAATTGAAGGAAGAGGTTTCTAATCAAATTGAAGTCAAAATACCAAAAATCACAAATATGAAAGACCGAAGTAACCAAGCCGAACTATTCCCCCCCCCCCCCCCCCCCACACACACACACAGCTTTTCAAATGCAGACGTCCGCACGGTGCAGATGGTAAGAATTTGATTATTTTGATCATCTCACATTTGATTTCAACAATTTAAACCGTTCATGTTATAGATATGCCTTTAAGGAGTAGACCTACAAAATTTCAGCCAATTTGATAATGATAATCATTTGGTTATCCAAAATGGTGAAACATTACAAACAAATAAGGAGCATCGGATAAATATTGACGATATATAAATGGCCAAATGATTTTCAATTGGACTCAAATTTTGTAGGTGTCTTAGTTGAAGTAGTATCTATACTGTGAGTAGTCTTGATTGTGAAGATTTGATGCCTAAGTGACGTAAATAGGAAAAATCCGCACGGTGTGGATGTTCTTAGCATAACTGGGCTGATATATATATATATATATATATAGAGAGAGAGAGAGAGAGAGAGAGAGAGAGAGAGAGAGAGAGATGTACTTGCAGTGTTTTCAATTGGTTTGGGAGGCTCATTCTCTCTGGGGAGACGAGGATCACCAACCATATCGACATCATTTGATATTTCTGTGGGTTGAGTTGGTTCTTCTGATTTGACGGTAACCAAAGTCTGAGTTTTGTCTCCTGCCTGAGCATCAGATACATCCACTTCTTTTAGTGCCTCTGTAGAATGAGAAGGGTCCACAACTGATTTTAATGCAACTGGTTGCTGAGGCTCAGTTTTCATCGAGGGAATGGAGTCAGATGTATCCACATCCATCGGTGTCTCTGTAATTTCAGCAGGCTTTTCTACTGTAGAACCTTCTCCCAACTCCTTTCCTGAACTTGGTGGTTCCTTGACTTTATCCGACTTACCTACAGTAGGTGGTTGGTCCTTTGACAGCTCTGAGTTGTTTGATTCGTTAAGAATATCAGCTCCTACTTCCTCATGAGAAACCTTGTCATCTTGTTCTTTTGCAGATTGTGACTTTTCTTCATGAGTAACTTCTTCAAGCTTCTTGTCAGTGTCATCATTTGATAAACCTCTATCTCCCAACCCCGAGGTGGAGTTATCCTCTTTCTGGCTACTTTCTTCATTACCCTGAGCTTCCCTTTCAGCAGCAACACTGCTAATCCCTCAATGGCATGAGATAGGACACACAGAAACTGATACTGACAACATTTGCTAAAAAATAACGTACCTATCAGGACCAGCTTGTTCCTTGTTGTCATTTGGTGGATCTTCCAAGAGAAAGCAGTGTCTCAAAGCTAGCTCAATGCCAGGATATTCCACAGATATGGATTTGAACGAATTATGTGCGGAAGCAATAGCATGTTCAGGTCCCACCAACCGCGCCAGGAATGCTGCCTGTAAAACAGTTCATCCTATAAGTAGTGACACAATAGCCAAGCTCAAAGGTGATATATGAAATGTTTGTAGTCCTTAATCTCCACAGCATGTAAACAGGTCCCACTAGACTGAATCATGTTGGTACTGAGTACTGACATAATATACAGCATAAGTAGATGCATTCCTGTATAAGGCCAGAAACTGTACATGGTAAATGTGCGCATCATAAATACATGCACTCACACATACAACCATTCAATATGGATTAAGAAACAAAAAAATATGCAGTATCTTATGGAAATCAGTTCCAATACTTCTTTCTACCATTAAAAGGTAAACGTTAACAACCAAACTCAGGAACACAGTTATCTCAAATTGTGGCAATAGACAGAAAAGTCGTGTGAATAACTTTAAAGCGTAAATCATACAGAAATTGCTAAAGACAATGAGCGCATTAAATGCACAAAAATTAGTTTACATTTACTATTGGCTAACCATGTGACGGGTTTTATGATCAGAGTACATGACAAAGTTTCTAAAGATGGCAAATATACAGAACTGCAGATGCCATTTCTTTGTTTTAGTATCAATCATAAATAAATAAATAACTTGAGTTTTAGCTTACTGCTTTATCTAAGGAAGTAACCTATGGGTTGATGCACCATATCCACATAAGCATTCAACTTACCAATGCCATGGCAGGATTTCCCACATCTGCAAATGATAGCTGACTTTCAGGAGTTGGAGGATAACCGACAACTTCAAATGCTTCTTTAAGAGCTTTGAGTGCAAGGTCCTCATCTGTTTCCAGATCAAGTTTCAATTCTTCAGTATCTTCCAACTTTGAGGTTTCCTGACCAACTTTGACTTCATTTTCATCTTCTGGTTTTGAAGTATCCTCCCCAGCTTTCACCTCACTCGATTCTTCCTTTGAAATTTCCATTGGGGAAGTTTGAGGATCACTCTCATTAACACTCATCTTATTCTCAGCTGTTTCAGGGGAATCTTTTGGAGCCAATAAATCATTGCCAGTTGAAGTTGGATCTGCAGATTCTTTGGCATTGGTATCAAGATCATCATCATGATCAAGGAAGGCATCCTCGATTGGCATTTGAACAAAGTGCAATATACACTGAGCTTTTGTTTTTGTGGCAACATGTTCAGCAATCTCATTCCAGTTCTCTTTATATAATTCTAATGCTTCGAGCAGAAGGAGGGTCTCCTGATCTGTCCACTTCCCACCACTTACCCCTTGAGCTTCAGCAGGCTCCATAAGAATGAAATCTGATGAAGACATACCTGAGTCGAATTTTCCGTTGTTAAAGCAATCAGAACACAGATCAAAATCTGCCTGTTGAAATGAATGTGATCAGCAAACATGACAGAAGAAACTAGGCAGCTGAAACTTACAGCAACTAATTAAATGTATAAAACCATAATAACCACTTCGTGGAACATCAAGTTCAATCCACGTGACATAAAATTACTTTGGTACACTTAATGCCTAAGATAAAACTAATTTACTCTAATATAGTAGGAACAGCGCAAACTCTGAACCTTACAATTCTGATATGGTCAAAGCAACATATTGCAATAACATAAATAAATCACAAAGTTCACACCATTACAAGAATATGAACAGTGAACCTTCTTTGTAAATAACTTCTATTAAGACATGCAACTGTCTGAACTAATCTTTATATTCATGACAAACAAGACTAATCTTTCATTCTAAAATTAATAATCTGTTCCTTCTATTCCAATGTCAAATCAAGAATTGTACGAAAGAACCGACCTGTTTCTGGCAATGGTAACGTTTGCGTGAGCAATCAGCTGAACAAGAGTTGCAATGGTACTCAACGGCTGGCCCCTCAGGCCTAACCAACTCTTCAGCAACGGCGGAGTCTGGAAAAAGCCCAGATGGCACGGTTGGAGTTGATATGTTAGTCTTAGGCACCACTGACGATCGCGATTCCAGTGCTTCAAAGTGATACAACTTATCTATCACAGAATCTTTTTCTGCCACCTCATCACTGTTAACACTAGCAACAGAAGAACCTGTCTGCGGGAAAGCGTGGAAATTGATCAAACCCCAGTGGTCCAAAAACTCCATTACTTCTTGCCTGGAAGCAAAGTCTCCAACTTCAAGCTCCAACATATCTTTCAGCTCAATCAATGTGCCAGGATTCGCATGGAACTTTTCCATAATACAATTGCGTATGTCCAAGTATGTCTCCGGTGATCGAGTATCAGACTTCCCATTAAAAAACGACGGCAACATACGCTCCTCAATGGGGTGAATCTTAGTCCACGAAAACCAACCTAGAATGCACAAAATTGATCTCTATCAAACACTTTCCATTACAATGTCTAACAAATTCATAGTTATACTTAATGGACTTTAATCAGCATCAGAACATAACCAAAGCACACAAATTCCAGAGAATTATAATTGAAAAAAATGAGAGGCAAAGAAGCAAGGGTTTCTCTATAGTCTCACCACAGTGATTGGGAACCACATGAGCATTGGCATCACGAGATCTAATAGCTTCAAACTCAGCTTCCATACAAGCTTCCAGAGCCTCCAGCTCGCTTTCCCTTTTGGCCTGCTCCGCCTCCAGAGACGACGGCTCCGGCCGCTTCACCAGCGCTGCTGGCTTTGCGGCGGCGGCGGAAGCAGAGGAGGCCGAGGCGTAGTTAGTGGGCCCTTGGCGGGCCCGGGTCAGCGGGCCGTTGTGGATCGGAGAGAGAGAAAGCAAAGCCTTTTCGCGAGTGAGGCGTTTGGAGGATGTGAATGAAGAGGAGGCCGAGCCGCCGAGGCTGCTGGCCTTGCGCTTTTGGGCTCCGGCTCGGCGCCTGGAAGGAGTCGGCTCGGCGGCCGGAGAGTCGGCATTTGCCGACGGCTGAGTACTGGGTTCCATCGAGAAACTGTTGGATGCGAATCGGGGGGTTTGGGCTTTGCAAGCTAATAGCCTAATACTGGTTTAGACTTTAGGGCCTGTTTGTTACACGGCATTGGATTTGATTGCTTGTATAGTAGTAGGTGGTTTCCGCACGTTGCGCGGTTATATGATAAGATGTTGATTTAAGCATTTCAGTTAAAAATATTAAGACAATATGAAAAGTTGTTGAGATGATATGAACATACTATTTGCATTGTGTGGTTGAACATTAAGACGATATAAAAAGCTGTTTAAGTTTAATTTCGAAAAGAATCATCTAGTATTATTTTATTACTTTTGCATTATGATATAATCCTAAGAGATGGTATCAATGATTAATTTTGCCAAATATGTTGGTCTAACAGAAACTATTAGAGGGTTTAAATTGATCCTTTCTGGAGAATTAGACGGTTTTCCAGAGCAGGCCTTTTATTTAGTAGGTAACATCGATGAAGCTACTACGAAAGCTATGACCTTAGAAACTTAGAAAGGGAGAGAAAATTGAAGAAATGACCTTAAATCTTTGTGTACTAACTCCGAATCGAATTGTTTGGGATTCGGAAGTGAAAGAAATTATTTTATCTACTAATAGTGGACAAATTGGCATATTACCAAACCACGCGCCTATTGCTACAGCTGTAGATATCATATAAGATTCCTAATCTAACCTCAACCTTTTAGAATAGAAAATAGATTAGCATGATGAAAACAGAAATACCAAACTACTTGCTCATAAAGTTTACAAAACCTAAAAAGTGCCTCATATATATTACAGATATTATAGTGGTAGTAGAAGTCTAAGAGCGTTCTTGAAAAACAGAAATTACGTATATATTAGACATTATAGTGGTAATAGAATTCGAATAGTGTTCTTAAAAGCAGAAAATAACCGATTATCTAGCACACATAGAAGTTGAAAAACGTAGACATGCATTGAGTAGTAGTGGTCTTGATCAACAAAAAACAACTTCTTTTGGCATTGACAGTGAGTCATATATATATGAGAGAAATAATTATTCTGAAGAAAGAGAGATATCATTAGGTTAAATGAAAATCCTATTAATGACTTACCCTATGCTTGTATCTATATTTACTGACAAATATGAGAGATTTGTTGGGTATGGAGACAAATTTACCAATTGTTATGCATAACGATTATCTTACAAATCCAGAGTGAATATTGATCATAATTTCTACAAATTAATCTATCATTGAGGGTATTCACAGGATATTGCCATACACCATGCATACATTAAAATAAAAATTTACAGATATAAGAGCACCAGAGATGAACACGATTTTGTGTATATTATGCATCAATGTTGTTTGATTCCATTTCATAAACCTTTGAGTTACGGTCACAATTTTTTTATTCTAATTTTCTGCATACACTCCCTCTTTTAACGTTTTTACAACATATCTTGAGATCAGTAAATTTTTTGGATTCTTATATCAAAATGAATTACCTTTCAGTCATCTTTATAAGGATATAGGCAGAATTTTAATATTATTTTGAACATGGGAAATAGATCTCCAATTATGGAGAACTACGTATACATAAAGTAAAGAGACTCCTAACTTTATAATGTACGTAGCTAGCTAGCCAAAGATGCTTATTCTATGTTTCAGACTATCTTTCCTTTCCCTCACATTTCTGATTACATATGCACATATCATAAACAAACTTTGTACCTTATAGATTCCAGTTAAAGGATGGCCCAATCCCATAATTTTCTGTGCAACCTAGGTGTATCCCATAGTTAGTCTTCATCGCAGGCTGTCCTGCAGAAGTTCCTAGGGAAGTTTGGTTTATCCCATACCCTGTATTCATTGTTCCCTGCTTGTTGTACCTGTAAATAATAGAATACACGATTCAAATACATAAATGAAGTCTAAAAATTAACCTTATATTATGAAAGTGGAATCAAATACATAATTAATATAGCAATAGAGATTGACCTGATGTTCAACTATGTGGATTAGTCAAAAATGTCCTTGAATCCAATCAACAGTTTCTTGATCTCGCTGATTTGGTCCAGCATAAGTGCGTTCTGTTCTACGATCTTTCAATTTTGGTCCTCTAACAGTGCTTTCATGCTGTGCATGGCTTCATCCAGAATGTGTGCCGAACTTGGTCTATCTGCCTTTCTTAGCCTTTTATGTTGGTCTTCTTCAGGCTCTCTCCTATAACTTATTAGAAAATGATATTAAAGACCAATATGCATACGAAGGATATATACAGTTTAAGTAATATTCTTCGTATTAGCACTAAAGACAGCTAAACAGTTGTAATTAACAGGCTTGGTTATGTGCATTGTTTCCAAGTTCCTTGCTTACTGTTTTTTCTCCATTTTGGGTTTCCCCTTTGTTTAGCTGTTGTAGGGGCTGTTGTTGGAAAGGCTCCTGCCAGAGGTGGATCTTCCTGCAATGTCCTGGAATAAGAAGGAATATGTCATCAATAACTTATGATTAGAATTATAATTTTTCTCAATTGATTGAAGTACCAAAATCCATTAGCAACCAATTTTCCACACATACAAAACGGGATTAGAATGTTATAATCGCAGACCCAAAATATCAGGTAGCACAATAAACTCCTTGGAAAATAATAAGAAGAATAACACCATATTTGAGAACTAATGGGAAAGTGAAATAAAGTGCATAATCAGGTAAAGAAACTTTGCATGCAAAATGGGGACTAAATGAAAATCACATTCTAAATAAGGAAAAAAGAGAGAGTGGATAACCAAAAAAAAATAACATCAAATATTTCTAATTCATGCAATAGAAACACATATTGAACTCCTTCTTGCTTGGTTGACATATAAAATTTGCTGCATCTGTCGGTTTTACTAAATAACCATCATGAATCTCCTTTTATCAATTTGAATCTTGTTTGATGTTTTATAACCTTAGAATTATGTCAGTTGGGGTATTTATCGATGCATGTTTATAATTCATTAGAAGTGCCTAATTTCTGTAATGCTGATAGTGTACCATATGATTTTCAACCTAATCTTGCTTCATCTTCTGTTATAAATTCGACTGAGCCCCCATTGCATTGTGTGAATATTCATGCACTATAATGATCGGTCTTCGGTGATACAGCTTGAAGATTCGGCTGTTTTAGTTACTCTAACAAATGAGAATACAACATACTTAATATACTTAATAGGGCAGCTTGTATTCATTCTCATTATTCTTTTTAAATAATCCTAATTCTATATCTGTTCTTTTAAGTAGTTTAATATTCAAGCTAACATCACAATATAGGTCATACAGTGGATCTAGCTATCAGCATAACATTGAACCCATCATTGTAGTGATCAAAGATTCCTGCCCACTTATTGTACCTACAAGTTAATCAAAACTTTGTTCAGAAAATTCACCCAAGTACATTCTCATTCAAAGAGAACAGAGCAGTTATTTGATCATTGCATGTAGGATAAGAAGTTATCAGAATTTGAAATCAGTCAAAGAATCAAAAACTCATCAATGTGATTGGTATCATGTTCTTCTCGTTGGTTCGGCAAAAGAAATATCGAAATCCAGATCCATTATCACGGTTCAATTACCAAGCTCCACTTCTTTGTACAACAACAAAACCAAATCAGCCAAGCCCATGAATATTCACCATCATTATCTACAAAGATTCAAACTTCAAAATAAAAAATACATAAACTTTAAAACTTACGCCAAATGAGTATTTCTCTTCAATTTCAATTAGGAAAACAACAAAACTCACATGAATACAATTCTAATGTAACTTACTTTCCAACAAAATCTTAGCTACAAAATCCAATTAGTCAAATAAACTGATGAGTAAACCTTACAGTTAACAAAATCGTCTCCTGAGTTCGTATTCAGAAACTCGAAATTCTCTAGCTCAAATTAAATCAGCAAAATATATATATATAGAAAACTAAAGCGATAAGTTATTTACCTGTAAAAGAAAAAGGTCAAGTTTTCAGGAACTTGAAAGATCAAAACTTTGTGATTGGAACCTTATTCTTCTCGCCGATTCGGCAAAAGAAATATCGAAATTTAGTGAAAAATAAAAGGATAACGGCCGGAGATGATCGAACTTGAGAAAGGAAGATCGGTAGAGTTTGAGATCTGTAGCAGTAGAGAGATTTACTCCTTTTTCTAATTGGGTTAGGTCAGATTGAAATCTTAGTAGAACAATGAGGTTGTGATAAGAATTTCTTAGAGAGAAGACTGAGATTATAGCAAGAGTGAGGGGGAGAATGAAGAGGATGGCTGTGATTGAAGCGAAGAGGTGAATAACGGAGAGAGGAAAGGTTGAGGCTTAGGCTTTAATTGAGGTGGAGATAAAAGCGCTATCACATCGCTACTGTCCACAGTGGGTCTCTTAACATATAGTATTCGATAGTGTTGTTTATTACATGCATTGATATGAAGAAACAAAATATATAACTTTCAAAAGTAAAAAAGTCACATTAGGCTGAACCTTATCAAAAACTAATGCAAAATCAAGAACCCTCAAGTTCCTCGTCTATATATTTAATTGCAGCACATTATCATAAAGCATTCCAAAATTTCAACAAATTGTGAAATTAATAATCTAAAATCAGTTTTCAAGTGGCATGCACCTGTTGAATATGAAGAGCCTGCCGAAGCCACTGCTCAGTGACCACATCATTCATCTGAAAGCAACAATCAACATATCAACACACAATCACAAACATCACCCTCATAAAAGACCACAAATAGATTGAGACCAATCAGTATATGACCTTTTTGACTCGAGAAATAACTCTTTCAAGCCTATCCTCAGCATCTAGTGCTTTAGACTCCAACACATGAATATCGGGAAAAAAATAAGAGGGAGATCCCAAATGAAAAACAAAGAAACTAATAAGAGAGAGGTAGAGAGGTTTACTTTGATTATTACCTTGCTCCGATTGGATTGGTGAGAGAGGCTAGTTGATGATGATGTCGATCAAGCGGCGGCGACGTTGGAGATGAAATCCTTCCTCCACAGGTCGATCATTGCTAAAAACAATGAACTCAATTAGATCCAAATTTATTTAGACTCAAAAACCTTTAAATTCACTACAAGAAAAACTCACCTAGATCGCAGACCGTTTCCATCGTCTAGGTGAGCATTTCCGTCGTCTAGGTACTTAGACGACGGAACCTTTGTGGACTAGGTTACGTCCTCCAAGTACCGTCTTCCAGGTACTTAGACGACGGAACTGGAGGATTGTGTGGTCCAAGTGAAACTTAGACCGCGGTCTAAGTCCCACTTGGACGACTGAAAATGCTTTCTCCGTGGTCCAAGTGGGACTTACACTACAACATTTCTTCCCATTGCCGGCGACTTTTATGTCGCCGGCAATGTTTTTGGACATTACCGGCGATTTTTGCCGGAAAAATCGCCGGTAATGTCTTTTTTTTTTTTTTTTTTTTTTAGACATTGCCGGCGACATACATTTATGTCGCCGGTAATGTCTCGATTGTAATGACATTGCCGGCGACATAAATGTATGTCGCCGGTAATGTAAAAAAAAAAAAAAAAAAGACATTACCGGCGACATAAATGAAGTCGCCGGTAATGTCTTTTTTTTTTTTTTTTTTTACATTACCATCGAGAGATTGCCGGCGACGGACATTACCGGCGAAAAAAATCGCCGGTAATGTAAAAAAAAAAAAAAAAAGACATTACCGGCGATTTTTCCGGCAAAAATCGCCGGTAATGTCCAAAACATTGCCGGCGACATAAAAGTCGCCGGCAATGGGTCAATTTCTTGTAGTGTTAGACCGCGTAAAAAGTTCGCGATCTAGCTAAGTGCTTACTTAGACTACGAAGACAGTCATATGCGTGGTCTAAGTGAACACTTAGACCACGAATATCCTGTCAATGTTCGTCGTCTAAGTGAACACTTAGACCACGCATATGACTGTCTCCGTAGTCTAAGTGATTATTTATTTATTTTAATTAAAATTTTAATTTAAAGTAAAATATTAATAATTTAATTAAAATACTAGATTCTCATTTAAATAATTAAATATTTATAAATTAATTAAAATACTAAATTTTTACTTAAATAATAAAAATTTGTACATACATGAAATTAAATCGTTCGGAATCGAAAAAAATGATATGATAAACTACATATAAGGTGATTATTTTTTATTTCATAATTTAAATAAAAAATAATCACCTTATATTCTTCTCCTTGGAAGTGGTTGACCAACCACTTCCACTCATCTTCCTTATCCCCACGCAGCTCTACGGGGGTAGGCACGGGGCCGATATCGTCATAATACTTATGAAGTTTGTACTTCCAATCACGGTAGATGGCGTTAGCGGTTTGGTTGATGTGCCTAAGCATCTCCGGTATGGAATCCACCTCATATTGTTCCTATAAGAAATGAATAGAAAATTATAATCATATATATTATGAAATTACGATTTTTATTGGTTATTAGAAAATAAATTTAAAATTGTACGTATTACGTACCGAAAGTTCTTTAAACACTTTCGCATTCTCTTCATCCGGCAACTCCTTCCAAGTAAGGGCAATCATACGAACCCTATTGTGAAGGATTGTCCCGATGTTGTGCGAGGAGAGACTAGCTAGCTGAGATGTGGGAGAGCCATCGGTGAATTCGTCGTACGACAACTGGATCTTTTGCCCGGTCGCCTTGAACAATTTCTCGGATTTTCGGCCTTTTACGAGACCGCGAGTCCTTTTGGGTTGAGGGTCTGTCGGGGCCCTTCTAAGCTTGCGTCGTGCGCTGTAGAGGATAGACTCAGAGGAGGCCGACCACGCCTGAGCACTTTCTACCATGGACGTCGGACCGGAATGGACGTCATCATCACCGATCGGGATAACTGGGGCAGCGGAAATTTTTCCAGTCGGCGCTGTCGAAGGACCAGCTGAAGGGTTCGGAGGAGGCGCGTCGTTGTCCTCCTCTAACTCCCAACTGACTTGCTCTGCCAAGAGTCGGAGTAGAGCATCTTTGGCCTCCTTTTTGGCATTTTTCTTTCCCGACAGGGACCTTTTAACCTAGGAGTTGTTAAAATATTATTACCATAACAGTTATATATAAAAATTTACAATAATTATTTACAAGTATTGAGTGCGCCTAAGATTTAAAGAGAGTACACATGCTTGGTGTTTAGGTTGTTCAATAGACGTGCGACCCGCACGATAAAGTATAAACTTTCAATCAATCAGCCTTATTCAATCGAAAAACATGGCCAGTTAGGGATAGAGATAACGTGAGAGGCAGGAATAATTTCGACAAAACACCGCGAGGCTAACCAAATCAATGGTATATACTCTATTGGTGTTAGTCTTTCTTAGATCCAAAACCTGTCACTAGTCATAACCCGTTTTTAGACACCATGTCCGACATTCAGCCAATCTTTTGAAAATTTACACTTCCTCAAGTCATTTGAAAATTCCACCCTCAACCTCGTGTCCATAACTTCACTTAGGTTATGGTGTGCGTGATGAAATTCACACATCACGTGGGGTTAAAGAAATAAGCTTAGAAACGAGGCGCCATCTATTCCAAAGAGTGCGACTTAATAAACCAAACTTATGTACTAAATTTAATTCAAAGACTACCAATTTACTAAAAAAATGTCATAATTACCAATTTATTATATTTAATAATTCACAAATTTACAAAATATTTACTACAAATTTACAATATTACAACAATATTTACTAATTATAATTACATGCAATAATAATTACCAATTATAATATTAATTAAAATAATATTTAATTACAATAGTTAATTATTAATTACCATGCCTTTAAAATAATAATTATCATGCATTTACTAACTAATATTAATTATTATTACCAATTATTACTAATATATTATTTTTACTAATTAATTTACCAATTTACTAATTTATTAATTAAATTATAATTATGTTAAAAAATTACCTAAAAGATGAGTCGCCGGAGGGAGGGAGGGAGTTTCCGGAGTTTTAGTCGTCGGAGAGTCGCCGGAGGAGGGAGGCCGGATTTTTTAGAGAGAGTGAGGAGTGAGGAGAGGGATGATTTGATTGAGAATGTGATGAGGAAAAAGGCTTGGCCTTGCTTCCTTTTATAGAGTTTCACTTAGACGACGGAGCCTCATTCTCCGTTATCTAAGTACACTTGGACGACGAAAAACACCAGTTTCCGTCGTCTAAGTGAACTATTTCAAATTTTGGAACCGGCGCCAAATTAATTTGGCGGGAGGGAGTTAACCGCTTTAATTTTGGGAAGCGTTTCAAATTTGACTTAGACGACGGATTAGTATATACTTAACGTCTTAATAAGTTTATACTTAATATGATTAGTAGATACTTAACAAGTTTAAAGACGTAATATGAATTTTAGTGTTATTAAGTATAGGCTCATTGCATATCGACATTAACGAAATTGAATTTGGACAAAACAACCGTTGGATACATTCGCCATAAAACAATATATAATTAGAATAATTTTCAGAAAATAGTAAGTTCGTGAAAGATTTCATCGGCACAGTCAATCACAAAACCGAAATTTTGACAAACCGGAAACATGGATACACGAAAATTCGTAACTCCTATTTTGGAACCATCAAAGCTCACACTCCAAGAATTGTTTACTCTATAGTCTCGACCAAAAGAATATGCATTGGGACATGGCCTAGATGATCGTTATCTTAGATAAAATTATGAAATCTTAACTTAGACGACGAAAACACACGTTTGTGTCGTCCAAGTGAAAATTCCCTTAATTTATGGTTGGGGCCTTAGGGTTTAGGATTTATGGTATACTTAGACGACGGCTTGGCTCTTTTGCGTCATCTAAGTACTATTTTTAGGATTTAGGATTTTATATAAATATAATTAATTACCTATATGAAAAGTCATTTTTTTGTCCGTGTTTTATTAGTCGTGAAAATTAATTAATGTGATTCGATCGATCAAATTATAGATCAATCCGATCCTCTAGATTAATTAATTAATTAATTTTAATTTATGTCGGTCGAACTGGCCACGCTATGTAATTAATTATTAAATTAATTAAGTACAAAATTAATAGTTGTACATACGTACTCCTCCTCATAATATATATATTAATTAATTGATCGATCATGCGCATCATTACAATAATTACAATAATTAATTACTAATTAATATTTCTCGTCGTTATATTGTACTCTTTGTCATAATCGTCATCATCCTCATCCCCATTATCCAATTGCTCCTCGTCCTCATCATACTCAACATCGTCGGACGAATAATGTGAGTCCTCGTCCTCGTCCTCATTCTGCGCGTCTTCTTCATCTACCTCATTAATTACATTAATAATCTTATCATCAGTTAGATCTGTACAACCATCAGACATGGATAAGCGTTCACCAGCTTGAACCAGGTCCATTATGTCGGAGCGGATGACATAAATATTAGGCTCTTGATAGGCATGAATGTCTATTTCCGGTTCATCAACATCTTCAGTCGCCGGTGTCCCTTCAATTGTCGTAGTATTCCATATTCCTCGATGAGAGATATGGTTCACTATTTTCCACCATTCACTAGCTTTCGGATCATCGAGATATAACACCTGCCTAACTAAGGTGGCGAGAGAGAAATGCTCATCCTCATACCAGCTTGAGTTTGTATCGACTGATAAAATTCTCTGGTCTTCCTTTGTACGCTTGAACCATTTGCATTTGAATAGGAAAACGTTGACATCATTCCCGCAACATAGTTGAACGACATATACAATAGCCCTTTAATATAGATCATTGTCTTTCCCAACCGCCACTCCACTGTTTTGTGTTCTTCTTCCTTCATCTCGACCCAATGAATGGAACTTTACGCCGTTCACAAAACATCCGGGGTACATATAGTGTTTAATCGGCTTCCCTACTAGCAAGTACTTTGCCCAGGACCACCACCCTCCGTGATTTTCAGATTTTTGTAGATCAATCATCTGCGAAAATGAGAAAATTAAAGGGTAAACTTGATCAATATGTATATAAACTAAATACCGAGACATACGTACATACGTACCCATTAGAAGAAATAATCAGGAAACTTCTTCTTAACCATTTTCTCAAACCACGCCGAACTCTTGTCCGGATTTAACGCCTGAAGCCTTTCCCTGTATGACATCAAGTACGGCTCAACTTCGTCACAGTCTCACAACACTACCCAATGTGCCTCAATAAGTTCTTTCCGTGTTAACGATTCCTTTAATACTCCTCTAAACAGTCGTACGACATTTGTGACGAAAGAAAGATTGAATCGGGCACTGGGATCAGAGGCAGTGGGAGGTGGTGGGTCTTTGAGGTACATGTTGCAGTATGTAACACACTCATGCATTAGGTATGTCTCGGCTATGAAGCCATCTAGAGCTGACCTGTTTTTGACTAATCTTTTATACTGTCCAAGCTGTCTACAAAATCAAACGTTCAATTAATACATTGTAGAATAAGAATAAGTACATATAGCTAGTAATCTCCAGTGGAACAAATTATGAATCGAAAAACCTGTATAATTAATTAGTTGTATGTACCTTTCTTGAGGATACATCCAAGTGTACTGGACCGGACCAGAAATGGGCACCTGCTCGGGCAGGTGGATCATTAGGTGAATCATGATGTCCATAATTTATTGTTGCAGTTCCATCACATCTGACTTCTTTAATTCTCTGGCGTATAACCTCTGCCACAATCTGCACAATGCCACGATTGGTTCTACGACGTCACGAGGAAAATATGGTTGAATTACCACTAGAATCAGACGTTGCAGTATAACGTGATAGTCACGTGTCTTTAGACCAACAAACTTGTGTTGCACCTCGTCCACTGCTTCAATTATAGTAGCTGCATACGTACCCGGATAACGAACGCTCTTAAACCAGTGAAATACAGAACGTCTAAGTGTCGGCTTCACTTTGTAAGGTGCAGCTGCCATCTTGTTGTACACTCCTCTCTTATCCCTCCTCAACCACAAGAGACGACGTAGATTTATAGATTCTAGATCTTTGCGCGCTTTGGGAGTATCTTTAGTCTTGAACTTAATACCGAGAATTGTTCCCACCACGCTGTCGCACACATTCTTTTCTATGTGCATCACGTCCAAGTTGTTCCTCAGCTTCAACTTCAACCAGTAAGGGAGTTCAAAGAATATACTCTTGTGATGCCAATAACTGAGATCATGTGGAGGTATTGGATTACATTTCTTTACATCCCCATCATTGGTCAACACACCAAAGTTGCAATAGCTCAACCTCTCTAAAATATCTTTGCCCGACCAACTACGAGGTATAGGATTGTTCTTTACCATCCCTTCGAAATGAGCTTCATCTTGTCGCCATTGGTGGTCGTGAGGAAGCCATCTACGGTGACCCAAGTAACACACCTTCCTCGCGTGCCAACTAGATTTCACGTCGTCCAAACATATAGGACATCCATTATATCCTTTCGTCATGCAGGCTGCCAACATCCCATACGCTGGAAAATCGTTGATCGTCCACATTACGGCAGCCCTTATTGTGAACATCGTGTCAGTGCATTTGTCATAAGTTGGGACTCCATTTTGCCACAATAGTTTCAGCTCATCAATCAAAGGTCTGAGGTAGACATCTAAGCACTTCCCCGGAGATTTAGGACCTAGAATTAGAAGAGTAAGGAAATTAAGTTCCTTGTTCATGCACATCCATGGAGGCAGGTTGTATGACATCAGAATAACTGGCCAAGTGCTGACGGCGGAGATATTACTACCCCAAGGATTGAATCTGTCTGTAGATAGTCCGAGTCTAACATTTCTAACCTCTGCAGCAAAGTCTCCAAATTCTCTGTTGAAATGTTTGAAAGCCTCCTCATCCGTGGCATGTCTCAGGACATCGTCATCTATTCGCTTTTCTGTGTACCATCGCATCGCCTCTGTTGTGTATAGAGACATGTACAGTCGCTATAATATGAGAATCAAGGGAAAATATTGAAGAACTTTCACAGGAATTCTCTTTTTCGAACTTTTCCTATTCAGCTCATATCTGCACTGGCCACATACGGAACAATAGTTAAAATCTTTATATTCTTTGTAAAGCAACACACAATCATTCGGACATGCGTTAATTATCCTGTACTTTAGGCTGAGGCTGCTCAAGATATTTCTAACCTTATAATGGGATTTAGGAAGATTGTGATCATCAGGAAGCAACTTACATATTTGCTCCTGAATTTCGTTAAAAGCACCGACTGACATTTTGTGCTGCACTTTTATCTTCATTTGCTCCATCACATATTGCAACACATTCTCTCGACATTCAGGGTACACCGGGGTTTGCACTTCAAGTAGCATCATGTTGTACTTATCCATCTCACTAGTGTCAGTGGTCAAGCTAGCAGCGGGGAAAGTGTCATCATACTCATGAGTGGTATTGTAACCTCCCTCTTGGTGTTGGTGTCCACCATGACTAAATCCCGGAAACGTATCATGAACCAAATCTGCAGTTGGGTTCCAAGCAGGGGGGCCGGCACCACTACTGCTGGATGAGGCACCATGGTAACTGTACCCTGAGCTGAAGTCTACTGCTGCACCATGCTCACTCCACATAGTGTAACTCCACATCATACCATTTTCGTACAGGTGTTGCACCTTAACATTAACCTCCACATACTGACAGTTAAGACTTTTTTGTCACGGACACCTAAAACGCTTCTTTCCCTGACCATGTTCTATCGCAAAATTCACAAATTTGCTAATTCCATCCATATACCGGACATCATTTCTATTCCGCAACTTCATCCAACTCTTGTCCATACTTCTACGAATTTTATAATTAATTATCATATTACTCAACTATTCTATATATATTTATACAGATTTTCAAGCTAGTAATTATATATGAAACTATTATATATATACACAAATTTTCAACTACCTTAATATATTAAATTAAATTATTTATTAATTACCTTCAATAATTACCTTTATTAATTATTGGTGAATATATGTACTCGATCTACATCAATTAATTATTTTAATATATGTAACATGCATGTACGTTTTAACTAAATATTAACCAAATTTTTAAACATCCATGCATATATATACGTACTACGTACTGGTAAATATTAATTAACTAATATATATAAATATAATCAATTACCTAACTTAATTATAAATATATATTAGAACGTACTAATTATTAACAATGCAATCAATCAAACATACAATTAATTATATATATATATATATACGTTAAATGGTGTTGGGAAATTAACTACGTACGTACGTACCTAGCCTTCTCCGATGTATGGCGAATCGATGCTCGGATATAGTGCTAGCTAGCTAGAATTTGCATGCGCCATATACGTACACGTGAGGATCGGAGAGTCTGATCGATCAAGAGAGAGAATTGAATGATCGATCGACATATATATGCATGGAGATGAAGTTGAGACGAGCAAGCGGAGAGGAAGAGAGTTCGTCATGGACATTTTATAATGCTTCACTTAGACGACGGAGTGTCGGTGCGTCATCTAAGTGGTCACTTAGACGACGAATTAGGCACTTTTCCATCGTCCAAGTGCTTACAAGGACGACGGAAAAAGAACCCATCATCTAAGTGGCCACTCGGACCACGGCATGTCGGTCTGTTGTCCAAGTGGCCACTTGGACGACGGAAAAAGTGTTTCCGTCGTCCAAGTGACACTTGGACTGTGGATAAAATCTCCATCGTCTAAGTGGCACTTAGACCGCAGAACCTTAAAGGTTCCGTAGTCTAAGTGCATTTTTCTTGTAGTGATTGAATGATCCTCCATAATGTAGCAACGTTCATAACTCTAACAAATGGATGGTTAGCTATCAGATTTGTAGCAAAAAATCCAGGTACTTGCATATATCTCTCTAAACATGCATATTTTTTTTTAAGTACTATAAACATGCATATATATTGACTAAAAAGAGCCTAACTAAGATGTAAGATATAGAAAATTGATGTATAATTTCACCTACAGGTGTGTGGTTTTGGCATTATCATATGGAGTGAAGAACAGGGGAACACCGGAAACAACTTTGCTCCCTCCTACGGCTACCATGCCTTCCTGTGACATTTCCCTGAAGTCCTCTTCCAACCTGGAGAAGCAATCAGAACGGAGTAATTAATATAATGTTCTCATATAAGATCTAGTATAGCTACAAATGATTGTGTTCTTGATACTATAATCAACAACTCATTCTATTTCTCAGCTCAAGATAACTTAGTCTACATTCCCTCAGTGTAAAGCCAGAACTTGTAGATTGCAAGAATTCAAATGGTGTTAACATAGTTCAATAGAAGCTTCAATTTCCCATCAGAACTCATGTTTTCAAAATCAATGACTGCAGCAGTAACCTCTCATTGGCTGCAACAACGATAGATACTTTATCTCGCTTTTCTTTGGCAGCCACAACAGCAGCTTCGTATGCTTTCCTAGCAGCTTCCATTTTACGCATATGAGAAGATGTACTATGGTTATATACTTAATCCAAAAACTGATGAAGACAATAAACAACAAAATCAATCGAAACACAGACGAAATCAATCCCACAAAATATATCATCAAGCTTGTTGTAACCAATCTAATCTGTCATGCAATAATCTCAAATCCTTAATTTTGAACAGTGGCATCAATCTATCAAACAAATAATCCAGGGTAGTTTTAATAGAGATAGGCATATCAAAAGCAAACGAAAACATGCAATAAATCATCCATAATAAAGTGGGTCACAAATGGAACTACGTGAATAAATTAGAGTACTCCGAGACCCAACAGCTGATACAAACGTGGGTAGATTACTTATAATGCCTGCACACAGTGAACGAGACATATAAGATGCTTGACATATCCATATGCATCGAGAAATACACATTATGGTGAACTTGATAGAGGTTATATATATGTTATTTTGTATCTGTATAATAGATACAGATATGGTGAATCTATTAATTTTATAAGATCTGTATAACAAAATAAATGTAAATACTTATGGAGACTGGTGAACGTATACAATTATGGTGTTTTTGTATCTATATAACAGCTGATGCAAAATCAGATACCACATCAATAATTCATCCACATTAATTACTTATAATGCCTGCAGGTAAGGATCCATTCATGTACCTTGACTTTGAGGATACTCTAAACAGACTTTATTTCTCTAAGTATCTAAGTTTGATGACTTATTTTCTACACTCAGTCGTCCCAATCATTATGTTTAAAAATGCAAGATTGTAATGAGTTCAATAGCCAACAAACACACGTGCAGAAACAAACACTTCCCAACAAATCATTTATAATGCGCGAATAGTAAAATTGTAGCCTCAATAATCAGAAGCTTACAATAGATAGAAGAGGATCCCCAAATCTTCGGCACATGCAGATGAATCAGTTTTCACCAAACTTTCAAATAAGATCATAAATTATTTGATGTCTCCCTGCAAAGAGTGTAGCTCTCCTTGGAGCTTCTCTACACTCTTGTTCGATGTGATAACTGTCCACTGTAACTTCTCTAAAGCGGCTTGCTTGTCTGCAAGCGTAATCTGTGAAACAGGACACACATCAAAATAGTTTTATTCACGAAAAGAACAGTGTGCACGTCTTATCGAAAACCTTAAAGTTATCTGTTTCCCTTTCAAAATTGTAAAGATACCTTTATATCAAATAGTTGTTGCTGAGAAGCTCTGATTACAGAGTCCTTCTGTGCAGCTTCTCGCTTCATTTCATCAAGGCTTGCTTGAACTTCATACACTTGGCTCTTCACGACCTCCGCAGACTTCAAAAGTTCATCTTTCTCCGACAATTTCCCCTACAGTTCCTCCAACTGCGCCCGTAAGGCATCCAACTCTTCCTGATCCTTCTCCCCCCTCTCGCCAAAACACAGAACGGTGTTAGCATCCACATTACTCTCATTCTTCTTCCATGCCGAAATCAGCTGCCCTGCATTCCTGTTCGGCACCTATTAGTATATCCACAACCACACAGTAGAGTTGCCGCTACAGTACTTCAAAAAATTATTCCAAAATGGCATCTCCCTTTATTGCCGCACAAAAGTTTGCAACTTCTCTCACTGCTTATTGATAAATTTATGCACAGCAAGTTTTGATCTACTGATCGAAATGGTTTCCAAAAAAATAGCAACTATAAAATTTTCTATAGTTTCAAATAGAAGAGCACTCCATCAAAGGAAAAAGGTATGTACTGGCCATTAGTAGAGCATATTATACAGCAAGAAATCAAAGTTCACACATACAATAAAAGTTCAAATACAATGAGGTCTAACATTCAATATATAAATGATCTAATTTTTCATAAAGCTTGATCATATCAAGCCCTTTAGTGCCTGCATAACAGTTAACTCATAACAACACAGTTTCAGTCAAAAACACAAAAGTTATCAGTGAATTAAGAACTACACAGTAACTTGACATAAGAAAAACCTGTCTTCATCTTTGCCACTAAGAATCTACACGCAATCTGCTCCATGAAATTTTGAGAAAGTTTTTCCCCCTATCGTACTTCGATTCTATTCATCCTCTTCTAACTTCAGCAGTCTACTTATTGCTCCATGTACAACCTCTATTGAAAATCTTAGTCATACAAAAAGTGATTGGGGTAAAATTCTAGTCTCTTAATCAATTTCTGTAAGCACCAAACGAATCAAAGTGGAATGAAATGCAAGTAAATACATAAGTCTCAGGTTGAGCAGACAAATTGAAATCGGACATCAGAAAAAGCAAAACACAAAAATTATATACCAATGGGGTACTGGCCAAAGATGAAGCTTTGCACACATATAGGAAATCCCATGAACAGGAAATGGAAGAAAAATAACTCAATCAAACAAATTACACAAATCCCAGAAATTTCAAACATAATAACATGCCCAAATCAGGTCTGTTATCTGATCATATAGAGCTTGTTCCTAAACATGCCTCTCAGCTTCCTCTGTAACTAATCAAATTGAGAGACTGATTCCAAAAAGAAGAAACAAAAAGAGTTTACCTAAGATGGTTTTTGAGGTTGAGCTCAGCGCCGTCGGGGTCAGAGCTGGCGATGGTCAACTTCTGGCATGATTGAGTTTCAGATGAGAGAGACCTAGATTGCAAGAGAGTAATTAGGTTTTAGATCGCAAGATGATGCTGCCAAAACCGAGCTCAACACCAAGTCGGTCATGTTCGGATTCAAACTGAGAGATCCAGTGAGCGATCGAGGTTGAGGAAGTCAGTGGTTTTGAAGCAGTGATGATGAATCAGTATAGATGATGATCGATCAATGTGGGTACGAAGAATAGCATGGTCTCAGAGCAAATGAGGAAGAAAAGAGAAATAGAGGGATTAAGGCAGTTTCACACGCCTCGCAGGCTCAGGAACAGTGAACAGTGCAAGGTACAGTAAGGACCATGGTTGTTATATAGTAAATTAGGCCTCGTTTGGTTACCGGAAAGGAAAATATTTATGTTGTAATTTTCTTCCCATGGGAAAGAAGATTTCTCATATATTTTACTTAATTTGTATTGTTTGGAATGCATAGGAAACAATTTTTTTTTTATTTCCTTTCCCATATTTGTTTCATACAAGTATGAGAAATGAAAGTTAACTAACTTTACATTTCTATCCTTAATTTTTATTTAAAAATAATTTTTTGAAGGATATTATGGTCATTATCATTTAGTAATCACTATACAATAAATGGTAGGATCCACGTAAGAGGGAAGGGAAAGTGATTCCTAAGGTGGTATCGGAGAAACTAATTTCCCCCACATTTTCCCTTCCCTTGGGAATGTTTTTACTTTCCTTGTAATTTCTAAACAATGGAAATGAACTAGTTTCCCTTCCTTTCCACCTCTTTCCTATGAACCAAACAAGGTCTTAAAGAATGGTCCTTATCGTGTTTGGTAAAAATAAGGGATTATTTTAATTCTAAAAAAAGCAGGGATTATTTTAATTTTCTTATACAATCTCGCTTTTCTCGTTTTGAGCCCATCGATCTCCTTACATAAGGAACTCAAAATCGGTGTCCATACACAAGCCGTTCGTAGAGAACAGAAAGATAGGCTTGCAGAAAAGAATAAACGACGCGACTCTTCTCTCTTCTCATCTATGTGCCTCGTGATTCCCAGTATTGCTCGAGTTCTTCATCTGCTGCACAATTCAACTTCTTCTTCTTCTCTTCTTATATGTTCTATCTTAGATTTCAATGATATGTAGATATCTCTTTGAATTAGGTCTGTGTGTATTTAATTTTGAGTTGCTGAAACGAATTTGAGTTAGATATCTCTCGGATATGAATATATGAATGGAATATGTTTAGTATGAAGATTGGGTAATTTGATTTGTGTGCAAAAGAATAAAACATGGTTAATTCGTTATGTTTTTCTCTAAATTCAAGTTTTATAAATCTTTTCTCTCAAACCAATTATATAAGCAAGACTTGATCCTTGGAGTTAATCGAGAAAGCTCTTAATATCATTAGTTTGTGGACATTTTACTTAGATTGTCTCTAAAATAATTTTTTTTTCTGTCAATAGTCTGTTAGTACTACTAAGACAAAATTATGTCATACATTTGGCTATAGTCGGATGTCTTCCTCTGTCAAGCCTATGGGCTCTCTCATCCACCCTGGCGTAGGTAAGTAAAGTATGGCTAAGAACAAGTTCACCGATCCATTCTAGCTTAGTTGGCACGTAAATCTAGCTCCAAAAAGTTAAAATTCTCAAAAACATAATTTTCACCCATGGTTTCTTGCCTAGGCAAGAACTCTCCTAGGTCATTTCCTAGGTCATTTCTGGCTCTTTCTCTTGACCTACTTTCCACGTGGCACATTTGAATAATGACTTATTTTAAATTTTCTTCTTCAATTAATTATCAAAATATTATTTAATTGAAATTTAATATTATTAAAATTAATTATATATATCATTAAAAATTATTAAAAATTAGTAATGAGATATTAATTAATATAAAATAAAGTTTTGACCCAGATTCTGACCAAACGGGTGAAAGCAACCATAAAAAAGTGAATGACAAGTCACTGACCTACTCCCTTATAACCCCAGTGATCCTAACCCCATAACCCAATGGGTGAAACTTGCTATAATGGCTTCTTTTTTCTGTTTGGGTTGTGGCTGAAAGGAAGAGGGGGCTGGAAATTTAAGAGAAGTTTGTTAAGGAAGAGGGGGCTGGAAATTTAAGAGAAGTTTGTTAAGGAAGACGGTGGTTAGAGTCTATTTGGAGGAGAAGGCGATATCGAAGATGGCTAGGAGTTGAAGTTGTGACATGTAATTTGAATTGGCTTTTTGAATCCAAGAACACACATTTATCTTTGAATTTTTTGTAACTTCAAATTGAAGTCTTTTTTCTTGTTGTAGTAACGACAAGTAAACTTCTATAAGTACGTACTCAACGACGGGAAGAAAACTAATTAGTTTAAGCTAATCAATTGCAGTTGGGGGAGCTTCAAGGGCAGGTAATCTTTTGTATATTTTACCTTATGCTCGATCATTCTTACTTTGAAATGTTTGAATCTTTAAATATGTTTTCTTCAGTACGTTTTGCTTTGGCTTTTTAACAAGGCGGCTGGTGTGGAAAAATGGAAATTATTGTTTGACGTGTGGAAATTGTTGTTTAATATGGTGAGTAAATCAACACATTTTGTTTGTAATGGAAAAAATTATTGTTTATTGTTCCTTATTTGGTAGTTCTCGGAAAGTTGTTGATTTTATGGTGTTATACAAGTAAAAACACAATTACACCCTGCCAAAGCAGAGATGAGGAAGGTGGAATCAACAAGTAGAGTGTTACTGTGTCGAGTTTTGATTCATGTATATCTTTGGATTGTTTAAATCTTAGTTAGGATGAATCTGACGGTGACGGTGATGATGTTGATGAGAAAAGTGGTGAGATGAGAATGTCTTCATCGAATAGATTCTACTTTTGTTTTTTGTTTTTTTTGTGTGTATGTGTGTGTATGTGTTTGCAGGACTGAGACCATGACGAGTATAAATTTTATAAGTACCCAAGGATTGCAGTTTTGAAGAAGGAAGAAATGAAGAAATTTGTGTGGGATTGGGTATAGTTCAATGACTCACAGTTCCAATTTATGATGTTCTTGGTCTCAGGGGGGTAGAGTAGGATAAAACTAAGGGAGTTGAGCATGGCTCTTCTAATCTCATGTATCTCTTGCGTATTTTTTTTGTACTTAATGATTAAGTTGATGCTATTTAGCCTTATTACAGAGAGAGAGAGAGAGAGAGAGAGAGAGAGAGAGAGAGAGAGAGAGAGAGAGAGAGAGAGAGAGAGAGAGAGAGAGAGAGAGAGATGGTGTTTACTCAATCCTATGTTTTCAGTGGACAATTAAGTGAAAGTGATGTACAGTAGACCTGTATTTGTTGATTATGAATTGTCAAAGTTTTGAGAACAAAGGAGGAAAGGGTACAAAGCTTTCAAGTTTTAGGTGTCAATGTTGGGTTTATATTTTTGTAGTCACAGTATTCAAATTTTACATGTGTTATGTGATGCACACGGTGCAGTATACTTATACAGGCCTCAAGTATAAATCCGACATTGCATTTAACATAAAAGCTGGCCTTGCTTCAGTCTTAAGTTTTCAACATACGGATTCAGCAAATCAACATGGTTGATAACTTGGTAGCACCATATTAACAACAAAAGAAAAACAAACAAAAAAAAGAAAAAAAATTATGTGAGGAGTACTTATACATGGTTGATGCATACATTGATAACTTACATGGTTTATAACTTGGCATCATGTTAAGTTGTCAACAATGCCAAGTTATCAACAATGTATTCGTCGATATTTTCCTTTTTATAAGAATTATTCACTGATATACTTCAAGTGTGGCAATCAACAAAGACGTACGATGATACAAAAATAACATTAGAGATTAATCATCATGTGCTGGCTAAGGTGAACTTTACATCGTTGTCTACATTAACATTCTAATTCTTCTTCTAGTAGCTTCTATTCGTGCGGTTTTTCCGTATTTAAAAGACTAAATTGAGATTGTATGATAAATTTCGTATATAGTATGAGTACACAACCTCAATATATTCACCGATAATTTGCAAGTAACACTCTTCCGCATGTATAATGCCCGTCAAGTTCAGTTATTATAAAGATGCACTCAAAAGTTACTTCGACAACAAACTTGGTGATCTTGATGTCAATTGATATTACAGCACAGTGTTTAGCCACTTTAACGACTTCGTATTTCAAACATAAGTTGGGGAGCACACCCAATTTAGTAAGAACAACTAGACCACTTGCAGTGGTTAGAATTAAGAGTCATGACTGGGAACAAAAAAAGTAGTGGTAGTGGTTGAAATATATATTTTATAAAACAGTAAAGTTGCACGACATTAAAAATATACCCATATTTTGCAAGCGCAAGGGCGACACCTTTCGCACACACATGCGCGTGCAGGAAGGTACATATATATATATATATATATATATATATATATATTATGAAACAATATAATTACAGAACTTCAGTCGATATTCCAAAAATTCGCACATGTACGTGCATGGATGAAGTCTGGTACTATATTATTGCATTGATCAATATATAATCTCGTATTTTAACCTTAAAAAAAGTTAGCTGTGTGCTTCAAATTTAGAAGCTAGCCAAAACCTTCTAGTTGAAAAACTAATTAATTATGCGTTTAGAGTCCAGCAATTTCCCTAAACAGAAAGCTCTTTTAGCATCCATGAATTGATAATTAATGAGCTATTACAATTACAAGCCAAAATGTTAAATTAGTGAGCAATAGTTATTAATATTATTAGATAGGGAAAATGGTTCAGAGCTGCATATCCTACTTCTTCTTTTTTGAGGAAAACTTAAATTTCATTTGAATGAAAGTCAAGTACAGATGAGATAACCAAATTTAACAAAAGTAACCCATAGACGTACAACACTTGGTTCTGACAATGATATGCTAAAACTAGAATTGCAATGTCTTTATTAACCGGGTAAATCGGTTCTGGGTTATGAATCACACAATGATGTATTAATTGACATGCTATATTTGGTAGCCGATCATTTACGGAAGTTTCATCTTCACAACTTACCTCCTCAGTCGCTAATCCTACATCATGTGTTTCTAAAAATACATCTCGAACGGGGCTGAGAAGCCTTGCAACAAAAATTGTATTTGAAACAAGCATATATAATCTATTGTGCGAAAATCATACAACTAACAGTCGAACCAATGAGGTCATCTGGGTCTCACTCAGAAAAAGAAAATAAATTAGAGAAATTAAAAAGTTAGGCCGACCCATATCTGATTTGAAGCCCTAAAGAAAACTCAAGTTTTCCTCATGGCCCAAACTAGATGAGAGGCTCATATACCCCTCATCATCCCAAGCAACCCATTAGACTTAGGCAGACCATAGCCACAAGGGGGATAGAGGTCTGAGGTTCATCGTCGACCTTGAGCAGGTTGCTGAAAAATCCTGACGTCAGCCTGCCGTCCTTGTTGCCATCCTCTCGACCCCACTGCCCACAACCAAGCCCTGAAACATGGTTGCAGCACCACCCAAACTCGAGTGACGAAACCAATGAACCAGACCTTCTTGGTTCTTCGACCACCGCTCGCACTCCCGTGAGATCCACTGGTATCCCAACAAAGTCAGCCACTCTGCAATCTGACTTCGACACTACCGGGATCCTAGCTACTGCCACTCCATCTCTTAGACCACGGCGCTCGACGGAAGCACAAGATCTCCTCGATCTCTGTCCACTTACCGAGCCTGACCTGCAGTCGCCTCCTTCTTCGGCGAGTCACCAATGTCTCACCAAAAACTTCATAATCTCGCTTAATCCGTCGAGGAAGCTGAGAAATTGAGGAGAGGCATAAACCGGAACCGTCGTCGTGCCTAGCACACCCAGAGCCTAGCCTTTTAATGGCGTCGGCACAAATCTTCAGCCTCACAAGGGAGGCGGAGCCCGAGAGATAAAAGGGAAGCGTCGTGGCGCTAACCCTAGCCCGAGAGAAACCATCTTGGTGTTTGTTAGTAAAGAGTTGGCATTATATTTCCTCCTTTATTTTGGAAACTATGTATTAACAGAAATAAGTAATGCATATCCTACTTGATCATACATGTAATTAAAACTTACGTAAAAATAATTAAGTTGCATATATCGATCGTGATTCATTCATATTCATATATATGTGATCATGCATATTATACAATATGTAACACGATCAACATCCATGGCACCTGTGATCATTATATAAATACAATCACACATTGGCCATTAATAAAAACCAGTTCGGTTTAAGCCGGCAATGGCACCCAGACTAGATTATCTGGACGAACAAAATGGCAAACTGCAGAGACTCCAGGCTCAGCCCCAAGCACTTGGAACGCAGCATGGCTCCGATCCCATTGAGAAGTATCCATGTGACACATAGCAGCAGCATCAATCTTCTCTCCATTCTCACCGCGCAGCAAAACCTGATACAACCTATTCCCACTTTGTTGACCATGACAGTAGAAAACTGCATAAGGGTAAGGCATGCTGTGACAAGCCAACATCTTCGGAGCAAGGATCTCATTGGGTTTCTCCAGGAAGGTGTAGTTCTGTAATATGGTGGGTGAGCTTAGGGAACGAGAGGTGGTCAAGACCTTGAGTTGGGTGTTTGTGTTTGATCCGAACTGGGACGTTACAAAGTCAAGCATGGCTTCCAAGGATGTGGCACAGAATTTGGACTCTCCTTTCGTGGGTTGGAGGTCACATTGGATGAGCGTGTGTTCAATAGCTTTAGCTTGGGGTGAGTCTTGAGGGAATGAAAAGAGGTCGAGAAGGTAAGGGAGGTTGGAGATTGAGAATGGAATGGAATCGGCTTCTTCTCTTGGAAGAAACTTGGGAGATGAAGAAGGGTCTTTTCTGGAAAAGTATATTGGTATTGTTTTCCCTACCCTGAGATCTTCTGGGTTGAAGAAAACATTTACGGAAGGATCCATGTGATGATTCATCTGTGACGAAGAAGAAGAAGAAGAAGAAGAAGAAGAAGAAGAAGAAGAAGAAGAAGAAGAAGATGATGATGATGATGATGATGATGATGATGATGATGATGCATGATCATTATCATGGGTTGGTAGGAGTAGATGGCTTTCATCCCCATTTCCAGTTGTAGTGATCTTCCTGGCAAAATTCCCGTTTGCAACCTGGCGTTCATTCAAACTTAATTTAAGCATGCATCATAACATATAGAAACTAAAGATGCGCGCAAAACCTCGATCTGATGATAATTGGGGAGCAAGCACTAACAAATTAAGAGTGAATTCAACATACCACGTACCTGTGAATATCAAATTAAGTAGAACAGATTTAGGGAAACTGAAGACAGCTTACCAACAAAACTAGAAAGGCATGTATGATCAGCAGGTTCCAAGAAGCAAATGAAATACGCATTTCTAGCCTTTTCTATTTGCTACACTAGACAGGTTTTTGATAGTTTCTTTCCTACATGTGGTTACTCATTACCATTAAGGAAAGAAGCAATACAAATATGACGTCGCTTAATTAGGGATAAGAGGACTTGAACAATATGCAAGTGGGAGTCCTTTGACTTCCATAATAAGATAAACACATGATTCCAATTGCCAAGCTAGCACAAAATGTTTTTGTTCGACAACTTCATGTACTTGTACGTATCTACATACGTCATCAATACTCATATATTTAATAAATTTCTACAAATATAACATTTTCGATCAATGGATACAAATATTTATCAATATTCGAAATGAACATATATCACATGATTTTCTTACCCAACCTATGTGATCGATATTTTATCAAAGAAAAAAAGCTCTGATGATATTGAGAAGATCTTTCATGTATGGTGTCGACTGAAACAGTTAATCAAAAAGTCTTATAGTTTGTCCGTTTTTTTCTTCTTCTAATCTCTCAATTTTTCTTAATTATTAATTAGATGGGTATCATTAACATGTACATGCCATGGATATTTATATGAGAAATTGACCCTTTATTTGGTGGCTTAATCACTAAACAACCTTTAGCTATGTGTAGAAGAATCTCAACATGCACTTCTTATCTTCGGCACAACTGCTGAAGATATAGATGACTAGAGACGTCCTAGTTCGTCGTACATAGACACAACTATTTGACCCACAGAGACAACTGGCCTTTCGATATCGAAACACCCACTGAAAATAAGATTTGAACTGTGGACTGGACAAAGTGAGAAGTATCAAGAATGTGTGAGCAAACCATGCACGAACCACTTACCGAGTCAACGAAATAACGATCATCCAAACTAGATCAATTGTGGCTTTACAGAAAGGTCATGCACGTCTAGAGTCTTCGATCCGCCTCACCGCCCCCAGTCGCACACAGGTTGGAATGCACCAACTAGGTCATCATAACATGAATGACCCCAAAGTTTTTTGAGTGATGGCTTAAAAAGAAAGTGATAAACATGCATGAAGTAAGGAGTGGAATATTTGGAGGATTTGGTCGGTCCTCACGTACACCACCGTCACCATACACACATTATTGCTTTCTTAATGCCGTATTCATAATCTATTTAGTCTTGCTTGTGCAAAGTTGACATTTGTGAATTGTTAAGACCCAATTTCAACCACGATGAGTGTGTTTTGTCCTAAACACAACGTGAGCTCTATATAAACAAACAGCCTGCCTATAAAAGTTGGTCGAAAAGTATAATCAAAGTACAACTAGAACCTTCTATATATCCATGATGTAGAATTTAAGTTAACTAGCTACCACAAAGAGAATCCATCATGTTATATGCTCGTTTCTATATCTAATATATAGTTGATCCTCTGGTGGCATAATCTGTTTTCTTCTTTACAAACAAAACCCACCCTGATCAATTTGAAGTCAGTTGTTTTGAGGATTAATGATCGAGCTAACTTTTTAAAAATGAAAAGAGGTGGACACATCGATCTTGATCACAAGCAAGGTCAACTTGAAAAGTTTTCGTAGCAATTTAGGGGACACATTATAAGTTGACTTTAATTAGCTGAAAAGAGCCAAACTTGCATGCAAGCTAGCATTTTGGTTGAGCAAACAATCGAATCTAGCGAAACCATGAGTTTAGACTTTAGAGTAAACCCTATCAATGCAAGATGAAATCCAACTGTGAGTTTGTCCCCATTGCTATCTTTAGAAGTCTTAATTAGCCAATCCCTAGCTGGATAGCTCGTATGTTCTCAATTTGTTGGTCAGCTGATAAGCAACATGCGAAACCTAGCTATACGGAATACGAAAACAACAGATACAATATTTCTATACAATATTCTGCAAAAATTTATAATTCGATTGTGACTAAAGCTTATAGATTAAGAAAACAAAAAGAAAAAAAAATCAGAAGGCTGATGTTAACTGTACGTTGAAGATAGGTTTCACATGAAATGCGATAGCAAAATATATATTAAAAATTATGTCCCAAAAAATAAAATTAATTTTGCTGAGACATTAATTAGGTGTTTTTTCCCACTCAGATGCATTAACGTACTGATACACTAAAAGTAGTATGCATTGTGAAATAAGTAGACTATCTCGTATAATAAATAATCTGGCCTCGTAAAATAGTTGACTAACCTCATGAAATAAGTCTACTTATTTTACGTGCTAGGTCAGTCTACCTACATTATGAGGTTAGTCACTTATTTAAAGAGGTAATCTACTTAATTATCTTACGAGTTCAGTCCACTTATTTCACGTGACAAACTACTTTTAATATATTAGTACGTTAATGCACTTAAATCGTCGTTTTCCTTAATTAAGTAGAGCCTTTTCATGTATCATCATCTCTCTATCTTCAAGTAAGAAAGTTTTCTCTATACTGTAAAACTTCTTTAAATGAATAACTTCGGACTAGAGAAAATTATTACTTTATCGAGGTTATTATTTTATTGATAAATTAAAAATTTATTAATTTATCGAGATATTTAGATATTTCCTAGATAATGAAGACGATACAGTGATGAGATCGTCTATTGATGAAAAGATCATTGAAGGGATAACAAATTTGCATGTTGAAGATGATCATGATCCAGATGACAGTTTTCTGTTATATCAATAGTTTCCTCCAAATTACGCATTTAAAGCAGTAATTACGTACGTACGTACCTTGAATAACTTTGTGCTACAAAGAGAAAAAATTTACCAAATGTGGTGCATGCATTGCAAAAGATGATGAACATAGTTTATTTTGGTCTTAGATGTGAAGAAGAAATTGGCTACAGTATAGTTTGTTTTTTTTAAGAAATAGATAAATTGATCTAGAAAATAGAAATTTTCAGCTGAAAATTATTTTTAATAATTTTATTATATTTTTAATTACATTATTACTTTATATATTCTTACGGACCTAAAGAAATTAGTAAACATTATTATCATATGTACTTAGCGAAGTTTCTAGCAATATAAATTGGTCCCGAGCTAGGACCGGAAAAAAAATTTACTTTAACAAATTTATTAATTTATTGAATACATATTTATTTATCAAAATTTTACCGCATGTTACAAGCATGGTAATGAGTTTGTCTGGATAAGAAAAAAACTAGATTATTCGATCTCCTTAGTTTGTTCTAATCATAAACAAAAATATGATTGATCCACAGATATTATACAAAAAAAATACAAAAATCATAAATGATCGATCAGTCTTAACGCTTCTACTTTTTAGTCGCTATATTTTTCAAAATTTTAACTTTTGGCACTTAACAATACCACCATCTTTGGATGGAGAGGTTTGGGCTTGCCCTTTCGGCTGCACATGCATCTCCTTTTCTGGTCATGGGGCGTTCACGGCGAGATGCAATTTTGAAAGGCTTGGAGTAAGTCGGGGTTCGATAACTTGGTTGTGATTTGTTTGTGGTTTCAATGGCTTTGACGACCGTAGGTTCGAGATGGCGGAGGCTGAGGGGTTCATTGGTTCAACCAAGGGTGGGAGGCAAAGCAGGTGGAGGGTTGCAGATCAGAGATGGGTGGTGGCTGCCGACGCAATTTGTGGTGGGCTGGATTGAGTCTTTACCCTATGATGGGTTTCAGAGGTGGGAATGGGTTAAAACACTAATTTTAGGTATTAATTTTTTAATAGTCTGTTGATCTGAAAATTAACCAATGCCTTGTGAGATTGGCAAAAGTACATGAGCCTTGTCCTGGGTTGTGCACCTTAGGTGCGTTTTCTGCTTTAAGTCAGGAATTACGTTAGTTTGTCGAGTGGTCGTACCTTTCTAATGGCAAAATGAGATGTAATACCGATGAAAATTCTGTTTGACGGCTTAGTTGAAGAGTTGTTCAAAGAGAATTGATGCATTAATCGCCATTATTGGGTTGTATTTATGTTACTATATATATATGTCATCATTATTGTAACGCAAATGAATTAGCTAATGATGCACGTACTCTTTATTATTAAGTACAATTTAAGATATAATGTACGTCTTAGTTGAGTCTCATATATAATAACATTTCAGGTGTTTATCTTTTTATGAGGTTTAAATTTTATATTCGTCTTTATATTCTATCATTTCATTAATTAAAACTTAAGAGTACGTAAGCGTGAGATCTAATTCTAAAAAATAAAGGTCCGGTCAATTATGTATTATTGTTTATTGTCTGTCAAGTTACGAACTCAAATAAATAATTACTCCATGACATATCGACATCGAAAACTTATAATTTTAGAAATGTGTTAGTAATTAATCCATGCTAGGGCCGGGTCAACTAAGAATAGTTTCGTGCGTTTAAATTTGCTTCTTTAATGGTGCCTTGATCATGATTCAAGAGCTATTTTAGACGAGAACGATCAATACAATACGTGTGCTATCATTTTTGCGGACCTTATATTATGATTACCATGAACACTATGCCATGTTCTATGCCTCTAGATTAAGTTAAAATTATACATTCAACTTGTAATTATCAAAAGCTCACCTCCAAATCTCCAATGAAGTACAATTACTTTCATGAACTCATCTGGATTTTATTTCATCGAGTCGTATATGTCGGTAAGCACTTTGACAGCTAATTAAGTTGTCATATCTCAGTTTGGTCAAACGTATTTTTATTTTAACAAAAGTATGTTCATGCTGTAACGAAAAATAAAATAGAAGCTAATGCACAATAGATGATATACATACGCGTAATGAACACGTATATTTTTGTCAACTAAATATCTGGTGTTTTGTCTTCATTTCAATATGGATCTTTGGCTAAATCCTTTAAAAGAATATACTAGATATTACAATTTGTATGCCCATATATGGAATTGAGTTGAGGTTACACCAACGTTTTAAAAGTCGCTATGTGCTACTTAAGTGGTAAATAAGGAGCCTAATGTGTACCTAGGTCCACAGTCTATATAGGCGTCTACGTGGGTTTAGGCAGATACAATTATAGATTTCATTCTCATAAGTAAATTATATTTTACAAGTTTCTCTTCGACTCATACTTTAGGCTATTTTTCTCACATATTGTTGTTGCTAACCACCACGCTTAGTGGCTAAACAGGAGATTAATCGGCCTATGCAGAAATCTTTGAATTGAAACAGTGGGCGTACTAGATATATAATTGAAAATGATTAAAAAAAGGACAACAAAAAGTAAGTTACCATTTGAAATAGAGGAGGTTCAAATTAAAAAGATCATATATTACCCTGCTTACGACCTGCTTAACGTCCAATTATAAACAGTCCTTTTATACGTATATTGCTTATTTGAATATCTACTATATATTTGCTTAAGTTGTAGATTTAGCTCAATTTTATGCCTGAGAAAACGTCTTAGATATTAATTTACCCTCCTTTTATATATTCTAATCAAGTATTTTACATAATAAGTGTAATATATATCCAGGCTAGTTAATTTATATACTTGCCAGTAGGCTATAATTTTAGTTTTCAAATACTATTTCAAGTGCTTTTGCAAAATTGGGTTGCAAGTTTCTCAAATTTCTTTTTGTATCAACTTATAAACAATTAACCAATGTGGTTGACTAATGCAAGCCACCAAGTTTTCTTTATATAAAGGACAGTGCTGGCCATGCCATAGACGACTCCATTACTAATTTGAATAGTTTACTCAGTTAGTCGTAGGAGAAACATGAAGTGCTCCATCTCTTTCTTCTTGCTAATTCTCTCTTCAATTCTCTTGGTAAGCACTTGTCAAACTAAGTGCTCTACATACGTAGATCCAAACATTCATTTGATTTCAAATAAGATTCATAGCATAAGAATTTACAAAATTTGATCCATTTCTCATATTGATCATCAAGCCTTTTATGTGGACAGTTTTCGGAGCTCAGCGATGCGAGAAAGGACATAGGAGGCTACTGGAGGAGTGTTATGAAAGACCAACCTATACCAGAAGCCATCAAAGACCTCTTCTCAATTCAAAATGAAGAAGTGCCATCTCTTTCAGCCTCAAGAAACAAGAACAACCGTTTTGTTAGAGACTTCGATGTTAGGCCGAATTTCATCATATACCATAGTGCACATCATCACCATGCTCACCATCAGCCTGAGCACATGGAGCATGATATGGAACCCAAAACTTACATTCAAACTGTGAACCATGGCTAGCTGAAATACTATGTTTCGATCATGAATATAGAGAGATATATGTATCTAGCTATATGATCGATAATTGTAATTCAAGCGCTACTGTTATGTTAAAGTAAGTTTGAAAATACATGAGCTTCTGGCTAGTCTGTAATGAGTTGAACTTCGTATATGGTGTATCAGTTGGGCTTGGAATTCCTCATGGCTCATGATACAAGCTTTTGCTTAATTTGCTTAAATTTTTTTGCCTTTTGGGACATATATGGTTGTTTATATTCATGATCTTTCTCGGAGCTAGTATTGGTAAAAAAATTATCAGCCAAACCAAATATTATTATGTATCGGCTTATGTATATTGATCTCAATGAACTTGTTAAAGCTTGTAGTCCAGATTCAGAATTTAATTTAGACTTTGCATGTGGAATTTCTTTATATGAATATTGAATCGAATGAAGAATTTTGCAAGTTTAGAAAAAACAAAACACCATTGTTTATGTGCATGCACCACCACAAGAGAATTAATTAATGTTCTACTCAAGCTTTTTGTCGTCTCTAACATTATAATCCCAGTTGCACCTGAGAGAGTCAGATACGTATTTCAGGATAGTTTTCCTATATGATTCACAACCTTATGATCATATATATTGTCTTATATTTTGTTAATACTTATTACAAGTATACAAGGGGAAATCACTTTATTGATAGCTATTAGAAGCCAAGGGGACAAAATAGTTCAGAAAAACTAGAATCATTTGAGTTACAGCTTCTTCGATCTGTTCACATATTCTGGTTCTTTCTAAGGGCATCAGATATATATGTCAGCCAGCTTTTGGCTTCATTAGCTTCACCTTTCATGTGAGTTTTCATTTCAGTTTTCTTCAGTTTCATGATTCTTAATTTATCTAACATGGTCTTGACACCACCCAAAATCGTAATCTGTTACATGCAAGCATAAAGATGAATTGGCATTTCTTGAGTTAATGAGTTTACGTTTCGAAGAGGAAGGTAGAGGTTATCACTTATCACTCTTTGTAAGAACAACACGTTATATTAATTTAAGCTGTACGAGACAAATTAATGAAAGAGTCATATAACGCTTCATATATGGAGGTTTGTGATAATTACTAGAACTACTAACTACATCTTTCAATTGAAATTGCATCATCAACATTCACAAGATTGGAGTTTTACCTGCAACCTTTTACTCACAAAGTCCAAGCTAGTTCAAGGTTCAAATTAACTAAAGTCTATGTATGGTTGAGAGTGCAAAGATTTTAGTGCTCTGTTCCCTTGCCATAATTAGCATGTCAACAAAAGCAATTGCTCCTTTTCAATCTCACACACTCCAAGTCAATATATATATATATATGATGCACTTACAATGGCACAGAACCCTAGCGTTCTCGTAGGTTCGGGGAAATTGGATGAAGTGATTTACTGTGAATTGAGATGATTCTTTAATAATTTTGTTCAATTTTTTATAAATATTTGAATAAATTTATTTTTTTATAAATTTAAAAATAAATTATTGTCAATATTATATTTTAATTTAATTATTTATAAATAATAAAAATACTCAGGAGATGAACCCATGTTGCTTCCTTTATAAAAACTCATTTGCACTATGTTTATCTGACAAGTGAGACTAAGAGAGCAAAATTATATGAAGTCTTAGCTTATATTAATTTGACCACGGGTGTATATACAGAAAGCATTTTTATCTCTTACACAAACCTAAGCTTTAGAACAACTTAACATTAATTGTAGCTAGCGGGCGTCAATTTGTACGTCTAAAAGCTAAGCCTAAAGTAACTGGACACGATTAATTCCAGTCTAGAACAATTTAAAATCCAAAAATAGTCATATTCGCTCAAAGGCTGATAATTGGTGGACCAAAATCATGAGAAAAAAATACTTTATAAATAAGTCTCTTTTTAGTGCGAGGATTAAACAACACCACTCTTATGCTTAGAGAGGCAATCTTAGCAATGAAAATTTGATCATTGAATGGTTAAGATGGATTATAGGCAATGACAAAGATATCCAAATCTGGACTCATAACAAGGTGTTTCTTGTCCCTATATATCATTTAATTGGAAGTAACTTAAGAATGCAGTTAAACTTGGATGAGAGTGTGACAAATTATTTTTTTATTTTTTTGGGATATGATTCATTCATTTAAACGCCAAACAAGGCCAAAAACAGTCAGAAGTGACTGTCACTACATGAAATAACCGTAGCTAGAAACTAATATAACAACAGAGAAAGTACAACTTCTAGTATAAATCTCCACCATTCTCATTGAGAAGAAGGGTATAGGAGTTATATCAAAGAACATTCAACATCATCAAGCATGTGGACTCGGGCATCCATCATTCCTCAAAACTTCGGTTAGAGATGATGGTGGCAAATTTTCCCATCGGTTACGATCCACCTCCCCAAGTCCTAGCCTTGCTGCAACATGCGCTGCACCATTGGCTTCCCGAGAGATCCATTCCCATTTGATACTCTCAAAGATGGAACTCAGCCTTCTAACAACATTGATAAAGTCAGAGCATCTCCAGTCCATTTTCCTCCTACTGTCTTTGAAGGTATTGATTACCTCGAGAGCATCTGATTCAACAAACATCTTTTTTTAGTCCCATATCCTTTGCCACTTCCATACCTTCAGCCACCGCCTTTAATTCTCCTATAAACACCGAGTTGCGATTTGTGCTAATGCTGCTACCTCAAACAAAATCACCCTTGATGTTTCTTATGATGACTCCTATATATACCAGCTCTTCCACTAACCACATCCCAACTTGCATCAGTATTGATTTTATTGGTATTGAGAGGAGGTTTCTGCCAAACCACACAACTCCTGGTGGCACTAGAAGGCCCACAACTCCTCTCATTATCTCTCCAATACTCAGTGAAAAGTCTGTTGGCACAATGAATAACCTTCCAAGAGGACACCTTCTTATGGTTATAGACAAAATCACATCTAGCCTTCCATATCTCCCATCCATAAAATCTTATCATAGATACCAAGAGCATTCTCTCCATTTTATCTTACACACCGTGTTTTCTATCTATTTCACCAGAGTTGTAATGGATTGCTTATCAATAAGAATACCAAGATTTAGAACCAAACCAGACCTACTCAACCCAAGGGAAGAGTACTAGGATATGCTCCATCGACTCCTCATCTTCTCCACACATCATACACTGAGGGGATGCTTTTTCATTTAAACTAAAGAGTTCAAGTGGCTAATCCTCATGGGTTCGACACTCGACTTCTATAAATACTATAACTTAACCCCATACACTTACGAGGGGAAAACACTCTATATACTTATGGGATAGATAATAGTGCATAAAGTATGAGAGAGTAACTTTTCAAACAAGTTTTTGGCGCTGTTGTCGGGGATTAGACTCATCTTATTTCCTTAGCTTCGAATAGCCTTGATTGCAGTAAAACTGGAAATTTTGCATGATAATAGTTTTTTAACTTTATAATTTTCTTCATGTTATCATCTAGGACTTTGTTTTGAGTGTCGTTCATCTGTTGAATACTTTAGTTGATAGCTTTGAGGTGAAATTGTGCTAGAACATGTGCAACTAACCTTTTGAAGGGCATTATGCTCGACCCGTCGAGAATTGGTTTGGAGGAGAACTGGAGCATGCATTCAACCCATCGAGAAAAAATTTCGACCCGTCGAACGTGTTCAAGTTGCTTTCGACGGGTCAAATAAAATCTTTGACCCGTCGAGTTTTGTTGTTGTGCTTGAGGTTGTTTCACTTATCTCTACCTCTGTCATCTTAAGTATTTATATTCTTGGGAGCATATCTAAGTAGTTTCTTTATTTTATGCATAGTAATTAGTATGTCTAGATTTAGCAAACTGAATTTTCGCTATACCCTAGATTCTTAGGACATTATTTGGCAATTCCAGTATATTAGATCACGTACGCTTTTACCTCGGTTCACCTCGGTGTCCATAGCACTGTGAATGTCACTGCGCCATGTACCGAAATTCCATTTGAAATCTTAGAGTGCTCATTGATGTTTCCTTGAGGGAGGTGTCAAAGAAGCATCGTTGAAGACCCTCAAGGATTTGAGTACTTTGAGAGTTTGGAGGCCTAATATCAAGTGGTTTCATAGTGTGATTTTCAAGTTTATGCCCTTTAATCAACCGAATCTTCATACACTATCTTCTAGCACACCATCCGTATTGTGCAGATTTTGAATTTGGATTTTGAAACTGTGGCTCCATATAAGGAAGGTTCAAGTACAAGTAGTGAAGAAGAGGTTGGTATACCGTTGTTGAGGGTAAAGAGTCAAGAAGCACTTAGGAATTTGTTTGACTTAGCTATAGAGGCTAGACGCGAAAACTCATTAGTTGGAGCTCGTATTTTCTGGATTGAAGTAGATCCTTAAATTGTAGAGGAAGTTGAACCTCAATAAGTGGATCCACTAGTTGAGGAGGAGGTTGAGCCTCAAGAGCTAGACCGAATTACTATGGAGGACAAGGTCTACGAAGGAAGACCATTTATGGAGTATGCCTTACCCTTTTTGGTAGCACATACTGGGTGCATTGTGTTGCAACCATTGGTGGGAGAATCCTTTAAGATAAAGCCAAGCTTCTTGAAAACTCTCTCTATCTTTCTAGGCCATGCCCATTCGGATCCATATTTACACATTTTGGAGTTCGAAGAGGCATGTGCTCGATTGAATATCCACAACACAGAGGCCAGACAATAAAGGCTACGTGTGTTCCCCTCAAGTCTAAGACATAAAGCCAAGGAGTGGCTTAACAAGCTCCCTCCCAATTCTATCAACTCTTGGGATAACTTGCAAATGAAGTTTATTACCAAGTACTTTCCTCCGGGCAAGATCAACGAAAAGAGAACGATTTTGATGACTTTCCGGGAAGAAGAGGGAGAACTCCTTTGTGAAGCATGGGAGCGCTTCAAGGATCTAGAGCTTGGTTGTCCTAATCAAGGGAAAATCCAAGACATGCTTATCTCCCTTTTCTATCAAGAGCTAAGTACGGAGACAAGGAGAATGTAGACAATGCTTGTGGTGGAGATTTTATTGATAAGACCGCGGAAGAACCCCATATTTTGTTTGAGAAGTTGGCGGAGAGATCGGCTTTGTGGGATGTAAAGCCTAGTGTGAGAAAGTCAACAGTTTCTATGAGGGAGGCTACCCAGGCCAACTGTAGAGGCATTTATGAAGTCAACGGGGCCGCTCATACGTAAGATGAAGTCATCAAGAAGCTTGAGGAGACCATTAACAAGAAGTTTGGCCTCTTGATGAAGCAAAACCAGAATGGAAGCTAAGTGAACCAAGTGATGGAGATTAGTGTGGAACTAGTGACTTGCTTAATTTGTGAGAGCACGGTACATGAGACACTAAGTTGTCCTCATCAAGAGGATTATCTAGAAATTATCGAAGAATGCAAGGGACTCTTTTATGACCAACCAATGAATGATCCTTACTATAACACCTATAATTCGGGTTGCAGGAACCATCCCAACTTCTTATAGGGTGGTCAAGGACAAGTTAACCAAGGAAGACAAGGTGGGTTGCCAAGATTAAATAGTGGTTTCCAAGGTCAAGGAGAAAGATATAACCAATGAGGTAATCACGGTAATTTTGGTGCCTCAAGTAGTGGAAACAAAAGGTTCTGAAATTATCAAGGAGCTCCCGGATTTGCACCAAGGCTGAATGGAGGATTTGCTAATGCCTCGGGTGGTAACACTTCTCAACCGAATGGAGCACCTTTTGTTCCATGAGCTCAATAACCAGCGTTGCTTCAAGCACTTACTTCACCACCACAATTGGAAGCACAAAAATCCAACACGGATGACGTGCTTGCCACACTTGTCAAGACTCATGAGGAGGACAAGAAGATGTATCTTGACATTTTCATGAGCATGAAGAATGAGAATCAAGCACTTCGTAATGAGAGTCAAAGTGCAATTCATAAGTTGGAGACTCAAGTGAGCCAATTGACAAAGGCACTCACCACACAAGGAGGTGGCAAGGCACATTAGTTCCCTTATACTACCAAGAGAAATCTGAAGCATTAAGTGAATGTCGTGAATGTGGTATTGCGGTCTAGAGAGGATTTGAGAACTGCGATGATGTTTCTATTATGGAGAGCGATGATGAAGATGACCTAGACACACCATTGGTGTCAATGTTGCATTCCCGGGTTGAAAAGGGTACCACAAGTGGAGATAAGGTAGTGAGATTTCAAGAGAAGACCACTTTGATTCCCTTTGAAGATGTTGATACCTCAAGTGATGAGGATGAAGAGTTAGTGGTTGAGCAAGCAAGATTCAAGAAGGGTTTGAGTAGCCATGGAAGATCCGGAGAAGGGTTAGAAGGTGTAAACATGGATAGGAAGCATCTCGGGACTGATTTGGAGATCGAAGAATGAAGGAAGAAATGATGCCCAGAACTCAATGGGTTGAGACTCTCTTTCGACCCGTCAAAGGGAACCTACTGTCTCGAATGGCACAATTGCTCGATCCGTCGAGCATAGGAAGCATGGAAAGTCAAATGGGCATTCCAAAGGGTTCATTGTGATGAGAATGTATGTCTACCCTTCCCTCAAGTAAGGAACAAGGAGAGAGCCTAAGCTAACTTGGATAGGAAGACAAGGAGTGCTTAAATGTATTTAATAAAGTGGAAATCAACATCCCTCTCCTTGAGGCTATCCAAATCATTCCAATGTACTCCAAATTTCTCAAGGACCTTTGCACAAACCAGAGGCTTAAAAATCAATTGCAAAAGGAGGAAATGTCTGAGAAAGTAAAGCTTAATGCCACAATATCGACGATTATCCAAAAGAAGGTACCTAAAAAGTTAGCGGATTTAGGAAGCTTTACTATGTCATGTACCATTGGAACAAAGTACTTTTCGAGGACCTTGATGGATCTTGGTGCTTCCATCAACTTAATGCCTTACTTGGTATACAAAGAGATTTGCTTGGGAGAATCAAACCGGTGAGTATTTCACTACAACTTGCCAATCGAAGTGTGGTGCATCCGAGGGGAATAGTCAAAGATGTGTTAGTGGTGATTGGCAAACTTGTGATACCCACCGACTACGTGATACTTGACATGGAGGAGTATAGAGGACACGAACATCTTCCTATCATATTTGGAAGAGCCTTTATGGCTACAGCTGAAACAAAGATAGATGTTAAGGCAGGTGTGCTCACCATGACTGTCTTTGAGCAGATAGAAACATTCATGATCTTTAAGGACTCAAAGCCAACCCCTTCACTACAAGCCATGAGCATTTACAATTGTGGATGGTGAAGATGTGGGCTACAATGAACAGGAAGCCGATGAGTTGAGTATCGAAGATGTGACGATACCAAATAAGGTCAAGGGTTATGCAAAGAAGAAGCAGAAATCGGACGAGAATGTGCATGACAAGCTAGTCATCGGAGGCAAGGTCACGTTGAAGAACTTCAACCCCTCAAGATGCAAGCTATAACTTTCTTGTGATATGCCCAAATGGAGTGGTGCATTTGAGGAACTTGACAAATGTGAGAACTTTTGTGCTTCATAAATAGCAAGTGGTAGCTTTAGAGGAGTTTCCAAGAAAATGGAATGGGAAAGTCTATCACTCTAAGGACCCAACCATGATGATTTGAAGCCTTGCTCTCCGCCCCAACCATGTTAAGGTTGTTAAACTTGAATCCATGATGGTCGGACACCATTGGTATGTTGGAGCAATAAATGTGGGGTTGGAGAAGTGTAGAAAATTATGGAATGGGCATGGAAGTCAAGAACTTGAAGAGCCAAATTTGGCAATTTTTTACCCGTCGGAGGAAATTTTTGACCCGTCGAATAACCCACCTGGACCAGTTCGACCCATTGAGGGAAATCCTCGACCCATCGAAGGAAACCCTTTGGATGGTTCCAAGTATCAATTCGACCTGTCGAAGGATTCCACTGCAAATGTTGACTTGTATGGAGTTTGTGAAGACCAAAAGCTTGGGGCTTTGAGGCATGGAACATAGTGCAATACCTTGTGGTCAAGACAAGTCTAAGAGCACCATTTGAGGATCATGATCAAGCCTATGTAAACTTGGATGGCGAGGCCTAACTTTTCCTTCGTTTGTTTACATTCTAACGCATATGGAGCTCGATGGCGGTTTCCAAAGCATTTGCATTTCTTTCTCCCTACCGTCTCTACTTTTCTAGCATGATATATGAATATGATTGAGAATTATGCTATGTTAGGGTATTTTGGTTTAACTCTCATCTCCAAGAGTATACATCTTACAAGGGTTGTTAGCTATGCAATGTCTTGATGGCTCACTCTTGTTCGATGAGGAGCGACATATTCATCATTAGTGTATTGTCTTGAGTCTTGGTTAAGTTGTGGTGATGTTGTATGATACATGTGAGATGCTTGTTTTTATGAACTTAATGCTTTTCTAAGTTTCCCATCATTCTATGCTAAGGTGTTAAAGTTCTAAGTGTGAGGTCCCCTTATGTTATATGCTTGATTTAATTGTCATTTTCCTTTCAAATATGATTATTATGCTTGTCCCCATTGTGGTCTATAGGACTCTAATAGTTTCATTACTTCTTAAAGGCTATATGTTCATTTAAGTGTGAATGCATGCTAGTTGTTATACCTAGGAGACAGGTGTGAGGAGAATACAATGTGAAATGATGATACCTATGTTATCTCTTGTATATTTTTGTTTACTATGTGGCCTAATGAAAATTGAGGACAATTTGATTCTAAAGTGTGAGGTAGAAGAGTAAGTCGTATCACTCCTTATTCTAAAATCCATAAAAATTGAAAAATGTGAGAAAATGTAATACAAAAGAATGTGTGTTTTGGTATATCTTGTATCCCAATAACCATTCACAATGGTGAGATTGAACTAACGGCTAGTATATTGTATAATTTTGAACATATTTAAGAAACAGAAAAAAAATAATGCATGTTTAATTGGTTTGAAAAATGCATGTCTTTCAAAATGCGTGTACACGAGAAAAAGAAGGATCGACATGTTTTAAACTATCCATGCCCCATATGAGATTTTGAGCCTTGTTGTGCATGCATAGCTACATTATACACTTATTCTTTCATGTGTGACATCGTTTGATCATTTTGTAATCTAGAACTTACTTGAAATAGTGTAAAATATTTTCCAAATCGTAAGTGTTTTCAAAAATGATAGAGGCATTAGGATTACTACTATAGCCAAATTGATTTTGAACCCTATGATGCATATATCCTTTAGTGAGCCAATTTGAGCCTTATATTATTTAGCCTTTTTTTTCTTGAACACCACAAATACCTACCTAGCCTAACACTTACTCTTTACCCTTAACTTGGCAAACTAGTAAGCGATGATGAAGTCCTATTAGGATATGGTCTTAGTGTTGCAAAGAATGTCAAGAGATAAGTATGAGGTGGAGGAGGTCTTGTGTTGGTCATTTGATTGTGTAGTTATTTAGTAGTTCAAAAAGAAAAGAAAAGAAAAAATGGAAGAAGAGTACCAAAGAAAAGCAAAGAGAAAAATAGAAAAAGAAAAAGAAAAAGAAAAAGAAAAAGAAAAAGAAAAAGAAAAAGAAAAGAGGTATACAAAAAGAGTAGTGTTTGAAAAAAAAAAAATCCAAAAATAGTGTGTTGTACATAAAGAATAAGTGGTTTGAGGAAGTAGTTTGATTCAAAAAGAGAAATAGTAGCACCTATGAGTAGTTTAGAGGAACTTCAACTTGTGAATTGCTTGCTAGGTTGCTTAATTGTTTATTATCTTATCTATTTCTTTGAATTGAACCCCCTTCCTTAAGGCCCTATTACAACTTAAATAAAAAGCCCCCTTGATCGATTTGGAATGCTTATATTTTTGGATTGTTGGAGCAATTTGGTTGAAAAACAAGCCTATGAAAAATATATGATCAATATAATTTTTGAGTGCAAACACTAACCCTCAAATACTTGTGTGCATTGAATGATATCTAGTGAGTTTGATTGTTAAAATACATGTTAGTTTGAATACATCTCCTTGTGATGCATTTGGCTTGACATATAGCATAACTATTTCGGCTTATTACATATGCATTGATTTAAAAGTGTTGCTCAAAATAATTTCAATCCATCTAGCCATGGTTTTTTGAGGGAAATCAATCATCAATTCGGGATGCGTACATGCCTTGTATGCTTTTATGCTTTGAATCTAGCCTAGCTTAATTCCTTTCTTCTTTGTTTGCTTGAGGATAAGCAAAGTTTAAGTGTGAGGTAGTTTGTTGGGTCCATAATTGTGTTCTAATTATGTTCCTAACTCCATGCTTATTGCTTATCTTCTATGAATAAAACGTCGTTCTTATAACGTTTCCTGTTCATGCTAGGAAATTAGAAGTTGACATGGAAACACTCTTAAAGATTGAAATTAATCACTTTTTGGAGAAGCCGAGCATATTTCCTAAGTCATAAGAGCATTTGGAGCAACTTTGGGAAAAAGATGAAAAGTGATCGCTGGAAGTTATCGGAAGCTGGCGGAAAATCGTCAGATTTATCCATGGTTGGCTGGACTATCGAGGATGACCCAAACACTCCAAGCTAGGACCAATGGTAGGCCCAAACCACCTAGATAAGAACCTTGGCTTATTTGGCTAGGGTGTCACACAATTTGAATTTTGAATCTATTAGGCATGGTTTGGACTATAGCTAGAAGCCAAGAAAAAATGATCACAAGTTGTGGCCCATGGATCAAATTTCATGGCCACTCTAGCACTTCCAAGGGCTCACAAAATACCCTATTTTCTCTCCCACACCTCCCTTTAGTCGAACTCCCCCTTGCACACACACACACACACAATATATCTCATTTTCCAAGTTTTGCATAGTTTACTCTCTCTATATAGCCTCCATCCATTCCCTAACTCTTTAGCTCTCTTCACTACCTTAAACATCTCCTACATCATCACCAAAAAGCCTAGAAACCACCATTATACTATCATCTCCACCCTCTTCACCCTAGCCTAAAGTGGGTTCATCATATTTGTGGAGACAAGAAGCAAAAAGGGAGCATAAAGTGAAAATGTGCTTGAAAAACTTGAAGGCTTTGCTTAAGGGAATTTTCAGTTATTTCTTTCACCTACTGATCTTTCTTTATATATGTAGACTCCATTTTCATTATGTCTAGTGAGTAGTCATATTTAGGAGAATAAGGTTAGAACCCTAGCCATTTAATGTAGACAAATGATGGATTGATTAATGTATGGCTCATGTTTTAATGTATGTTGTGTGAAGCATGAGTTTGTGAATGGGTTAACTATGTGTTTCTGCTTGAACTTCATGTATAGTTTCATTTATCCATGTGTTGACCTTAGCTAAGTTGATGTATGCATTAAGGAACTAAAAATGGGACCTTGGTTGAATTAGCTACTCACCTGGGGCTAGATGAGCATGTAAACATGATTATGGTCTATTCTAAGAGGGTTTACCTTATGGTTTGGTTTCCTTAGCACTAAGTAAGGACTAGAGCCTCTTTGAGCCTCAATAGACTTAAGGGGCTTTGGTTAAGCACATATTGAATCGAGAGGTTATAGTGGCTACTAGTTGGGTCTTTCGATTTGTAAATCACAAGATGCAGATTGGGAGATTCGCCAATAGAGGTTCGGGAAGAGGGACCTTCCACAAGTATCACATAGTACACTTGTTTGCTTCACTCTAGTAACATACGGTCAAGATGTAAACCCGAAATGGTTTAGGCCTTGGTCCCGGTTCACCAAATACATCAAAGTTGGGCTTAAGTCGTCTAGAGTCCAAAATGGCCTAAGAGCTTGAGTTCAAAACGAAAAGTGACCCAAAAGGTTATGATTTAGACATTAACTTGTGTAACATGGACTTTAATTACATACATAAATTTGGACATTGTTTAAGCATCAAGTGGTTAGAGGGATTTCCCTAACCAACCATCTTCCTTTATTGTGAATTTATTTGTTATTTAATCTCGTTGCTTTAGTCCATAACCAATCAATCAACTTGGATAATCATTCACCATAATTTAATCACCTCTTCCAATGCTAGGTCTCTAAAGGACTTAGTAGTGTAAGATACACATCCACATTTCAATTTAGCTTTAGTGTCAAGTTTAGTGTCTAGTTTAACCGTAGTCTAAGTGTTTTATCATTTGAACTAAGGAGTTGAAGTGGCTACTCCTCGTAGGTTCGACACTCGACTTCTATATATACTATAACTTGACTTCGTACACTTGCTGGTGGAAAACACTCTATATACTTATGGGTTAGATAATAGTGCATAAAGTGTGAGGGGGTAACTTTTTCAACAGCAGGGGAGACCGTGGTGGCCATGGAGCCATAATAATTGGAAACAATGATGTTCCTAAAGCACCATGGGAGTAATCTGCTGAAACTCCACAATATGATGATTTGGCGAGTGATTTTCAAGACTCTGATTATGAATATTTTGATATCTCTTTTTATCCACTATATATATCCACTAACACTCCACATGCCACTTCCCGAGGGTGGTGACTTCATCACATCATCCGGTCCCCGCCTTCGTCCTCTTGAGGACCTGCTAACACCTCTTCCCTTGCCTATCGAGGACGTTAACACTCAGTTACTCCTAGAGTTGGACCAAATCCACCATAAGCGTGGCATTGAGCGACAGGACGACCAACACCTACAAGAGATAATCGCTAATTTGTAGTCCCAGCATCAGGCCACTAACAATCGAGACAAGCTCCGTCACACCCACCATGTAATTGCCCAACTCAATGACCTATGCCTCCCGGAGCAAAACCCAACATGTATGCTTTCAAGATATGCAAGATGAAGTATTTCGAAGAAAATTTGAATAAATTCTAAGAATACTACTGCATAATACGAGAGTTGAAAAATAAAGACTTAATACATCTTTTGCATAGATATCTTCCTAAACCTTGGAGGACAACTATGAGAGAAAGCATAGAAGAAAACCCTGCAGAAAGTTTTGTAGTTGGAGGAGTTGCCAAAAGAATCAGGCAGTTGATGTGCGAATAATGCAAAGCCAATACAAGAGTAAAAGTTGCATAGAAGCATCTTCAAGGAACTAACAACTTTTGCACCAGAATCGTTGATATTCCAACAAATTGGAGATGTGACGAAAATAGGCATAAAAAGAAGCACTTCCGAGGAAATGAATGGAAGAATTAGAGATTCAAGAAAAACTCCAATTACAAAAGAGAGAAAATGATCCAAGAAAAAGATTCTTCAAAAAGAAAAAGAATTCCCAAAAAACAAAAAAGAAGAGAACATGTAGATGTTGGTTATGCAAGGCCAAATGACACTATGCTTACGAAGGACCTAAAAAAGACATGAGAAGTTCAAAAGCTCTTCTTAGAGAATACAAAGAGGTCATAGAGATGACCCACATGAATGGATATAAGGTAGTCTATCCAGAGGAAGAAGACAATAATATATTTGTTTATTCGTCTAGACAGAAGATTAATTGTTGGAGGAATCAGAAATAGATTTTGAAGAGAATTATGAACCCAGAAGGGGGGGGGGGGGGTATCTCCTTGAAATAAAACATTGGGAAGAATGCACTGAAGAATAAAAGATTTAATCTACTAAAGTCATTCTCGGGTCATTTTTCTGTGAGTACTCTCATTATTATAAGGAAGATGGTATTCCCATATTTTTTGAAGCGTATGAGAAAACATATTGGAAAGAATGCTTCATAGCTTTAGCGAGAAGGAAAAGAAGAATAGTTCAATAAATCAGATTATTGAATAGGAATATGAAGACTACTTTTATGAGATAGAAGATATAAATGAAATTTTAAAAAGAGATCTAGAAAGAATGAAATTCAATACTACTAGTGTACATGAAGAAGTAGTATATGTAGAAAGACCAGTTTATGGAGAAGAACAATGCAGTCCTTTCACAGATTTAGTAGAAGCAGAAGGTTCTTAATATCAAAATTTGTGCAGGTCAATGACTGAGTAAGTTTAGTAACTACATGAAAATTTGATTAAAATTTTCAGGATGGGAAAAAAATGGGAACAGTACCTCAAGGTTGATCGATATACAACTTAAGTACCTCATATTTTTTGCACCAAACATTAGTACCTCAACTTTGGGTCACGTGCTAACTTTCATCTCTCTCATTAGTAACTCTGTTAACAGATGCATATTTTCAAGATATTTTCGTCTGCTCATCATTTGCGTCATTTTCTGTCATTAAACTCGTGCCAAATTGACTTTCCCTCAAAAACTATGATTAATCGCAAGAATATTTGTTATTTAGGTAAAGTTAGCAGGTGACCCAAAGTTGAGGTATTAATGTTAGGCGCAAAAAATATGAGGTACTTAAGTTGTATATCAATAAAACGTGAGGTACTATTTCAACTTTTTTTCCTCTAGGATACAAGAAGTATCATTTCCATACCTATGTATATAATGACCCTAGGTTCAGTCTAGCAAAAAAGTTTAATCTACCTGAAGAGCTCTGGACGACTAATCCAAAAAGAAGTGGAAGTAGGGAAACTGTAGAATGAAAATGATTTTTCATGAATACGGTTGCCAAAAAGGTTCAAATCTCGATTAGAGGAGGAACCTTTGTAATTAAAGAGTTTTGGCAATCAAAAGTTCAAGACTCAGACATAGTAATTGGCAATGATTTTCTACTACAAAAACCATCATCCAGAAGCCAAACGTAAACTTGCTAGGCTTCAAAAAGATTGATAAAGACTTTTGGACAAAAAGACTATAACAAGCAAAAAGTGTTGTTGGTCTAGGATTGACAGAATAATATCAGAAGTCACAATAAAATAGTGGTGGATATACACTGAAATCTGAAACAATATTGGCAATTTACGGGTCTGGAGCAAGTCGGATAAAAACCTGCTCCCTGGTCATGTCTAGATATTGCAATACAAGCAACAAGAAGAGTTGCTTATACAAGAATCATCAGAAGACAAAGAAGAAGACAAAGAAAAAGTATTCATCCGTGAGCATAATCTCAAGCATTTCAAATCCAATCTTGAGAAACAGAAGACACATACCCTTGGAGAGATCAAGGAAATGCTAAAACAAAACATTGACAAACATCCTATGAAATTCTGGGAAAAGACTTAGTGGTCTGTGAGGATAAGTTACATAACATAAATTCCATCAGTCACGTAAAAACAGTCCTTCAATACAAAGAAGAAGATCAGAAGGAATTCTAGAAAGGCATAACTGATCTTTTGGAAAAGGGGTTGATAACATCATCAAATAGTCCTCATCATGCTCCAGCATTCTTTGTAAAAGATTATGCAGAAGAAGTCTGCATAAAAACAAGAATGGTAATTGACTATAGAGATGTCAATAAGAAATTCGTAAAAGATGATTATCAAACATCACAAGCAGGAGTGTTAACCAGCCGGCTCAGAGGAGACAAGGTGTTCTCAAAGTTCGATGCAAAATCAGGATTCGGGCAAGTTAAAATGCCTCCTTATAGCATTCCCCTTACTGCCTTAGAAACTCTATAGGGACACTATAAATGACTAGTAATGTATTTTGGGCTAAAACAAGCTCCATCCATTTTTCAGAGAAAAATGGACAGCATATTGAAACAGGTTGCATACTTTTGTGTCGTCTATATTGATGATATATTAGTCTTCTCGAAAAGCAAAGAATAACACATGAATAATCTCTGTGAGGTAGTCAAACTCATAGTTCAACATGGAATCATTCTATATTGATGATATATTAGTCTTCTCGAAGAGCAAAGAATAACACATGAATCATCTCTGTGAGGTAGTCAAACTCATAGTTAAACATGGAATCATTCTAGGAGAAAAAAAAGACTTCCTCGTCCTAGATGAAATTGTTTTCCTTGGGATTAACATAAGAGCTTCAACCCCATATCTTAGAAAAAGTCTAATTTTTTTTGGATAAAACCCTTGACGTTAGAAGTCTACATAAATTTTTAGGAGTTGTTAACTATGGAAGAGATTTTCTTCCTAAAATTGCTTGATTGACAACAATACTGTCCCCAAAAATAAGCTCTAAGAGAGCGCTTAAAAATTTACAGAAGATGACAAAAAGGTGATTAGGTAAATCAAGGAGCTTTGTAAAAATTTGCCTCCACTCCATCAACCTGAAGAAAATGATGAGATCATTCTTCAAACAGATACTAATGAAAAATTTTGGGCAGGTGTAGTGCTAGCAAGAGCACTAGACACTAACAGAAATTTTTTTTTTAAAGTTTTGCAGCAGGAAGTTTAACTCTACGGAACATAATTATCCCATAGGGGAAAATGAAATACTGGCAATCAAAAAAATAATTAAAAATTCTCCCGTCTTTTTAGGAAAACCATTCATTATGAGAACAGATTGTGCCATAAAAATTTGTTACATATATGTCCATAAAAAATTATTAAAAAGGCGAGATCAAACCATCCAGAATCTTCTTCAGCCTATTTACAATCCCTTTGGAGCATATCTTGTAAATAACATTGCACAAAGCTATTGGCTAAAGTTCCGCGACTGTTGATGGATTACGTACCTTCGGTATGAGAAAAATGTGGATGAAGTTCATAACCCTAAGTAATCTGCCAGTATGGAGAAAAGACTGAGCAATGGATACCACATCTTCCTCAACTGTGTCCCAAAATTTTTGAAAGAACAATAGGGGCATTCCGTCTGGACCCGGAGCTTTCGTTGGATACATACCGAACAAAGCAACCCTAATTTCTATCTAAGAGTAAGGCTAACATAGAGCTACATTCATCTCCTCGGAGACCCTAGGCTGAATCAATTCGATTGCTGCCTGACGCCTCGAGTAATCAGTAGGGACACTAGTGAACATTCTATCAAAATACTCAAGAACCATCGTCTCCATGCCCTCCTTTGACTCCTGCCACGACCCCTCCACATCAAACAGCCCCCGTAATGTATTTTTAGTCCTTCTATTCGACACTTTCCGATGAAAGTACTTTGATTTTTCTTCACCCTCAAACATCTATTGTACCTTAGAATGCTATTTCCAATATTCGTTCTCTGCAATCAGTAGCTCCTTCAACTTTGAATTCAGAATTACACTCTTCTGCTGAAATTTGTCAGTTAAAGGTAGTGTAGGAAGTGAAGTTAGTCACTACCAGATTTGATTAATCTCTCGGGACCGGTTACCATAAGTCGTTTTCTGCCAGTCTGACAATGCAAAGCAGGAATTAGTAATTCGATTCCAAGTCCGATACAGAACATTTTTGGCAACCGACTTTTCCCATCCTGCTTTAACTGCTGCAAGACAACCTTCATGTGCAGTCCAAAAACTTTCAAACTAAAAACAAAATTTTCGGTTCTATCTTGGCTTTGACTGTCTCTTCCTTACATGAAGCAATAAAGGGACATGATCACCATATAATGGTGAGAGAATTTCCATAACCAAAGCCAGAAATATATCACTCCAGGTTATTGTCGTCACTACCCTGTTCATTCTACTAAGTAGTCTACTTTGATAACAAGTGTAGGGAGCCCCCACATATCCTAAGTCCACCAATTCAGAGTAACAGCGAGCATCCTTGAATTGTTGCATTTGACTCTCACTCATAACAGCCCCTCCATCAGTCTCATATGCATGCAAGAGCTCATTAAGATCGTTAAGAAGAACGCATGGCAATGAAGATTCATCACTCAAGTTCCTCATCAAATCCTATGTCTGGTGTCTCTTCGAAGTCACTGGGTGTCCATAAAACCCAATCATCCTCCATACCTCTCTAGAGCCATCTGTGGTATGAACCTCAACATCAATGTGATGTCTCAACTTCGTACAAAATCAAATATCTAAGCCATCAATCTAATACAGAACCAAGCCTCACGATTGTTCAACACTGGCGACTGCTGCACCAATCGGTAGCCGTATTTGGCCACGCAAAGAACCCAAGTAATCCATATCATTCATCTTCATTTTTCTAATGAAATCCAAACTCGGTTTGTGCCGACAGACTACACTCTTAAGCGCAGAGACCGCTCCCTCACTATTCAATCCTCTGTAGTATCAAGCTAGGATCTCCATGGATCAAAATTTCGATGCTGCACCGCTGGAACTAGGAAACGAAACCCTAAGGAAGACATCTTATTTTCTAGGAGCGCTCTGTTTTGTTTTCAATTCCCGAATCGGGTTTTTATGTTGGCTCAACATGGATCATTTCAATACTTTGTATGCCACTATTCTCATCACTTTGGATGATTTGTTTATTTCTGTTGTTAAATGGGGTCACCTACTTATTGAGAATTCCTTTTTGTCCCTACCAAAATTTCTAGCCCAATCTAAATCTAATGGGTATCAGTACACTTTCATGTTTTTCTTTCATGACCCTTGAGGTCAAACTAAGCGCTGAAGTACAACTTCATCACGAGTAGCCAACACATCAAGTGCTTCAATACATCCGTGTTTGGAGCAATCATAGTTATTCCATGTTAGAACCCCCAATTCCTAATTTCACTGGGAGAGAAGTTAATTAGCTGTGTTATTGAGTCGTTAAATGAAGTTAGTAGTTAGAGTCAAGATGTCGACACGTAGTGTTAGATGTGGTCATCTATCTTGAGAAGACCCAACCCTAGTTTAGCTAGTAAACTAGAATTAAGTCCTAACGATTAATTAATGTAACGACCCGAACCGAAAATGGTATGTTAATTGGCTTGAATTGCGCATTTCATGATTAGTCGCGGTTTTGTCGTAATTGGTCGATATGGCGGGTTTGTTCACGACTTAATTATCGGGCACCAATTTGGTTTGAGTTCCTTTGCGGAAATTGTAGAGGATTTGATTTCGAGTTCGTAGGAGGTTTCAGAGGATTTTTTGGATAATCGGAGAATATAAAATGAATATTTGAAATTATCGTCGAGTTAGTCATACTTATCTGTTTGGGTTTGAGTTATCCGAATCGTGAATTTGGTTGGTTCGCGACATATAAATATCGAAATAGTCATAGAATTGTCGAAAAGTTGCATTTGGGCCGAGTTGACCTATTTGACCGAGTTGGACCCAGTCACCCGAGTTGACCCGCCCGAGTGAGTTAACTCGTCGCCGTTGGGCTTGCCAAAAATCGGCACGGTTGCCGGAAAAGAAGGTAGGGAAATGATCCCCTTGATCTAAGCTTTCTATTCATGTATATATTGTGATGATTTGAGGTGGTTTGGGTGGTGAATATTGGAGAGGAAGTTGGACGATTTCGGGTTTAATGGGAGGTTGGTTTCCGGCGGTTTTCCGGTGGGGTTTTGGGGTGGATTAGGTTGGGCTTGAGCTAGGGATGGAAACCCTTGAGTTTGGGAGAACGAGGTGGCTCCACGGTTGAGTATTTCATTGGCGAAGCTTTTCGGCTGATTTGAATTCCATGGGTTTCGAGGCAGTTTTCAGCCGGTGTGAGTCGAATTGGTTTTTTTGGTTGAAGGGAAAGATGTTGGGCTTGAGGAGAGGAAGAATTTGAGGTATGGGTAGCCATAGTTAGTCACCGTTGATACCGCACCGCCGGGGGCGGCGGCGGTCAACGATGGAGCTCCGGCGAGGTTGACTTTTTGGGACTTTTGGAGAGTTTTATACCGTTTTCCTCGTAATTGCGTCCTGATCGTAGTCGTGATGTTTTTGAGGTTATTTGAGTATTATATTTTGGGGCGAAGGTTGTTTGGGTGTATTTTGGAAATTTTCTTATCATCGTCGATATTTCGAGCGATACGTCTTTCGAGAATGCGGGGTTCTTGACGCATTAGCTCCGTATGTTGTGTTTCAATATGTATTGATCGTATCTCTGTTATTCAGGTGATCATGATCGAGTGTTTGGTGAGGGATCTTCCGCAGGACCTCAGAGCTTGCTTCGTACTGTGAGTGGACACTTTATTTTCACAGTTGATTTGCAAGTTCTGATTGTGCATTTATGTTATGCATTTATGATTATACACTTTACGATTATACATTGTATTAGTATGCATTTACAATTATGCACATACAAGTATGAATTTTACGACTTTGCATGTGCATGGAACGTATTTATGATTTGGTTTACACAGAGTACAGTCTCAGATATAGAGGTAGCATCGATGCTTTAGCTTCTCCGCTAATCCTCGAGATGCTCCGGGAAGGATAGATATCCTGACCTGAGGTCTTTCAAACTTATAATCACGAGGGGGTCTGGGATCCCATGATTAGACTGTACTAAGCGGAGGAGTCCATGAGTGACCCATCAGGATTTTACGTGCATATTTATGGACCAGGGAAAATGTACCTGGTCTAGATTTTCATGTGCATTGACTCGCATTATGTTTTTATGAGCATATATACTTATATGTTGGGAATGACATATTATTATTATTTTCGTCCACTCACTCTAACAATTTATTTGTCTTCCCCTGGGCTTTTCGGTTTCCTTTGCCCAGTTTGCTATTTGAATTTCGGGGTTGCACGTCGACGGTGGAAGCATAGAGTTCAGGTCAAACTTTAGTTTTAGTAGGTTCCTTGTTCAACCTACTGGTTGTATATGGTGTATATATGAGTCACTCTGAATACTTATGCTTGTTTACAGTTGAGTTTACTCCTGAATGTTTTCTGGATTTCTTGTAAACCTTGTGGTTTATTATGTATATGATGTTGAGAAATCCGGATGGGGAACGGAGCCCCACGGTTTGGCTTTTGTTGAATATTCGAAGTATGATTCTCTTTGCAGGTTCAAATTTTGGCTCACTTATTTCAAAGTAAACTCTGGCAAAAAAAAATTTTAAGGTCATATTTTCGAAGGGGTTTGATTTCGGTTTAGGCAACTAAATCGGAGTCGGGTCCTTTCAATTGGTATCAGAGCATTAGGTTTTAGGTTCTGTAGACTCTTATAGTTTTGTTACTAAGGACATTTGAGAATGCACATCATATCCGGAGCGATGACCCGACTGGCCGGCGGATAATCATCAATGCTCTAGAATGTTGTATACTTTCAAACGTTTGAAGTTTCATGATTACATCCTTTCTATCCTGTGACTAATATCTTTTATCCTTAGGATGCCTCCTCAACGTGGAGTCCGTGATGAATGAACTGGGGATCCTGATGAGGACCAATGTTCGCGTGACTTGCTTATGCGAGTATTGCTTTTGGAGGAACGTATTGATCCAGCGGCTAAGGCTAAGACAACGGGAGCAACTGTTTTCTCTGGTTCCCTTGATCCTGAGGTGTGTGAAGCTTGGGTGGTTCAGGTTAAGCGTATTTGTGAGCGCCTGCATTTTACTCCTGAATAAAAAACTGTAGCAGCAGTGGGTTTGCTTGAGTTAGATGCCTATTTTTGGTGGGTTGGTACATACAGAGTTCCTGTTGTACTCCTTGGTCGATGTTCAAAGAGATGTTCATGCGTCGGTATTTCAATCCAGCTACTCAGCAGCAGAAATATGAGGAGTTTACCAACCTGAAGCAGGGGAATATGTCAGTGCTTGAGTATCGGGATAAGTTCAATCGTTTGTCTCGGTTTGCACGTGATATGGTGGCATCAGAGGAAGCAACATGCAAGAGGTTTGAGTTGGGTTTGAATCTGAATATCAAGGGGACTTTGACCACTATGCCTCGAGATAACTTTGATGCGTTTGTTAGTGCTGCACTCAGAGGTGAGGACATCGAGAGGGAGAGACATATGCGGTTTCAGGGTGCTGAATATCAAACGTCTGAAACCGCATATGTCTCTCCCTAGCCAGGGTGCTTCGAAGAGGTTTAGTTCAGGTACTTCTGGATTAGCATCATCTTCTGGTAGTGGATCTTACAAATATCCTACTAGCACTGCTAGACAGAGTTATAAATGGAGGAGGGGTCGACCACAGAGGCAGCAGTCGAGTGGGAGTTCCAGTGGATCGAGTTATCCTTGACCTTTCTTCAGCACACCAGCTACATCGAGGGAATATCCATTGTGCAATAACTGCCACAGACATCACTCTGTTCAGTGTCAGTATTGCACCTCTACTTGTTATCGTTGTGGCCAGGTGGGTCACTTTGCGAGGGAGTGTCCTCAGCTTGGCACTTTTGGTGGTGTTGCATATCAGAGTACTAGACGAGATCAGGGTACTGCTTCTGGTTATCGTGCAACACAGTCTTCTAGACAGGGTGGTCAGCAAAATTGCGGCCAGCGTGGATGACCAGCTGGATAGGCTCGAGTTCATGCCATGTCTCTACGTGAGGGCAGAGCTTCCCCAGAGGTTATTATCGGTACGTTGTACATTTTTGGTCATCCAGTTCTTACTTTACTAGATCCAGGGAATACGTATTCATTCATGTCATATAGATTAGCATCATTGGCTACTGTACCAGCATCTTCACTCCCTAGTTTGTGGCGAGTGTTGTATCCATCTGGCGAGGTAGTGTGTGTCGGGTGGGTATATAGAGATTATGAGATTTTTATTGGAGGTTATAGGTTCGCCACATATTTGATGCTGCTGGATATTATGGATTTTGACGTGATTTTGGGCATGGATTTCTTGGAGAACCATGGCGATGTTCTTGACTGTCAGAATAAGGATGTTATTTTAAGGAGTCCAGACATGCCGGAAATCTTATTCCGTGGTGAAAAGAATAGTACTTTGCCTTGTTTGATTTCAGCAATGAAGGCTGAGCGAAGGATGAGGAAGGGTTGTGTGGCTTACCTAGCACATGTGATTGATACGAGTGTTCATGTGCCAGACATTGGTGATATTGCGGTGGTTTGTGAGTATTCAAATGTGTTTCCCAAGGACTTAGCCGGTGTTCCCTCCAGTTTGGGAGATTGACTTCACCATCAAAATACTTCCAGGTACCGGACCTATTTCGCAGACTCCCTATCGAATGGCACCAGCAGAGTTGAAGGAGTTGCAGATGAAACTTCAAGAATTGATTGAGAAAGGCTTTATTCGACCTAGTGTTTCACCTTAGTGTGCTCCAGTGTTGTTTGTGAGGAAAAATGATGGTTCGATGAGGCTATGCATTGACTATCGGAAGTTGAATCAGGTTACGGTGAAGAACAAGTATCCACTCCCACAGATTGATGATTTGTTCGATCAGTTGAAAGGAGCTTCAGTTTTCTTGAAGATTGATCTCAAGTCTGGATACCATCAGCTACGGATTCGGGAGTCCGATGTGGACAAGACGACGTTTCTGTCATGTTATGGGCACTATGAGTTCCTTGTTATGCCGTTTGGGTTGACCAATGCGCTAGCTACTTTCATAGACCTGATGAATCGGATTTTCAGGCGTTATCTGGACAAGTTTATCATTGTGTTCATCGACGACATCCTGATTTATTCCAGAAGTGTGGGGCAGCACAAGAAACATTTGCATGTAGTTTTGCAGACTTTACGAGACGCTCAATTCTACGCCAAGTTTAGCAAGTGTGAGTTTTGGCTAGACAATGTAAAGTTTTTGGGTCACGTGATATCAACTGAGGGAGTCAGCGTGGATCTTAATAAGATTGATGCAGTGCTGAATTGGAGTAGACCTACCAATGTGGCAGAGAAACGGAGTTTCTTGGGTTTAGCAGGCTACTATCGCCGATTCGTACAGGACTTTTCGTGGATAGCGACACCGCTTACCCGTCTGACGAAGAAAGGAGTCAAGTTTGAATGGTTTGATGCTTGTGAGGAAAGCTACTTGACTTTGAAGGAAAGGTTGACTACTGCACCAGTGTTGACTTTACCTAACGATAGCGGTGAGTATATTTTGTATAGTGATGCTTCGAAGCTAGGTCTGGGTTGTGTCTTTATGCAGCATGGAAATGTGGTGGCATATGGTTCTAGACAATAGAAACCTCATGAAGTTAACTATCCTACTCATGATCTAGAGTTAGCTGCCATTGTGTTAGCATTGAAGAGTTGGAGACACTATTTATACGGGGCGCAGTGCAAGATTTACACCGATCATAAAAGTCTTACCTACTTGTGTACACAACCAGATTTGAATATGAGGCAGCGGAGATGGATGGAGCTGATCAATGATTACGACTGCACTTTCGAGTATCATCCAGGGAAGGCTAACGTGGTTGCTGATGCTCTTAGTCGAAAGCATGGTGCTTCTCTCTTCCATGTACGTGTTGCTAGAGTGTCACTTTTGACAGAGTTGCGAGCAATGGGAGCAAAGTTGGAGTGGAATGAAGATGGAGCATTGTTAGCCAGCTTCCAAGTTCGTCCGGTGTTACTTGATCAAGTTTGTGAAGCTCAAGATTCAGATGCCTATTTACTGGGCAAGAAGAATTTGATTCAGAATAGTGTACCGACCGAGTTTCAGATGAGGAATGATGGCACTTTGATGTTCAGGGGGAGATTGTGTGTGCCCAGAGACGATGATTTGGAGAAGGAAATACTCGATGAAGCCCATTGTTTCGCATATGCTATGCATCCGGGTAGTACAAAGATGTTCCGGACACTTAAAACTCATTATTGGTGGCGAAACATGAAGAGGGAAATAGTAATGTACGTGAACAGATGCCTGATTTGTCAGCAAGTGAATGCGGAACGTCAGAAACCGGCAGGTAAACTATAACCTTTGGAGATTCCAATATGGAAATGGGAGCATATCACTGTGGATTTTGTGTATCAATTACCTCGTACTTCTGATGGTCGTACGGGTATTTAGGTGATTGTGGATCACCTTACGAAGTCAGCTCTTTTTCTTGCACTTCCAGGAAAGCTTCCCCTAAGCAGATTGGCGAAGCTGTATTTGAAAGAGGTTGTGAGATTACATGGTATACCTGTGTCTATAGTTTCTGATCGGGATAGTCAGTTCACTTCCGAATTTTGGCAGGCATTGCAGAAGGCAATGGGGGACTAGACTACACTTTAGCACAACTTTTCATCCTCAGTCAGATGGTCAGTCGGAGAGGACTATTCAAACTCTGGAGGATATGTTGCGATCTTGTGTTTTGCAGTTTAAAGGAAATTGAGATCATCAACTTTATTTGATAGAGTTTGCGTACAACAACAGCTATCAGGCTAGCATTGGTATGGCACCTTATGAGGTTTTGTACGGCAAACAGTGTCGAACTCCATTGTGTTGGAGTGAAGTTGGTGAGAAATGGCTTCTTGGTCCCGATTTGGTGAAAAGTACCACAGAAGACGTTCAGGTTATTCGGGACAGATTGAAGGCTACACAAGATCGACAGAAGAGTTATGCTGACGTGAGGCAGAAGGATCTCGAGTTTGAGGTTGGTGATTGGGTTTTCCTAAAACTTTCTCCTTGGAAGGGTGTTGTTCGTTTCGGGAAGCGCGGTAAACTTTGTCCACGATATGTTGGCCCATATGAGATCACGGAGCGAGTCGGTGCTGTAGCGTACAGGTTGGCATTACCATCTGAGATGGCCAGGGTACAAGATGTATTCCATGTATCTATGTGGCGGAAATACATTTCCGATCCATCTCATGTGTTGACACCGTATCAGCTTCTTATATGGGAGGACTTGACTAGGTGGAGGAACCAGTTCAGATTCTTGATCGGAAGGTCCAAGAGTTGCGACAGAGAGCCATTCGTCTTGTGAAGATATTATGGCAGAATCATTCAGTTGAAGAGGCTACTTGAGAGACCGAGCAGCACATGCGTGAGCAGTATCCATATCTCTTCAGTTAGCAGGTATGTAAATTTTGAGGACGAAATTTTTGTTAGGGGGGTAGATTTGTAACGACCTGAACCAAAAATTGTATGTTAATTGGCTTGAATTGCGCATTTCATGATTAGTCGCGGTTTTGTCGTAATTTGTCGATATGGCTGGTTTGTTCACGACTTAATTATCGTGTACGAATTTGGTTTGAGTTCCTTCGCGGAAATTGTAGAGGATTTGATTTTGAGTTCGTAGGAGGTTTCAAAGGATTTTTCGAATAATCGGAGAATATAAAATGAATATTTGAAATTATCGCCGAGTTAGTCGTACTTATCCGTTTGGGTTTAAGTTATCCGAATCGTGAATTTGGTCGGTTCACGACGTATAAATATCGAAATAGTCGTAGAATTGTCAAAAAGTCGCATTTGGGCCAAGTTGACCTGTTTGACCGAGTTGGACCGAGTCACCCGAGTTGACCGGCCCGAGTAAGTTAACTTGCCGCCATTGGGCTTGCTGGAAATTGGAACGGTTGCCAGAAATGAAGGTAGGGAAATGATCCCCTTGATCTAAGCTTTCTATTCATGTATATATTGTGATGATTTGAGGTGGTTTGGGCGGTGAATATTGGAGGGAAGTTGGAGGATTTTGGGTTTAATGGGAGGTTGGTTTCCGGCGGTTTTCCGGTGGGGTTGTGGGGTGGATTAGGTTGGGCTTGAGCTAGGGATGGAAGCCCTTGAGTTTGGGAGGACGAGGTGGCTCCACGGTGGAGTATTTCACCGACGATGTTTTTTGGCCGGTTAGAATTCCGTGGGTTTCGAGGCAGTTTCTGGCCGGTGTAAGTCGAATTGGTTTTGGTGGTTGAAGGGAAAGATGTTGGGCTTGAGGAGAGGAAGAAATTGAGGTATGGGTCGCCGGAGTTGGTCACCGTTGACGCCGCGCCGCCGGCGGTCAACGGCAGAGCTCCGGCGAGGTTGACGTTTTGGGACTTTAGGAGATTTTTATATCGTTTTACTCGTAATCGCGTCCTGATCGTAGTCGTGAGGTTTTTGAATTGATTTGAGTATTATATATTGGGACGAAGGTTGTTTGGGTGTATTTTGGGAATTTTGTTATCCTTGTTGATATTTCGAGCGATACGTCTTTCGAGAATGCGGGGTTCTTGACATATTAGCTCTGTATGTTGTGTTTCAATATGTATTGATCGTATCCCTGTTATTCAGGTGATCAGGATCGAGTGTTTGGCGACGGATGTTCCGCAGGACCTCAGACCTAGCTTCGTACTGTGAGTTGACACTTTATTTTCACAGTTGATTTGTGAGTCCTGATTATGCATTTACGTTATACATTTAAGATTATACACTTTACGATTATACATTATATTAGTATGCATTTACAATTATGTACATACAAGTATACATTTTACGATTATGCATTTAACGATTTTTCATGTGCATGGAACGTATTTATGATTTGGTTTATGCAGAGTACAGTCTCAGATATAGAGGTAGCATCGATGCTTTAGCTTCTCCGCTAATCCCCGAGATGCTCCGGGAAGGAGAGATATCCTGACCCGAGGTCTTTCAAACTTATAATCACGAGGGGGTCTGGGATCCCGTGATTAGACTGTACTAGGCGGAGAAGTCCATGAGTGACCCATCAGGATTTTACGTGCATATTTATGGACCAGGGAAAATGTACCTGGTCTAGATTTTCATGTGCATTGACTCGCATTATGTTTTTATGAGCATATATACTTATATGTTGGGAATGACATATTATTATTTTCGTCCACTCACTCTAACGATTTTATTTGTCTTCCCTTGGGCTTTTCAGTTTGAATTCCGGGGTTGCACGTCGACGGTGGAGGCGTAGATTTCAGGTCACACTTCAGTTCGTGTAGGTTCATTGTTCAACCTACTGGTTGTATATGATGTATATATGAGTCGCTCTGAATACTTATGTTTTTTTACAGTTGAGTTTACTCCTGAATGTTTTCTGGATTTCTTGTAAACCTTGTGGTTTATTATGTATATAATGTTGAGAAATCCGGATGGGAAACGAAGCCCCCACGGTTTGGCTTTTGTGGAATACTCGAAGTGTGATTCTCTTTGCAGGTTCAAATTTTGGCTCACGTATTTCAAAGTAAATTCTGGCAAAAAAATTTTAAGGTCATGTTTTCGAAGGGGTTTGATTTCGGTTTAGGCAACTAAATCGGAGTCGGGTCCTTTCAACTAAACTCTGAGAAATTCTACGAAACGTTTTACATAATTCCCCTTGAAAACTGGACAACCCAAAAACCGGCAAGAAGAGAACATTTCTAAACCAAATTTCCAAAAACAAACTGTGGACCACCGATTGTCCATCTGGATTTCTCAACAAATGTCATAAACAAGAACTAGGAATTCAACTCAGAAATTTAAAAATATATTTACAATATGGTTGTTTTGAATACAAAATAAAGTAAACTCGACTACTACTCGAGTAACTGAAAATAACATAAAACAACTGGTATTCATAGCGACTTCTACAAACATACGATACATATGAAAAAGTCTGATAGCAAACTTGAACCTATTGAATGAAGAGCTGACAGGTGGACTCAAAGCCTTCAACGATACCACACAAACTTAAGATTTATACTGCAACCTGGGCAACGAAAATCGAAAAGCCTAGGGAAAGGTATTTAAAAAATATAAAACGTTAGAGTGAGTGACCAAAATAATATAATCTACGTAAAACAATAAAACTATACTATCATACGTTTTCGCTAATTTGTTACGACCCGGTACATCATTATACAATAATCGAAACTTATATGGTTAGTCACTAATTAATTACGTTAATCGTCGATGGTAATTAGTTTTTACCGTTGATAACTTTCGCTGGTGTTTTGTCAAGATTTTATTGATTTTGTTTTTTTCAAGAAATTTCTTAGCTTAAAGTTGTAGAGTTTGTTGATACGAGTTCGTGACCACGTCAATTGTTAAAATCAGAGTCATGATGAGGAAGTTATAGTCAGCGGAAATTTTACGAAAATATCGGAAAACTTTTTATCACAAAACGCGGGTATAAATATAGGTTTTTAAAACGGGAAGGGCAGAAGTTTCCTCTTTAGGAAGAATGGCTTGACCGGGGTTGACCACCTTCCCACTACCCGTGTTCGCCGGCAGTGTGCCTCCGGCTGGCCACCTTTGGCCATGAAATTGGACAGATTTTTTTGGGCTTGGGCCCCTTTACGGTTTCATGGCAGAATATCCGACGTTGGTGGCCGAAGGAGGGAGAATCGAGGCTGAGAAAGTTGTGGTTTCTGGGTTGATTTTCACGGCATCAGTGGTTTCATTTGCGGTGGCTTTAGACATCGAGGTTAAGGGGTTTTGAAGCCCAAGAGGAGACGAGTTGAACTCGACATGTCTCGGCCCTTGTCGTGGCCGGAAGCCGGCAGACGGAGGAGATGAATTTTTTTTTGGCGGAGTTTCAATTTTTCGGCGATTTGGGGGCTTTCTAATTTGATTTTGATGTTTTGTTCTTCTTGAATATTGTTGGGTTTCTTGAGATGAACAATTTGATGTGCAGGTTGCTCGATTTGGTGCCGATGGGATTCCGGCCGCCGCCGGCGGTGGTGAGTGGCCCCACGCGCCACCGTGCACAGCAGGGCTCTGGCGAAGTGAAATTTTCGGTAAAATTTTATGTTGTTCTACTTATAATTTTGTAACGAACGTAATGGTGAGATTCTTGAGTGGATCTATACTTGATTAATTTAGACGTGTGTTTAATCAGATAATAATTAATTAATTTTACGATAATATTCACGAACGATTCAACCATCGATTCAAATTCGTGTTGCTTGAGGTTGAGATTTATATTGCGACTCTAAAATTGATTTAAAGTGAAGGAATACGAGGAATTGAATTCAGAATTTGATTAAGTTTGTAACTAGTCAGAAAATACGTTATTCGAGAATGTGAGATTCCCGATATTATTGCTCGTCGGATTACGAGTCTAGTTATTTATTATGAATATCGATGAGTAGATATTAATTATAATCGTGGTTTCAGGACTACGAGTTAGCGGGCCGTGTCAGATGATTATGACGTCAATTAGTAGGTTACGGCTTGATGATTATCCCGGCATTGTACCGTGAGTGGACATTTATTTATTTTCACGGTTGATAGCGAGTTCATGATTTTTTAGCTTTATAGTATGTTTTTCCGTGCATTTATTTCGAGGTTTGTTTGTGATGGTTTATTTAGTTGCATCAATGCTCTAGCTATTCGGCTGATCTCGAATAATCGGTCAGACTGGGTCAGGATCCCTGTCCGACCTTGATTCGTCTCATGTCAGAAAACACCTTAGACGCTCCCATCACCTGTATTTTCTGTTTATAGTCGTACCGGGTCAGAACCTTGAACGACCACCTCCATTGCATTTTAGTTTATTTATTTTGAACTCGCATTATTCCCAGAAATTGGTGGAAAGGCATGTATTACAGATTTATCGTTTTACGTAGTTTACGTTATTTTTGTTCGCTCACTCTAACGTTTTATATTTTAAATGCCTTTCCTTGGGATTTTCGGTTTTCCGTGCCCAGGTTGCAATGCTTCTCCTGAGCTAGATTTTGATTCCTTGAGTCTTTGAGTCCACCGGGTTATCATACCTTTCTGTAGGTTCCGGTCCACTAGCAGTGTATTTTCATATGTTTTATTCTACTCCTAGAAGTCGCTCTGGATACTAGTGTTAGAAACTTTTTCTTTCAGTGCTGGTTATGAATTGTTAGTATTGCTGATTTATGAATTTTCAATTCCTGTATTATTATTCCAGCATTATAATTAATTTACTTTCCGCACTTTATTGAGAATGGACATCGGTGGTTCATGGTATTTTTTGTGGGAAATCCGAAGTGTAATTTTCTTGGAGGTTTCTAGTAGTCCACTTTGTAGAGGAAACTATGTGTTTTTTTTTTTTACAGAAATCCGTAGTTTAAGTCTTGCCGTTAGGGCGTGATCCTAGATTACTAGTTAATCTAGGGTTGGGTGCTTTCATAATTTCTATGAAATAATATGAGTTCAAATATAATAAACTGAAATACAATGGAGGTGGTCGTTCATGGTGTTTGATCTAACCCGGAACGACTGTATGTATAAAAAGAAATGTGATGGGTCATCTAGGGTGTTTATCCTAACCCGAGATAATCTGGGTCGAGCAGAGTGTTTACCCTAACCTGATCCAACATGCTATTTGGTGATCAGTCTAATAGGTAGGGCATCGATGCTACTAAATAAACCATCATAAGGTAAAACCTCCAAATAAGTGCTATGAAAATATACCGTAAAGCGTAATACATAAAAATATGAACTTGTTATCGACTGTAAAAATAAAGATTCATTTACATGTCCGCGACTACTGCTGGGGTCCAGTAGAATTTTCTTCGCTGCTAGGGTCGCAATCTCGATGTTCTATTTCGATGATGGAGATGGCCGAAAAACGCCAAATTTGGCCGGGTCAGGTCAAACGGCAGTGTGGGTCGTGGTTATTCAAAAACGGGTTGAGCTCGTGTATTTTTTTTTTCTGGCTTAAGTTCTAACCAAAAATCTCCTTTTTACACTCTTAAGCTCCTCCCTAGATCAACAGCCCAAATTAAATCCAATCGCGACTAATCAGCGATAAAGCTTAATATAACGCGATAAGTGCGTAATTTCGGTTCGGGTCATAAAATATCTAGTCATTAGGCTTTGGTATTTAAGCTTGTAAAAGCTAAGCTGTTCACATCAATAAAAATACTACTTCGTTTTGTTATCTCTTCTCTTCTGTCTCTTCTATTCTACCTATTCTGAATCTAGGACTCTATTATCTGGTATCAACAGCCTCTTTCCATTGTGAATTTGAAGTCTTCTTGTGCTCTCACCACTTTCTTTGTCGACCCCGAGTCGATGGAACAACTTTTGGACTCTTACCGTGAGGAAACTACTAGTTAGGGTGAGATTCATGATACGATCTCTCAGATCCAGTCACAACAGGCACAAATCCTTCCTTAGCAAGCGCATGACTCTTGAGTTTCAAACCTCGGTCATGGAGCAGCTTCATCAGCTCTAGCAAGGCTTTGACTCGAGTGTGGAGCTCCTATCTCGCAGGCTCGGACCGCCACAACATCCTTCACCACCATATGAGCACATCTTGTCTCCCCAACACGGCTCTGTAAGCTCCTATACTCGATCATGCATTGGTAAGCCAAGCCTTTTCACCTGGATCTATTTGGATTCTAGCGTCAGCGCTTACGTGATGCTTGGACTCGATAATGAAGCGAGTCAATATGGCGTAAATGTTGTATATGTTTCTTTTTAATTAGCGTAATTATTTTTTATTAAATTGTCGTCGAAATTTATAACTATTTAATTATTAATATTATTATTTTCAGGCGAGGTTGGTAGAACGAGCCCAGGAGGAATTGGCCAACACACAGCTTGGATACCCGGATTTGCCGCCAGAAGACCTACCTCCTCTATCGATGGAGAGCCAAATTGCAATCGCCGATGAGATATACGGTCGTCGAGCTGGCAAAGAGGTTAGGGGGATGGGACGCAAGGTGCAGCGAGATTTGTCCTCTGACTCATCTACGGGATGTTCGGCGAGGAAAGGTACTCAGGCTGCAACCGTCCAAGCAGCCCTTCATGAGGCTCGACTCGCACAGGAGGAAACGCAATCTATGCGTCAAAGACTTGATGAGCAACAAGCTTAGATAGCCCAGCTCATCACTCTCATGCAAAATTAGGCTCCACAACAGTGTCAACCTCATCTGAACCCATACCCCGACGACGACGACATGGCTGGAGGCAGGGGACTCGGCGGCGTGTCTGCTCCTCCTGTATTTTAGTAGTTTGTATTCAAGTTATGTAGTTTATCATATCGTATTTTCGACTCCAAACGATTTAATTTCATGTATGTACAAATTTTAATTATTTAAATGACAATTTAGTATTTTAATTAATTTATAAATATTAATTATTTAAATGAGAATTTAGTATTTTAATTAAATTATTAATATTATATTTAAATTCAAATTTTTAATTAAAAAAAATTAATCACATAGACTACGGAACATATTCATATTCGTAGTCTAAGTGTTCACTTAGACTATGGAATTTAGCTAGATATCCCTGGTCTAAGTGTACACTTAGACTACGGAAAATAGATATCCGTGGTCTAAGTAAACACTTAGATCACGGAGTTTTTGCGTGATCTAAGTGCTCACTCAGACCACGCAAAAACTCCCTGGTCTAAGTCACCACTTGGGCGACGGAAAAGCCAGTTTCCGTCATCAGAGTGGTGACTTAGACCGCGGAGATGGTCCATCGTCCAACGGAAACTGTCTTTTCCGTCGTCCAAGTACCTAGACCGCGGAGTGGGTACTTAAAGGACGTACCCTGGACGATGGAGAGTCTGTCGTCTAGGTACTTGGACGACGGAAAACTGGTCTAGGTGCGTTTTTCTTGTAGTGATAGGTATGTTAATTTATGTGTTAATGTGTATATATATAGAAATATATGTGTATATTATTTATGTGTTAATTGGATAATGTTGGTGATGATCGATTATATATGTATTGATGTGTATTGATGTGAATATATATATGCATGTATTAATAATGTGGTAATTAGAAAAATTTGTATATATGGTTTTTGTTGAAGATTGTTAAGATGTCGAAGAGGCGCACTGCAAAAGACAAAGAATTGTGGCATCAATTTGTCTTACGACAGATGGATTGGGGGAATCAAGCCTTCAATGAGTCGGGTACGAGTTTGGCGCCTGAAGGGGAGATTCTGCACACTCCTCCTATTGACGATGTTGCAGCTGATCAGCGCAGTTCATGATCGACGTCACAGGCGCCACAATCTTTAATGAAGATTCAACTACCATTAGTGCGAGACGGCGAAATAGGAGGGACCCCTCACTTCTACCCCTAAACGAATTCGAGGAATTTACAATGGAAGCAAAGCCAAGAGCGTAGCAAAGACATCGGCAGGAAGGAGGATCGATGTGCCTCTATACGTATTCACCCGATGTCCTGAAGGAAGGAGGCTGACTAGTTTGACAGCTCACCAGATTGAAAACTACGTACGTTTTCACGTACGTATGATAGCCCCTACTTGGGAAGAGCTCCCTAATGAGGACAAAATGAACATGTTCTGTGGGCTCACGGTAAAAAAATATTTAATATTATAGTTTTTTTCATAATTGATTACTCTAGCGTTTACAATTTTTAATTATTTAAAAATAATAATTTGTTAGAACAATTTTAATCCTGAACAGACTCCGGAAATGGTGAACTACATCAACAAAACTGCTCACCAGATCTTCAAGGATTGGAAGTGCGCATTGCACAAGACGTACAAGCCAAACCCTGGAAAGACTTTGAAGGAGTTCAAAAAGGGAAGGGAAGATGAGTGGGAGTGGTTGAAAGCCTACTTTGAGTCTAAACCGTATAAGGTTCGTAATTCATATTCCTCCACATTCGTTTCATTTTTTGGGAAAAACTATGTTGAATAATGATTAATTGCGTAATAATTTAAATTATTGTGTAACAGTCGGAATCACAGAGGAACATAGCTAATTGGGAGAAGAAGCAGTTGTACCACGGATCGGGCTCCTGCAAAATGCTCAACCTGGTGCATGAGCACTTGCAAAAGGGTTCGAAATACCCGCTCATAGCAGGCAGCATTTCTGCTTACAATTGGCCTGGACAGACCGAACATCTTGGCACTTAACATGCTGTAAGTAACATTTTTTCCCAAAGTAATAATATTTAATTTTATTGTTGTTTCTTCACTTGTGCCTAAAGAGATAAACTTGATAAATGAGGATACTATTTGTGTGATACATAGGTAATTGATTATATGTATGTGTGGTACATAGGTGCATGTGTAATACATATGGTGAACTTGAGAAATGTGAATGATTTAGTTTTGATGTTATTGGAAGTGTTTTGGTTTTCGTGCAGGATTTTGGTTTCCTCAATTTTTAGGGGAAATTATGTCAATTTTTTTGGGGACATTCATATATATATATATATATATATATATATATTGTTCATGTTCATTTTAGGAGAGGTTGCAACGATTGGCTGACGAGAGAAATGCGGATATGCAGTCCCAGAGTCCAGGGATCACACTTAAGGAGCTGCCTACTCTCTCGATAGAGTCTCAAATAGAAATGGCAGATGTAGTCTTCGGCCATCGACCTGGTAAAGAGGTTCGTGGTCTTGGACAGGGAGTCGAGTGAGATATGAGCCAGTCTACATCGTCGGGGAGTCGGCGCTTGAATGCGGCAGGACAAGAGAAAATACAAGCTTTCTAGGAGCAAGCTCGAGTGGCCAACGACAACGCTTTGGCCACCAAGGAGGATGCTCGTAGGGCTCAGGAGGACGCTCGTATGGCTCGGGATGAGGGTCAAGCAACTTAAGCGAGGATGGATCATATGGCTCAATTAATGCGCATCATGTCGATTAAGCTAGGCCTAGATCCCGATGTTGTTTGTCACCCGTTTGGCTCTCCCTTTCCTCCAGGATCCAACAACGACGATTCGAGTAAGGGTGGGATCGGCAGAGCCCATACGCCTTCTACTGTCGCTATCTAGGTTTTTTATGTACTTTTGTGATCTTGATCGGAATCGAACAATATTTTATTAATTTTGTACGAATTTATATTTAATATATTTTTGATTATTAGTAGTTATTTAATTTTTAAATCAATTTATTAATTTATTGTTTAATATATTAGATTTATTATATTTTAAGAAAATTAATATTTACTACTTAGACGACAGAATCATTAATTTCGTCATCTAAGTATTATCACCTAGACGACTGCAAATTTGATTCCGTCCTCTAAGTAAGATCACCTAGATGATGACAAATTTTTTTCGTCGTCTAGATGATAGTACTTAGACGACGGCAACATGCGTTGTCTAAGTGGACTTAGACAACGCTTCTAAAATCGTCGTCTAAGTGAAACTTAAGGGATGGAAACTCGAATTTCCGTTGTCTAAGTACCTAAACTACGGTGCTTAGACGACAGAGATTTCGTTGTCTAAGTACTTAGACGACGGAAATGCGTACTTAAGCGACGGAACAATTCCATCGCCTAAGTGGCTTTTTCTGATAGCAACAAAACCTTTATCTTTTCATCACTGCAGTGGAATCAACTACAACAAACCCCTCTCATCTTATGCAACTCATATGTTCTTAGTGAGCTCCCACGCCACATGCCATCTTGCAAGTCTTTTTTGACAAACATTAGTAAGAAAGAACAGGTTTAAGCATCATAACATACAACAACTCTAATATCCAGATCATATGAACCATGCAATTACAATAAGCTGATATCACCACAGTAGACTAACAAGCACTACAGAGGAAGCTTGATGGAGATATAGCAGAGCATGAAAAGCTTTGTGCCCAGTTCTTGAACCTTAGAAAGAGATAATAGAGGAAATCAACTCCACCAAACAATCCTAGCAGCCTCTATACAAAAATACCACAACAATTATTGTGCGAGAAATGATGGAAGGAGATATGAGTTAATGGTCGAGTGCTCATTTATACTCTGCACATTGTAGAATTATCCGGGCGCTTTAGGGGATTATAGTATCTTAGTTTGAAGATGGCTCATTTTGATTCGAAGGACCTCTGAGTTATATAGAGTAGCTTCATTTTAGCTACTATATAAGTTTAGCATTAATATACTCTATAGCTACACGTCACCTTCAACCAAGACCACCATTAGTACAAAAAGTGTTTCAGACAGCAGTAGAAATTAGTTGTCTGAAGCACTTGAAAATCTGTTGTATATCCAGTAGTTGTCTGAATAGAACTCACACAACCGAAAAGTTGGTTGTTTGATTCATGCCTTCGAACAACTTAAATTCAGTTATTTAAAAAGTCCGAAAATGTGTTATTTAAGGACGTATCTGATATTTCATACTATGTCAAACAATCGATATTTTGTTGTATGACATGAAGGAAGACAACAAAATATCTGATGTTGCAGTTTGTTTTAAACAACTAAATTCTAATGTCCAAAAATGTAGTGTGACATAGAAAAAGACAATTGAGTTCTGATGTTAAACTTTGTTTCAAACAACTGAAAAGAGATGATGGTTCTTTCAAAGAACTGAATATTAATATTTTCTATTGTTTGTATGTAAAAACTACAACAATATTTCAGTTGTTTGAGTGATTCTTTAATGTCAGAGTTTATGTAATTCTATTGATATGAGTACGAGTTAGAAGACAGACTTTGATCTGTTTTTAGTTGTCTACACATATAACCAAACCACTTTCTTTACATAATCCCTACAAATTAACTACATATATATATTGGCTGCAATCATCGATCATTCATTCTTATTCATTGTGAAAACTATAATACATTCAACATATCAATGTCACATACAAAACGAATACCCCAATAGGGAAAAAAAATGCATGCGCATGTACAGATATCAATTTTTAGAAACATAAAAGAAAACCGAAATACTTAAAAGTCTATAACACTACTGACTTCAAACTCATGCTTCAGTAGTACTCCACCTTCCTTTGACATCATCTTTGACACTATTGACTTCAAACTCAAGCTTCAGTATTACTCCACCTTCCATTGACATCAATACATTTGTTTCCAGGTCATATGTTGTAGAGTTGATTGGACAATAAAAACATAACACCGTATCAACATAAAGTCTTATTACTAAGACTACAGTCTTTTCTGCTACTTCAGCATGATAATATACTCATTTAAAGACAAACCTACAAAGCTAAAGTGTTGGCCTTGAAGACTTAGGTGGTGTGACCTACAGAAGTCAGTAAACCAGCTAGAAGATATATATTAGGTATAGATAAATAAAAACATAGGCATGCTAAAATGGATTCATTAGATACTGCATGCATACACCAATAACAAAGAACAATAAGAGCCTTGATATCATTTAACTGAAAGACCAATTGCTCGTCAAACAAATACACGACCTAAAATTTCACATCACAACATAGGTGATAGGTCACCATCTAGCTAGCTAACTACATATATACATTTCATTCTTATCAAACAAGTATTGCCACTATATATAGTCAGTTGATCATAGTAAAAACGCTTACCTCTTGTTTCAATTGGTTTCCCAAAATAGTAATAAAACCGGCCAGGAACTTTTGGTAGGATTATGGGCTGGTAGGATTATGGGCAAGTGAAGAGCTTGATTTCCCTCCTCCCCATCATACAATATAGGACCCTCTGCATTATCATGTTTCAAAATTCAAGCATATCAGCTAATAGTCTCCTAAAGCTAAGCATACAAAACTTATCTATCTAAAAACATCACCAGCTGCCTGAGAATCTGCTCCCATTGCAAGTCCAAAAATTGGATCTTTCGCCTTCTCACCGGAACCACAAATAGTATAAGCTTTCACCTAGAGTATGATCATAAAAGACAACATCAATGTGATTCAAAGCTCATTTGAAAACAAGAAAGGTTTTGGAATGATCAGAACTCACAATCTTTCATTGCTTAAACCATTCATCAGAAGGGCTTGGTCCATCAGAATACTTTCCTGTCAAAATCCACACCCACTTGTTCAGTTAGTAAAGATTGATTTTATTTATTATTTTTTTTTCAAAAGTGAAAAAGAGGAGTTGAGAAGAGAATAGGCAGCACCTCCACTGAAAGAGAAGCCATCACCCACTTGATAATCCGCACCTATATAATAATCTTGCCCCCAAAATCATGGTATATTAGTACAATACATGAACATGGTTAAGAAATCGGTTAAACTTTGAGCACATATTAATCGAATAGAGAAGGTTACATCATTGCCATTAGAGCTGCAAGTGAGTTTGAGAGGCTTCTTGTGGAGCTAGCCATTGCCAAGAAGCAAAAGAGATGAGGGAAGATGATTGTGGACAAGGAATTGAAGTTTATGGGGAAACATAGAGAGAGGGTTTTGGCTTGGGTAGCCATATATGCTTGATTGATGATTATTCAACTGTAGTAGCAAGGCAGGAGTAGCTAGCTGTGTTGGACATAAGAAGAAAAAAAGAGTGGGTCAGGCATTTTGGGGATAGAGATATTCTGGACCTCATCATCTTCCCAACACTGAAAAGAGGCTAACCTCACCTGTTGGGTCGTTGATAACACATAGTAGGAACTAAGGAAGTAGGATTCACTCACTTGTTTTTTTGTCTAATATGCCTTTTACTTCGAAAGGTGATGGTGGTTTGTAATCTGCAACAAGGTCTCATTCTTTTGAATGACAATAGACACCAACATTCTTGGTGACAGTTACCAAATCAAAAACATCTTTCTGCAAAGTATTTGATGAACAAGAATATGAATCGAAGCGAAACTTATTCATGCAAAGTACTTGTATTTTCTAATAGGAAATGTCTAGTTGTAAGAAACATAACTTAATATTAAGATTTTAAGTACTTTGACCATTACTTATAGCTTAAACTTGAAATGAATGAACACTCAACACTCAAGAACTAACCAAACTCATCAAAATCTATAGTAAAACTTTTAAACTGTATATATTGTGATGACCCGAAACAGAATCAGCAGTTAAGTCGCATAGTCGCAAAGTTACGACAGTGTTGAAACCGCCAGCTTTCTTAACGACTATATTATTGGCCGAGAATTGGAGCTGGGTCTCTTCTCGAGAGTCGTTGTACGTGTAATTAAGAGTTCGTGGGCGGTTCTGGATCATTATTTGGACAACCGAGGAATTAATTATGAATATTTGAAGTTTCGACGGAAACAGATTTAAATGGCAGGTTTGTTCTCGACTAAATTACCGGACGAGAATTTGGTTTCGGCTTCTTCGCGGAAGTTGTTCAGAATTTAATTTCGAGTTCGTGGGAACTTCCGGAGCATTATTTTGAGTTACAAAGATTTAGTTGTGATTATTTCCGTTTGTTGATTATTTAGTCGATTTAATGTGTGTTGCTTTGAAGGGTTCACTTTCTATCTGTTTGGCTGATGTGTTTGACTTCGGGTGATTATTGAAGACTACGTCGAGACGAGTTTGAGGCCGCGAGAATTATCGGAATCGGAATTACGACGAGAAAGTTACGCGCGTTTGAAGTTTGTTGAAATGGATAATTATGAAGTTTCCGTTTTGGGAAAGGCTATAAATAGTAACCTGTTATTTTGGGCAAGTGTGAGACTTTCCATTTTGGGGGTTTGACCGAGTTGACCGAGTCAACTCGGTGGAGGAGGATTTCACGTCGGTGGCGACGGCTTCCACGGTGGTGCTCGGATTCCGATCGTTTCCAGCTTCGGGAAATGGTGCAATCAACTCGTCCAGTGATGCTCTTCATATTCCCGGTCACCTCTCACGGCGAGGTTGCCGGAGGTGAGAGATTTTCCGGCGAGAAAGTAGAAGAAAATTTGTGAATTCGGGTTCTTGGATTCGGGCCGATTCGAGCTGGAATTTCGAGTGGGCTTTGAAGCTCTCATCACTAGCAAGCTACCATGTAAGTTTGGTGATCTAATTTTGATTGTGGAAGGAGAATTTTGGATTTGAAATTTGTGTGTACATTCGGTTTTGCTTGAAATTGACCTAGTTAGAGTGAGAATTGGACTTCGGTGCAGTTATAAAAGTTGCTCAGTGGGTGATTTTGAGTGGAATAGGTGCAGCTCCGCCTTGAAGTTCTCCGGTCGGCGGTGGCGCCGCCGTGGACTGCGGTCAACGGCGGTCAACGGTCAAAGTTCGACTTTTTTGGACTTTCGACAAGTTGCATGTCATTTGACTCGAAATCGCGCCCCGATCGCTGTGGGGAGGTTTGTTTTTCGAGTTGAGAGTCCGAACGTAAAGCGAGGTATTGTGGTGTACATATACGGATTTTCGACGATTCGTCGACATTGAATTTCGTGTTTCCGAGAACGGTGGTTTCTCGTGATTTGTCTTGCATTGTCGAGATATGATTTTGAGATATGGATTTTGTGAATATTCAGGTGTTCGTTTGGCGAGGGACTTTCCGCCGGATCACGGGTTAACGCGATACGCGTTACGCCAGTCTGTGAGTGGACATTTCTTTTCACAGATTATTTGCGAGTCTTGATATACATTTTATGAACTTGAGCATGCATATGAGATTTCGGATTACATGAGCATGTGTTTTATGATTATACGATTATACCTATATGGATATACGTATACGAGTATACATATACTTATTTGCTGTTTCTTGCATTTACATCGAAATGTTTATGATTTGGTTTACACAGAGTACAGTCGTGGTTACGTTGTTGTATCGATACACTTGCCTCTCGGCTGATCCCCGATGGTAGGCTTTATTCCAGGGGAGGTTGTGACTCCTGACCCGAGGTCTTTACCGGGGGGAGGCAGACCTTTGACCTGAGGCCATTTCCGGCTAGAATCACATGGAAGTCAGGGACTCCGTGGTTCTGACTGTACTAGCACGGGTGTGTCCACGAACGACCCCGTGAGATTTTTATGCATGCTCCGTATACGTGAGGAGTTAGAGTCTCCCTCGTGTACTCGGACGCGTGAGGAGTTAGAGTCTCCCTCGTGTACCATTTGATTATTTATACTTTCGACTCGCATATGTTTTTAATATATATTTTACTTGGTGAAAGACATTTATTTTCGTCCACTCACTCTAACGTGTTTATTATCTTTCCCCTGGGCGTTTCGGTTTCCGTGCCCAGTTTGCAGTTCAGGCTCTGGTGTCGCACGTCGTGGTCGGAGGCATAGTACTCGAGCTACTTTGTTTCATCCAGTAGGTTTATTGTTCTACCTATTGTGGTATGCGTATATGATTATGTATTAGAAGTCACTCTGAGTTTCCTATTGAATATGTTATACGATTTTACCCGGATTTCAGTAAAGTATATATTATATGTATTGTTTACTTTACTGTTGATATATTGAGAAATCCGGATGGGATTGGTGCCCACAGTTTGCTTTTTGTGGCATAGGATGAAGTGTATTTTCCGCGTGCAGGTAATGGTAATTCTACGCTAGTAACGAAACTCTGCCCAAATTTCGAAAAGTTTTTGTTGGTTCGTGTTTTCGGAAGGGTTTGATTCCGATTTAGAAAGCTAAATCGGGGTTGGGTCCTTTCATATATACAATGTAGATATAAAAATGCAAAAAAATACCATCTTCGGCATTTGATTCAGCATGTTCCATCATCAACAACCAAATCAACCTCGGTACTCTTCTCGTCTTTCTCAAAGACCATTCCAACCAGAGATACCTATAAACCAACCAAGTATCAAAATCTCATAAATTCATCAACATTAATACACTACATGAATGCCAACTGATGAAGGCTTCACTCCGTGAACATACACGTACTACAAATGCAACTTTGAGAATTCTATGAAGAGAAAAATATCTTAAACCTGATCAAAGTCACTCCATAATTTTTTACACTATCGTATATTTTACAATTATTCAAGTTTTGCAGTTGATTTCTTTTCAATACTCAAACTTCACACATGTATATACACAGAAACAAAAGGATTAGATTAGCCAAGATCTCAACTTTACTTTCAAAACTAAAAACCTTGGAATTCTAATGCCATTCTAGCAACTCAACATTCACAATCATTAAATCTAAATCTGAATTAAGTTCAGCTGAAAACTAAAACACTAGCACAAACACTGATCCCAAAACACTAAATTGATCAAATGGGTACTCTTCAATCTCATCTAGAACCAAACTTTACATTCACCCAAAAATGAAAACACAATCAAAAGTTCAAAACTTTACCAGGAGCAATTTTGAGGAGAGACAAAGGATGAGGGCAAATGAGTAGTCAATTTTGCCTCAAAGCTAGGCCTCACCTTTACTGAGTCCATCAAAATCACAAAAGAAAGTGGAGATTGATATGCCCAACGAAGACCTGCAAATATAAGAGAAGCTAATTAATTCATGACCACAAATTGTCACCGATTTCAAAGGTGATACCAAAACCAGTCAAGGAAAGTAAAAATCAAAATGCGTTCGTCTAATTTCGGTTCTAGGAGTCATTTTCATCGAGTAGTCTCAAATGAGTTCCTTTCGAGATGGTTGTGGCAAGTCGTCGGAGACATTTTCAGCAGTCGATGGCTTCGTTCTGGGTGGAGGCTGTGCTGACGCTATCAGGCTTTGATCGATCATCACTCGTGGTCTATGTTTCCGAGGTAAGGGCGGTGACCTAGGTTGAGATGAGAATGACGAAGTCAAACCAGCAAGCAGCTAGATCAGGCGACGAGGTGAGAGAGTAGTGAACGTTTTCTAGGAGAGAGGCGAGCTAGGTATCGATACCTAGTAGAGATATCGAGCTAGGGTAAAATGACCAAGTGTTTAAGTTTTAGCGCTTTACTAAAAATTTGGTTTCCGCGTACTAAAATTTCAAAGTCTTTTCCCCGTTTCAATTTTTGCCCAAATATTAGCTAGGTTTTTTCGGCATGAATGTAATTCAGACAATTGACCGTTATAACTGTTGTCTGAAGAGCACGAATTTAAACCCCTATCAGACAACTAAAATGAATATTTGTCGTCTGAATGTTTTCCTAACAAGTTAAGACAACTAAAGTTTTTATTTCAGTCATCTGAATTTTTCAACAAATCTCAAATCTTTCTCAAATTTGGATCCACATGAAAAAACAATGTTTAAACAACAGTCCAATAACTAAAGCACCTAAGGCACAATTGTCTCCACTTTGGGACAACAAACTCAAAACATTCAGTTGTGTGAGCACAGTTGTTTGAGGCAGTTTTTGTACTAGTGCACATACAGTTATTAGGTCTAGTGCTAGTGTGTATAAAGTTCATGCAGCCAAGACTATGATGATTGATCTTAGAGAGTTCACTGCAGTTATCGACGCTGGGATATTGACACTTTTCCTTGTTCCCATGCCCTTGCTTCCATACAACAAGCTAGGATGGATCCGATTTACACTTGCATTAATAATTTGTATGAAGTTGGAAGTTACAAAGCTGCCTATGAGTATGGTATTCAGCCGATACCAAACATCCGCCGTAGTTTAAGTTCTAGTTTAATTTTTGAACTCTATTGCAGTACCATTGCTTAAGTTCCAATAGAATATTCATACTCTACAAGAACTTAATCCACAAAAGTTCAAGTTCCATCTCGATGTGTAAACTATATTCCAGTCACAACTACACTAGTAAAGTTCATTGATTTCTGATGCCTCATTCTTGCTGAAATAGAAGCATATAAACTAAGGGAAATACAATTGTCCTTGTTTACTATCTAACAAAGCTCAGTAGGATCTTTACTGTTTATTAAGGAATATGCTTTTTCTTTCGGTTCACACACTATGATGAAGCTTGGATGAACTGTTCCAATTGTGTTCACACACTGTGCTTGCTACTATTCTACTGTTTCCGTCATGTTCACACACTGTGCTCGCACTATTCTGGCATTGTGTTCACACACTGTTTGACTTCTCTCTTTTTTTCTCCGCTTTTCTCATTTGCGTTTCATTTGTGTTTCTCTCTGTCTTCTCTATTCCATTTTTTCTTCTCTCTCTCCTGCAGTTCCGACCTGGATCTCGATATCGATCTCGATCTTAGTTTGTGATTTGTTGTAGGTTCCTGACATTACATACTGGGATCGCGATGATGATTTCAACCTGCGATCTTAATTTTTTTTCCTTCTTTTTTCTGCAGTTCCGGTGTAGATTTCGATCTCGATCTCAACTTTCGATTTGATGTAGGTTCTCGACATGGCATCCCTGGATTCTGATGATCATTTCAACTTGCGATCTTAATTTTTCTTATGATGGAGTTTGATTTGTTGATGTTATCGTTGTTAGGGTTTGTAATCTAACTGGGTAATCTTTCGATTTTAGTGTGTTGTTTTTTTTTGGCTACTATGTTGTTCGATTGTTTGATTAGATTTTCTCCTTTTTGATTGGATATGTTTCCTCTTTTGGCTAACAGAGTTTCATCTGTTGTTGTTATGGTTTCTGGGTTTGGTAAGCTTCCATTTAATGATGTTATTGGGCAATGTTCTCTTTTGTTGTTTTGTTTTCCTATTTTGTGGATGTCGCTGCGATTTGATTGATAATGTTCTTTTTAGGTGGCTTTTGTTCTATTTGTGTAACTTGGTGTTGTCCATTTGAGCTTCATTACGAATGCTTCTCTCTCTCTCTCTCTCTCTCTCTCTCTCTCTCTCTCTCTCTCTCTCTCTCTCTCTCTCTCTCTCTCTCTCACTCAGCTGAATATAAGTGGTGAGTTTGGTTTTACTTATTGCCTTTATTTGTTTTTATTGTTGGATGATGTATACAAAGTTCCATATGCTGCTGTTAGGGTTCTATTTTTTGTCGCCCATATGGTAATCTTGGATGATACGATCTATTGGGCAGTCTTTTGTTTTGTTTTCCTATATTTTTAAACTGTTGATTGATTGGATGTCTCTTCTATTTGTTTGTATGATGTGCTTTTTCAAGTGGTTTTGTTCTATTGATATACCTTGGTGTTAACTCATTTCAACTGCATAATGAACGCTTTCCTCTCTTTCAGCTGATTATAAGTGGTGAGTGTGGTTTAAGCTATGGTTTTATCGTTCTTATTAATGGGTGATGCAGTTTTTATGATTAGGATATGATTTTATCGTCTGCATTTTATTGTTTGGGTTTTGAGGTGTATTGAATGATGGGTTGCTAATTTTTCATATGGTTTTCTGTTTTGAAGTTCTTATGGTTTATGCTTTGTTTGTTTTTGTTGATTATAAGTGCTGAGTTTGGTTTAAACTATTACTTATATCGTTCTTATTGTTGGATGATTTTATCATCTTCATATTATTGTTTGGGTTCTGAGGTGTTTTGAATGATGGGGTGCTAATTTTTTTTATATGGTTTTCTGTTTTGAAGTTCTTATGGTTTATGGTTTATGTATTTTTGCTCTTTGGTGCAGGCAAGGATTGTGTTTTCATTGAGATAAGTTGCATTTTGATATGTTTTTATGTTAATGATTACTATGATACTTGATATGCGTTTTTATATGTTTATTCATTTTCTGCTTTATGTTTGTTTCAGGTTTTGTTTGGCTTTTCTTTGGAGTTAATAAAGTTTGTCTATTTGTCAAGATAATTTGGATTTTCAATTGGGATAGTCAATATGTGTGACATGTCAATGAGCTCAACCACATGCTAAATTGTGCATGTTTTTGACATTTTGACATCTGTTTGAGCACAACTATGTGTTGGGGATGTAGAACGACATTATGGTTGAAGCCTGAATGTGTTATTATTTTGTAGTGTATGCATTGAATTATGCCTTTCTACCTAATGTTTTAGATATATATTTTTTGTTTGTTCAAGTTTACATTGGTCTTTATTTCTAAGGAGATTGCCTAATACTGGTAAGAGAGTTGATTTTTTTTTGTTTTCTTAGGTTATCTCATGTTATGAAATAGAAGTTGATGTTTGTCTTAATATGTATGTAACTGATTTTTCTTATTATTTATTTTTAACTATTAATGTAATTTGCATAAATGCCGCCAAAACAATGTTCATCAGAGAGCAACATTTTTTTGAAATCCTGATAATTTCCTTCGAACACCTCCCCCAGATAATTCTGATCTTAGTATTAGTGGTGCACTCATAGATGATGATATTAGTAGTCAAGGTGCTTCTCCTGTTTTTCATATAGTTATGACAATCTATTTTTCATGTTTTCATTATACTTGGGTGCATTTGGTTTGATTAAAAATGAATTGTACTTTTGCATTGATTACCATTGCTTTAATATCAGTATGGTTTATTTTTTTATTTTTGGTTGTGTTATAGTTTAAGAGTTGTACTCTATATTTGTCGTGTGACATTGTGTTTTTATATTTTTAATAGTTTGTTTATATCTTTTGTTTGCAATTGTCAAGAAATTTATAGCCTTTTTTTTCTTTATCAGTTTACATTTACTGTGATGAAAGAATTGAGTCGTTTGCACTGCCATGTTAGGGACAACTGAGTCCACTGTTATTTTGAGAGTTTAAAATCGAATTTAGTATTGGTCTAAATTTATAGTATGTACTGAAACAAATCGAATATTTGCCTCCTACTTATAAATAGGTGTTTTTTCCCCTATTTTATCTAATATTGTCACAAATAATAGTACTGTGATTTATAATCATCCTTCTCCTAAAATACAAAGAATACTATCGCTTTTTCTTCATTGTTGTTTGTCCATTATAATGTACTTGTTTCTGCCGAATTCCGTTGAAATCTTCGATAGAGACATGAATCTCTATTATAAATATATGCAAACGACGTTAGAGGTGAAGACGGGGTTGTCCTGCCTTCAATGCTCTGATGCCTAAGTTAGTAAGCATGTAGAGTAACAAGTAAAATTATTACACTAGAAGAGAAGTGTGTTGTCTACCTTGAGTGAGGTGAGAGACCTTCTTATATAGACAAGAGTAAGGGACATCTTCCTTCTTCTAGCAATGTAGGATTGCTTGAATATAATGCTTGTTTTGGCTGAGAGCAAAATAGTCATTTTCCTATAGTGGATGACTCACCAAGTGACAAGTGACTTACAAAATATTTCTCTCTGATACATTCTCTTTGTTTTCTCTAAATTGACTAATTTAAGTGCTAAGTGTGACTTAATTAGGAGTTGAGCCCTTGGTTAGTACTGCGTTTGTTATTTTTTATAATTGTGCTATTATTTTCCATAATAGTGTTTTTTGTTTACTCAGGATAAACTTTCTTCTTTTGTTCTATAGTTCTTGCATGGGTTAGATGTATTATGGTAGCAATGTTGTTATTAATGTATGATTTGTGACAGTCAGTACAATTTGTTTAGTATCTTTACATTAGATCTTTACCACATATGATGCATTTTTGATGATTTGTATAATTTTCTAATATATAGATCTAGGCTTAATTGATACTATTGGTATAGTTAATGTGTGCTACGGTAGTTTTGTTAATGGTCATCTATAACTTTGGAACGGTTAGACTAGAAGGATAAATGATGAACTATTAAAAGGAAATGTAAGTACATGCAGGTAATGTGTGTATATTTGGTATGTATGATTATGGTCAGACTGAGGCAATTGATTTATTTTGTTTTCCTGTAGGTATTGAGCAATGTTCAAATAGGGCCAATAATTTTGAAAATTCAGCTTATTTGCAGTCCAAAGATCATGATCCAGAAATGTCAATAGTGGCAGACTCTTTGAATAAGACCACCAGTATGTCTCATGTTTTTTTAATACAATTTTTTTTCCTTTCTTTCTCTTGTTTTTTTGTTTTTTGTAAATGACACTTGTTTCTCTTTAGTTGTTGGCCTATCACATATTTATTGAGTAATGAGTATTGATATATATTTGCAGTTAGTTCTTATAGTTTTGAAGTTACTCGAACATTAATCAGAGACTTTGGGTTCTGAAGAGCCCATGTATTTGATTTGATTCTAAGTTCTGGGTTGGGCTCTGTTTGCTTTGCGTTCCTATCCCTTAACCTTTCCTAAAAGATCACCAAGAGGAGGCGGAGCTCGAGACTAGGGTGCGGCTGGAGGCGGCAAAGGCGCGCAAAGAATTAGCTGATCTGGATTTGTGAAAGGAGTGGAGTTGGTGAGGAGGCCGAGCTCGAGGTCAAGATCGAATGGTCTAAGATCCAGAGAAAATTGAAGAGTGAGAGAGAGAGAGAGAGAGAAAGAGAGAGAGAGAGAGAGAGAGAGAGAGAGAGAGTAGAAAAGGTGTGAGGTGAGGTAATGATGAGAGAAAGAGGCAGAGAAGAAAGAAGGGAAGTAGGGTTTCTTAAGAAAAATGGAAGGTTGAGATTAGATTCTGATTTGAAAATAAAGGCCAAAATAAATGAAAATACAAATTAATAGAGAGGGAAAACAAATTGTCATCGATTATTAGGAGGGATACTAAAGAGACATTTTCCATTGTCAATAGATAACAGACAAATGGTAAGAAAAACCACACATTTGCCTAACCACCATTCACACAATAGAAAAAATAAGTCATTATCTCAAGTGACACAAAGGAAAAAATAACAATTGTCTGAAAGAACTTCACTCAACACAAAAATAACTATTATAGACCATTGTCTATAGAAATGTCATATAATACCAAAAATAATGCTCATTGTCTAAAGCACAAGATGCAGACAACCGAAAAGAATGGCAATTATTAGAATACATTACTATAACAGCTAATTTATAACTATTATCTGCATAAGATATATAGACAATGATAATTTTTGGTGCTGACTGTATTTTTGAGACAATCGTCATACTCATGACTATTGTCTGAGAGGTATTATCTGAAACACTTTTTGGCGTAGTGCTTATAAATATTCATTTGTTTTTCATAGACTAATATTTCCAACTATTGTTTAGTGTTGTATCAATTATTTAATTACTGATGTCATGTTAAAGATGACCTGATAGCTACCTCGATTTTTTATACGTTACAAATATATATGTAGACTTGCTTGATAGCGCTGTATAGAATGAGATCTTACTTTATTTCAGCTAGTTATGAGATCTTACTTTATTCCAATACTTGCTTGCTTAGTATTGGATAGAATGATCTTGCAGCACTGAAAAGAATGAGATCTTACTTTATTTCATCTCAAGTGTCTTTTCATATTAAAACCAAGGATAGATATGCTGGACTCATTTGTTTGATATATATTTGAAAAGACTCAACACCGATTTAGTTTCCTAAACCAGAATCAAACCCTTTCTGAAAACACGAAATTGCAAAAATCAAAGAAATTTCGGCAGAGTTTCACTATATCGTGGAATTTCCATTAACCTGCACCCGAAAACACACTTCACCTATGCCACAAAAGCCAAATCTTGGGCACCAATCCCATCCGGATTTCTCAAAATCATATCATAATATAAAGAAATAAGCAAAACCTGTAATCTTTACAGAAATCCAGAAAAATCATCTGAAAATATGAACATCGGAGTATTCAGAGCGACTTCTAGTATATATTTACATAAATACACAGCAGTAGGCGAAACAAGAAACCTACTGATAAAGAAAAGTAGCTCGAATACTAAGCCTCCGACTGCGACGTGCGACACCAGAATCCGAACTGCAAACTGAGCACGGAAACCGAAAAGCCTAGGGGAAAGGCAAATAAAATCATTACAGTGAGTGGACGAAAATAAACATACGTCTTTCACCATTTACATAATCATAAAGATAATGCGAGTTCTTAAAATAAATTGAGGTGTCGGGCGAATCTCTCAAGCCAGACGGTGATAGACTAGGCGAATCTCTTAAGCATAGTGGGCACATTAGGGGAATCTCTCAACCCTGGAACTGGACTACCGGTGATCAGCCGAGTAGTCAATGCATGGATGCTAAGTAAACGCCATCACCAATAAAACATAAAACAATACCTCCAAAAACAATATGTAATCTCAATACTGTAATGGAAATAAATGCTGAAACCAAGAACTCGCTGCGACAGTGAAAATAAATGTCCACTCACAGATAAGCACAGCGCGCAGACGCGCTAATCCTGAGATCCGGCGGAAGATCTCTCGCCCAACGTACGATCTCGATCTCCTGAATAATCACAAAATATCACTGATCAAAATCACAACTCAATACATTGAACCACACCTCGAAAACCAACCATTTCCGAAAATATATAACTCGGATACAAAAGAATCGTCGAAAATCCCAAAATACTCCACATAAACCCTCGACTTAAAATCCGCTACTCAAATTAACTCGAAAACATCAAGGCTACGATCGGGGCACGATTACGAGCAAAACGGCATAAAACTTGTCAAAAATCCAAAAAGTCAACCCATCGCAGGAGCACCGCCGCCGGCGTCAACAGTGACGGATTCTGGCCAAAATTTCCAGAAATGATCCTCACCTCAAGCCCAACAACTTCTCTCAAATGATCCCTACCCTCCAAGGCTCACGGTGGCCGGAATTCACCTCGAAACCCACAGAATCCATGGATTCCGGTGAGGTTTCCGGCGAGCTCCAATCGGCGACCAATTTCAAAAATCTGAGACATCTAACTCTCTGATCCTAAACTGATGGTATCTAGACCTGAAATCAATTTTCGAAAAGATTGAAGCTCCCTTGAGCTAATTAAATAAATCATTAATCCGCGGCAACAGATACTTGTTCTTCATGGTAATTTGATTCAGCTTCTGGTAATCAATACATAACTGCATGAAACCATCCTTCTTCCGCACAAATAGTACAGGAGCACCCCACAGTGATACACTGGGTCGTATGAAACCTTTCTCCAGCAACTCTTGAAGTTGAATCTGTAACTCTTTCAACTCCGCTGGCGCCATACGATAAGGTGCCTGTGATATAGGTCTAGTGCCTGGTAAAAGCTCGATGGTGAAATTGACTTCTCGAACTGGAGGAACACCTGGTAACTCCTCCGAAAACACTTCTGGAAACTCGAAAACTACCTCAATATCACCAATGTCTGGTATAGCAGCATGTGTATCCACAACATGAGCTAAGTATGCAACACAACCCTTCTTCATCATCCGTTCGGCCTTCATCGCTGAAATCACACATGGCAAGGATGTATTCTTCTCACCGCAAAACAATATCTCTAGGAAACCTGAACGTCGGAACATAACTTCCTTCTTGTGACAATCAAACATAGCCCAATGTGTCTCTAAGAAGTCTATACCCAAAATCATATCAAAATCGATAATATCCAGTAATAACAAATCCGTGGCCAAACCATAACCACCAACAAAGATCTCACAATCCCTATACACCCAACCAATGCTCACAACCTCACCGGATGGATACAACACTCTCCATAACCCCGAAAGTGGAGATGCAAGTATAGTAGCTAAAGATGACAATCTATATGATATGAATGAATGCGTAGCACCTGGATCTAGCAAAGTAAGTACTGGATAGCCAAAAACATGCAACGTACCAATAACAACCTCCAGTGAAGCTCTGCCCTCCCGCAGTGACATAGCATGAACCTTGACTTGCCCGGCTGGTCGTCCAGGCTGATGGTGACTCTGCTGTCGACCCTGACCAGAAGACTGTACTGGTCGAGCTCCAGAAGTAGTACCTCGATCCCCTCCTGAACTTTGAGCTACCTGTCCACCAACACCAGTGAACTGGAAGCATTCCCTCGCATAGTGACCCTCCTGGTCACAACGATAGCAAATGATAAGGCCTCGCTGACAAGGACCAAAGTGATGCCTATTGAAGAGATTGCACAATGAATACTCCCTCGGTACAGCAAAAGTGCCACCGGTACGTCGAGGATAGCTGGATCCGCTAGAACTCCCACTGGACTGTGGTCTCTGTGGCCGATCCCTCCTCCATCTCTGTCTCTATCTAGCTGTACTAGCTGGTGATCTAAATGGTCAACTGGCAGATGATGATGCCGATCCGAAAATGTCTGAACTCAGCCTCTTGGAAGGTCTCTGACTCTGTCCACCCTCCCCAAATCGTCGAGATTGGAATCTCATCTGCCTTTCCTTCTCTATATCCTCGCCTCGAAGTGTAGCACTAACAAACTCATCAAAGTTGTTCCGAGGCATCGTAGTCAATGTTCCCTTGATGTTCAGGTTCAAGCCCAACTCAAATCTCCGACACTTGGCTTCCTCTGTAGCCACCATGTCACGAGCAAACCGAGAAAAACGAGTAAATCTGTCCCGGTACTCAAGTATTGACATGCTACCTTGTCTCAAGTTGGTGAACTCCTCATACTTTCGCTGTTGTGTAGCCTGGTTGAAATACCTCCGCATAAACAAATCCTTGAACAATGTCCATGGAGTATCAACTGGAACTCTATCAGTGCTAACCCGCCAAAAGTATGCATCAGACTCAAGTAAACCAACTGTTTCCACTATCATCTGCTCAGGAGTGAAATGCAGACGCTCATAAACTCGTTCAACCTGAACCAACCAACCCTCACATATCTCTAGATCAGCTGAACCCGAGAAAACAATCTCTCCAGCAGTTCGAGCTTTGACCACAGGGTCAAAACGCTCCTCCAAACGTAATACTCACATAAGCAAGTCATGCGTCTGGCGATCTTCATCAGGATCCACATCCCTATTGACACGGGAACCACGTCTAGGAGGCATCCTATGATAAGAGAAAAGCATTAGATACAAAGCACAAGGAACGTAATCATGAAACCTCAGACATTTGAAAACACACAACACCCGAAGCATTGATGAGTTACTGCTGGCCAGTCGGGTCATCGCTCCAGACATGCTGTATAATCTCAAATACCCTTAGTATCACACTACAGAAGTCTACAAAACCTAAAACCTAATGCTCTGATACCAAGCTGAAAGGCCCAACCCCGATTTAGTTTCTTAAACCGGAATCAAACCCTTTCTGAAAACACGAACTTGCAAAAACCAAATAAATTTTGTGAAAGGACCCAACCTCGATTCAGTTACCTAAACCGGAATCGAATCCCTTCTGAAAACACGAACCAACAAAAATCTTTCAAAATTTCGGCAGAGTTTCGTTACTAACGTGGAATTGCATAAACCTGCACCCTGAAAACAACACTTCGTCCTATGCCACAAAAGCCAAACCATGGACACCAATCCCATCTGGATTTCTCAACATCATAATATAAACAATAAACAGTGAACATACTGTAGTATATATATATCCGAGAAAATCCGTATAAAACATGTATCAGAATGTATCAGAGCGACTTCTAGTGTAAATATATACAATAAACACATCAATAGGTGAAACAAGGACCTACTGGAAAACACAGGTAGCTCAGATCACTAGCCTCCAACCGCGACGTGAAATACCAAAACCTGAACTGCAAATTGGGCACGGAAACCGAAAAGCCCAGGGGAAAGACATGAAAACCGTTAGAGTGAGTGGACTAAAATAAATGTCTTTCACCAGCTGATATATATGTTAAAATAACATATGCGAGTCCAGGTAAATAAAATAACAAAGTATACGGGGTCACTCATGGACACATCCGTACTTGTACAGTCTGAATCACGGGATCCCAGACCCACACGTGATTCGAGCCAGAAAGGCCTCAGGTCAGGGTATCTGTTTCCACCTGGAATTACATCGGCACAAGAAACAGAAACCAGTACCACCCGGAACTACATCGGCACAAGGTACGGTACCCCTCCTGGTAGGCACCATCGGGGATCAGCCGGGATGCGTGTATATCGATACAACAACATGAACTACGACTGTACTCTGTGTAAATCAAATCACAAATAATCCGATGCAAATACAATAAACAGCATATGAATACATATACGTAATATAATCGTATAACACATGCTTATAATAATCATAATCTCTTAAACATGCTCAATTTCGTAAATCATATAAAAGACTCGCAAGAATTTCGTGAAAAGAAATTGTCCACTCACAGGTGAGCAAAACGCGCACTCACGCTAATCTCGAGGCCCGACGGAAGATCCCTTGCCTGAAGCACGATCTCGGTCTCGATCTCGATCTCCTGAACATTCATAAACATAAATGATCAAAATCATAGTCCACAACTCTGTACTGAACCACAGAAACCAACCGTTCCCAGAAATAAACAATGCAGTGCAAAATGATTAACGGAATTCCCGAAATCTCCACTCGAAACTCCCGACTGAAAATCAGCTACCCAAATCAATCCGAAAACCTCTGGAAGATAATCAGGGCGTGATTACGAGAAAAATGACATTAAAAACACTAAAATCCAAAAAGTCAACCCCTCGCCGGAGCTCCGCCGTTGACCACCGCCGCCGCCGGTGGCGCGCCGTCAACGGTGACATTTTCCGGCGAGGAAGCTCCAGAAATGAAGCCCATCTCAAGCCAAACCATTCTTATAACTGGCACGAAGTTCAATTCAACCCAAAACCTTGTCAATTAGCTCGAAATAGATCGACGATTTCCCCCCTCCGGTGACCTAATTGGACTCCAATTAAAACTCAACCATAACTAAAATTAAGCACACCATGAGACTCAGAGGGACAAGGGGAGTCGAATCCCCCTAACCACCACCATCAAAGCTCGCCAGAAAACTGAAAACCAACTCCGGCGAAATTCTTGAATCGGACCCAATTCTGGTCACCACAAAACCTTATCAATTTTCCCAAAACCAAGTACCAATCAACTCAGAATCGAAAGGGGAAGCGAACCATACCTTCCACAAGGTCGGTGGTGGCCGGAAAACGGACGTTGGACGGCGAAGCCAAAACGGGAAAGTTTTCCCCCTCGGGTCAACGGTCAACAGTTTCTATTTTTGGAAAGTCAACGGCGGTCAACGTCAAACAGTGTTTTTGCGACTATTTTACGACTATTTCCAATATTTATACTCGTGCCTCGGGTCGATCGACGATTCGAAATGGATAACCATCACGATTCGGATAAACACGAAACAATCGGATAAACTCGTCGAAAACTGAAACTTCAAATAATCGTATTATATTCCTCGGTTATCAGAAAAATCATCTGGAACCACCCTCGAGCTCGAAATCACGTACTCTACAATTTCCGTGAAGACACTCAACTCAAATTCTCGGTCGAAAGCATAGTTGCGAATAGAGTCGACAAACCACACATTTATCGTAAAACTGCGACTAAGCATAATCTCGTGAATCGTGCCGAATATTCTACTGATTCTGGTTCGGGTCGTCACATTTTGGCAGAGTTTCACTATATCGTGGAATTTTCATTAATCTGCACCCGAAAACACACTTCACCTATGCCACAAAAGCTAAACCGTGGGCACCAATCCCATCCGGATTTCTCAAAATCATATCATAATATAAAGAAATAAGCAAAACCTGTAATCTTTACAGAAATCCAGAAAACTCATCTGAAAATATGAACATCGGAGTATTCAGAGTGACTTCTAGTATATATTTACATAAATACACAGCAGTAGGCAAAACAAGAAACCTACTGATAAAGAAAAGTAGCTCGAATACTAAGCCTCCGACTGCGACGTGCGACACCAGAATTTGAACTGCAAACTGGGCACGGAAATCGAAAAACCCAGGGGAAAGGCAAATAATATCGTTAGAGTGAGTGAACGAAAATAAACATATGCCTTTCACCATTTACATAATCATAAAGATAATGCGAGTTCTTAAAATAAATAGAGGTGTCGGGTGAATCTCTCAAGCTCGACAGTGATAGACTAGGCGAATCTCTCAAGCCTAGTGGGCACATCAGGGAAATCTCTCAACCCTGCAACTGGACTACCGGTGATCAGCCGAGTAGTCAATGCATGGATGCTAAGTAAATGCCATCACCAACAAAACATAAAACAAGACCTCCAAAAATAATATATAATTGCAATACTGTAATGGAAATAAATGCTGAAACTAAGAACTCGCTACGACAGTGAAAATAAATATCCACTCACAGATAAGTACAGTGCGTAGACGCGCTAATCCCGAGATTCGGCTGAAGATCCCTCGCCCAACATACGATCTCGATCCCCTGAATAATAAAAAAATATCACTGATCAAATTCACAACTCAATACACTGAACCACACCTCGGAAACAACAATTTCCGGAAATATATAACTCGAATATCAGAAAACCCGTCGAAAACCCCAAATACTCCACATAAATCCACTACTCAAATCAACTCGAAAACCTCAAGGCTACGATCGGGGCGAGATTACGAGCAAAATGGCATAAAATTTGACAAAAATCCAAAAAGTCAACCCTTCGCCGGAGCGCTGCCGCCGGCGGTGCGGCGTTAACAGTGACGGATTCCAACCAAAATTTTCAGATCACAAGTACTTCTCAAGCCCAACAACTTCCTCTTCTACACCAAGCTCCAATTCCAAGCCCACCGGCCGGAATTGAGCCTGAAACCTCACGGAATCTATTGATTCCGGCAAAATTCTGGCGATCTCCAAATGACGTCCAAACTAAAATTTCTTCCACCCAAAAGCATCAAGGGATTGAAAGGAGCCTTTCCCCCCATAACCCCGACCCCAACATCGCCGGAGCACCCTACCCGAATCCGGCGAAATCCCAAAACTTCTTCAAATTCGTTCTCCCATAAAATCTCATCAAATCACACAATTCCAAGTTCTAAACCATAAGAAACCAAGAGAGGAAGCTAGCCATACCAAAATCAAGGCCGGAGGTGGCTGGAAATGGAAAGTCCACGGCGAGTCAAACGATGGTGCTCCTCCTTCTCTGTCAACGCGGGTCAACTGGGCAACCTCGGTCAAACGACGGTCAAACTTCCAAAACAGTTTCGACAATTTTACGACTATTCCGATATTTATACTCGCTGCTCGATACGATCAACAGTCCAAATTGAATCACATCCACGTTTCAAATAACTCAAACTCAAATGGATAAACACGACTAAATCATGCGATTTCAAATATTCATAACATATTCCTCGGTTATCGAAACAATTATCCGAAACCGCCTACGAGCTCAAAATCATGCATACTACAACTCTCGTGAAGAGAGTCATACCAAATTCTAGCCCGATAAATTAGTCGTGAATAAAACCGCTAAAACTACTCAATTACAACAAACAGTGATTACTCGTAAAACTCGTGAATTAAGCCGATTACTATACCAATTCCGGTTCGGGTCATCACAATATTGGACTCATTTGTATTCATCCTATTGATGTGAATTTTTTTTTCTTCATATATGGATAATTTGCATTATATCAGTTGATGGAGTTTAGCTATGAATGGATCAGAAGATATGGCATACTTACAGTAGATCTTTTTGAATTATTGCATCTGCTATCTTTTTATTGCATTATTCTGATTTTGAAGATATTGTATATCTCATGTCACATATTTTTGTTTTCATTGCAGGTTATGCTTGACTGTATCCTTAATTTAGTGGTATATCAGGTTTTGCAGAAAGAAATCCATGAAGGAGTGTTGTCTTCTTACTTTTCACTCCTAATTAGATTGTTCGTATGATAATTTATACTTTATTTGGATATCAGTTGTAATATTTATTATCCGTGAATTTATTAACTTAGGTCTGTGATTAGTCTGAACACGACTCAACTTATTCCCTAACATTTGTTCGTTCAATGGATATCAGATGTTGTTAGATAAGAGCACGTTGCCTACAAGTTTATGGCTATCCAATTTTAAAGTCTTCACAATACTGTGGTCGTCTTTTATATCTATTAGTGTCCTCAATTATTTACATATCTCTATAAGCTCTAACCAGAAATTATGGAAGGACTAAATTATATAAAGTCATATTTTTGCCCTTCCATTCACACTTCCATACCATAATTCCTTTCATCCTCATTTCTCTTCGCTCTTTCTCTCCTCGCTTCTTTTTGTATGCTAATAAATTTCTTTAACTAAGTTTTACCTATCTCTACTTGCCAATTCGATCTTTGTTCTAAGTTTCATCAAGATTAGAGATATCAAATATGTTAAATAATAGTAGACGCTATTTAGGTCTAAGAATCAAAGTTAGAGTTCGTAGAGTGTGAGAGGATGTGTCATGCACTAATGCAAGGGGGATTCGGTTTATGTTAGTTGACCAACAAGTAATATCAATAAACTCATTTATTCAATCATTTGTTGTTTGATTAATGCTAACGTAATATAAGTAAGTTTTTATTTTGTTTATGTTCTCATCTTTTTATTATGCATGTACCTATGAAGGAATCATAACTGAGCTAGCTCTAAGACAATATGCAGATTTTTCACTTCAAATGGGTCATATATTGCTACAAAAATACGGAATTTATGCTTCGAACAATCCTTTGATTCCCAAAGTTCTACCTGCAAATAAGCATATTATTTTTACTGATGGGAGTATTATAGAACCGCATGGATCATATGATCCTACACTTTTGTTTCACTCTTTTCATATACTTGAATTTGATCTCATTAATTATTATTATTGAAGAACAATTGCTGAAGTCCTTAATCATATAAACACGAGCAACCCAACATGAACATATCAGAAACAGAATGAAAGAAGCTTACCAGCTGCATTGATTGTAATCGACATGATGATGAGCTGACGAAAGCTTAGTCTTCTGTTCTCTACTGTTCTTACTCTCTGATGATGGGAAAAGCTGAATGTAATGCACATAGAGGAACAGGGACCTCACCTCTCCTTATATAGTGTCCAACTTGTGCCTACCCATTATCAGTGTACAAGTTGGACACTGAATCCTTTGTCAACATGAAGAGTACCAAATCAGTGTACAATATGGACTAAGATTTATAGTGTTAATGTACTAACCTGTAAATGCCTTAATGAACTTACGATTGTGATCCTAACTCATTGATTACATTACTTAAGCACAAACACAATGTGCATGAGTTTAAGTTCCATACTTACAATCTCCCACTGAACTTAATTAACTCACTTCACATATGCATAATCTGTAATCAATAAGCTACTGTAGTGGCCATGAATCACATCATGTTCTAATCCAAAAACTCTAAAAGCAACTCTGTCACACCACATTTACTGAAGCAGAATTCAGAATCAGGATTGATCCAAGTAAACCAACTGATTAAGAACCACCACAACAGTTCCTGCAGCATACATGAGTCCCAGAAATGGTAATGAGAGCTACTGAAAATGTACATTTCTACTCAAGCATCACTAATACTCTCTGTCCTGCTGAATGGTTTTCAACAAAAACACCAAATTTAACAACATATCGATGACACCAGTGGAACCATGTTTGTTTTACTGAAAAATAGACAACAAGTGCAGCACAAATGCTATACACTTCATATCCACCTGAACATATTGTAGTTACAAGATAAACAATCATGTTTGAAAGAATTCAGAATCACAAGCTTAACCAAAATTTGCAATATAAGAATGGAACTGAACTGAACTGAAATTCCTCAATTTTATTGATATCAAGAACCTTACATACTGTGTAAAACTTACAGAACAAAACTTAAAACTTAAACATAACAACAACTGGAACTACAATCTTTTCATATAGACACTCCCACTAAACTCAAGTATCAAGACTATCAAGCACTCCCATACTTTCACAGTGTGCCCTGAACACTCCTACAGCTAAACCCTTTGTAAACGGATCAGCTAGCTATTTGTCTGTAGAAATATTCACCACATCTATCTCACCATCTTTAACTCTTTTCTTCATGCTATAATATTTTAAGTCTATATGCTTAGAGTGGACTGATCTCTTACTGTTCTTACAATAGAAAACAGCAGCTTCATTGTCACAATAGACTCTCAACTTATCAGAAATGGTAGACTTCAGGATTTTAGTTTCCATAAGAAAATTCCTAATCCAAAGTCCCTCATAAACACCTTCATACAATGCTATTACTTCAGCTTGCATTGTTGAAGTTGCAGTAAGGCCCTGCTTCATAGTTTTCCAAGCTATTGCACCACCAGCCAACATAAAAACATAACCACAAGTAGACTTAGATGAGCTAGGATAGTTACCAGCAAAGTCAGAATCTGTATAACCTTCTAAAACTAAGTTTTTCACTCTTCTGTACACAAGCATATGATGCTTAGTTTTCTGCAGATACCTTAAGACCTTCTTCCCTGCATTCCAGTGCAAAATGTCTGGATTGCTTTGAAATCTAGAAACAATTCCAACTGAAAATGCCAGGTCTGGTCTGGTACACACTTGTGCATACATCAGACTACCAACCAACCTTGCATAAGGCTTTTCTTTCATTTCTGCAACCTGAGCATCAGTTCTAGGATTTTTGTTCTTGGTCAGTTTGTCCCTTTTAGACATAGGTGATTCCCCAGCTGCACAATTCTCCATTCCAAAAAGTTTTAAAATCTTAGAAATATATGCATGCTGAGACAATCCCAAAAGACCTTGAGTTCTGTCCCTTTTGATTTCAATCCCTAAAACAAAGGATGCTTCCCCCAAATCTTTCATATCAAACTGTTTTGATAGAAATATTTTTGTATCCTTTAAAAGCCTCATGTTGTTGGATGCTAACAGAATATCATCCACATATAAGATAAGAAAATGAAGCATTGTCCTACTGTTTTAAGGTAGACACACTCATCTACAATGTTTTCAGTGAATCCCAAATTTGAAATGACAGAATCAAACTTCCTATACCACTGCCTAGATGCTTGCTTTAACCCATAGATAGACTTATTCAGTTTACAAACTAAGTTTTCATGTCCTAGTTCAACAAAGCCCTCTGGTTGTTTCATGAAAATGGTTTCCTCCAGCTCTCCATTAAGGAATGCTGTCTTAACATCCATTTGGTGCAGCTCCATGTCAAAATGAGCTACTAAAGCCATGATGATTCTAAAAGAATCCTTTGTTGAAACAGGTGAAAAAGTTTCAGTATAGTCTATCCCTTCCTTTTGAGTGAACCCCTTAGCTACAAGCCTAGCTTTGAACCTCTCTATATTCCCTTTAGCATCCTTTTTTGTTTTAAAAACCCACTTGCACCCTATGGCCTTCTGTGTTTTATCAGGCTTTACTAAATTCCATACTTTATTTGTGCTCATGGAGTCAATCTCTGCCTCCATGGCAATTCTCCAATTTTCAGAATCATCACCTTTCATGGCTTCAGCAAAGGTAATGGGATCAGTGTCTTCCTCCAGTGCTCTCTCAATCTCTTGAGAGAATACCAGGAAGTCACTTTGACCACCATATGTAGGAGCTCTATCTCTTACAGGTCTTCTAGGAAGAGATATAGGATTAGATGCAATGGCTTTTAAGTTTTCTAAGTTTCCTACTTCATGTACAGTACCTTCATTATCTGCAGAATGTTGATTTTCTGCAAAATCTGTAGCATCAGGGATAGGTTGATCGAAAATTTGTTCTGATTCCCCCAAGTCTCTTTGTTCAGATATATTAAAATGGTCTGAAGTTATATCTGTTCTTAATGGCAAATGGTCTAAGTTTGTAGGATTTTGTGAGCTTCTCAGGTTTTCATCCGCTTCTTCAGTTTCAATAAATTCTGAAGATAAATCTTCAGGACTTACATTGAATGCAGATTCTCCTATAAACTTTACTTGATGAGTTTCAAAAACTCTAGGAGTATGCTTAGCTGAATATAACTTAAAACCTTTAGACTTATCACAGTAGCCTATAAAATGACAGCTTATTGACCTGGAATCAAGTTTTCCCAGGTCTGGATTGTTTATCCTTGCTTCTGCATTACAGCCCCACACATGACAATGATTAAAACACCACAGTTCATATGGTGTTTTATCTGAAGCTTTTGTGGGTGACCTATTGCAAACATAGTTTGTTGTCCTTAAGGCCTCACCCCATAAGAACCTAGGTAGTCTAGAACCACACATCATACTCCTAACCATGTTTAACAATGTCCTATTCTTCCTTTCTGCCACCCCATTTTGTTGAGGATTGTATGGTGTTGAATACTGAGCTTTTATGCCACATTCCTGTAAATACAGTGCAAATGGCCCTTTCCTTTGCCCACTCTCAGTAAACCTCCCATAATACTCTCCCCCTCTATCAGACCTTACCATTTTAATTTTCAAACCTAGCTGAAGTTCAACTTCAGTTTTGAAAATCTTAAAATAGTCTAAGGATTGAGATTTTTCTGATATGAGGTATATGTGACAGTACCGGGAAAAATCATCTGTAAATGTTATAAAGTAGACATTTCCACATATGGTTTGTGTTCTAAAAGGTCCACAAATGTCAGTGTGTATTAAGTCAAGCAAATTTTTGCTTCTGTATGCAGTTTTCCTATTCAGGTTTGTCATTTTTCCTTTAAAACATTCAACACAGTCTTTTAGGTCCTCAAAGTCTAATTCTGGTAGCATTTCATTCTTAACTAAAGTCTTTAACCTTTGTTTGGATATGTGTCATAACCTTCTATGCCAAAGAATTGCAGATTTTTCATTAAATGGGGTTCTGATGCTTACTTCTGTTTCTGAACTATTAGAGTTCTCTACAGAAAAGGCAACCTATGATGGTAAGCATATACTACAGTTGATTTGTAAATAGCCATTCACACGTTTTCCAAAACCAACACATGATGAATCTTTAAAAATTTGAATTCCATTGATGTCATAAAAGAAACTGTATCCATTTCCAACTAAAAGATCTAAAGAAACTAAATTCCTCTTCATTGAGGGAATGAAATGAACATTATCCAGAAAAAGAAAATTGTCTAGACCTAAACTAAGCTTCAAACTTCCAATAGCTTTGACTGCTACACGCATCCCATTGCCAACCCTGATGTTAATCTCATCACTTCTTGGATTCCTCTTCCTTATTAAACCCTGCAATGAGTTAACTATGTGTAAGGGAGATCCTGAGTCCAGCCAAAAGGTATTTGGCTGTGAATCTATTAAATCAACTTCTAAAAAATAAAGGGAAGGAATATTTAAGGGATTAACAACAGTTAGATGCTTACCCTTCTTTTCTAACCATGCCTTAAACCCATTACAGTCTTTCTTCATGTGCCCTTTCTTTTTACAGAAAAAGCACTTAAACTTGAATGGCTGCTGTTGGTTATTGCTGGAACTGTTACTGGAGCTATTGCTACTGGAGTTTCCCTTAGCTGTAGGATTCTTAAAATTTGTTTTCTTAGGACCTAGCTTCTTTTTCCATTTGCTTTTGCCTACTAAGTTCACATTGCTCTCAGGTTTTGAAGTTGCACCATAGTTAGGATCTTCTTTCCTAAGTCTGGATTCTTCTGCAGCTGTTATGGCTATGAGCTCATTCATTGACCACTTAGCTTTCTGAGTATTGTAACTCGTCTTAAGCTGCCCAAAGGTGTTAGGCAGGGAATGAAGGGCAGTGTTCACTACATGCTCATCAGCCATGACAATATTCAGGTTTGCCAGCTTAAGAGCTAAGTTTTCCATCTGCAATAGGTGCTCTCTGACCCCTCCAACACCTGTGTACTTAAGGGTGTTAAACTGTTGAGATAACAGTGAACTCTCAACCTTATCAGATTCTTTGAATTTTTCTTCAATGAGCACCAAATAATCATAGGCATAATCTACTTCAGGGATAGTCCCAGCAATGGTATCTGAAATGCAGGCCCTAATGATATTCTTAGCTGAGTTATATATTCTTCCTATGCCAGTAATGATAGTCCTCATATGCTTTAGGGTGAATATGCTTCTCTTCTTCTAAGACTGGATCAGGGACACTTTGATAAAAAGCTATGTCTAGATCATGGTTGTTGCTGAAATGGGTGTCTATTTGCCTCCTCCAAACCTTATAATTGGACCCAGTTAAGAGTTCAATAGTGTTAAGGGTCACCACTTGGTTTCCTAAAACAATCAGAAAAGAATATTATCAGTTTGTTGTCTGAAGTTGTTGTTTTGTTCACTGCAATTTCAACAATAGAAGACTTTCAGTTTTAAAATTTTTGAGTGTTTGTGTGTGTTTTAATCCCATCAGCATCACACAGTAGCACATCACAAAACAAAACACTGAAAATCCAAGACTTGCAGTATATGCATATGATCACAGTATAGAACATATACATACAAAATTATCCCATCACTGTAGGTGAATCTGTATTACACTTTGTGTGATAGATACAGAAACTGTAGCTGTATCACCAAACCACAATCTCAAAATCCATGTTATAATGTAGAAACTCAACACCTTTATGGCAGAAGAAGGTCTCACATTATCTGAAGATGTATTTGAAATCATGTGTGGTGCTGTCATATATTCTAAAACATGCAACAATGCTTCTTTGGAAGCCACAATTCACATATCTTGAGATATTGACACAAAACGTTGAACCTGTTCTTTTTAACCAAAATGACTCACTGTCAAGCAAGACAGTTTGCTTTGTGCAACATGACATCCTACTTGACAGTGAATCAGAATCTCAACCAACATAAGTTCATGCATTTTATAAACTAGTAGATACTTAAGCTTGGTCATTATACATGGATTACTTTATAGATGGTTTTATCGAAGCTGTATGCATAGAGAATTCAGAATATGCTTTTCAACAGAACCCATCATCAGTCAACAAGCAGACATACATTTAGCTAGTTGGTCAATCAATTTTACATTTTGATCTTTAATCATAGACATTCTTCATGTTCTTAGCAGATTAATCAGCTATTCACATCCGAAATCAAAACAATCATGACTAACCTAGGCCTCTGCTCACAGCGCTGCAATGTTAGCGAAATCATAACAATTTTACACACAGCAATCAACCAATATTAAACCATAACCACACAAAATCACAATCAGAAATCGTAAGTTCCTTCCGGTCAGATCTACCCTAACTTATTGGAACACCGGGAACATTCCTCTAGGTTCTTTGCGATTTGCGAAAAGAAACAACTAACCTGATTCTGATATGGTTTTGAATCCCTTACGAATTCAGTAACGAATTCGTGCACCTAGCCATTCTGAAGTCCCATCAACAATTCGATAGAGTTTTGACCGTTGTCTCCAACGGTCAGTTGAAATCCCCAAAATCCTGAGGTTTATCGAGCTGCTGTTCATGGGCTTGGTTCATGTGCAGTATCACAGGCCCAGTTGAATGATTTCGGGCTTTCACAAGAAAAATGGGTTTTGGCCCGAAAAACTGAAGTTTTAAATTTTTTTTTTGTTCAAAACACAAACCCTTAATGTTTTCGTATGAGTTTTCTTCATCGATTTATATGAATTAAAGAGCTGAGCTCTGATACCAATTGAAGAACAATTGCTGAAGTCCTTAATTATATAAACACGAGCAACCCAACATGAACATATCAGAAACAGAATGAAAGAATCTTACCAGCTGCATTGATTGTAATCAACATGATGATGAGCTGACGAAAGCTTAGTCTTTTGTTCTCTACTGTTCTTACTCTCTGATGATGGGAAGAGCTGAATGTAATGCACGTAGAGGAACATGGACCTCACCTCTCCTTATATAGTGTCCAACTTGTGCCTACCCATTATCAGTGTACAAGTTGGACACTGAATCCTTTGTCAACATGAAGAGTATCAAATCAGTGTACAATATGGACTAAGATTTACAGTGTTAATGTACTAACCTGTAAATGCCTTAATGAACTTACGATTGTGATCCTAACTCATTGATTACATTACTTAAGCACAAACACAATGTGCATGAGTTTAAGTTCCATACTTACAATTATGACAGAAGTGCTTTGATAGGTATTTACCATAACTATGAGCAGATTATAACGTTCATATTAATATGCACCTTACTTTATTAATTATGATAAATACAGATGTAATGGGAAGAGTTCATGAAGTACACATGTCTTATAGCTATGGAGCTCATTGCATGAGAGAAAATATCAAGGTATCGTGACATTGATGAATGGCAAATAACTGTAATAATATAATATTTATTATTATTCAACTATGGTGAATGTATTCATATTATCATTCAAAATTTATATGTAAAGTATATAATTTTGACTATGATTTATAAATAATTATATTTATTTTGAATGTGATGTAATAGCAATGAGATCATAGAAATCACGATCTTTCATCTAGCAGAACAACAAATAGATTTTGATTTTATATTCCAACAAACAGATGCGTTAATTGTTGTCTTCACCAGAATATAATGTCTAAGAATTAATGGTATTTTTTAAATTTTGTTATCGATATCATTCAATTACATTGTTATACGTGAATAGTTTTTTTTTATAATTTTTTTAACTTAAGAACTCGACTACTCTACACCACTCCATACACAAGCGTATTCTATAATGAAGAGAGTGAAGCTACAAGTGCTATGCAAGAAGAGTAATTAAGTCCAGTATTCTTAACATCTATCTATCTATTTATATATATATATATATCTATTTACAATAAATTTTATTTCATAATATTATCCAATTACTTATTTATTCGTTAAAGGAGTTGGACATTCACTACACTGCAAATAATTATGATTGTCTGGTATTTTAGTCTAGATCTTGAAATTTCAAATATGCATTCTATAATAATGTATATATATACTTTAGCTGCAATATATGGGATCTATGATCTCCTTTTATTCACATACTTATGTTTATGTATTAATTAATAGTTAGCTTTATATTCTAGCAGATTACAGTATGGTTCATGCAATGTTATTTGTTGATGCGGCTGATTAGTAAACTTATTCAATTGTATTGATATTAATATCTATCTAATTTGTGGTATGTAATTTAAATCAAAAATTTAAACAATATGAACTATTTCATTCGTGCTATGTAATTTATCTATTTCATTTGTGTACGAAGTAATTGCTTCCATTTGTAAGTACCCCTATTTCATTTGTACTATAATATAATTTCATCATCTCTTATATAATACATTGAGGCTTTTTTTACATCTTTCTTGCCGTCTTTATGTAGCATAAGGTTATACATCTATATTTATATTTTAAAAAAAAAATAATTGGTAATGTTGCAAATATATTACTACCATCATGTTGCAACAATATTTTTTTATTTTTTTACAATAGAAGAAAATAAATTAAATCCTTTGGATATCCCCGCCAATTTAAATCCTAGCAAGTGTCGCTTCTTTTCAATTCCCCTCCATCGTCTCTTTTCATATGTCAACTGTTGTTTATATAAAATTAGACAGTAGCAATCCCTAATATCATAGATCAAGGATTCTTTACATCCAAGGCATTATAATTACTTCTCATAAAAAACCCTAGAAACCAATCACAATCATGGACCCAAGCGCAAGCCGTCCAACAATAAAGAAGATTAGGCGATCTGATTCAATAGCTTCTGCACCTTATCCATCTTCCTCAGATGACTCCACTGCCGCAGTGTGTACATCACTTATAGATCAAGTTCTCCATGAGATTGAGCAACTCCGCCTTGAGATGAACACCGAGTTTGAACACAAAAGAAACGTTCAGATTCATATACCATGTGGAACGTAGACCTCATAATGTGCAAGATGAATGAAATGGCTGTGAAGATTGAGAATCTGGCATCGGCTGTAGAGAAGAAGAAAGAGTGATGCTATGTGTTAGTTCAATTGAATTCAGTTATTATTTTGGTTTTGTCATATATCTAAACTGTGGTGATTTTTGACTCAATGAACTATTTAGTTATATCACTAAAAGTAATTTCTATGTTTTGATATATGCTTTGATTGATACTAGAAAATTTGTGTATGATTGCAGAAGAATTACTAATATTGCATATTATTGTCTAAAACCTTGAAATTTGGTGCCATTAGTACAGGAAAAAAACATGATCTCATAACAGGATCATACAAAGCAATTGTGTTTTGATTGCATTATTTGAGTCATACATTATTTTCTTTGTAGTATAGTATCATGTGATATGAATTAGTTGTTTTACATTGAATGACATAATATTGAGTGCAAGTTGTGGTAAAGAAACACATACTGACACTTGCAATACAGGTCTATGTTTACATGAATATGAGCATATGACATCTTGTTATGACTTGCTTCATTAAGTAGTGTCATATTGATGGAGTATTTTAACTACTATGCTTCTGTTAACTTTCATCAGAAGTTAATATGTCTTCAGTGAACTCAAAATCTTTGTTACTAGGTAAATCAAGGACTATGACTAATTTTATGTGATTGCAATTGTTTATTGACTTTTATGATATTTACTTGGATTCATATTATTTTGATCAATTTCATGCTCACTGTTAATATGATGTGTCTATACATATTTCAAAGGATATACATGAGAAGCATATTTATGTTACTGAAATCGTTGTATTTGGAGATTGTATAGAGACAATAGCAAACGTACATAGGAGTTGTATATAAAAATTGAACCTATTAGACTGTGTTATTCTTATCAATCAATATATCATAGGGACTACTAATATGAATTATGGTTTAATGATAATTGTAACCTTGCAGTTGAAGTATAAAGCATAAGTACCAGATCAGAGTTTTCAGTACTCAAGTAGGTCTGTGTTGCCTCCACAGACCAATTATGTTGCCCCTAAATACAACCCATCACATTTAAAAAGCTAACATTGAAGTTCGCTGCATTATCAGTTACTCTTTAGTTCACTATTAATGCCTTAGTTATCAGATTCTAAAGCAATTTAATATGGTGGAGGTGTCTATACATAATTAGTGATTAGAAAGCAAGTAGATTAATTAAAGAGTGTGAGGTATTGGTGTGTAGGATGCAAGTAATTAAGTGTTTCATATTCCACTTTGATGATTTATTTGTCATATGTTTCCAATTTTTATCTTATGTCATTCGTCGATTATGGGGATGTTTCTTTTGTCTTGATATTTAGGACTGTAGTGTTTAGTCTTTGTGAATGGCCTGTTTTGTTTGATGAGATATGTGAATGACTAATCTTCTTCTTCTTCTTCTTCTTCTTCTTCTTCTTCTTCTTCTTCTTCTTCTTCTTCTTCTTCTTCTTCTTCTTCTTCTTCTTCTTCTTCTTCTTCTTCTTCTTCTTCTTCTTCTCCTCCTCCTCCGTGTGCTTCTCAATTGTCTATTTATGACGGTTTCGATGGTTTGAAAAAGAATTTGGATTCTAAAAATATGGATAAGTTCACCCAAAATGTCTATCTTTAGAAATGAGTTCCGTGTCAAATAACTGTAGCACAAAACTAATCCCTAAGTTACTAAATTCATGGACATTTTGATGTATTGATCATTCAATAGTTTTCTAAACTATGATAATTCATTACAATATTTTTGTTATGTGGTATCCACTATTTATTATTCATAGTAAATTGCAGAGGGGAAAAGATTGGGGGTTTAGTTCAAACATTCTATTTACTTATTCCTTTTCCTACTATTATCGAGTAAAGTATGTTTGTGATTGGTTGATTGTTTGATGTATATGTACTCTGTCCTATGACTTTATTATTTTTAGTCATGTAGTAGAACCACTAAAGTATTTGTTTTGATAATTTTGGATTAAATATGGCTTTGGAAGTTGCTATATGAGCTACTCTTATATAATATTTTTGTATTTGTAGTTTAATTACTGATTTTGAGTGAATAAAGGGTATGTTAGAGTTCTGAATGTAGAATGTATTAATTGAGTTAGAGTATAATTAAGTTGTGTATATTTACTTGCTAATGGTGTACCTAAAGTTGTGGCTGGATTTGTTATCTCATGTTTATGTTCTTGATACTACTTTTAGTCGAAGGTGTAGGAATCAGCTTTTTCATCCAAGTCAGTGGGTCTATTTTTGTTGTATAAAAGAAACACAGGATTATCATGAATGATACTCTGGACTTTACATATGTACATGATGCTTTAATTACAATGTAAGAGCTCAGCTGATGATATTCAATCTTTTTCTAATTAAGAATCACTCCTGTGTTTGTTGAATTACAAAATAGATTTAAGTGATGAGCCTTATTCTCAAGAGAAATATAAGGATTGATGAAATGGTGGAACTATATTCAAGTTGAAGAACATCTTATGAACAAAATCTGAGTCAGTCATCTAATAAATAAATGGTCTAATGTAGTTATGCAATTAGTTTTTGCACACAATCATCTTCGTGTGGATGTATCATTTAAAGATATAACATTGTATGCACCATCTTACTATCATCTAAACAATCTCTCAGGTGTATGAACCTATTTTATTTCACATAGCAATTTAATGCGTCTTCCAATTTAAAATTTGTATTACAATAAGAGTTAAACTTATAGAATTTATTCATATTTCGAAAGAACCGCTAAGGAAGAGATAGATACAATAATTATATCAATCTTTCAATATAAATGAAATAGTACCATTAGTGTCTTGCTATCTCATTGTGAGAATGAATTGAACACTAGAATAGTTATCCCATAAATGGTTCAAATTGTATTACTACTATTGTAGCTATGTTATTACTTATGTCTAAGAATAATTGATATTGTTACCATCCATCAACACAAAATACTTAGCCCATTCAGGGTTCAAATTATTAGGCCTCAAGGTTCGATTGTTAATTGGGTCTATGGGTGAGAATTATATCTCTCATTAACGTTTATAAACACTTCCCTAAATTCTATCGTCATCTCTCTTTTCATTTGGATCAGTACCCTAGATCCCTAGCATACAAACGCTCCTCCGATAAGCACTTTACAATCCGAGCATATCATGGATCGATCAAGGGAAAAGAGATCGTGAAATAATTGGTGTCCAGCAATGTGCTCCCTCTTTTCTCTCCCCTCTCCGATCTTAGTTTGATGAATGGACACAACTTATGTCCACACCATCCGTCGCCAAAATTTTGCGGGACATTCGCCAGTTTGGCTTCAAATGTAGACTAGATTTGACAACCGACTCCACGTTTGTAATCAAACGATGTGGAATATAGAGCATATTCTCTGCACGATGCATGAGAGGGAGAAAATGATAGAAAAATTGGGCAGTATCATCGAGGAGAGAAACAATTGATCCAATTTGATTTCTCATTTCATCTTGATGTTCATCTGTTGCTTTTACTACTGTCTATTTTCTTTGTTATTGTAAACTATGTTTAGATATTTCTTAGTACATAAAAGTTGTGTTTTCTCTTTCTTGTTAAAATTGAATTGGGTTTGAATTCATTGGGGTGATGCTCAGTTTCAAATTACCTCAATTTTCCAATCAATTTTGTTATGATGGTATATGATTTATTGATGTTTTTGTCTATTATGCATCAGCTGTGTTTAATATTATGAACAAATATGTCCATTTTCGTTTGTTTTCTTGTCACAGAATACCATTTTGATATTATTCAGATGAAAACAATAAGCATTGCCATGAAGTTGTACTACATCTATTTTAAGAGAGCTCCACCTCTCTTTATTGATTAGTCTAATCATGTTGTTGGTTGCTTAGATTAACAAACTTTGTGTCAGAATTGAAGATTACTTAATTTAAGGTTGAAAACATCTGTTACTAGATGATGATAGATATAATTACGCTTTGTATTGCCATCGACTTTAGTTGGATACATGGCACAATAACTAACACATTCAAAACTACAAATATATGTATATGTAAATCTGGTTGTAGACAGGTGATCACATAAACCTGTATAATTATACCACAATACAAAATTAGTATAATTTGGATGTACATAGATCTCAATCTTGCAAAATATATTATATATGATGTGCATATAAGCTATCTATGGTTGTAGCCCTCTAAAGCTGTTTTTGATCTATGGTGGATTATTGTAAGATATAATAAAACTTCATGTTAACGTCGCACATGTAGCAATATTAAGTAGTACTCATCATCTGTCCCTATCTCATTTTTTCTTTATGGCAATTGACTGAAACTCCCTTATACTTGCTTTTTATGATCTTACATGAATAAAATTTTCATTTGCATAATATCCACTATATCAACTGGTGATAACTAACAATCATTCATTGATGACCTTTGTTTGCTCCATTGAGATATTTGTTTTCCAGTGATTATCAAGAAATGATATGGCTTAGCTAAAACTTTTTGCTTTGTTTGCTATAAGACCTGCCTTATTGCTGGTATTATTTCCTAAAACGTAGGACTATAAATAGTAGTATTATCCATCCAGCATCCTCTGAAAATAGTTCAACAAATTGGCATGTTGATGGTGATGTGTGTCACATCCAGCTCTAAGTTGGAAGTCTTATACACCAGATTACAACGTTGATGAAGGTCGACTAGATTAAAGCTGCACAAAAATTATCACTACAAGAAATTAACATTTTAGTGACAAAACAATATGTGACCAACATGATTTGTCACTTATAGGTGCTTTTAGTGACAATTTTTTCTTTTTTGTCACCTAAATATTTTCATTACAAAGTTAAATTTAGAATATGTTTACATGACAAAACTTTGAGAATCGGTGACAAATATTTGTCACTTATGTCTTAATTGGATAATTGAATTCCCGTAAATGGCCTTTCATTATACCCAGTGTACCTTAGAGGGATAATTACGTAAAAAAGATCCCAAAATGCAAGTACTTATGTTCTCCAACTGCTCCACGGATGAAAGTTAAAACTTGTGTTGTTCTACATCAAGGCTTTGCCTGAGATCATCGATCTCTAAAACAAGAGGATCCATCCACAATCTCGGCTTTAATTTCACAACGATGTCGCCTTCAGTTCCTTCTCCTTATGTGGCGCCAGTCGCCTCACTTCCATCGCCGGAGGGTTCATCGACGTCATCGCCGTCACGATTTTGTTTGGGTCCTCATCTCCATGTACCCTCTATTGCACTCGGATGCTATCCAACCCTTATTTCCAACGATCAGATTGTCGTTCCGAACCAAAATATCTGGCCCGATTTCGGTCGTCGGTCCAATTGAGATCAAAACCCCGCAAGTCTTCGAGTGCTTCTCCTTGTCTCGCCTCCTCTACTCATTGTACGTACTCTCTCTCTCTCTCTCTCTCTCTATATATATATATATATATATATATAGTCGATATTGTGTTCTTGGGAGTGTAAGTAATTTTTACTACCAGTCTATTGTATAATAGAGATTGAAGTCGTCGCACGTCCATGGTTGGTCTAAACTTACAAGCGGTTTTAATCCATTTGTGAAAGAAAGGGGGCTCCGAGTAGAAGATGTTTTCATATTTGAGCTCGTGGAAGTGAGTGACCCTGTGTAGCATGTACACATATTTAGATATTGATTAGGAAAAGTTTGTGTCATCATTTAGCCACGACGAGGATAATTATTACCTTTCGACTTATTGATGAAATATTGTCTTGCATTCTAGTACAATGTCCAAGTATCTGGATATTCAAGGCTAGCTGTGATCTTAATTTTCTGTTGTGGTATGAAAACTTTTGTTTGTATGTTAAGTTGCATTTTATGCATGTTGTGTGAAAGGACCCAACCCCGATTTAGCTCCCTAAACCGGAATCGAACCCCTTCGAAAACACGAACCAACAAAAACTTTTCGAAATTTGGACAGAGTTTCGTTACTAGCGTAGAGTTACCATTACCTGCACGCGGAAAATACACTTCATCCTATGCCACAAAAAGCAAACCGTGGGCACCAATCCCATCCGGATTTCTCGATATCACAACAGCAAAGTAAACAATACATATAATAGTACTTTACTGAAATCCGGGTTTAAAATCGTATAACATATTCCACAGAAAGCTCAGAGCGACATCTAATACATAACCATATACGTATACCACAGTAGGTAGAACAATAAACATACTGGATGAAACAAGATTGCTCGAGCACTATGCCTCCGACCACGACGTGCGACACCAGAGCCTGAACTGCAAACTGGGCACGGAAACCGAAAAGCCCAGGGGAAAGACATAAAACACGTTAGAGTGAGTGGACGAAAATAAATGTCTTTCACCAGTTGATATATATGTTATAAAAACATATGCGAGTCGAAATATAAATAAATCAAATCAAATAGTTTACGAGGAGACGCTGACTCCAACTCGTAAACAGAGCATGCATAGAAAGTATCACGGGGTCACCCATGGACACGTCCGTGCTAGTATAGTCAGAATCACGGAGTCCTTGACTACCACGTGATTCATAGCCAGAAAGGCCTCGGTTCTGGGGTACTGCCCCTCGCCGGTCAGGTAGGGGTACTGCCCCTCCTGGTGGCCTACCATCGGGGATCAGCCGAGAGACAAGTGTATCGATACAACAATGTAACCACGACTGTACTCTGTGTAAACCAAATCATAAACAATTCGATGCAAATGCATGAAACAGCATAAAAGTGTATGCATGTTCGTATACGTATATCCGTATAAACATATTCGTATAATCATAAACACATGCTTATATAATCATAATCTCGTATGAAATCTCATGCTCGTAAAACCATAATCATGCTGCATGCTCAAGTTCATAAAACATATATAAAAAAAACACTCGCAAGATTTCCGTGAAAAGAAATTGTCCACTCACAGACTGGCGTAACGCGTATCGCGTTAACCCGTGATCCGGCGGAATGCCCCTCGCCAAATGAATGATCACGAACACTGAATATTCACAATGTCCAATATTCAAAATCATAATCCGACAATACAAATCAAACCACGAGAAACCACCGTTCTCGGAAACAGATAATTCAAAGTCGACGAATCGTCGAAAATCCGTATATACCACCTCAATACCTCTCTTTACGTTCGGACGCTCAACTCGAAAAACGAACCTCCCCACTGCGATCGGGGCGCGATTTCGAGTCAAATGACATGCGACTTGTCGAAAGTCAAAAAGTCAACCCTGACCGTTGACCGCCGCCGTTGACCGCCGTCCACGGCGGCGCCACTGTTGACCGGAGAATTTCACGGCGGGGCAACCTCTATTCCACTCAAAATCCTGCACTGAGCAACTTTCATAACTGCAAGAAAGGCCAATTCTCACTCTAACACATCCAATTTCATGTAAAACCGAAATGATTCACAAATTTCAAACCCAAAATTCTCAATCCACAAATCGAATTAGAACACCATGTTTTTATGGTTAGAATCACCTTGAAGAGGGCTACAAAACCCAGTCCTTGTTTGAGCTCAACTCGGCCCGAATCAAAAGTCACCATGAAACCCAAAAACCTTGAACTTTGCTTCAAGTTTTTTCTCTCCACCGTGAGCTCCACCACAAGAGGAGGCCGGGGCTAGACTTGTGAGGTTGGGACGAGGAGAACAAGATAGGAACCAAGCCACGGGGTGGCCGGAAAGCACCGTCGCCGGCGAAGCCGTGAACGCCACCGTCAAGCTCCACTTCAACTCGGTCAAACCGAGTTGACCAAGGTCAAACTCCATAATTTCAGTTTTGACTTTCCCCTTTTAGCAGGTTACTATTTAAAGCTTTCCCAAAACGGAAACTTCATGTTTATCCATTTCGACCAACTTTAAACACGCGTAACTTTCTCGTCGTAACTCCGATTCCGATAAATCTCGCGGCCACGAACTCGTCTCGACATATTCTTCCAATATCACCCGAAGTCAAACACATCGGCCAAACGGATACAAAGTCAACCCTTCGAACCAACACACATTAAATCGACTACACAATTAACAATCGGCAAAATTCGCAACTAATTCTTCGTAACTCAAAATCATGCTCCGGAAGTTCCCACGAACTCGAAATTAAATTCTGAACAACTTCCATGAAGAAGCCGAAAACATATTCTCGTTCGGTAATTTAGTCGCGAGCAAGCCTGCCAGTTAAATCCGTTTCCGTCGAAACTTCAAATATTCATAATTAATTCCTCGGTCATCCAAATAACGATCCGGAACCGCCCACGAACTCGTAATCACACGCACAACAACCCTTGAGAAGAGACTCAGCTCCAATTCTCGGCCAATAATCAAGTCGTTAACAAACTCTGGCGAGCAAATCCGTTATCGGAAATCCACGTCGATACACTAACTCGCGAATTGAGCTGATTCCACTACTGATTCTGTTCTGGGTCGTCACAAATCCACCCCCCTTAGAAAAATTTCGACCTCGAAATTTCCGAGTCTGCCGACTACAAGGTAGGAGCACTGCCTCTGCATACTGCTCAACTCACCAACGGCAATCTCAACTGAACAACTCTGATCACAAACTCCACAATAGGAGATAATTCTGTGTTGGAATCCCTGTACCCTCAAATCACAAGTCTGGACTGGCTCACACAATCGCCAAGTGTTCCTACATAAGGAACAAATAGGGTACACAACACAAAGCAAAACTGAAACATAGTTCCGCCACACGGAACACATCACACATAAAAGCCAACACTATAGGCGATGCCGAACCACACGGCATAACACAAACTCGCCTATGGCCACACACGGATCAAAATAACATAGCAAATCTCAACTCAATCTGCACACATCAACATAACTCAAATATCGAACTCGAGCAATAATCAACCCCATTTCCGCTAATCTGACAATTTGTGGTAACACATTCCACACAATCAGATCAATGCCAATTTAAACTCAAACTAAACTCGCACCAACACAATGGAGTACAACATCGTTCCTCAAAACGACATCACGCAACGTCAATACCATAGTGATCAACAAATTGATACTGCAAGCAATCTCGAACATGTGAAATTGCTGATCCCGAATCTTCCGGAACTGCAATACTGAGGTCCACAATATGCCCTCCAAGGTCTGAATAGTCCTCGAAGATCGCTCACCAATCTGAGGACAAGGACCGGTACTAACTCGTAATCTGGTCCCCAATGCTCGCGGCAAAGCTCGCCAACACATAGTCATAGCTGATCACCTCGATCGGCGAACTGGGACACAGGTACACCACGTAAATGGTCAATCTCCGTCAAACACCGCTATACCAGCTTGCCACTGAAATCATCACCGAAAGTACAAAGAAATGTACCAAGTTCACCAAACGGTCACAAAGGCCTGACAACTGGTACCACAAACCAAAGTGTACACATACACACACACTCATAGCAACAACCGCCACGTCTAACCGGAAATCTCAAATGGCTGACACTTCTCGGCAAATCTTTGCCTCCAAGCCATCACCAGTCGATGAATGTGGCATCAGCACACACAAGCTGCTACTTGCTCTTCATGTTGCGTTACGAATAGTAAAATCAAATTATCTGATACATCTCCGTACCACTAGCGCCAAACACGCGCAAAATCATGAGCCTCAGCATCATCACACACTCACTCAGTTTCCGTAGCGCACAACTCGGCTAACACAGAAACTCGAGCCACACACACACATATAATACTGAAATCCGGACTCTCGACTGAATGCATCAGCAACAACATCATCCCAAACGGATGGTCAAAGTACAACCACTAGCCTTCCTCGAACAAATTCAAAGGTGTAGCCATAGTCGTTAATTGACTCCATCCATCGACACTGCCTCAAGCCCAAACCTGGCCGAAAATGTAAGTGGATGTAACTCAAGTAATCAGTGCACATCCTACACTGCGCTGCACGCCGTAGTAGTAGTGTCTCGAACTCTCTGATGCCAACACAAACATAGCTACTCCCAAATCATACACAGGATACGTAGCTACATAAGGTTTCCGCTGCCCAAAACCATGAGCCACCGTTCTGCTACACAGCATCAAAGCACAACCAAATCCAAACCTCGATGCATCGCCGTAACTCACGACCACGAACTCACCACGATCGTCAGGTAAGGTCAAAACCGAAACAACGGTCAACCATCCTGCAGGAGTAAGTAACTCTTCTCGCGTGCATCGAACCACTCAAACTTGACGCCTTCTTCGTCAATCCGGAAAGTGAAGTGGCAATCCGGGAAAATCCTGCACAAGCCGACGATAAAAGCCTGCCAAACCCAAGAGACTATTGATCTCTGGTACAATAGTAGGGCAACCGCAAATCAACACGGCTTCAAACTAGTCAGGATCCACGCCAACTCCCTCGGATAGCATCACGTGACCCAAAACCTTCACGCTAATCGACCAAAATTCACACTGGCTGAACTTCGCAAATACCTGGTCATCTCGCAAAGTCCACAAAGTCGCTCACATTTATTTCAGGTACTGGCCCACACTCCTGGAATACATCAGGACATTGCCAACAAACATGACCGCAACTCGTCCAGAATCCGTCTGAACACATGGTCCATCAAGTCCACACGATCTACGGGGACATTGGTCAACCAACAACGTGACCAAGAACTCCTGATGCCCGCACCGAGATCTAAAAATTGTCCAAACCACAACTGACTCATCGAACCTCAACGGATGGTATCCGGACCCGAAATCAACCTTCGACAAGACTGAAGTTCTCGCGAGCTGAACGAACCACTCGCTAGTCCGAAGCGAAGGATACTCACTCTCCTCTGAAGCGAATCAAGCTTCCGGTAGTCAGTGCACCATCGCGACGATCAATCCATCATCCGTACACACAATGCATGAGCACACCACGCAAACACGCGGGATCGCATGAAATCTCCTGAAACCTCCTCCAGCAACTCCTGGAGTCGAAACTGTAGCTCCATCAGCTCCGCTGGCTCCGAACGACAAAACGTCGGTAAACTGAGTCCAGCGCCTGGTACAAGCTCAATGGTGTAATCGGTCTCCCGAACTGGAGGAACACCTGGTAACTCCTCCGATACACATCTGGAAACTCGGGAACCACCACAAAGTCACCAATGTCGGGCACAGCAACCGTAGTATCCACAATATAAGCTAAACATACAACACAACTCGTCTCCACCATCCGCTCGACCATCACCGCGAAACAGCATCTCGGGGAAATCTGGTCGTCGAAACACAACCTCCTTCTCGAGGTACTCGAACACAGCCAAATGCATCGTTAGTAAGTCCATACGCATAGTCACATCAAAACCATGATGTCCAGCTATAACAGATCTGCGGCTAACACATAACCTCCAACAAAGATCTCGCAACCTTCGGATGGATACAACACTCTCCAAAACCTCGGAAGTGGAGATGCAGGTACAATAGCCATGGATATGAAACAATAGTTACCTCGGAGAAAAGTCTGTCCTCAAAACAAGGTCATGGCACGAACCCCAACATGCCCAATTAGCCGCCCACGTCAATTGCGACTTGCTGATTAACTCACCAAAAGGGTACATTAGTCAAACCTCAGGAATAGCAACACGACCTCCTCGTGAACACTGAGCTGTCGAACCGCCAACACAGCTGGTTGAGGGCGCTCTCTCGTAACGTGACCCTCCTGACCACCGAAACAGCAACTGAGAGTGCTCCACAAACACATGTCACCGCAACACCTGCTGCGTGAAAGGATCACCAACGATCACCCAAACTCATGCCACAGGAGCAAGTCCGCTACACTGTGATTTCCGCCATCATCAAACGGATAAGCGCAGGATCCTCAACGTAATCGAAAAGACCACAGCCTGATGAAATCACTGATCCCAAAATGTCGGAACTCAACCTCATCAAAACATCTCGACTGAATCCATTTGCCTCAAATCATCACATCGAAAACCGTACACATCTTTCCCTCACAATAACCTCGCCGCTGAGTGCAACACACTAAGCTCCTCACGGTAAACTCGAGGCACATCAATCAGACTCTCTCTGATGCTCAGGTTCAACCTCACCTCGAACCTCGTGCCCTGCTTCCTTTGAAGCCAGATAACACGTGCAAACAGGAACAATCATGTAAACAACGCATCTCTGCCTCAGGTGGGTAAACACTCCACATTCTAATGCTGGGTAGCCTGATAACACCATTACCGTATACACAACACCCAGAATGTAGGCCGTGGAGTCGCAACCGGAACTCACACAATAACAGCCCACCAAACACAATAATATGAATCAGGCAAACACCACTGCCACAAATCTCAGCCCTGAGGCAACAAATAGATGCTCATATACACATACAACCAGGCAAACCGTGCCACACAGTCCACAGAACTCTAAATACCCATCCAAATCCGCAGTTCACTGGAAAATCACGCGTCGATTGATCCTCAACAGGATCCACAACCGAAACGACACGGAAAGCACGTCAGGAGGCATCCTAATGAATACAATATCGTTCACAACAAGTGGAACGTAATCATGGAACTTCAAATATTTGAAAGTATACAACACCCGGAATTTGATGATTATCCGCCGGCCGGTCGGGTCACCATTCCAGACATGCTGTACATTCTCAAATACCCTTAGTAAACACGACTACAGAAGTCTACAGAACCTATAACCTAATGCTCTGATACCAAGCTGAAAGGACCCAACCCCGATTTAGCTCCCTAAACCGGAATCGAACCCCTTCGAAAACACGAACCAACAAAAACTTTTCGAAATTTGGACAGAGTTTCGTTACTAGCGTAGAGTTACCATTACCTGCACGCGGAAAATACACTTTATCCTATGCCACAAAAAGCAAACCGTGGGCACCAATCCCATCCGGATTTCTCAATATCACAACAGCAAAGTAAACAATACATATAATAGTACTTTATTGAAATCCGGGTTTAAAATCGTATAACATATTCCACAGAAAGCTCAGAGCGACATCTAATACATAACCATATACGTATAGCACAGTAGGTAGAACAATAAACCTACTGGATGAAACAAGATTGCTCGAGCACTATGCCTCCGACCACGACGTGCGACACCAGAGCCTGAACAGCAAACTGGGCACGGAAACCGAAAAGCCCAGGGGAAAGACATAAAACACGTTAGAGTGAGTGGACGAAAATAAATGTCTTTCACCAGTTCATATATATGTTATAAAAACATATGCGAGTCGAAATATAAATAAATCAAATCAAATAGTTTACGAGGAGACGCTGACTCCAACTCGTAAACAGAGCATGCATAGAAAGTATCACGGGGTCACTCATGGACACGTTCGTGCTAGTACAGTCAGAATCACGGAGTCCTTGACTACCACGTGATTCATAGCCAGAAAGGCCTCGGTTCCGGGGTACTGCCCCTCGCCGGTCAGGTAGGGTTACTGCCCCTCCTGGTGGCCTACCATCGGGGATCAGCCGAGAGACAAGTGTATCGATACAACAACGTAACCACGACTGTACTCTGTGTAAACCAAATCATAAACAATTCGATGCAAATGCATGAAACAGCATAAAAGTGTATGCATGTTCGTATACGTATATCCGTATAAACATATTCGTATAATCATAAACACATGCTTATATAATCATAATCTCGTATGAAATCTCATGCTCGTAAAACCATAATCATGCTGCATGCTCAAGTTCATAAAACATATATAAAAAAAAACTCGCAAGATTTCCGTGAAAAGAAATTGTCCACTCACAGACTGGCGTAACGCGTATCGCGTTAACCTGTGATCCGGCGGAATGCCCCTCGCCAAACGAATGATCACGAACCCTGAATATTCACAATGTCCAATATTCAAAATCATAATCCGACAATACAAATCAAACCACGAGAAACCACCGTTCTCGGAAACAGATAATTCAAAGTCGACGAATCGTCGAAAATCCGTATATACCACCTCAATACCTCGCTTTACGTTCGGACGCTCAACTCGAAAAACGAACCTCCCCACTGCGATCGGGGCGCGATTTCGAGTCAAATGACATGCGACTTGTCGAAAGTCAAAAAGTCAACCCTGACTGTTGACCGCCGCCGTTGACCGCCGTCCACGGCGGCGCCACTGTTGACCGGAGAATTCCACGGCGGGGCAACCTCTATTCCACTCAAAATCCTGCACTGAGCAACTTTCATAACTGCAAGAAAGGCCAATTCTCACTCTAACACATCCAATTTCATGTAAAACCGAAATGATTCACAAATTTCAAACCCAAAATTCTCAATCCACAAATTGAATTAGAACACCATGTTTATATGGTTAGAATCACCTTGAAGAGGGCTACAAAACCCAGTCCTTGTTTGAGCTCAACTCGGCCCGAATCAAAAGTCACCATTAAACCCAAAAACCTTGAACTTTGCTTCCAGTTTTCTCTCTCCACCGTGAGCTCCAGCACAAGAGGAGGCCGGGGCTAGACTTGTGAGGTTGGGACGAGGAGAACAAGATAGGAACCAAGCCACGGGGTGGCCGGAAAGCACCGTCGAAACGCCACCGTCAAGCTCCACTTCAACTCGGTCAAACCGAGTTGACCAAGGTCAAACTCCATAATTTCAGTTTTGACTTTCCCCTTTTAGCAGGTTACTATTTAAAGCTTTCCCAAAACGGAAACTTCATGTTTATCCATTTCGACCAACTTTAAACACGCGTAACTTTCTCGTCGTAACTCCGATTCCGATAAATCTCACGGCCACGAACTCATCTCGACATATTCTTCCAATATCACCCGAAGTCAAACACATCGGCCAAACGGATACAAAGTCAACCCTTCGAACCAACACACATTAAATCGACTACACAATTAACAATCGGCAAAATTCGCAACTAATTCTTCGTAACTCAAAATCATGCTCCGGAAGTTCCCACGAACTCGAAATTAAATTCTGAACAACTTCCGTGAAGAAGCCGAAAACAAATTCTCGTTCGGTAATTTAGTCGCGAGCAAGCCTGCCAGTTAAATCCGTTTCCGTCGAAACTTCAAATATTCATAATTAATTCCTCGGTCGTCCAAATAACGATCCGGAACCGCCCACGAACTCGTAATCACACGCACAACAACCCTCGAGAAGAGACTCAGCTCCAATTCTCGGCCAATAATCAAGTCGTTAACAAACTCTGGCGAGCAAATCCGTTATCGGAAATCCACATCGATACACTAACTCGCGAATTGAGCTGATTCCACTACTGATTCTGTTCTGGGTCGTCACATTGTGGTTTATAGTATTGGCAATGCATATTGAAATAATTAGTGGTAGCATTACCCAAGATCGAAAGCAACCGAATTATGATGCAATGGGTTAGGTCCACTTACTTTTTCTTTTGTTAATTTTGAATCTCACACCGGGTAAATCCTTAATCCTTCCCCCTCTTACTAAGACTACAAAATGTTCTTGTAAATTATGGCCAATACCAGGTATATGCAAGCAGGATAACTTATATGTTGTTCTATATCTCCATGAATCTAGGAACTTTTTCTTGCATTGTATCATTTGGTCTACGTACCGGAACTGATAACATTCGAGATTATGCAGGATTATACACAAAATATCCTTTTTTGGCTCTCTCTTTAGCCCTATACTTAATTAACCCGCATTAATGATTAATAATAATAATAATAAATAAAAAGAAAAAGGAAAAAAAAAAAGGAATATCAAAAATTTGAGTGGCTGAAGCTGAAGCAGCTACTTTCGAAGTAACAGAAAGAAAAGCAACAACTGGAGTGGGAGAGTTAGAGTCGAAAAGAGGATTAATGGGTGGCTCCGCGATTTCTTATGGGCACAAGCATCTCAAGTAATTCAGTCCTAGGCATTATTTTTTTCTTACAAAAAAAATAAGAAATACTCATGGTAACCCTCCGAGCAGATGAAATTAGTAATATTATCCACGAACGTATTGAACAATATAATCGAGAGATAATGATTTTAAACACCGGTACTGTACTACTAAGCAAGGGATCATGACATCAAGACATCATTGAGGGAGTGAATATAATTTTCCAAGGAATAGGATAAGAAGATTGCATGAAAGATACAGCTAGCTAGCGAAAAGGAAATATCTAGTGTCAATTTTTTTTTGTAATGCCATTATGGTCTGCACCTTAAGATATCATACTTCCGATCATATATTCAAATTTTTATTTGAGTTGAATTGCAATTCATTAAGCATTGGGTTTTGAGTTTTGTGCAGTGACAATTCTGGCATGGCAGTCGCTTGTGAGCAAAATTTCAATTGTGAGGTTTATAAATTTGAACATAGAAGTGTGCTTGAGAATAAAAACTAGTAATTTCAAACTCAAACTGAACCAAATCTGTAATGGTTTACCACTCCATTTTTTTCCAGGATTATCTGTGTTAGCAATGGAGAATGACAGAATGTCCTCTTATTACTCACTATTTTGTTTCTCTTTTTCCAGCAGATGAGCCAATCAATGATGTATGTTACTGTTAAGTTCAATTTTTAAACTTCATTTAAAAGTTCGTATAACCTTATTTCACATTTCAGTAATCTTATGTTATTTTCACATGTTTCTTCTGAACATGGAACTGACTCTTATTCAGCAACTTTTCCTATGCCTAATTTGTGACGACCCGAACCAGAATCTGTAGCGTATTCGGCACGATTCACGAGTTTGAGTATAGTCGCAGTTTTTCGATATATATGTGGTTCGTCGACTTTATTCGCGACTATGTTTTCGGTCGAGAATTTGAGTTGAGTGTCTTCACGGAAGTTGTAGAGTACGTGATTTTGAGCTTGTGGGCAGTTCCGGAAGATTTTTCTGATAACCGAGGAATATTTTATGATTACTTGAAGTTTCAGTTTCCGAAGACTTTATCCGATTGTTTCGAGCTTATCCGAATCATTTCGTATATTCATTTCGGACCGTCGATCGACCCGAGGTGCGAGTATAAATATCGGAATAGTCGAGAATTAGTCGTAAAAGCATTGACTGACGTTGACCGGATTTTGACTTTCCAAAACTGGAAAGTTGACCAGTTGACCGAAGAGGAAAGTTTCCTCTTTGAGCTTCACCATCCGACGACCTATTTTCCGGCCACCTCCGGCCAAACGAAGGGTAAGGTTTTCTTCCCCTCTTGATTTCGAGTGGTTTAGTGTTTGGTTTGGTAAAAATTGATGGTGTTTTCATCGAGTTCGAATCGGGCCGAAATGTGGTGGTTCGACGGTGATGGTGACGGTGGTTCTGGTGAATTTCGAGGGTGGAGTCATTGGGGTTTCGGTTCCCCTAGCTTAGGTGATGCTCCTTAAGTGATTTATTTTGGAATTGGTTAAGGTATTGTTCGAACCCGATTAGGTTTTCCGGCGAGTTTTCCGATTTGATTTTGGCTGTAATTGGAAGGGTTCCGTTTGGATTCGGCCTTGAGGGTAGAAGAGAAAGTGGTTCGCCTGGTTATGGTCTTGAATTCTGGAGTTTTTGACCGTGAAATTCCACTGTTGACGGCGTGCCGCCGCCGGCGGCGGCGGTCAACGGCGGAGCTCCGGCCAAAAGTTGACTTTTCAGATTTCGACGTTTTTAATGTCGTTTTTCTCGAAATCGCGCTCTGATTATCGTCCAGAGGTTTTCGGGTTGATTTGGTTAGCCGATTTTCAGTCGAGGTTTCGAGTGGGAATTTCGAGAATTTCGTTTATCGTTTTGTACTGCATTGCATATTTCCAGGAACGGTTGGTTTCCGTGATTCAGTACAGGGTTGTGGACTATGATATTGATCAGTTATGTTTTGTGAATATTCAGGAGATCGAGATCGGGATCGTGATCGTGCTACAGGCGAGGGATTTTCCGCTGGACCACGAGATTAGCGCGAGTGCGCGTTTTGCTCACCTGTGAGTGGACAATTTCTGTTCACGGAAATGATTGCGAGTCTTTTTATATGATTTATGAACTTGAGCATGCTTACGAGAACGTGATTTATATGAGCATGTGTTATACGATTATATTACGTATATGTTGTTTATTGCATTTGCATCGATTTGGTTATGATTTGGTTTACACAGAGTACAGTTGCAGTTATGTTGTTGTATCGATACACACGCATCCCGGCTGATCCCCGAGGGTGCCTACCAGGGGGAATCTGTACCTTGTGCCGATGTAGTTCCGGGTGGGTACAGATATCTGTTTCTTGTGCCGATGTAGTTCCGGGTGGAAACAGATACCCTGACCTGAGGCCTTTCTGGCTAGAATCACGTGTGGGTCTGGGATCCCGTGATTCGAACTGTACTAGCACGGACGTGTCCATGAGTGACCCCGTGGGATTTTTACTTGCATGCTCTGTACGCTGGAGGATTATGGTTTTACCTCGTGTACTTGATTATTTTTATTTACCTAGACTCGCATATGTTATTCTATACATATATATATATATATCAAATGGTGAAAGACATTTATTTCGTCCACTCACTCTAACGTGTTTATTGTCTTTCCCCTGGGCTTTTCGGTTTCCGTGCCCAGTTGCAGTTCAGGTTTGGTGTTTTCACGTCGCGGTTTGGAGGCTAGTGATCAGAGTTACCTGTGCTTTCCAGTAGGTTTTTGTTTCGCCTACTGATGTGTATATTATATATATGTTACTCTAGAGGTCGCTCTGATACTTGTTTATACGGATTTTTCTCGGATATTTATACATATACTATAGTATGATTACTGTTTATGATTTATATTGATGTTGAGAACTCCGGATGGGATTGGTGCCCACGGTTTGGCTTTTGTGGTATAGGATGAAGTGTTTATTTCTGGGTGCAGGTTTATGTAATTCCACGATAGTAACGAAACTCTGCCGAAATTTTGAAAAGTTTTTGTTGGTTCGTATTTTCAGAAGGGGTTCGATTCCGGTTTAGGTATCTGAATCGGGGTTGGGTCCTTTCAGCTTGGTATCAGAGCCTTAGGTTGTCAGATTTTGTAGACTCTTGTAGTTGTGACGCTTAGGATATTTGAGTTTGTACAGCACGACTGGAGTGATGACCCGACTGGCCAGTGGTACTCATCAATACTTCGGGTGTTGTGTGTTCTCAAATATCTGCGGTTTCATGATTACGTTCCTTCTGCTTGTACCTAATGCTTGTCTTGTATCAGTAGGATGCCTCCTCGACGTGGTCCCCGTGTTGATCGGGATGTGGATCCTGATGAGGATCGCCGAACGCGCGACTTGCTGATGCGAGTGCTGCGTTTGGAGGAGCGTTTTGACCCTGTGGTCAAGGCTCGCACTGCTGGTGCTACTGTGTTTTCGGGTTCAGTTGATCCAGAGATATGCGAGGCATGGTTGGTTCAGATTGAACGTGTTTGTGAGCGTCTGCAGTATACACCTGAGCAGATGACAGTGGCCGCAGTTGGGTTACTTGAGGGTGATGCATACTTTTGGTGGGTTAGCACCGACAGAGTTCCAGTGGATACTCCGTGGACTTTGTTTCGTGTTCTGTTTATGCGGAGGTACTTTAATCAGGCTACCCAGCAGCGTAGGTACGAGGAGTTTACGAACTTGAGGCAGGGCAGTTTGTCTGTACTTGAGTATCGGGATCGGTTTACCCGTTTGTCTCGTTTTGCGCGGGATATGGTGGCTACAGAGGAAGCCAAGTGTCGCAGGTTTGAGCTGGGATTGAATTTGAATATCAAGGCGACATTGACTACGATGCCTCGGAACAAATTTGATGAGTTTGTTAGTGCAGCTCTCCGAGGCGAGGATATTGAGCATGAGAGACAGCAGCGGTACCAGCCGAGGCGGTTTGAGGAAGGTGGACCGAGTCAGGGGCCTTCAAAGAGGCAGAGTTCTGATACTTCCGGTTCAGCTTCATCCTCAGGCGGTGGATCTGATCGATCACCAGCTAGTGCATCGAGGCAGAGGCAGAGATGGAGGGGAGATAGACCGCAGTGACCACAGACTAGTGGGAGTTCTAGTAGTTCTAGTTATCCTCGACGTACCGGTGGCACGTTTACTGTACCGAGGGAGTACCAGTTATGCAACCGTTGTAACAGGTATCATTATGGTTCTTGTCAGCTGGTGTCTACCCTTTGTTATCGTTGTGGCCAGGAGGGTCACTTTGCGAAAGATTGTCTCCAGCCTATTGGTGGGCAGGCGGCCCAGAGTTCCGAAGGAGAGCGAGGTGCCACTTCGGGAGCTCGACCAGCACAGTTTGCAGGCTGGGGTAGGCAGCAGGGACAGGCCCAGGGAGGACGACCAGTCGGACAGGCGAGGGTTCATGCTATGACTCTACGTGAGGGCAGAGCATCACCGGAGGTCGTTATCGGTACGTTACATGTCTTTGGTATTCCAGTAGTTGCATTGTTAGATCCAGGTGCCACACATTCATTCATATCATTTAGACTGTCATCATTAGCTAGGTACCAGCATCTCCACTTCCGGGGTTGTGGAGAGTGTTGTATCCGTCAGGTGAGGTTGTGAACATCGGTTGGGTTTACAGAGATTGTGAGGTGTTTATTGATGGTCATGGTTTAGCTGCTCATTTGTTGTTACTCGATATTGTGGATTTTGATTTAATCTTGGGTATGGACTTCTTGGAGTCACACTGGGCTATGTTTGACTGTCACAGGAAGGAGGTCGCGTTTCAATGACCAGGGTTACCCGAGATACTGTTTCGTGGCGAGAAGAACACTTCACTACCGTGCTTGATTTCCGCGATGAAGGCGGATCGGTTGATGAAGAATGGTTGTGTCGCTTACTTAGCCCATGTTGTGGACACTACAGCTGCAGTGCCGGATCTTGCTAGTATTGAGGTTGTGTCTGAGTTTTCGAATGTGTTTCCAGCGGAGTTACCTAGTATACCCCCTGTGCGGGAGATTGATTTTACCATTGAGTTGTTTCCAGGTACAGGACCGATTTCTCAGACACCGTACCGGATGGCGCCTGCGGAATTGAAGGAGTTGCAGATCCAGCTCCAGGAGTTGTTAGAGAAGGGATTCATTTGACCGAGTGTTTCTCCGTGGGGTGCTCCAGTGTTGTTTGTGCGGAAGAAGGATGGGTCCATGCGTTTGTGCATCGACTATCAGAAGCTAAATCAGGTTACAGTGAGGAACAGGTATCCGTTGCCGCGGATTGATGACTTGTTTGATCAGCTGAAGGGTGCATCAGTCTTTTCGAAGATTGACCTTCGATCCGGATATCACCAGTTGAGGATCCGAAATTCAGATGTAGTTAGGACAGCATTCAGGACGCGGTATGGGCACTATGAGTTTTTGGTTATGCCGTTTGGGTTAACCAACGCCCCTGCAGCTTTCATGGACCTGATGAATCAGGTGTTTAGACGTTTCCTGGACAAGTTCGTGATTGTGTTCATTGACGATATTTTGATCTATTCCAGGAGTGTGGGCCAGCACAAGAAGCATCTGCGAGTAGTATTGCGGACTTTGCGGGACCATCAGTTGTTTGAAAAGTTTAGCAAGTGTGAGTTCTGGTTAGATAGTGTGAAGTTTCTGGGCCACGTGATTTCTGCCGAGGGAGTCAGTGTTGATCCTGACAAGATCGAGGCCGTGTTGAATTGGAGTAGACCTACTACTGTGCCAGAGATCCGGAGTTTCTTGGGGTTAGCAGGTTATTACCGACGGTTTGTGCAGGATTTCTCTCGGATTGCTACACCACTGACCAGGTTGACGAAGAAGGGCGTCAAGTTTGAGTGGTCTGATACGTGCGAGGAGAGTTATTTGCTCTTGAAGGAGAGATTGACTACCGCACCGTTTCTGACATTGCCAGACGACAGTGGTGAGTTTGTTGTGTACAGCGATGCGTCGAAGTTGGGGCTTGGCTGTGTGTTGATGCAGCATGGTAGAGTTGTGGCCTATGGTTCCAGACAGCTGAAACCGCATGAGGTCAACTATCTGACGCATGATTTAGAGTTAGCCACTATTGTGTTAGCGTTGAAGAGTTGGAGACATTACCTGTATGGTGCTCAGTGTAAGATTTACACTGACCACAAGAGTCTCACCTACTTGCGGACACAGCCGGATATGAATATGAGGCAGCGCCGATGGATGGAGTTGATCAACGACTACGATTGCACGTTTGAGTACCATCCAGGGAAGGCCAACGTTGTAGCAGATGCACTTAGACGGAAATCTGGAGCCTCGTTGTTTCACATGTGTGTGGCCAGAGTATCGATGTTGGCCGAGCTTCGAGCTACGGGTGCTATGTTCGGATATGATGATGATGGAGCTTTGTTGGCCAGTTTTCAGATTCGACCCGTACTGGTTGATCAAGTACGAGAGGCTCAGGATTCGGATTCTTACCTGCTGGGCAAGAAGACCATGATACGGAATGGTGTGCCTACAGAGTTCCGATTGAGCGACGACAGTACGTTGTTGTTCAGAGGCAGGCTATGTGTGCCCAGAGACGAGAGCTTGAAGAAGGAGATTCTGGACGAGGCCCACAATTCAGCGTATGCGATGCATCCCAGAGGTACGAAGATGTTTCGTACACTTCGAGCGTACTATTGGTGGCGCAACATGAAACGGGAGATTGCCGCGTACGTGAGTCGATGTTGGATTTGTCAGCAGGTGAAGGCGGAGAGGCAGAAACCTGCAGGGAAACTACAGCCACTTGAGATTCTAGTTTGGAAGTGGGAACACATCACGATGGATTTCGTCTATTAGTTGCCGCGTACTTCGGCGGGCAACACTGGCATTTGGATTATTGTTGACCGATTGACGAAATCCGCACACTTTCTTGCACTTCCGGGAAAGATATCAGTGGGTAGATTGGCTAAGTTGTACTTATCTGAGATTATTCGCTTGCATGGTGTGCCTGTGTCCATTGTTTCTGACCGAGATAGTCAGTTTACTTCTGAGTTTTTGCAGGCATTAGAGTGAGCTTTGGTTACGAGGTTGCGATTTAGTACAGCTTTCCATCCTCAGACTGACGGGCAGTCCGAGCGGACCATTCAGACTCTTGAGGATATGCTGAGATCATGTGTGTTGCAGTTTCGCAGAAACTGGGATCAGCAGTTACATTTGATTGAGTTCGCCTACAACAACAACTATCAGGCTAGTATTGGGATGGCACCATACGAGGCTCTGTACGGGAAGCAGTGTCGCACTCCATTGTGTTGGAGTGAGATAGGCGAGCATTGGCTTATTGGTCTTGATTTGGTGAAAACCACGATGGAGGACATACAGGTTATCCGGGATCGATTGAAGATCGCCCAGGATCGGCAGAAAAGTTACGCAGATGTGAGGAGGAAGAGTTTAGAGTTCCAGGTTGGTGATTGGGTATTCCTTAAACTATCTCCATGGAGAGGAGTTGTGTGTTTCGGGAAGCGTGGCAAGCTTCGACCACGGTACATTGGTCCGTATGAGATTACGGAGAGGGTTGGAGCTGTTGCTTACAGACTTGAGTTACTGGCTGAGATGGCTCGTACGCATAATGTCTTCCATTTTTCGATGTTGCGGAAGTACATCTCAGATCCTTCACATGTGTTAGTCCCACAGCAGTTACCGATCAGAGAGGATTTATCGTACGTAGAGGAGCCAGTGCAGATTCTTGATCGTCGTGAGCAGGAGTTGAGGCACCGTGTGATTCCCCTCGTGAAGGTCTTGTGGCAGAACCACTCAGTTGAGGAGGCCACCTGGGAGACCGAGCAGCGTATGCGGGAGCAGTATCCTCATCTGTTCACCTGACAAGTACGTAAATTTCAAGGTCAAAATTTCTTTAAGGGGGGTAGATTTGTGACGACCCGAACCAGAATCTGTAGCGTATTCGGCACGATTCACGAGTTTGAGTATAGTCGCAGTTTTTCGATATATATGTGGTTCGTCGACTTTATTCGCGACTATGTTTTCGGTCGAGAATTTGAGTCGAGTGTCTTCACGAAAGTTGTAGAGTACGTGATTTTGAGCTTGGGGGCGGTTCCGGAAGATTTTTCCGATAACCAAGGAATATTTTATGATTATTTGAAGTTTTAGTTTCCGACGAGTTTATCCGATTATTTCGAGCTTATCCGAATCATTTCGTATATTCATTTCGGACCGTCGATCGACCCGAGGTGCGAGTATAAATATCGGAATAGTCGAGAATTAGTCGTAAAAGCATTGACTGACGTTGACCGGATTTTGACTTTCCAAAACTGGAAAGTTGACCAGTTGACCGAAGAGGAAAGTTTCCTCTTTGAGCTTCACCGTCCGACGACCTATTTTCCGGCCACCTCCGGCCAAACGAAGGGTAAGGTTTTCTTCCCCTCTTGATTTCGAGTGGTTTAGTGTTTGGTTTGGTAAAAATTGATGGTGTTTTCATCGAGTTCGAAACAGGCCGAAATGTGGTGGTTCGACGGTGATGGTGACGGTGGTTCCGGTGAATTTCGAGGGTGGAGTCGTTGGGGTTTCGGTTCCCCTAGCTTAGATGATGCTCCTTATGTGATTTATTTTGGAATTTGTTAAGGTATTGTTCGAACCCGATTAGGTTTTCCGGCGAGTTTTCCGATTTGATTTTGGCTGTAATTGGAAGGGTTCCGTTTGGATTCGGCCTTGAGGGTAGAAGAGAAAGTGGTTCGCCTGGTTATGGTCTTGAATTATGGAATTTTTGACCATGAAATTTCACCGTTGACGGCGTGCCGCCGGCGGCGGCGGCGGTCAACGGCGGAGCTCCGGCCAAAAGTTGACTTTTCAGATTTCGACGTTTTTATTGTCGTTTTTCTCGAAATCGCGCTCTGATTATCGTCCATAGGTTTTAGGGTTGATTTGGTTAGCCGATTTTCAGTCGAGGTTTCGAGTGAGAATTTCGGGAATTTCGTTTATCGTTTTGTACTGCATTGCATATTTCTGGGAACGGTTGGTTTCCGTGATTCAGTACAGGGTTGTGGACTATGATATTGATCAGTTATGTTTTGTGAATATTCAGGAGATCGAGATCGGGATCGTGATCGTGCTACAGGCGAGGGATCTTCCGCTGGACCACGAGATTAGCGCGAGTGCGCGTTTTGCTCACCTGTGAGTGGAAAATTTCTTTTCACGGAAATGATTGCGAGTCTTTTTATATGATTTACGAACTTGAGCATGCTTACGAGAACGTGATTTATATGAGCATGTGTTATATGATTATATTACGTATATGTTGTTTATTGCATTTGCGTCGATTTGGTTATGATTTGGTTTACACATAGTACAGTTGCAGTTATGTTGTTGTATCGATACACACGCATCCCGGCTGATCCCCGAGGGTGCCTACCAGGGGGAATTTGTACCTTGTGCCGATGTAGTTCCGGGTGGGTACAGATATCTGTTTCTTGTGCCAATGTAGTTCCGGGTGGAAACAGATACCCTGACCTGAGGCCTTTCTGGCTAGAATCACGTGTGGGTCTGGGATCCCGTGATTCGAACTGTACTAGCACAGACGTGTCCATGAGTGACCCCGTGGGATTTTTACTTGCATGCTCTGTACGCTGGAGGATTATGGTTTTACCTCGTGTACTTGATTATTTTTATTTACCTGGACTCGCATATGTTATTCTATACATATATATATCAAATGGTGAAAGACATTTATTTCGTCCACTCACTCTAACGTGTTTATTGTCTTTCCCCTGGGTTTTTCGGTTTCCGTGCCTAGTTGCAGTTCAGGTTTGGTGTTTTCACGTCGCGGTTTGGAGGCTAGTGATCAGAGTTACCTGTGCTTTCCAGTAGGTTCTTGTTTCGCCTACTGATGTGTATATTGTATATATTTTACTCTAGAGATCGCTCTGATACTTGTTTATACGGATTTTTCTCGGATATTTATACATATACTATAGTATGATTACTGTTTATGATTTATATTGATGTTGAGAAATCCGGATGGGATTGGTGCCCACGGTTTGGCTTTTGTGGCATAGGATGAAGTGTTTATTTCTGGGTGCAGGTTTATGTAATTCCACGATAGTAACGAAACTCTGCCGAAATTTTGAAAAGTTTTTGTTGGTTCGTATTTTCAGAAGGGGTTCGATTCCGGTTTAGGTATCTGAATCGGGGTTGGGTCATTTCATAATTAGCCTACTGTTTTTTGTTTTTTCTTCAGACTTATGTATAGAGTTTGCTTTTTGATTATGTGTATGTGTGCTTCATTGCTTTTTAGATATACAGAGGATGATTTATTCAAAACTAGCGGGTAAAATTCTATGCCCACTTCAGTTTGCTAAAATGTTATGTGTGCTTCATTGTTTTTTAGGTATACAGAGGATGATTTATTCAAAACTAGCGGGTAAAATTCTATGTCCACTTCAGTTTGCTGAAATGTTTGTTTTGGTCAACAATATTCTGTAGATATATGATTATGTATATATGTATATGTATGGTTTATGGGTTTGTAGCGAAAGGCTAAGAGTGATGAGTATGCTGCAATTATTTCTTAGCAGTTCAATTCATACATTAGGACTTGAAGATGTTTGATTCGGCCACAATGACTAATCTTGAGGACAAGGTCGAGAATTTCCATGTAAGTTCCAATCTACACACTTACTGATTGCAATAGTGATGAGATAATTATATTTGTTAATATTGCAAAGATCTACATGTCAAAAAAAAAACTTGTTACTAGTCTAACATCTGGGATACTTTTCGGCTTCTAGTTTAGTTTCAGGTTTCTATCGGTTCTGTATAATGTCAAGGTTTGTTGTGCAGACAATTGAAGGTTTATTATTTCTCATTTATGTTTGATGGTATCTTAAAATTGTAGAATGAATACCTTTTCCATTAGTACGGCTCAGAATTAGACACCTAATTCATGTGTTTATAATTTCTGGTTTTTTCTTTTTCTTTTTCTTTTCTTAACTTTGTATTGGCAGCATTTAGACTATACTTGTTGTGGAGATCCTTACGACAATGATTGCTAGAAGTTGGTGCCTCGGAAAGAATGTAATATGTGTAGCATGTGAATCAGGTTAGATGTCAATTTAAGACATTAGTTGTTTGTCTTTAATGTTTCAAGCTCCTTTTTTCAAGTAGAGATACATTGGGCAATTGGTCACTTCTATCATGCTTAGAATGAAAAGTTTAAAGCAATTGTGAACTTCTACATATCACTACCACATTTTTTATCATTGCCAAAAAGTCGTCGGCCTTTCTCCATAAATCGCCGGTGATACTTATAATCGACGACATGTCGCCGGAAGCAACCCGTCGGTGATAGTATCACCGATGAGATATTCAAGAAGTCGTCGGTGATACCTTTGAAGTATCACCGACAAGATAAAGTCGCCGGCAATGGGAAATAGCATCACCGACGAGTTAGTCGTCGGTGATGAAGCTCCGCCGGGTCAACTTGTTTGACCGCCACCATTATTGCCGACGACATTCTTCAAAAAGTCGTCGGTGATAATGAAGAAACTCACCGAAAATTGGAAGCTATTTCCGACGAGATAGGTCCATCTCGTCGGCAATACCCGATGACAATTTACAAAATAAAGCAGGTTCTGGATTGGGCCCAATTCCAGAACCTGCAGTGAAAAACACAAACCGTACAAATACACATCCAACAGTACACACATAATTGTCCAACAGTATAAACAACAACAATACAAAAATAAAATACAACTACACTAAGAGTCGACGAAATCCATGTTGACGAAATCATTTGAACTCCGGCGGCTACCCTGGTCTTGCTGCGACGGCTGCGGTTGTGGAACACTGTGGAACACAGGCATCGGTGGAGGTGTGGGGAGCGGGTGTCCAGTAGTCTGGCACTCGTACATCGTCTGCATCCATGTGAACATTTGTGTCTACTGCTCGACCATAACTCGGTGTTGCTCGACCATCGTCCGGTGCTCGGCATCTCTGGCTGCCTGCTGCTCGGCCAATTGTCGCATCTCCTCCACCACCTTCCTTTGCTCCTCCAACTCCCTCTACGTCCTCTGGAGCTTCGCTGCTAGGTTAGAGTTCCTAGAAGAAGTTCTTGACCCGCTAGAGTATTCCGAAGTGTTCTTCAATACTCCTTCGCCCTCCGAGCCCATTCCCCTGTAGTAGTGGATATTCTTCCCAGTCCCGCATGCTTTTGCCATGATCTGAGCCGTTATAAGGCGATCAAGTGTATCGATCTGAGAGGCATACTGGGTCACTTCCTCCTCCGAGCAGTCATGATGGTCGTTTCGAGCTATATTCATGGTGACCTCTGTGATCGCATCCTCCACTCTCACCTAATTGAAAAGCGAATATGAATAATGTATTATTAAACAAAATCATTTAATAGAGAAAAATAGTTTATTAACACATGCATATGTGAACTACAAAATAATGCGGATAGAACTTCTAATGAACAAACACCAACGGGTTGACTTCTTGTTGTTTCTGCGCCCTACTCGACCAACCCAAATAGTTGAGTGAACCTGCATGATGAGACTTGGTGTTTTTCAATCTGTTCTCGTTGTTCGTCTTGGAAATCGCCTTGTTTGATAAACATATGTCAAAAAATTAGTAACTAACTATTTAAATGTGATATGATACATTAGGGTTGTAAAATATATTCAGGATACATACCTTCACTTTGGGGTGCTCGAAGTTGGCTACCAGCCACAGCCATTCGTACTCCCTAAACCGGAGTTCTCTAGGGGTAGCACCTCGGCCTAGATCCTTGTACTTTGTGTAATATTTTGAAAGCTCGTTCTTCCACTCTTTAAACCTATATTAACACCAGAAACAAATGTTAGAGATATTAAAACACTTGATAAACAAAAATCTAACTCGATATATACTCAAATAACTCAAATCACATCACCTGATATGTAGTTGACGCTCTGCCAGCGTCTCAATAAGGCATTCATCCACGTCAAACCACAGCTGCAAGATGAATATATATATAAATGGTGAAATTATATATTTCTTCGGACTTAATTAATAAATGTAAAATTTACGTAATGAAAATATGATTTAACTCACAGTCAGTGTATTATGCACTTGCAACTTCATGTAGCGAGGCACAGCACCCCAATCTGGCCACAGCATTGAGACCTTGTCCCGCACGACGGCCCCGGACATTCTGGTATACTTTCGCGTGGTATTTTCTGTCTCGATCACCTCACCACGCTCATTGGCCTTAATGATCGTTTTCCTTCCCCCGGTGGCCTGCTCAAGATTCTTCCCGGTGCAAAGGCCTCTAGTCTTTCGTTTTCCATTGGCATTAACGAGATTGCCTAATAATACAATGTCAAAAAATTGAAATTATTAATTGACACTATTTATAGTCTTAAGTAATAATTAAGTAATCAATCTTGTTAAATAAAATTTACCTGCATCGTCCGTTTGCTGGTTCATGCACCTCGCACTCCAAAGATACACGGGGTCGAACGGCTTGAACAGGTACGCTTCCTCCACGGTCAGGAACTCCGGTTGTCCTTCAATAAAAATAACCCTCCCCTATCATCGAATTGAGGGATGACAGGAATCTGGTCGGGCACGAAGAGACCGGACGACAGAGATAGATGAGGCTTGGACGATGAGGCGCCTGCACCATCTGCCTCAGATGATTCCCATGAAAGGGGAGTAGGCACCGGGCCAATAAGGGGCATTCGGATGGAGAGAGTTTCTGATGCGCCCGTTGAGGGTCGCTCGCCTGAGTGTCTGCTGCCTGAGGGTCGAGGCTGGACTGAGGGTTGCAAGGATCCGGATCGTGCAGCTTCCTCTTGTTCTCGCGCACGTAGAAAAATTTGTGTGCGAGCATTCATAATAGGGCCGCTACGCGTGTTGCTGATTGCGGATGAGGATGCTTGACTAGTGCTCCCTCCACTGGATCTAGTCGCTCTCTGTTTGTTGCCCCCAAACCAATTTGCACAAAACCTCCTGCACATCCAACAATTAAACAGAACAGCCAAAAATATATTCTATATGCCAAAAATAATCAACACAAAAATATATACACAAAATATCCTACATATCATTACCAAAATATCAATTAACCAAAATATCAAAAATATCATTAACAAAATCCTTATCAAAAATATCATTACCAATATCATTATCAAAAATATCAATTAACCAAAATATCAAAAATATCATTACCAATATAATTATCAAAAATATCAATTAACCCAAATCTTAATTAACCAACACAAAAATAATTTTACAAAAATATATTCTACATATATACACAAAAATATCCACTTAAAATGCATACATAATTAAAATACATACACCAACTTAATAATTAAAATGCATACATATATACATAATTTTACACCAACTTAATTAAAATTGAAGATTAATTTTACACCAACTTAAAATGCATACATAATTACATAATATCATGTAATTAAAATTGAAGATGATAAAATTGAATTGAGAGAGAGAGAGAGAGAGGGGACCTGTCATTCTTCGGGTTGAGAGAGAGGGCAGCGGCGGTGCTCGAATTTCTGCGGCCGGAGGGAGGGGAGGGGGTAGGGGAGGAGGAGAGGGGAGCGGAGATTTGGGGTTTTTTTGGGGGGAAAGGGGAGAGGGGAGGAGGGGAGGAGGGGAGGGGAGGAGGAGAGGGGAGGCTAAGGGGAGTGATTTGGGCAGGGTCGGCGGCGAGAGGCGAAAGGGAGGAATCTAGGGTTTTTTTTGGGGAGTTTGAAGAAATGGCTTCTGCCCCATCGAACTGGAAGATAAAGAGGGTTATCATTGACGAGTTGCATTAACTCGTCGGTAATACTATCACTGATGAGTTGCTCAGTAACTCGTTGGTGATAGTGTGATTCCCAAATTCCGGCAACAAATAACGCCATTATCGACGAAGGCTCTGTGTTCATTTTCCATTTCAAGTCTAATGTAGTATAAACACTGATGTGGCTGATCGATATGACGTTGGCCACCTTTTTGTAATTTACGAAGCTGTGCGAGTTCTTCTATTTCGGTGATAGCATTTCCGACTCGTCGGTCGTAACAAACATACATGCACTTTTATATATACTAAAATACGTACATCATTAATGTACTAAGGATGATAATCATAATCATCTTCATCACTTGAGTTTGACTCGGGTTCATAGGTAACCTCTGGCAATATGTGTCGCTCCTCGTCATCTGAATCATCGTCTACTTCATTTGGATTAACATCAAGAAGTTCTGCTCCAGTAATTTGAACCACACTCCCCGATCTCACATTATTAAGGCGAATCGTAAAGGATTCTGGAATGTCAAAAGCGTTCGGCTCTTGGTATGCAGTAACTTCTTCATCATCTGCGGTCTCACCAAGTGTGGCAGCACTGTATATATTTCTATGAGCAACATGGTTAACCACCTTCCACATGACTTTGTTCATAAGATCGTCAAGGTAAAACATTTGTTTTACTGATGTGGCAAGAACGAAAGGGTCTTCTTTATACCAGCTTGTAGCAGTATTCACCGAAAATATTTCGTACTGATCGGTCCTTGTGTTCTCCGGGCTAGTATCAAACCATCTACACTTGAACAAGTGAACTTTCATGCGGTTCCCATAAATTAGTTCAACAACTGAATGAAGGACACCGTAATAGTCAACGCCATCCTGCCCACTATGGACCATCACCCTACAATTCTGTGTTTTCAGTCGGTCGTCTCTATTTTCACATATAAATTTCACGCCATTGACCTGACACATCGAGTAAACTTTTGAAGCTATCGATTTCATTGCCAGGAGCCTCAATTCGTTTGACCACTCTGGGTAACCATCATTTGCTACATGGTTCATCTGAAAAAGATAAGAAACCACGTACACAAGAAATTATGAACATAGAAAAAGAAAACCACGTACACACATGCTATATAAGGATATATATAAAATATATATATACACATATACTCTTACCCATTGACTAAAGTAGTTTGCAAACGTCATGTTGTGGTAATCAACATCACCGGCAATAGCAGGGCAGTGAAGATGATAGTTTTTCCAATATTGAACTTCTGGACAGTTAATCAGTACCGACCAGTGGGCAATGGCTACCTCATTTCCATCTAACTTGTACGATTTTGGCAAGTTTCCATGTACTACCACATCATTGGAGATGATAGAAAGGTTGAACTTGGGTTCATCTATCGGCATATGTTGTTGGGGGTCCTCCAGCGCTCCCAAATACAAGTTGGTGTACGTTACACACTCGTGCCCAAGATATGCTTCAGCGATACACCCTTCAGGTGCAGATTTATTCTTCACATAGTCCTTGTAGTCTCCCAATTGTCTATAAGTTAACAAGTGCATGTTATGATAGTTAAAAAAAAATAAGAATTTACATATAAAAACAGAGGAAAACACAAATGTATGAATCATTTGTACATTTCCATGGGATACATCCAAGTGTAGTGTACCGGACCGGTAAGCAACAATTGTTCGGGAAGATGGATCATCAGGTGAGACATGATGTCGAAAAAATTTGGGGGAAATATCCTCTCAAGCTTGCACATGATAAAAATGATGTCATCTTGCATCTCCCTGAGGTCTGATTTTTTAACTTCTCTGGTGCATAACTTCTGAAAGAATCTTGACAAGGCCACCAACGGCTCCACCACCTCTTTGGGCAGGTACCCTCGAATAAAAATAGGGAAAAGGCGTTGAAGCAGTACATGGCAGTCATGACTCTTTAATCCGTACATCTTATTGTCCCGGAAGTTAACACACTTGCTTATATTTCCTACATAGTCATAAGGATACCTGCATATATAGCCATAAGCAACAATTATATTTCTTGCATATAGCCATAAGCAATAATTACATTAATTTCCTGCATAGCCATAAAAATACCTGACATTACTCATCCACCCAAAAATTTCATGCTTCTGGTTCGGCTTGACTGTGTAAGGAGCTTGGGGCATTTTTTTCTTACCATCTCTTAACCACAAATGTTTCCGCAGTCCCATAGCTTTCAGATCAATGCGTGCCTTAGGGATGTCTTTTGTTTTCCCCTCCCAATTCAGAATTGTGCTCACCACACTTTCACACACATTCTTCTCTATGTGCATGACATCTAGGCAGTGTCTGATAGGCAACCTGGGCCAGTAGGGGAGTTCCTAGAATATGCTCTTGTGTGTCCAAAACTTATACCTTTCGGGCTTGTCTGGAATTGATGACACTATCTCAGGATGATTGCTCAGCTGGCCAAAATCATATTCATTCAGCACTTCCAAAATTTCATCCCCTATCCATCGCCTGGATGCCACACCCATTTCCACAGTCCCATCAAAAGCATCTTGATCCTGCCTAAATGGGTGATCATTTGGAAGCCAACAACGGTGACGCATCTGAACAATTTTACTGCAAAGAGGACTGCAACAATCAACTGTCTTGCACTCTGAACAAGCCCTGTAACCCCTGGTAACGTTGCCCGACAATATACCGCGGGCAGGAAAATCACTGATGGTGCCAACAAGCATGGCATGCATCTGGAACATCTCATTTTTGAACCTATCATAAGTAGGGTGACCACACTCACTCAGGTACTTAAGCTCCTCAATCAAATGCCTCAAATACACATCGAGACACTTTCCTGGATAACCCGAGCCTGGAATTAACAGAGTGCGCATATTGTATTCCTTCTTCATGCACATCCATGGTGGAAGGTTGTACGGTACCAAAATAACTGGCCATATACTGTATTGAAGACTCATGTTGCCAGATGAGAGCCCTAGCCAAACATTTCAGACTTCTGCTGCAAAATGATTAAACTCCCTGACCATGTGCTTCCAAGCCTCTCCGTCAGCAGGGTGTATAAGGGTGTCATCGTCAGACAAATTCCTCTCAGCCCACCATCTCATAGCTTCGGCCATGAAAGCACATATGAACAACCGCTTCAGCCTATCAATCAGCGGGAAATATCGAAGTATCTTCACAGCTTTCTTGTTGCCTACAGGAGTCAACTTATACCTTTCTGTAAAATATACCGGGCAAGCTTCAAGGTCTTCAAGATCTTTCCCCCAGAAGAGAATACAATCATATCTGCATGCATGGATTTTGATGTAGGAAATCCCAAGATCTTTCAGGATATGTCGCACCTTATGATGAGTGGTAGGAAGGCGATGACCGGGTGGCAGTAGCGAAGCAGTCCACTTCAGCCAAGAATCAACAGCTTTGACAGTCATTTTGTTCTCCATTTTGAGCTGCATCACTCCCATGACACTTCCAAGAACAGTTTTATTACAACCGTTGTACAACGGAGTCTGTTGCAATGCAATCAGGTTGTTGTACTTGTCTATACCGCTTGTGTTGACATGAGCTCCAGGTAATGGCTCGACTGGCTCAATATAGGGGAAACCCTCAACGACGGGAGGGACATTTGGTGCTTGATCAGCAAATACACCGCTCTCATGAGGAAACATATTATTGATCAACATCGTTGTTGGATCATATGATGGATTGACCCTCTCAGCAAATTGTCCATGATCATGCGGACCCGCTAACGATGTTTCACTGTGATAAATCCAACAAGTGTACTTTTCCCAAAACTCGTATTTACTCAGGTGCTTCTGGACTTTATCGATGGGAAAACGAAATCGATCGCTGCGACACTTACATTCTTTACACCGCCAATAATGAAGTGTAGTGTCTCCACAATTAGCCTTCACAAAATCCACAAAACTCCTAATTCCATGGTGATATCTCACATCCCATCTTTCCAGGCTCATCCAACTCTTGTCCATCCTGAAAATTCTAACAGTACTATATATTTATGTATATACATTCACGACTAATTAATTAAAAAAACATTATTACATGCATGCATCTATATATATATCTATCATTAAACTAGCTACACTAATTTAATTAATTCTTCGTCTATATATATATCTCTTTAAACAAAAGTTGACCCATGCATATAAAAATATATATATACCAACAATTCCCAATTACAAATTTACATGTATATATATACATATTAACAATTACTCACAAAATAAATTTATATATACATATATATATACACAAACATATTTTCATCGAAATCATCTCAAAATCAACAGTCAATCACTCAAAATCAACAATATATCAACTCTATTTGCATATCAAACCATTAATCTTAACACTAAATCAACACATATATCTAAATCAACACACATATACATTGATCCACATATATATACGTACCTAGCTATATAGCTTCACGAGCGGGTTTTAGACGCCTTTTGACAATACCCAACGATTTCAGATCGTTTTCCTTCTTTCTCACCGAATTTTTGTAAAATGAATGAGCTGCTTCAGAGTAGATCTGATATAAGAGTTATTGCCGACGATTCATTAAATCGTCGGCTATAGGGAGATTATATCGTCGGTATTCCGGCCAAAACATCGCCGGCAATACTACGCATTATTGCCGGCGACGAGAAAGGTATTGTCGACGACTCGTCGGCAATAATGTTATTGTCGGCGATGAGCAAAAAAAATTACCGGTGATTTAAAATTTCGTTGGTAATGTCTATTATTGCCGACGATATATGATATCGTCGGCCTTTGTTTTCCCATTTCGTGGGCAATGAGAAGAAATGTGGTAGTGTATTCCTTATCCAATATTGAGATTAATATTTGATAAATAACAAGGCTTTTTGAAAGTTACATGATTATTGAATATATACATTTGGACAAGTATGACTATGGACGAGGAGTTTGAGCAAGACCAAGTAGAAGTAGGTTGATTCCCGGTGTACTTTATTGGAGGAGGTTGTGCTTAAACTGGTCAAGGCATTCAAGCCTCACTGTTGAGAATGACGATTTGAATCTGTATTTGTCATTTGTTTTCATAGATTATGAGTAATGCATTAGTCATTGGTACATTAGTTACTTGTATAGAATGAGAAGTGGATCAAAGTTTACTGTATATACATTAATATCCTCTTAGTTATGCAAATAAATACATGAATCATAGTTATAATTTCAGCCGTTCACCATAATGAGATGTTTAATCAAATATCTTAGAAGATTTTCAAGTAATTTCGACCCAGTCTCTTAACAATGGGCGGTAAAAGTAATTCTGGTATCATATTCCAATTTCGAGAGAGAATAGGTGACAAAAAGTAATGAATTTGGTTACAAACTGATTTTGTTCCTTAATCTTTTTTTGGTGACAAACTTATCTTGTCACTTATAATCATTTGTTATAATTTTCAGTGACAAAATTGGTGACAAACTATGTTGTCACTAATAAAAATGGGTGACAAAATATCAAACATTGGTGACAACGGTTTTGTCACCAAAAACTTTGTTCTTGTAGTGTTTATAAAGATGCCCCAAGGCCGATGGTTTCATTATGGGTTTTTGCTTTCAACTTATTTGCTAAGTCTATGCATTTGCAGAATTTTTAGAAAGAACTATATATCATATCATGCAACACTTATCACCATTTAACTTTTTTCTTACCTTGATATTGTGCCAACCCAGAAAACATATCATAAATTGCCATTTCGAGTGATTGATTCACATAAAAAGTATCAATGAAACTCTTGCTCAAATATTTCAGCAGAATATTTAGCAACACCGCCCGAGGGCATCAACCTAGTACCATACAAAAGAGGTGGTCCGACGTAATGTACAGTAGAGACAAAGTCTACATTGTACAAAGCATCTTATCCTGGTACTTCCAGTCCTTGGTTCAGTAGTAGTTTGTTGGCTTGTTGGTTTGTCTTGGACTGTCCTTGGGCCTGGGCCGAAGTAATGTGTTAGGGCTGGTCCTAAAAGAAACAAAGTGATCTGACTTGCGTGTTTTACGATGTCAATCCACGACCCGACCCGACCCGACCCGATACCGAGATTACAAATACACAGGAGCTCTCGCTTTACCCACAATTGTCCGTCCTATACTTTGATTCTTCCTCCGCTTTCTCTCGTACCCAACCAGCCAGGTATTAATCTCTCTTTATTAGATTAGAGTTTAACTTTACATCTTTTCCGATTGAAGTTCATAAATTGCCTATTGTCAAATTGGTCACAGCAGATTCACAATTACAATCTCTTAACTGTATATATTACAATTACTACCAATTTGCTCACTGTTCCTCGGCAAAATGGACAACATTGTGGACTCTCTGAACAACGCCTACCAAGAATTCGTCATTGCGGCGTCGAATGTTCTCGAAGCCAAGGAGACCTCGGGAGCGCAGAAGACGACGGCCACCGACACCGCTCTCGAAACCTTTAAGCAGAAATGGGAGCTGTTCAGGGTGACGTGTGATCAGGCGGAGGAGTTTGTGGAGTCTGTAAAGCAGAGAATTGGCTCCGAGTGCCTTGTGGATGAGGCCACTGGCTCGGTGGCTGTAGGGAAGTCAGGGCAGACTACCACAACTGGGCTTCCGCCCATCAGTGCGGTGCGGTTGGAACAGATGAGTAAAGCTGTTAGATGGCTCGTCATAGAACTTCAGAATGGTTCTGCAGGAGCTGCTGGTTCGGGGGCGCATTCTCATCCGTCGGTGGCTCCTTTCGATGCTAGGTTCTCAGAAGATTCAGCTCAGTAGGTATGACATTCAAACCCTGTACAGTATAAACAATAATGAGGGATTAGTCTTTTTGTTGGTTGTGCATTGGAAAACTTGTATATGTATATGTATACTCTCTTTCAGCATCTTCTTCAATAACGTAGTGGGAGGTTATGAAGGCGCTCCGGTCTTCATGCATATCATGATAGAATGAATCTAGGTAGCCAGTAGGAAAGCAACTACTCCCAATCGGCTGTTGAAAGCTGGCAGGGCGGCTAGTAAGCAAGTTGACTCAGGTAGGGAGAGAGTCTATTTTTCTCCAGGTTTGGCTTCGATAAAGTAAGATCCTCACGATCCGGCATTCAGGCATTCAGAAGGGCGGAGGCACAAGCGAAATTTTGACATGTAAATCAGACAGTAATTACCACACACTCACTCACCAAATTTCAGGTTATCTTAGCACTGGATTAGATCGTAAGCTGACTTGTCCGAGGGTCAGAACTTTCTACAAATTATTTTGTCCTTTATGTTAATTTCTACAAGGATTTATTCTAGGAAGTGATGCCTTTGGCTATGCAAAGAAGCAAATATATGCTTCTGTTTCAGGTGGTTTTCCTCAACCTGACATAGTTCTTGTTATTGGATATAGTTCAATGCTAAAAGGGTCTGAACACAGCCACGTATGTTAGTAGCTATACTAATATGACTCTGTAACCATGAGCGCTCCTGCAAAAATGAAGGGATGCTGAAAGTTGTGCCTATTTTGAGCTCACTTTAAAGCCTTGAGATAATTTGTCTGTATCTAAACATGTACAACACGATTGAAAATTTCCTGCGGTAATTCTCTGTATAATCTGCAATTTTTTATTTCGTTCTTTCTTATATATCGGTGGATGTATATTGTCAATTGATATATGCCGATAATTTTCTTTCATAATTGGCAAGTCTTTGCTGAATTGTGTTAGAATTGAAATATCATAATTCTTTAATATGTTTGTTTGTTTGATCTCATGAACTTCAACTTTGTTAACTTCTTGTATTCTGGAATATAACTGTCTATCCTTAATCTACCTCATAAATGTTGCAATCGATTGTTGACATGATATCACAATATTAACTATTCGTGTTTCTTACCAAGTGCTTTAACGTGGCAGATGTCTTCTGTGTGTGGATGTGGTGGCTTAGTTATACTATGGAAGTGTGGAACAGAAGGTTATAACAATCTGAGGAATGTTAAGGAAGCTGTCTACAATTCAAATACTCTCAACACACTTGTGTGGCAATGTGGAAAAACATTTGTGGTTCCTTGTGACAACGACTGCGCTCCACTGCTAGTGTAGCATTACTAGTGTGATTGTGGTCCACAAGCCAATCTCGGCCGTCGATCTTGAGTTTAGTTTTTGTTTGAAACAACTATCTTTTTTCAAGATTACATTTGTACCCTCTTATTAGCTCTCTCTCTGCACACCTCACTCTTTCTCTGATAATACTCGCTGAGTCGCTGTCATCACTCCCGGAGCTAGTGACCTCACTTTGGGAATCATTTCCCCGCCCATTTCCCCATGCTGCATCATTCTCGTCACTCCCTTGATATCAATCTCCTTCACTAAGCTACTCGATCGTCATGGTCTTCGAGAATTTTGGCCACGTCAGTGAGTAGAATCACCTTCTCCGCCCTCAGCGCCACCGAGATCTCTCCCCCTACCTCCACCTTATCGGTGTTGATGTAGTATTGATGCCCGAAGGCATTTGATGCGACGAAGGCGATCAAATGTGCGTGGCTGTCGACGATGGACCGGAGAATGGCGGTATTGACATGTGCCACCTCTCCCACGAACCCTAATTTGGTGGCGTTTAGGGTGGGCCAGGTGGTTATGAGCTCGTCATTAAGCCCTCACAGCCTGATAGAATGATGAAGGGGCGAGAGAGAGAGAGAGAGAGAGAGAGAGTAGAGAGACGAACAACGATGGTGACCGGTGAGAGAAAGGTTTTTGCATGTTTCAAAAATAAGGGTAAAAAAGAGAATTTTTAACATGGGAAGTAAGGATGGAGCAGAGAGAAGTCTCTCCGTCCTTGTAATAGTACTCTTGCCTAATGTTTTGAACTTGTACAAATAACTAGTCCCGGAAGAGTTTTAACTGCTGTCCGGCATACCTAATGGTTGTGTTTAAATTACCAGCGACACCTTGCAAAGCCATCAACTCGGACCTTGCTTATTTTTGGTGGAGTAACAATGAGAATGCTAGAGGTACTCACTGGAAGAGTTGGGACGGCCTTTGTACATCCAAGTTTGCAGGTGGACTCGGCTTCCGTGATCTTGTTGATTTCAATGTGGCATTTCTAGCCAAATTATGTTGGAGAATTCTCAAAACCCAAAAGCCCTATGGGTAGGGGTGTTGAAGGTGCGCTACTACCATCACAGTGACTTCTTTCAAGCAAGAAAAGGATCTAGAGCTTCTTGGTGTTGGAGTAGTATACTTGAGGGCAGGAGTATCATTGAATCTCACTCTAGATGGAAAATCAATAACAGGAAGTGAGTGAGAGTTTGAAAAGATAGATGGTTACCCTGTGGTGATGGGAAAGTGCGTCCATATCCGGACAACAATAGATTCACCCCCTTGACGGTTAACAATGTTCTTGATGAGGCTACTAGGAAGTGGAGAATCGACCACCTTAAACCTTTCATTCCTCCTGAAGAAGTGGCCTTAATTGAGGGGATTCGAGTTGGAAACACAAGCAAGGAGGATAGACTGATTTGGTCCTTGGAAAGGAGTGGAGCATATTCTGTAAAATTCGGCTACCATTTGGTTCATAAGCCAGCCCTAGGTGTTGTAAAAGCCTCCTCATCCATTGCCACTGACCCTAAGATTTGGAAAGTGATTTGGAATCTGAATGCCATTTCCCAAAATTAAAATGTTTCTGTGGAGAGCCACCTTTGGGGCTCTACCATGTAGGGCCAATCTCTTCAAGAGGAAGGTTGTTACCTCCCCTTTGTGTTTGTGCATAATCTGTGGGGAATATGAAGAAATTGTAGAACATTGCCTAATTCTTTGCAACTGGACAGATGCAGTTTGGTTTGGCAGTGAACTCGGTCTTAGAATCCCCAAGCAGAGTGTGACCTCATTTAGTGAATGGATCGTCAAACAACTGGACTCTGTTCCTAATGATCATTGCAAGGAGGATGTGCTTATGCGTGTTGCAGCTTATGTTGGACCATTTGGAAGCACAGATGTACCATGGTCTACCGGGATAAGATACTGAATTCCTGCTCCACGACTATTGGAGCTGCTAGCTATATTAAGGGGTACAACTTGGCAATTGATACTCTCTCAACCCACACTGAAACTCATAATAGTGCCAGGGTTGTCTTGTGGAGCCCACCACCTCCAAACTTCCTAAAGGTTAATATGGATGGGGCATGGGATCAGAGCTCCAAAGTTGCAGGCTTGAGAGTTATCGTAAGAGATTGTAGTGGTAATTTTGTTGGTGGTTCTTGTACCAATACTATAGTTGACTCTCCTTTGGAAGTTGAAGCCGCTGCTCTTGTGGAAGGTATTTCTTTGGTAAGGCAATTTCACAACTAGGGGATCATTCTGGAGAGTGACTCGAAACTACTTATTGATAACCTAACAAGGATTTAGAAGCAGTTGATTGGAGGATTTTCAGTTTTCTACGTAAGTTCCACAAGATTAATCATCTTCTGAGTGGTGTCACTTAGAGATGGATATTACAACAAACCAACCAAGTAGAAAAGATAAGTAAATATCTGGTTAGGAAGCTAACAGGGTAGTTGGGCTTTCGTTGTCTGTGGTCTACCACGTCCACAATCCAACGACAGGAGTCGACCTCTGCTTCCCTCCTCTAATGGTCACCTCTCCCCTCCACCTCCCATTAAGCTTTACCTGCACCATATTGACTAGTTTATCCTTTTCGGAAAGCCAAAATCCCAAATCTCTCAAAGGTCACACTCAAATCGCATTCTTCTTCAGTTTCCAGAAAATATTTGCACTCCGAGAGCACCGCCACACAATTCACCTGAACACCATAAAAAAAAAACACAGCACAAATTTTGTGTTCACACAAATTCCTCAGCCCACAGTTTGGAGTACAAATGTGCACCACGACAAGAGACCCGCCACCACAATTCCCTCTCTCTCTCTCTCTCTCTCTCTCTCTCTCTCTCTCTCTCTCTCTCTCTCTCTCTCTCTCCATTCTTTATATATTACAATGGCTTTGCCGCTGCTCTCTGCGCACTCTCAACGATTCTTCTCCTCTGAGTTCTCTTCTTGATAAATTGGGGTTAGTTTCTTCATTGCGTTTATGATTTCAGTCAAATTGGGTGGTGTTGGGTATATAGTTCTAACTGATTCTCTTTTTACTTGTTGGGCTTTATGTTTCAGCTGAGCTGATGGCTTTCAAGTCTGAAATGCAGAGGGTCACCTCTCTTGCTACTCAAGCAAGTACTTATTCCCTGTTTCAGCCTTTACACTTTGAACTTTACGAATCTTAATACTTTATTTGATGCCAAATTGATTAGACAAAAGAGCACACAAACAGACAGATCTTCTTTAACAGTATTGTTGGATGGGATTTATAGTTATTGATGTTTTTCAGTAAATTTGTGATTCATATGCACTTTCTCATTCAGAGAATTAGAGTTCGAGGATGGTATAATTTCCTTACATTTCTTTCAAGGATGGTGAGATTTGAGTAATTGGTCATTTATGATGAGTTTTTTATTTTAAAAAACCTTTTCTGGTTTGATTGTGTTCATGTATGGGAAGTTGGTGTCCATAGAATGCTGTTTGTGATCCTGGGTTAAAGCCGATGTCCATCGGATGCTATATCACAACGAATCAATTTATTTTCTGCTTGTATCTATGTTTTTGTGGTGGGAAATCAGGGAAGGGTTAGATTCTGGGATTAGAGATGGATAGAGGAGGTAGATTTTTGCCATTTTATATCATGGTATATATAGATTCGCATAATATCGTAACTATACCATTGCTAGGATGTATGTACTGAGATTCTGTTATTTCTTTGAGCTGGGTCTGGTGTGTAACTTGACTTCCACAATATTCACTGCTCTGTGAGTTTGGAGGCTAAATTCCATCACAAAGTTTGGCTTTTTAGTCAAGATATTGCTCATGGGAAGGCAAGTTCTTTTGATATGGTTCATAGGAGAAGATCCTATGCTTGTCTCCCCCCTTAATGGTGTGTGATTGTGCAAATAATAGGCCTGAGTGTGAGTGTTTGTTTATGCACTTTCCAGTTGATTTGGCTTTTTGGAACCTAAAGTCTTAAGGAATTTAATGCAAACTGCAACAATGTATTGTGAAAGGTATAGTGTTTCTCTGAGGTAGACAAGGAATCAAATTAGGAAGATGTGCTATAATGGCAGTGATTTGTTTGATTTTGAGCATCTTTATGGCTTTACGGGATTCGGTTTTCTAAAGTTTTAGAATTAACTCCTTTTTACACTTAAACTGGAATACAATCATTATAGTTACTTCTTTGCTCATATGCTGATGTTTCGCTCTTCGCTTGATCTTTTGTTTCTAGGAGTTTTTCTCAGTGGACATCCTGTCGCCTTGTTTCTTTAAGTATTCATTTGAATAAAGTTCTCTTTCATATGAAAAATTAAACTCAGTCACTTTAGATAAGTTATGTAAGCTGGAAAGTAATTCTCAATGTACATTTTTGGAGCATAATGGCATATTGGATCATTTATAGCTATCACAGTAAAATTAATTCTTATATAATATAACTGATTCATATTCATTCATTTCAGATGCTTTTTTTTTGTCTTGAACCTTAATTTAATATTGATCCTTGATTGATTTTGCTTCAGACTGTCAATCTTGGGCTGCTGGTCCTCTGGCATATCCTGCATCTTTTTGTTAGCATATGGTATTTTGTGTTGGGATTGGTGTATGTGCTCGAGAGCTATCTGATTTCTGGTGGAATACTTAAGAGCTATAAAGCCCTCAATGTAAATAAACTGTGGTATCTGGCAATTGTAGTAGAAAGTGAAGAGGCATACGAAATGTCCAGAGTTATCGAGCTTCTGCAGTGGTTGGAAGCTATTGGTGTGAAGCATGTGTGCCTCTACGATGCAGAAGGTAATGTTGCACTGTTAGACTGATTTGGCGGTGTGTATACACACACAATCCTTGTTAATTTTTTCTTTTGTGATGTTTAGGAGTGTTGAAGACGTCCAAAGAAGTCATCTTGAAGAAACTGAAAAATGCAGTAGCATTTGAGGTTCTGTGTTCTAATCCATTACTGTTAGCCATACGATAACCAAAATTCTAGAGCAATAGATGTATGCATGATTGAGGTTTTAGATATCATGTCCAATATAACTCTTTCACTACCAATAATTTTGGTTTCCTTAGAACGTTCATATATTTATGTTTTATGTTGATGTACAGGACAAGCCTACATTGTCAATTGTAGACTTGTAGCCTTGTATGTTGGTCGGAATTAATTAGGTAAATCATTTCTCTGATATATTGATGCACGAGATTATGAGTCAGTTTAAAACCTGCTTGAGTTATCTCCAAATTTTCAATAAGCTAATGCCCACTGCACAACTGCACAAGTATTCGAGTACTAAGATAAACATGATCATAAATTTATATTTCTCATAACTTTTGTGAGATTTCGTATGTATGACTATTTCTCAAAAGTATTATGTGCATTAGTATGATATGAATGAACCATTGTAGTCCTTTACTTTCTTCTGTGTGTTTTTTTACAAATATATAATACGTATTTATGTTTTCTGAGTACTTATGATACTAGTGTTTTATGAGTACTAATTAATCTAGTTTTTCGCAATGAAGATTTATTCCACGAATTTTTTAATCTTTTGACCCAACTCTAAATCTATCATATGCAGGGAGCTAGTATAGATGAGTTCCTAGTTGACCGGAAATGCATGACTATAGAATTCTCTTCGTTCTCTGACGGAAAAGAATCTGTAACCAAAGCAGCCAACTTGCTTTTTGTGAAGTATATGAAATTGGCTGGTGATCATGAAGAGCAAATCTTTACAGAACCTCACATGGATGATGCACTGAAAGCTGTTGGTTAGTTACTGTCAGATGCATCAACTGTTTACAAATTACTACTATGATACATTTACAGTGATAAAATTTGGGTATTTTTATTTTTCATTTCAGGTGGCAGGGGGCCGGACCCTGATCTCCTTTTAGTTTATGGACCTGCAAGATGTCACCTAGGCTTCTCTGCATGGAGAATGCGATACACTGAGATTGTGTGAGTGTTCTTGAAACCATGTATACTGATGAAAGTGGTAACCTGTTATTTTTCCCCAACTGGTTGCATCTTCAGTTAAGTTTAAGCCAATAATCACTTATGAGAGTGATATGTTTGAGCTGTAGTGTCTGCAAATGTTTCTTTTTTCTTTTCTGAAATACAAGCTTTCCCTAATTTCTTGTACATCTTTGTTTCTGGAACTGATGCAATCTCATGTTTGCGGTGCAGACACATGGGTCAACTAAAGTCTATGAGATACAGTTCCCTAATTAAAGCCATTTACAAGTTCACCACCGTGCGCCAAAACTATGGTAAGCAATATTCTTGTCCATGTAGCTGTCCAACTTTCTTCTCTTCCCTAGTTTGGCATGAATTATTGATTGAATTCGTAGCATGTTTACAATGGTATTATTGGTATGCTGTGCATGGCATCTTTAGATGCTGATTTTGATGTGGGTTTGACATATATATTGTTCTTCTTGCAAAAGGTAAATGAGACTGCATTTGGAGTAACTTTGTGGAAGTCATATGGTACTTCAAACAGTTCAATATGTCGACGAGAAGAAGAGTGGAAGGCCAAGCATTGGAGCATTGGTTCAGAAGTTGGGAATTCTCAACTCATGTATACTAGTCTGGCATGTAACCATATATATCTTACAAAGATATGAATAGTAGCAATTGTAATCCGGAAGTTCATTCCCAAAAGTTGTAATCCAGAAGTTTGTCAAATAAAGTTTCTTATTTGATCTGATATAAATAATAAATAAAGACAGCTGATCTGTCGGTATACGGTTAATAAATAATAAAATCATGAGATTGTGGTGAACACAATTCACCTTGTCCCCTTCCCCTTGGGATGGTGCTTGTATATTTTCTGTCTTCCTTGAACAGGTGCATACAGCCGTACTTGGTAGATCAATAACCTAGCGAGTCTTGTTCTTATTTTTTCCCAGATAAAGGAAAACAACTATTTTATGTGGTTTTTTTATTTTTAAGATTGAAGTAATTTACACAATTAGAACACAGAAAATAATGCAAATAAAGTTTATATTGACTTCAAATACAAATTGAATTTTTGTTATGGGGTTTGATGCATTCATTTGATTCATCCATACTCTTAACAAAAATAAAAAAAAATAAAAATAACGAACTGAAATCATTCTTGAATAATCATTTTCTTCACATTTGTTTTGGCTCAGACGGCTACAACACCAATGGGTACATAATTCAAATCAAATCAGTTCGGTAATTTTAAGTTTTTTCTGTCCCATACAAGAATAAAAATGGTTTGGTTCGAATTTTTCTAGTAGATAGCTGTGATTAGAAAATCACAAACTGTCTCTTTTAATGCATGCTTGACATGCCACTGTCGATGGCAGAATGTTGATGTGTATTGTGCCTGATGATCTTGTTTCCTTATAAGCGATTGAAGCGAGGAGAGCACCAACCTTGCCCGATGAGTTCTTCTTGCCTAAGTGTTTCAAGACTTAGGTTTCGTGTCTTATTGCAGAGCCATGAATATCGATACTGTGTATACCCTGTCTGGTATAAAGCAGAGCAATTTCTTTGGCGAATGTTGAGAACACTAGATAGATGGTGACTTCTTGAACCTCTAGAACCTTCACGCCCTGGTGAAAACTCCTTCGATCGCCATCATATGACAAAAGAAATTCTTCGAATCCTCACATCCTGTCCGGTGAAAACTCTAACTTCGTTGTCGCCATTTTGTTTCCCGTGAGAGAATGCTTGTTTGCTGAGAGAAAATTTGCTTACTTGTGTAGAGGTCTCCAATTCGTCTATTTATAATGGTTGGATAACCTCCTCATCGAGCAAGGAAAACTGAATCGTGGAAAAATTATAGATTTCGAGATATAATCAATCTGTGCTTTCCTTATTTCATCAAGATTCTCGCACTACCCAAACTTCATTCTTCGTACTTGAAGCATAAAAATGTGGGTCGCAGATGCCGACCTATGATAGACTTAGCCTACTATTGAAAAAAAAATTATTATTTTCAATTTGGGTTCAAACATTTCCCCCAAACCTCGAGATAAACTCCTGGTGTAATTGAAGAGGTTTTTTAGGGATGCGACGTGTCGTTCCCTTTCAAACGGTGAAGCTAGCCTCTCTTAGGCTTTTCAAATGCCCTTCTGAAAGTCTTGCCTTCCTTCCCAGCCACTACTTAATGTTAATTTTTTTGTATTTTCTGTTTACAACCCTCCTAACTCAAAAACCCTTCTCTCGCCCAATTTCATCAGCCCCAAACTCAAAAGCCATCCTTATCAAACCTCCAAGTCCTAACAATAGCTCCTTACAAGAAGAAAATTTGCGATGAACTAACTGAGGAAGCTGCTACTGATTTCGTTGCCTAAATGCAAGAGAGATTACACCGTAAGAGTTCCAGTACCTACACCAATCTTGAACTGCAGGAAAGGGATAGCGTCATTCTTGGACCGGAATTGGCCCACAAGACGTCCTCTGCACTCGCTCGACCAGTGCGGTGTGCACCTCTGGTAATTCGGCAGAAAAAAGCTAAAATACTCGATTGGGACAACAAAGAGATTAAGGTAAAACTAGGAAAATGACCCACTATTAAGGCAGACGAAACCACATGGTACAAGGAGAGGGACTCCCTTGATTTAGCCATATGGGAAGAGGTGGGCGTCGCTGTAGCTCTAGACTTGTGCTTCTGGGATTCTAGAAGCAATACTTTCGCTTTCCCTTGTGGTGACATGAGCATTACGCTGCTTGAGATTGTCACTATTACTGATTTGTCCATTGCAGACCCAAGAGATCTTGACAAGATAACCTTCCCCCTCTAAGCCAACTCAAACCATGGTCAACACAACAAATCTTACACTCCTTGGCATAATTTCTATAAGGATGACCACAACGATGAGGTATGGTATATCATTCATTGAGTACTGGCTTTGTAAGTATGTATTATATGTAGCTATAGACAAAGTCATCGGCAACCTTACCAAAGTAGCTGAATTACTATTCAATGGTAGGAAGCTTGGTTTGGCCCAACCAGTCCTTGGTTCACTTTATCGCAGCCTGAGTTGGATTTCTACAGCTCCATTTAAGTATAAAGTGGGTGGTCCTGTTTGGATTCTAGAGCTATGGATCCAAACCTATTTCCCGTACTTCTGCAATCTGCTGCTTAAGAGGTTTTGGGATGAAGAGCTTATGGGAAAGACTTTGATCGGAGTAGGCAGCTTCAATCCTTCAGGTTATTTTAAAAGTTTTTGTCATTTATTCAACTTTGAGAGAATTTCCCCAAGAGATGGCGGAAGTGATTATTAGCCGCAGGTACCCGGTTGACTTGAGAAGCAGGTTCATCCTTTCTCCTCACCACGAAGGACCAGTGAGGGACATCTTCATTTAGAGCATCTCTTGTGCGGATTTATGCATCCCTGACACCAATATCTGCTTTGAGCTTTACGCACCAAATCACTTCACTCGTCAATTTGGTTTGGCGCAAGGTGTGCCCTGTCCCTTGATTGAGTCTCGCAATAGGTTTACTCCGTGGTGAGTAAATATTGAGAAGCCCTCTAGAGCCACTCTTGCAGAAGCATCCATCCTTACCTTTCAGCCTTTATCATGTGACGCGCTTGTTTATGCTGGCAAGACGATTTGTACTGACTATGGTATTACTGGATCCTTCCACAAATGGAAAAAATGACGCTTCATAGATGTATGGAAACAAGATGCTTCTGCTGTCTTTCAGAAGACTTTCACGACAACATTTGAAGAGTTTTTCAGATATGCTGCAGAAAAAATCGCTACAGGGGTTCCTCAGGCACGCGCTATTGCTACCCAAGAGAAGAAAAGAGTCACGAGAAAAGTTTGCACTCCTTCTCAGTGAGCATCCAAGAAGAAGCTTCTTACTGCGAGTATCGCAGCCGTCAATCATGGCGCGAAGCAAACAAGAATCTCTACTCGCCTAGGGAACTGCAAAGCAACTACTCCTCCTCGCAGTTCCAGAGAAGATTGGGGTAGCATCGCTTCAGACGGGGAAGACACATGACTAGTAATTATCCCCACAATCTTTATAATTCCATTTGTGCTTCATTCTTAACTTAACTTTGTCTTTCCGCATTAACGTCCACGAAAGCACCTAGTCATCAAAAGTTTCAAGGATACCACAATGACCACTTATCCAATGCAACAACCGGATGCAGGCCCTTCATCTGAACATCCACTGATGGAAGAGAAATAAGAAGCTACCTCTAACTCTCAAAACTCTCCTTTAGAGAGCTCGTGCATAAAGCCTGTTCCTTCGGGAAACAATTCGCCCAATGCTGCTCGAGTTTCTATACCTATCACAAACTCTTTTGAAGATATAGTAAGTGATCGTCTTCATAACGCCTCAGCCTCTTCTGGAGCAAATGAGTTTGAAGGACTTTCGCAGCTAAAAGTTACCACAGCGGCTAATACTTCTGCAGAACCGAACCTTCACTTTGGTTTAGTGGTATTCCTTTCCTCAATTCACCCTTTTTGGATCAAGCCACTTTTTTCTAGTGAACTGAGTTCCTTTTGCCAAGTTTCAGAGTCTCCTGCCCTGTAATCCGCCATACCAGTCGTCATGCCCTTTAAGGGTTTATTTATGACTAATAATACTAGCAAGACCCCAGCTGCTGGAGAGATGGAAGAGGAACCTGCTATTGAGGTTATTCTGAGACCTCCCACTAACTAAATTGGGAATTCCTGTTGCATTAACTCTGACCACTTATTTTGGTCTTTGTGTTGGTTCTAAATGTCCATCAAATCTAGACTGATGCTCAGATTATGGATCAATCGCTCTCGGGTCTAGGTGACCACCTCAACGTAGTAGCAGAGATTGCGTTTGAAGAAGCAATCACCCATCCTTCTGAAGAACAACCCTCGCTGTAGAAACTAGCAACCCATCACACATAGGTAATTTTACTTCTGAATCCTCATTGGTTCACCTTTGGTTCTAATATGGGTCTTTTGATAACTATGCCCCAAACTTTCAGGAAATCTCTACCTCGAAACACGTGCTACCTCCAGAGAATATCTCTCATCAAGAATCTGAAGCTATGTCCTAACCATCTAGGGTGTGTTCCCACTTATTCCCTATGCCTTTTATGTGTTTGTTTTTTTTGTCGTATAATCATACTATTTTTATCAAGAAATCAATGAAGAAGGCCCAAGCACGGGTGTAACTTCTCTTTCAAGTAGAAGGTTAGCACTGGACCGTTTCCAAAACATTTTACATGGTTGCTCCCTCAGTGATGCTCCCCAAGCTAGCCTACCTTCATCCTATGCTTCTTAAGCTAATCTTGGGAGCTGCAAGCCTGAAATGGCGGCGACACTTGAAGTAGCTACAAGAGTTTACCAAGAACTGGTTCGACCGCCTGTAGAACTTGATGAAGTTCGCACCGCCTTGGCCTACCTACAGGACTTGTAGGTATTCAACTTGGATGACCCCAACACTATTGCAGTAGTATGAGTATATATCTAGGTTGCTCGCAGAGCTATCGCTCCCATCACTCTTTATGTACAGGATGAAACAAAGCTTAGACTGAATGAACTTCCTGCTCTATCTCTTCATATTAATGAGGCTGAGAAAGCATAAGGAGAAGCAATCTCTCTACGATGCGTGAAGGATCATAAGTGGAAAGGTACTAAGCAGCAAATCGAGTCTGTCATAATAGATTTTGAAGCCGAGATTTGGTAGATCGAGGACAAGAAGGCAACGATCGCTCAACTTCACTTTATTCTCATTTTAGTCATTATGGAGCGCAAGATATTCAATTCACATCCATCGTACACCGGAGTCTGAGCTTGAAGTAGCATGTTGTTATACTTATCCATCTCAGCAGTATCAATGTCTGGAAAGGAAGCAGGGACTGTGTTATCATAATTAGGATTATCATAACCTCCCTCTACTTCTTGTTGGTGTGTAATGTAACTGAATACCGAAAAGCATCATGCACTGTATCCATTGCGGGGTTCCAAGAAGCGGCGCCAGTACTGCTAGATGAGACACCTTGGTAACTGTACGCAGAGCTGAAGTGAGGTGCTAAGCTGTAGTCTACTTCTTCACCATGCTCACTTCATGTAGTGTAACTCCATATCATACAGTGATGATACAAATGTTGAGACATAACTTCAACCCCCACACTGGTTGTTAAGACATTTTCTACATGGAAATCTGTAACGCTTCTTTCCATGACCGTGTTGCACCGCAAAATTCACAAAGTCATAAATTCCATCCATACGCCTCACATCCCTTCTATTCGACAAATATATCCAACTCTTGTTCATATTTCTGTGTAAGTTAAAACAAACCATAAAAAATCAAATAAACTATAATTAATTAGTTAATAGACAATTGAATAGTCATTCTTACAATCAATATATTCATTTATGAAATTAAGGAAAAATCTTCTTAACTATAATTCATAATTAACTTACATATATATTCATCTATTACTATATATATATAATTAGATTACATAACACAATAGTATATAAAAACATGCATTCACATATATTTTGCATATAACAATGTAGGTACTAATTTATCTCTAACATTATTTAATCATGAGATTAATTAATCAACACATGCATTATTTCAAGCAAGTTAGGGTTAAACAAACTAGCTCTCACATGCTATATATATAATTAAATTACATAGCAATATATATATGCATTTACACATAGATTCACTTAGTAATATATAATTATCAATAATTAATTAATCTAGCTACCAATATTTATTCATTTATACATATATTTAATCAACACATGCATGATATGTATAATTTATAGCTAGCTAACAACTAATGCATGCTCTATTGTGGTCGCTGGAATTATTTTCCGGATTAGTTTGCCGGATAACTCCACCGATCACCGTATACATATGTAATTAATTAAATTAAAAAAACTAGTTAATCAAGATAAACAAGTTAATACCTTTATTACTGAGGAGATATGTGGGTAAATTTGAACTATGGAGGTGAAAATTAAAAACCGCGCATATAATTAAATCGAATTAATTGTGGTTTTGGGAGTTTTTTTGTTGTTGCCAAAACTGGGTTTGGTATGTTTTGAGATGAGAACTAGAGATAGCACTGCGATTTGGTGTAACGACCTGAACCGGAAATGGTATGTTAATTGGCTTAATTGGTATGTTATCAGACACGAATTTGGTTTGGGTTCCTTCGCGGAAATTGTAGAGGATGTGATTTTGAGTTCGTAAGAGGTGTCGGAGGATTTTTCGGATAATCGGAGAATATAAAAAGAATATTTGAAATTATCATCGAGTTAGTCGTACTTATCCGTTTGGGTTTGAGTAATCCGAATCGTGAATTTGGTCGGTTCGCGACGTACAAATATCGAAATAGTCGTAAAAGTTGTCGAAAAGTTGCATTTGGGCTGTTTGACCAGCGTTGACCGAGCCAAGACTCGACTTGACCGAGTCAACCGAGTTGACTCGTCGAGTTCACAGAGTCGCCGTCGAGTTTCTTGCCGAAAAACGTCACGGTTGTCGGAGATTAAGGTAGGGATTTAAAGCTCTCTTCTTGGGCTATTGTTTGATGTATGTATTGTATTGTTTTGTGTTGTGTTTGTTGGAGAAATGTGGAAGTGAAGTGGATGGAATCGGTAAGTTTTGGGGGGAGCTTTTCCGGTGGTTTTCCGGTGGAGTTTTGGGTTAGAATGGGTTGGGTTCATGCTTGGGATGGAAACCCCTAGGGTTTGGAGGGCCGTTGTGGAGCGACGGAGTCGGAATCGGCTGGAGAAGTATTCCGGCGATTTCGGGCCGGAGACTTTCGAGGAGTTTTTGAGGTGGTTGTCGGCCGAATTGTGTCATGGTGTAGTTGAACTTTGGAATGGTCTTGGGAAGAGGAAGGTTTTGAGGTATTGGTCGCCAGAAAATGTCACCGTTGACGCCGCACCGCCGCTGGTGGCGGCGGTCAACAGCAGAGCTCCCGCGAGGGTTGGCTTTTTGAGATTTTGGGGATTTTTATACCATTTTACTCGTAATCATGTCCCGATCATAGTCATGAGGTTTTTGAGTTGATTCGAGTACTCTATTTTGGGACGAAGGTTAATTGGGTATATTTTGCGAATTTTGTTATCCTCGTCGATATTTCGAGCGATACGCCTTTCAAGAACGCGAGCTTCTCGAAGTATTAGCTCCGTATGTTGTGTTTCAATATATATATTGATCGTATCCCTGTTATTCAGGTGATCGGGATCGAGTGTTTGGCGAGGGATCTTCCGCCGGACCTCAGAGTTAGCTCTGTACTGTGAGTGGACACTTTATTTTCATTGTCGATCTGCGAGTCTTAGTTATGCATTTTATGAGTATATATTTATGATTATGCATTTACGTTATGCATTTATGATTATGCGCTTTACGATTATGCATGTGCATGGAAATGATTTATGATTTGGTTTACACATAGTACAGTCTCAGATATTGAGGTATGCATCGATGCTTTAGCTTCTTGGCTGATCCTCGAGATGCTCCGGGGGGGGGGGGGGACAGATATCCTGACCTGAGGTCTTTCAGACTTTTATTAATCACGAGGAGGTCTGAGATCTCATGATTAGAGTGTACTATGCGAAGGAATCCATAAGTGACCCCGCAGGATTTTACGTGCATATTTATGGATCAGGGAAAATGTACCTGATCGAGATTTTCATATGCATTGACTCGCATTATGCTTTTATGAGCATATATTTGGGAAAGACATATTATTATTTTCATCCACTCACTCTAACGATTTTATTTTTCTTCCCCTGGGCTTTTCGGTTTCCTTTGCCTAGTTTGCAGTTTGGGTTCCAGTGTTACACGTCGACGGTGGAGGCGTAGAGTTCGGATCACTCTTCAGTTTTTGTAGGTTCCTTGTTCGACCTACTAGTTGTATATGTTGTATATTGGCATCGCTCTGAATACTTATGTTGTGCTTTCAGTTGAGTTTACTCCTGAATGTTTCTGGATTTCTTGTAAACCTTTTGGTTTATTATATATATGTTGTTGAGAAATCTGGATAGGGAACGAAGCCCCACGGTTTGGCTTTTGTGGAATATTTGAAGTGTGTTTCTTTGCAGGTTCTAATAATGGTTCACGTGTGTCAAAGTAAACTCTGGCAAAAAAAAATTTAACGTCGTGTTTTCGAAAGGGTTTGATTTCGGTTTAGACAACTAAATCGGAATCGGATCCTTTCATCTAAATAGAAAATCTGATCAAAACATCATTTAAACGAGGAAATAAGTTATCAAATCGGTTTATTTTCGTCGTTTAAAACATCACTTAGACGACGAAATAAAAATTTCGTCGTCTTAAAACACCACTTAAATGATAGAATATATTTTCGTCGTTTAAGTGTCGTTTTTAGACGACGAAATATATTTTCGTCATCTAAAGACCACCTAAACGACGAAAAGTTACTTTTAGACGACGAAAAAATACTTCGTCGTCTAAGTGTGATTTTTTGGTAGTGGAAGTTTGAGTTAAAATGTTTACCATTGGAGATGCGTGAAATCTTATATAAATAGTGTCTAAATAAGGTCTCATATTAGGTATAAGACTCAATTATAACACTTCTCCATTAAAGATACCCTTACAAACTTTTGGTGAATTAAATAAACCAACATTTAATGTTATAGATTATAAATAAGTACAAAGAATGTATATAAACTACCAGAAAACCTCACTTAGGGGACGAAACCATTAAAGTCTCCTCGCCTAAGTAAAATTTAGACGACGAACATTTTTTTCGTCGCCTAATTTTTTTTCGTCGTTTAGGTAGCATTTAGGTGACGAAACAAAATTTCGTCACCTAAGATATCACTTAGACGATGAAATATATATTCGTCGCCAAGTTCATCGTCTAAGTGACCACTTAAACGATGAAATAAATATGTCGTCGTCTAAAATATATCTAAAACGACAAAACTAATCTTTGTTGCCTAAATACTGAACTAATTGACGAAACACATGGTTAATCATCTAAGTAAACCATCTAAAATGACAAACAACAATTCCGTTGCTTAAATGATCCCTTGGGCGACGAAACATTTCGTCGTCTAAGTGGAATCAATTATTTAGATCAGATTTTCTATCCAGGTCGCCTCCTCCCTCTCTCTCTCTCTCTCTCTCTCTCTCTCTCTCACCCAAAAAAAAACCTTTCCACAGCACCTCGATCCGGCCAAACTTCGATTTATATACGGTTTTTCTACCTCAGGAGCTCAAGATTACCCACATATATCTTTATCAGTAAATGTATTAACTCTTTTCTCTCGATTAATTTTTTTGAATTTAATTTTGTATGTAATAACATACAGTGATGAAGTTATCCGGTGAAATAATCCAACGAATAATTCCGGCGACCACAATATAGCATGCATTAGTTGTTAGGTAGCTAGCTATAAAAAAATTGTATGAATATCATGCATGTTTGATGATTAATTCCTTAATTATATATTCATATGTTGATTAAATGTTAGATTAGATGATATTTAGTTGATAATTAGTTGATTCATTGATGATTAGATGAATATTTGATAATTAGTTGATTAGTTTATAATTAGTTGATAATTATGCATATATATATTCATCGATGAATTTATATATACGTGTACAATGCATATATTACTGTGCTATGTTATTTAATTATATATGATGAATATTATTTATTGTAAGTTAAGAATTATAAGAAGCTTGTTAGACTGAATTTTTTTTGCAAATTGTATATTTATGGCTTATTCGATAGTTCAATTTATGCATTGCTTAACTTACGCAGAAATATGGACAAAAGTTAGATACAATTGGCGAATAGAAGTGATGAGATATATATGACGGATCAATTAGTTTCTTTCATTTTCGGTACAACATGGTCAAGGAAAAAAACGATACAGGTATCCTTTCAGAGATGCGTTATCAGTTTGCGATGTTTACTGCTATAACTCAATACTTGCATGACCACGGATAATGTAAAGTTATACTACATGGAGTGAGCACAGTAAAGTAGCATACTACAACTCAAAACTATTTTAAGCTCAGGGTGCCTCATCCAGCGGTACTAGAGCCTCCACTTGGAATCCTGTTATATATTTGGTGTATGATACGTTTTCGGCATTCAGTCATGCTACACACCAACACGAAGAGGAAGGTTATGATAATCCTTATTATGACACAGTCCCTCTAGCCTTTCTGGACACTGATGCTACTTAGATAGATAAGTACAACAATATGCTACTTCAAGCCCAGACCCCGATGTACGATGGATGTGAATTCAATGTCTTGCAATCCATAAGGACTCAAATGGAGTACAAAGTGAAGCGCAAAATATCGGATGCTGGTTTTAATGATATACAATAACATATATGTGATTTGCTTCCTAAGGGTCACAAGCTTCCTGATTCTCATTACAAGGTAAAAAAGATGTTGAGTAGCCTCGGTCTACAGTACGAGAAAGTCCATGAGTGCATAAATGGTTGTGTGTTGTTTTACAAGGAGAATGCACAATTGGACTACTGTTTAGTATGCAACAAGTCGAGGTGGTTTAAGTCAATGCAAGGAGTTCAAAGAAGAAGGTTGTTGTGAAGGTGCTTCACTATTTTTCCTTGATTTCTAGACTACAGTGCTTGTACATGTCTTTAAATATTGCATAGGCGATGAGATGGTACGCGAAATAGAGAATAAATGACGATGTGCTCAAACATCCAGCATATGAAGAGGCTATTAGACATTTTGAAAAGGAATTTCAAGACTTCCACGAGTGCAGAAACGGTTGTGGGTTGTTTTACAAGGAGAATGCACAGTTGGACTACTGTTCTATATGCAACAAGTCGAGGTGGTTTAATTCTAATGCAAGGAGTTCAAAGAAGGTTGTTGTGAAGGTGCTTCACTATTTTTCCTTCATTCCTAGACTACAGTGTTTGTAAATCTCTTTAAATACAGCATAAACGATGAGATGGTATACGAAATAGAGAATAAATGACGATGTGCTCAAACATCCGGCAGATGAAGAGGCTATTAAAAATTTTGACAAGAAATTTCAAGAATTTGAAGCAGAGGTTCGAAATGTTAGACTCGGACTTTCTACAAATGGATTCAATCCTTGGGGTAATAATAGCATTGCCGTAAGTACTAGGTCAATTATTCTCATGTTGTCACTACAAGAAAACTTCACCTAGACCACGGACCATTTCCGTCGTCTAGGTGCAGTCTTCCATCGTCTAAGTACTTAGACGACGGAATCTCCGTCGTCCAAGGTCCGTGCTCCAAGTGCTGTCGTCCAAGCACCTGGACGACGGAGAATTTAATTTCCGTCGTCCAAGTTCACTTGGACCGCGGACATTCTCCGTGGCCCATGTATGCACCTGGACGACGGAAACACTAATTCTCCGTCGTCCAGGTGACTACATGGGCCACGGACATTGCTCGTTTCTCCGTGGCCCACGTGTGAACCTGGACGACGGAGAATTAGTGTTTCCGTCGTCCAGGTGTATACATGGGCCACGGAGACTGCTAGATTCTCCGTGGCCCAGGTGTCACCTGGACCACGGAAACACTAATTCTCCGTCGTCCAGGTTAACACGTGGGCCACGGAGAATGGCAGGGTTTAGGGTTTAGGGTTTAGGGGTTAGGGTTAGGTTTAGGGTTTGTGCACCTGGACGACGGAGAACATAATCTCCGTAGTCCAAGTGACAATTTAATTTTTTTTTTAAATAAATTGAAATTAAATATTATTAAATATATTTATTATTAAATTAATTTAAATAATGAAAAATAGTCGAAATTAATTAATTAAACTAAATTTTTAATATTAATTAATGTATTAATTAAATAATTAATTAATTTGTACATACGTACACATCCAAATTAAAAACCCATAAAAATAATAAAATATTGTTCGGAACTCGGAAATAAAGAAACGTGATAATTAACTAGCTAGCTAATACACTGGACGAGCAGATGCGCCGCCGGGTCCTCCGCCTCCAGCCGGGTCGTTGTCGTCGGGGTGTGGGTTCGGAGGAGGTTGACATACTTCTCGATTTTGGTTCATGAGCGCGATGAGTTGGGCTATTTGTGCTTGTTGTTCGTCAAGTCTTTGCCGCATTGACTCATTCTGCTCTTGTGTCCGTCGATTCTCCTCTCGTGCCAGTCGAGCTTCTTGAATGGCTGCTTCGACGGCCGCTGCCTGACTCCTTTTCCCCTGCCCCGAACTTCCCGTAGATGATGAGCCGGAGGTCGTCGACAAATCTCGTACCACCCTAGGCCCAAAGTGCCTAACCTCCTTGCCAGCTCTACGATCGTAGACATCATCCGCGATTGCAATTTAGCTCTCTAAGGATAGAGGAGGCAGGTCTTCCGGCGGCACATCTGGGAACGCAAGCTGAGTGTTAGCCAACTCTTCATTCGCACGCTCTATCACCCTTGCCTACAAAAGAATAATTAATTTATTATAATGAAATCATCTTTAAATAATAATTACTATAATTAAAAGCACATAATTAATATATCACTTACGCCGCATTGACTCGCTTCATTATCGAGCCCAGGTGTCACGTACGCGCTTACGCTTGCATCAAGATAAGGGTGTTTGGAGCCCTTATCCTTGTTCTCCTTGGCTATTTGAATGAACTGCTTGGCGCCGGTAGTATGGTGTTTCTCCTTCTTCCCCTGGTTGGCCTTGTTGACACCGGAGAATTTCTGTTACACAACATAATTAAATCATTAAAAAATTAATAACTACAATTTAAATAATTCAATTATCTTAATTGAAATAAAAAAAGTAAATTAACACCTTAAAGGAGTCATCGGCAAAGTGGTTACACAACCACTCCCACTCATCTTCTCTATCCCCACGCAGCTCTACGGGGGGAGGCACGGGACCGACATTTTGGAAGTAATGATGGAGCCTGTACTTCCAATCTTTGTAGATGGCGTTGGCAGTTTGGTTGATATGCCTCAACATGGCCGGTGTCGGATCCACCTCAAATTGTTCCTATCAAAAATAAATAGAAAATTATAATCGTATATATTATGAAATTTTAACTAATATTAACAATATTATATAATAACTAAATTGGACGTATTACGTACCGAAAGATCTTTGAAGACTTTCGCCTTCTCATGATCCGGCGCCTCCTTCCAAGTCGGGGCAGTGAGACGAACCCGGTTACGGACGATTGACCCTATGCTATGCGCCGAGAGACTTGCTAGCTTAGCTGTGGGAGGGCCACCGGTGAATTCGTCGTAGGGCAACTCGATCTTTTTCCCGGTCGCCTTGCAAATACGCTCCGCTTTGCCCCCTTTAACGAGACCCCGAGTCCTTTTCGGTTCCGGGTCAGTGGGGGCCCTCCTTTGCCTACGGCGGGCGTTGTACATGATTGATTCGGCGGTCGAGGATGCCTGAGTACTTCCCGTTGAACCGGTACCGGGGGTCGGAGTTTGGAAGGGGTCGACGTCATCACCGCTCTCGATGAATGGGGGAGTGGGAATTTCCCCAGATGGCGCTACGGACGGACCAGATGATATGTCCGGATTGAGGGCGTCGTTGCCCTCCTGTTGAACCCAACCGACTTGGGCCACCAACATTCGGAGCATCTCATCTTCTGCCTCCTGTTGGGCTTTCTTCTTGCCGGATGTCGTCTTTGGCGGAGCCATTTAAACCTAAGAGTACGGTGTTAAAATACCTACTTACAATAATAATTACAACTTAAAAATTTACGCTAATTAAGTACGTTTAAGATTTAAATAGAGTACACTAGCTTGGCTTTTTCGGTCGTTCAATGGACGTGCGACCCGCGCGATAAAGTGTAAATTTTCAATTAATCAGCCTTGGTTAAATCGAAAAACAAGGCCAATTAGGGATAGAGATAACGCGAGAGGCATGACTAATTTTGACAAAAGTCTTTCTTAGTCCAAATCCTGTCACCAGTCATAACTCGTTTCTAGACACCATGTCCGACATTCGGCCAATTTTTCGAAAATTTACACTCCCTCAAGTCATTTGCAAACTCCGCCCTCAACCTCGTGTCCATAACTTCACTTAGGTTATGGTGTGCGGTGATGAAATCCACACATCACGAGGGGTTAAGGAGATAAGCTAGGAAAAGAGGCGCCATCTATTCCAAAGAGTGCGACTTAAAAAACCAAGCCTATGTACTAAATTTAAATCGAACACGTACTACTAATTAATTTACTAGAAAATACACGTAAATATTAATTAATAATTTTTAATTACATGCAATAATTTATTTTTATTTATCATGCATTTAATAAAAATTGATTCATTTAATAAATTTTGAATAATAATTTATTCATTTAATAAATTTACAATTATTCATTTAATTAGTATTAATAACAATAATTATGATTTAATTATTTAACAACAATAATTAATAATTTATTAAATATTTAAACTAATTAATTAATAAATTAAATTCTACTAGTTTATTATATTTAGAATTGAATTCATTAATTAAATGAAAATTATTTTAATAAGGGAAAAATAAAAATTTACCCAATCGGAGTTTTCGGAAATATCGCCGGAGTTGAGTCGTCGGAGAGGAGGAACCACGCCGGAAAAAATGTCCTCGGAACGTCGCCGGAGGAAGATCGCCGGAGGAGAGGAGAGGAGAGGAGAGGAGGAGATGGAATGATGAGAAAATGAGGGGGGGTGCAACTCTATTTATAGAGTTGCACCTAGACGACGGAGCACTATTCTCCGTCGTCTAAGTTCACTTGGACGATGGAAATAGTGTTTTCCGTCGTCTAGGTGTCGGTTTCAAAAAAATTCAAGCGGCGCCAATTAATCGGTGGGACGTTCTGAACCGCCATAATTTTGGACTTAGACGACGGAGAATGAATTCTCCGTCGTCTAAGTGAAAATTCAAGCGGTCCCAAAAACGGAAGCGGTAAATTGAACCGCCATAAAAATTGGACTTGGACGACAGAGAATAGCAATCTCCGTCGTCCAAGTGAAAATTACATGAAAAAAATAAACAAAAATAAATTCGAACCGCCATAGTTTTTGAACCTGGACGACGGAGAATGCCGTTCTCCGCCGTTCAGGTGAACACCTGGACGACGGAGAACGGCATTCTCCGTCGTTCAGGTGAAATTTACGTTAAAAAATTTTTTAAAATTAATTTGCTAGGAATTTAGCGATCTGCCATTCGAGTGAAATAGTCGTCCAACATCTGACTTCTTTAATTCTCTGGCGCAAAACCTATGCCACCACCTGCACAATGCCACTATTGGTTCAACGACGTCCCGAGGCAAGTATGGTCGAATTACCACTGGAATCAGACGTTGCAGCATAACGTGATAGTCATGTGTCTTTAGACCAACAAACTTGTGTTGCACCTCGTCCACTGCTCCAGTTATAGTAGCTGCATACGTAGCCAGATAACGAACGCCCTTAAACCAGTGAAATACAGAACGTCTAAGCGTCGGCTTCACTGTGTAAGGTGCATCTGGCATCTTGTTGTACACTCATTTCCTATCCCTCCTCAACCACAAGGGACGACGTAGATTCATTGATTCCAAATCTTTGCGCGCTTTGGGAGTATCTTTAGTCTTGAACTTAATACCGAGAATTGTTCCCACCACACTGTCGCGCACACATTCTTTTCTATGTGCATCGCGTCCAAGTTGTTCCTCAGCTTCAACTTCGACCAGTAAGGGAGTTCAAAGAATATACTCTTGTGATCCCAATAGCTCAGATCATGTGGAGGAATTGGATTGCATTTCTTTACATCCGCGTCATTGCTCAACACACCAAAGTCGAAATAGCTCAACCTCTCTATAATCTCTTCGCCCGACCAACTACGGGGTTTAGGATTGTTCTCTACCGTGCCGTTGAAATGAGCTTCATCCTGTCACCACGGGTGGTCGTGAGGAAGCCATCTACGGTGATCCAAGTAACACACCTTCCCCGCGTGCCAACTAGAGTTCACGTCGTCCAAACATATAGGACATCCATTATATCCTTTTGTCCTGCAGGCTGCCAACATCCCATAAGCTGGAAAATCGCTGATCGTCCACATTACGGCAGCCTTCATCGTAAACATCGTGTCAGTGAATTTGTCATAAGTTGGGACTCCATTTTCCCACAATAGTTTCAGCTCGTCGATCAAAGGTCTAAGGTAGACATCTAAGCACTTCCCTGGAGATTTAGGACCTGGAATTAGTACGGTAAGGAAATTAAATTCCTTGTTCATGCACATCCACGGAGGCAAGTTGTACGGCATCAGAATAACTGGCCAAGTGCTGACGGCGGAGCTATTACTTCCCCAAGGATTGAATCCGTCTGTAGATAGGCCGAGTCTCACATTTCTAACCTCTGAAGCAAAGTCTCCAAATTCTCTGTCGAAATGTTTGAAACCCTCCCCATCCGCGGCGTGTCGCAGGACATCGTCATCTATTCGCTTTTCTGCGTACCATCGCATCGCCTCTGCTGTGTGTAGAGACATGTACAGGCACTGCAATCTAGGAATCAAGGGAAAATATCGAACAACTTTCACAAGAATTCTCTTTTTCGAACTCTTCCTATTCAACTGGAATCTGCACTGGCCACATACGGGACAATAGTCCAACTCTTTATACTCTTTGTAAAATAGCACACAATCATTCGGACATGCGTCAATTATCCTGTGCTTTAGGTCGAGGCTGCTCAGGATATTTCTAACCTTATAATGAGATTTAGGAAGATTGTGATCATCAGGAAGCAACTTACATATTTGCTCCTGAATTTCGTCAAAAGCACTCACTGACATTTTGTGCTTCACTTTTATCTTCATTTGCTCCATCACATATTGCAACACATTCTCTCGACATCCAGGGAACACCGGGGTCTGCGCTTCAAGTAGCATCCGGTTGTACTTATCCATCTCGCTGGTGTCAGTGGCCAAGCTAGCTGCGGGGAATGTGCCATCATGCTCATTAGTGGTACTGTAACCTCCGTCTTGGTGTTGGTGTCCACCATGACTACATCCCGGAAACGCATCATGGACCAAATCTGCAGTTAGGTTGCAAGCTGGGGGTCCGGCACCACTGCCGCTGGATGAGGCACCATGGTAACTGTACCCTAAGCTGAAGTCTGCTGCGCTAAACTCTACTGCTTCACCATGCTCGCTCTATGTAGTGTAACTCCACATCATACCATTTTTCGTACAGGTGTTGCACCATAACATTAACCTCCACATACTGACAATTAAGACATTTCTGACATGGACACCTGAAACGTTTCTTTCCCTGACCATGTTCTATCGCAAAATTCACAAATTCGCTAATTCCATCCATATACCGGACATCACATCTATTCTTCAACTTCATCCAACTCCTGTCCATACTGCTACAAAATATTATAATTAATTAATTATTACATATATATATATTAGTCCATTAATTTACGTTTAATTATACGTATTCGATCTACATCAATCTGTCAATTACGTACGTAATTTAATCGATCTGTATATATATATAGCTAACATGCATCCTTGCATGTTTATATGTACGTACGTTTTCACTAAATATACATTAATTAAGCAAATTTTAACTGCGTACGTACCTGCTGGCCTTCTCGATATCTGTTAATTAAGCTAGCTAGCTAGTCAACAGAGATCCCTTATATATCCTGATTCTTCGATCGATCTCGGCCTTCTCTGATCCGATCATCCCTTCTCCTTCTCCTGGCCTTCGATCTCCTTCTCCCTTCTCCTTAAATTCTTCTTCAAATGGAATGAAGAGAGTTTGGCAGCGGGCTTAATTATATAATGCTTCACTTAGACGACGCAGGTGTCGGTACGTCGTCTAAGTGGAAGCTGGACGACGGAGAAGACTCCGAGGTCCAGGTCATCACCTGGATGACGGAGAATACCGTCTCCGTCGTCCAGGTTATCACCTGGAGGACGGAGAAGACTCCGAGGTCCAGGTGATCACCTGGACGACGGAGATGGTATTCTTCGTCGTCCTGGTAGGACTTGGACGACGGATAAGTCTCCGTCGTCTAAGTGTCACTTGGACCACGGAACAATTACGTTTCCGTGGTCTAAGTGATGTTTTCTTGTAGTGTGTACAACCTGCCTCCATGAATGTGTATGAACAAGGAATTTAATTTCCTTACTCTGCTAATTTCATGTCCCAAATCTCCTAGAAAGTGTTTAGATGTGTATCTCAGACCATTGATTGGCGAGCTCAAACTATTGTAGGAAAATAGAGTCCTAACTTATGACAAGTTCACTGAGACAATGTTCATGATGAGAGCATCTATAATGTGGACCATCAACAATTTTCCTGCGTATAGAATGTTAGCATCTTACACAACTAAAGGATACAGTGGTTGCCCTGTCTGCTTAGACGACATCAACTCTAATTCGCACATGGGGAATGTGTATTACCTGAGTCACTCTAGATGGCTTCCTCGCGATCACCTATGGCGCCAGGATAAGGATAATTTTGATCGGACAATAGAGGATAATCTGCAACCCAGACAGTGGTCTGGCGAAGAGATTTTTGAGAGGTTAAACAACTTTTATTTTGGTGTGTTGAGTAATGACGACGATGTGATGAAACACAATCCACACCCTCCACACCATCTTAGCTACTGGCATCACATGAGTATTTTCTATGAAATACCTTACTGGTCGAAGTTGAAACTCAGAAATAACCTAGATGTCATGCACATAGAAAAGAATGTGTGCGACAGCATGGTAAGAACAATTCTCGGTAGTAAGTTCAAGACTAAGGATACTCCCAAAGCGTGAAAGGAACTTAAATTATGAATTTGTGTGGTGCCTTATGGTTGAAGAGGTATAGAAAATGACGTAATCAACAAGAAGCCCGATGCACCTAACACAGTGAAACCTGCACTGAGAAATACTGTATTCGACTCACTCAAAAGTGTGAAGTATCCGTCTAATGCAGCAAATATATATCAATGTGTCAATGTTCGGGAACACAAGTTCTATAGTCTAAAGACTCATAACTATCACGTTATGTTGCAACATCTGATCACAGTGATAATTCGACCTTATTTGCCTAAAGACGTCATTGAACCAATATTTGTATTGTGCAGATAGTGGCAGAGGTTATGCTTCAGAGAGTTGAAGAAGTTGAGATGTTCACGAACTACAACACAAAATTGTCCACATCCTTTGCAAATTAGAGAGAATTTTTTCCCCTGCTTTTTTTGACATCATGATTCACCTCATGGTTCACCTTCTGGAGTGTTGCTTTCCGGTCTGATTCACTACACTTGGATGTATCCTCAGGAAATGTACAATTTTTGAACATAACTAAATTTGTTAAACACGGTTTTCATAATTTATATATATCTTTTTCTTGCAGTAATGTAAAATATAATTAATGTTACCCCATTGTTGTAGATAACTCTTACAGTACAATGGATTCATAAAAACTAAATCTGCTCTTGACGGCTCTATAGCTGAAATATACCTAATGCATAAGTGTGTAACATACTGCAACATTTACCTCATAGATCTACTCCATACTGCCTCCAATACACATGTTAGCCACTATCTCTCTGTCATCACAAATGTAGTATGACCATTTAGAGGAGTATTAAAAAAAATTAACTCAAGAAAAACTTAATGAAGCACATTGCATAGTGTTGTGCGATTGCGATGAGATCGAGCAGTTCATGAAAATGTATAGGGCGAAAATTCGGGCAGACAAACCGGACAAGAGTGAACTCTGTATTGAAAGACAAGTTAGGAAGAGGTTTCCTGATTATTTCCCCAAATGGTTATGTTAAAACCTCAGTCTATAATCTTTTTGTTCTTACTTTGTTTGACGTTGAGAAATCCGGATGTTGATTTTTGGTGATTATGTATTTGTAGTATTTTTCCTTAATTTACGCTTAGTTGTAGGTTTATGGTTTCCTTTAGTTTTAGGGGAATCAATATCCAATTTTTTGTCAAAATTTATTAAATATACATTAATATATCTTGTTCACTATTTTGCAGATGGATGATCTATATTAATCATTTGACCACAGGGGGTGGTGTTCATGGGAAAAGTACATGTTGGCCTATAAGCCAGTCAAACACTATATTTACCCCGGATATTTTATCAACGGTGCAAAGTTTTATTCAGTCTACCGAGATGAAGGAATAAGAACACAAAATAATGGATCGCTGTAGGAGAAGGTGATGATGTATACTATTGCGTTCTTGTTAATTTTGCCCAGGTACTATATGGGAATGAGATAGAAATTTTTCTATTCAAATGTAAATGATTTAAGCGTACAAACGATCGTCTGGGGCTGTTATCAGTCGATACAAACTCAATATTGGTATGAAGATGAGCCATTCGCTCTTGCTACCTTAGTCAGACACAGGGTGCAGGTTGGAAAGTAGTTAACCACATGTCTCACCAAGGAATATAGAATGTCACAACACTTAAAGGGACTAATACTCAAGGGAATAATGTCCATGCATATTAAGAGCCTAATACTTTTGTCATTCCCGACAAAATGAAACTTTTTCGATTTAACGAAACCTTACCCTTACCTAATGGAGACACAGATCTTACTGAAAAGGAGATCATTGACCTAGACAATATTAATGCCTATGAAGAGGAGCCAGAGGAAGAAGATTTCTTCGTATATAATGATGATGATGATGATGATGATTTTGAGGATGAAAACCTTATCAGAGTGAGGAGGAAAACGTTGATGAAGATTATGATGATCGAAGTAATTGATGCATGTGTACGTAAATTAATAAGATGAAATTCGAACAGAATTTATTTAATTATCATGTACGCTTACGATTTATTGATGGATCGATCAATCGATGGCCGGATTGCATGAATTGAATTTGGTTTGGTTTAATTTAGAGTACTTTAAATACTTATTTTGTGTTACATGTATAACTTTGTGTCAAACAAAAGGATGATGCTTTTCTGTTATAAAAATAATTTTAGATGATGAAACAAAGAACTTTCGTCGTCCAAGTAGGGGTTTAGACGACGAAACAAACAAGGTTCGTCGTTCAAGTATAATTTAGATGTTTAATCGTCGTCCAAAGTAAAACTAAACCCTAAACTCTAAACCCTCATCAATAAACGTAAAACCTTAAACCCTGACCCTCATAATCTTAGACGATGAAACGGGTATAGTTCATCGTTTAAGTTGCCACTTAGACGATGAAATATTGTTGTTTCGTCGTCTAAGATGAATTTCATTAATTGCCTCTAACAAAGAGCAAGACCATTTATAGCAACTTAAAATGCATATTTTTTTCGTCGAGGGCATAAAGTACACAATTCTTTACTTTTGAGTGTTGACCATTACAAAATTAGAGTTACGAAGATTCGTATATAAACATTTTCGTTTCGTTGAGTATTTCAATTTTCGGGTTGACTGCGCCGATCAAACCCTTAATGAACTTCGTATTTCCTAAAAAATTGTCTGCTAACATATTATATGATGAATATATCCAATGGTTGTTTTTCCCAAATTTAATTTCTTTAATATTGATATTGAATGAATATATATATATATATACGAACACTTAAGTTTTACAACATTAGTAGTTATATAAAAAGTTTGTAGTCTTAAATAATTTTTTTGGTCAAATTTCATTAATCTTTATCTAGTTGATAAATTAAGGTTTTACGACAAGACAAACACCCGTAACTTCGACAACGGGTTCACGATTTATTTTGTACGATGATTCCGTCTTTTAATTTTTTTTCGCTAATCACTATATTTAATCGATCAACTAATCTAAATTGGGCATTAATTATTTTTTACAATATTATATAAATGTAGTGGTTACATCTAACAGTTGATTTTTGATTATTTAATTTATATACAGGCAACAACAAACAATTAATTTTACATATATTTAAAAATATATATATATATAATTGCATTTAGAAGAGGAAAATTCCCAAATTTCATCGCCTAAGTACCACTTAAATGACGAAAATCAACAATTCGTCGTCTAAGTGTAAGACTTAGACGATCCATATAATATGTTCGTCGTCTAATCCCAAAAATTTGGCGGTTCATACTTTTCGCCAGATTTTTGGGGAAATTTCATAAATCATCTTAGAAGACGAAAGAAATGTGGTTCGTCTTCTAAGTGTACTTAGACGAAGAACCTTTAAGTTTCGTCACCTAAGAGCCTTAATAAGATCGATCAAATTCGATCCATTTCCCAGAAATCCCTAATTTTCTAACCCTCAAAAATTTCTCCTGGCCAAGATCGCCACCACCTCCACCCCCAATCTCTATGGCCTCTTTCTGCCGCCCCCTAAACCATCCTCCACCACCTCTATTGTCGAACCCCCTTGCGGCCGCCTCCTAAACTCTAGATTCCCCCACCCCGCCACCTCTTCCCAAAAAAAAACTCTGTTGTCGTTGCACACTCTACGGACTACGCTCCGCCACTGTCGCCTCTCACCGCCCTTCTATCTGTCGTCGTGTTGTCTTTACATGTTGCCTCTGCCCTCTCTCTCTCTCTATCTCTCTCTCTCTCTCTCTCTCTCTCTCTCTCTCTAGCTACTGGTGATTGTTGCTACTGTGATAATTGGTTGATTATTGTGATATAGGCTCATTATGTGCTACTGTGATATATGATTGATTAAGGTTAAAATGAATTTAGATGATTGCGAATGTGACATAGAAATTTCGGCAGAGTTTCACTATAACATGGAATTACCATTAACCTGCACCCGAAAAATACACTTCATCCTATGCCACAAAAGCCAAACCGTGGGCACCAATCCCATCCGGATTTCTTAATATCATAACAATAATGTAAAGTAATGAGCAAAACTGTACTTTATAGAAATCCGGGAAAAAATCATATGAAAGTATAACAGTAGAGTAATCAGAGCGACATCTAGTGTATATATACATAATATACAATAGTAGGCTAAACAAGAAACCTACTGGAAAAGAAAGGTAGCTCGAACACTAAGCCTCCGACAGCGACATGTGACACCAGAATCCAAACTATAAACTGGGCACGAAAACCGAAAAGCCCAGGGGAAAGGCAAATAAATCGTTAGAGTGAGTGGACGAAAATAATCATATGCCTTTCACCATTTATATAATATAAAAACAATGCGAGTTCTTAGAATAAATGGAGGTGTCAGGCGAATTTCTCAAGCCCGACGGTGATAGACTAGGCGAATCTCTCAAGCCTAGTGGGCACATCAAGGGAATCTCTCAACCCTGGATCTGGACTACCGGTGATCAGCCGAGTAACCAATGCATCGATGCTAAGTAAATTCCATCACCATATAAAATATAAAACAATACTTCCAAAAATAATAAATAATCTCAATGCTGTACTGGAAATAAATACTGAAATCAAGAACTCTCTACGACAGTGTAAATAAAAGATCCCTCACCCAATGTACGATCTCGATCCCCTGAATAATCACAAAATATAACTGATCAAAATCACAATTCATTACTCTGTACCACACCTCGGAAACAACCCATTTCCGGAAACATATAACTCGGATACAAAATAATCGACGAAAACCCCGAAATACTCCACATAAACCCTCGACTTATAATCTGGTATCCAAATCCTCTCGAAAACCTCAAGGCGATGATCGGGGCTCGATTACGAGCAAGACAGCATAAAACTTGTCAAATTTCAAAAAGTCAACGCCTCGCCGGAGCTCCGCCGGTGGCGGCGCGCCGTCACCGGAGAGATTTTCTGGCGAGGAAGCCCAGTTTTCTAGTTCACCTCAAGCCCAAGACATCTCTCCACTGCCACAAACTCCAATTCCCACTAAATCTGCCGAAAATCAGCTCGAAAATCTCTAAAACTTCAAACCGGCCGGAAAACTTCTCCAGCAAAAATCTCCACCGTGAGGCCACCTCGGCCTCCCAACTTCAAGGGCTTCCTCCCCAGCTCGAACCCAACCTTTACCACCCAAAATCCCCTTCGGAAAGTCGCCGGAAAACACTCCACCATTAAGCCCGATTCCGGCGAGTTTCAAGCTCAAAATTGAACAAGCAAACCACTACCAAAATAGACCATATATACATCAATAGAAAGCCCAAAGTAAGAGCTTCAAAACCTTACCTTCCTTTCTAGCAACCGCACCATATTTCGGCAACCCTCTCGGCGGCGAGTCGTGACTCACTGAGTCAGCCACGGGTTGATTCGGTCAACTCGGTCCAGAACAGTCAACTCGGTCAAACAACTCATTTTCGCACTTTTTCGACAATTTTACGACTATTCGGCTATTTATACGTCACGAATCGGGTCTATCCACAATTCGGATAACTCAAACTCGAACAGATAAACACGACTAACTCGGCGATAATTTTCAAATATTCATTTTATATTCCTCGATTATCCAAAAAATCCTCGGAAAGCTCCCACGGACTCGAAATCAAATTCTCTACATTTTCCATGAACAAACCCAAATCAAATTCATGTCCGATAATTAAGTCGTGATCGAAACCGCCAATTCGATTAATTATGATAAACAGTGATTACTCGCAAAACTCGAGGATTAAGCCGATTACCATACCAATTCCGGTTCGGGTCGTCACAAATCTACCTCCCTTAAAAAAAATTCGACCTCGAAATTTACGTACCTGCTAGGTGAACATATGAGGATACTACTCCCGCATACGCTGCTCGGTCTCCCAGGTGGCTTCCTCAACTGAATGATTCTGCCATAAGACCTTCACAACCGGTATGACTCTGTGCCTCAACTCCTGCTCACGCCTATCGAGAATCTATACCGGCTCCTCCACATATGTCAAATCTTCCCGGATAGTAAGCTGATGTGGTGCTAACACATGTAATGGATCTGAAATGTATTTCCGCAACATCAAGACATGAAAGACATCGTGTACTCGAGCCATCTTAGAAGGAAACTATAACTTGTAAGTCACGGCACCAACCCTCTCAGTAATCTCGTATGGACCAATATACTGTGGTCGAAGCTTGTCGCGCTTCTCGAAATGCACAACTCCCCTCCAAGGAGATAGTTTCAGGAAGACCCAATCGCCCACCTCAAACTCGAGACTCTTTCTTCTCACGTCATCATAACTCTTCTGGCGATCCTGGGCAATCTTCAGTCTGTCCCGGATAATCTGAATATCCTCCAAGGTGCTCTTCACCAGATCAGGGCCAATAAGCCATCGCTCGCCCACCTCACTCCAACACAATGGAGTGAGGCACTGCCTCCCGTATAGAGTCTCATACGGTGCCATACCAATACTTGCCTGATAACTATTGTTGTAAGCAAACTCAATCAAATGCAGTTGCTGGTCCCAATTTCCTCTAAACTGCAAAACACAAGACCGCAACATATCCTCAAGAGTTTGAATAGTCCGCTCAGACTGTCCATCAGTTTGGGGATGAAAAGTTGTACTAAAATGTAATATAGTCCCCAAGGCTTGCTGCAATGCCTGCCAGAACTCTGAAGTAAACTGACTGTCTCGGTCAGAAACAATGGATATAGGCACATCATGCAGACGAATGATCTCCGCCAAATACAGCTTTTCCAATCTGCCCATTGAAATCTTCCCCGGAAGGGCAAGGAAATGAGCGGATTTCGTCAAACGGTCTACGATAACCCAAATACCAGTATTACCAGCTGAAGTACGTGGTAACTGATACACGAAATCCATGGTAATGTGCTCCCACTTCCAAACTGGAATCTCCAAGGGCTGCCTCTCTGCTTTAACCTGCTGGCAAATAAGACATCTGCTCACATATGCGGCAATCTCCCTCTTCATATTTTGCCACCAGTAATAAGTTCGGAGTGTATGAAACATCTTCTTACCGCCGGGATGCATCGCATAAGCAGAACAATGAGCTTCATCTAAAATCTCTTTCTTCAAACTCTCGTCCTTAGGTACACATAATCTGCCTCTGAATAGCAACGTACCATCATCACTCAAGAAAAACTCTGTTGGTATACCATTCTGAATCATGGTCTTCTTGTTCAACAGATAGGAGTCCGCATCCTGAGCTTCCCGAACTTGATCAACCAATACCGGTCGAACCTGGAAGCTAGCCAACAAGGCTCCATCATCGTCCCACTCAAACTCAGCTCTCGTAGCCCGTAACTCGGCTAACATGGAAACTCTGGCCATACACACATGAAACAACGAGGCTCCAGATTTCCGACTGAGTGCATTGGCAACAACATTAGCCTTCCCTGGATGGTACTCAAAGGTGCAATCATAATCATTGATCAACTCCATCCATCTGCGCTGTCCCATATTCAAGTCTAGCTGCGTGCGCAAATAGGTGAGACTCTTGTGATCTATGTATATCTTGCACTGAGCTCCGTACAAGTAGTGTCTCCAACTCTTCAAAGAATATAATAGCAGCCAACACTAAATCATGGGTAGGATAGTTGACTTCATGAAAGGACCCAACCCCGATTTAGTTGCCTAAACCGGAATCAAACCCCTTCTGAAAACGTGAACCAACAAAAACCATTAAAATTTCGGCAGAGTAACGCTACTAACGCGGAATTACCATTACCTGCACCCGGAAAATAACACTTCATCCTATGCCACAAAAGCCAAACCGTGGGCACCAATTCCATCCGGATTTCTCAATATCATATCATTAACAATAAACAGTAAACATACTGTAATATATAGTATATCCGGGAAAAACCGTATAAAACATGTATCAGAATGTATCAGAGCGACCTCTAGTGTTTATATATACAAAATATACAACAGTAGGCGAAACAAGAAACCTACTGGAAAACACAGGTAGCTCGAACAACTAGCCTCCAACCACGACGTGAAACACCAGAACCTGAACTGCAAACTGGGCACGGAAACCGAAAAGCCCAGGGGAAAGACATGAAAACCGTTAGAGTGAGTGGACGAAAATAAATATCTTTCGCCAGCTGATATATGTTAAAATAACATATGCGAGTCCACATGAATAAATATAATAAAAGTACACGAGGTAAACTCATACTCCTCCAGCGTACTGAGCATGCATGTAAAAATCCCACGGGGTCGCTCATGGACACATCCGTGCTAGTACAGTCCGAATCACGGGATCCCAGACCCACACGTGATTCTAGCCAGAAAGGCCTCAGGTCAGAGGTTTGCACCCTCCCCCCCCCTCCGGTAAAGGCCTCAGGTCAGGGGTCACAGCCTCCCCCGGTAAACATCCTCGGGGATCAGCCGAGATGCAAGTGTATCGATACAACAACATATACTGAGATTGTACTCTGTGTAAACCAAATCATAAATAGTTCGATGCAAATGTATAATGCGACAAATAAATGTATATACGTAATATATAATGGTATAGGCATAATCGTATAACACATGCTCATATAAACCATAATCTCGTATGCATGCTCATGCTCGTAAAACATGTATAAAGACTCGCGATAATCAGTGAAAAGAAATTGTCCACTCACAGGTGAGCAAAACGCACACTCGCGCTAATCACGTGGCCCGGCGGAAGATCCCTCGCCCGAAGCACGATCTTGTTCCCCTGAATAATCATAAAATATATCTGATCAAAATCACAATCCACAACACTGTACCATATCTCGGAAACCAACCGTTCCCAGAAATATACAACACAGTGCAAAATAATCGACGAAATTCCCGAAATCTCCACACGAAACCCTCGACTGAAAATCCGATACCCAAATCAACTCGAAAACCTCAAGGCGACGATCGGGGCGCGATTATGAGAAAAACGACATTAAAAACATCGAAATCCAAAAAGTCAACGGGTCGCCAGAGCCCCGTCGTTGACCGCCGCCGCCGGCGGCGGGGCGCCGTCAACCAGAGAGTTTTCCCGGCGACCGAGCTGCCACATTGATCTCCTCAATAAGGTGAACAACTTTAAAAAAGGGACCACCACCATCCAACCACCACTATGGCCGGAAATCAACTCGAAAGTCACGGTGGTCCAAAACCTCCCGCGAACCTGTCCACCGTCGTTCCTCCTCCTACGGCGCACGGCAGCCCACGAGGCCACTCCCAATGGACTCGCCGTGGCCCCACGGTCCAAACCCCTCAACTCTCCGGCCACCACCATGGTCGGAGCACCTTCGTCACCGAAACCCAAAACCAGTTGGAAAACATCTAATTTCAAACCGTAATTTCTCTCTCAATTCTCAACTAATTCAAGAAATTCCAAGTTCTAAACTATTTAGAATCACAAGGAGAACACTTTACCTTCAAGGGTCGTGGCCTGAAACGGCCCGAATCAGCCGGTCCGGCGATGGAAGCCAAATGGTCCGTTTTCCTCCACCGGTCAACTCGGTCAACTCCCCAAATAGTAAAAGTCAACGCTGGTCAAACTTCAAACAGTGTTTTCGACAATTTTTCGACTATTTCCGATATTTATACCCACGCCTCAGGATGATCGACGGTCCAAAACGGATAACCATTACGATTTGGATAAACTCGATACGAACGGATAAACTCGTCGATATTTCAAAACTTCAAATAATCATATTATATTCCTCGGTCATCGAAAAAATCATCCGGAACCGCCAACGAATTCGAAATCACGTGTACCACAACTCTCGAGAAGAGACTCAACTCAAATTCTCCACCGATAATTAAGTCGTAAACAAAACCGACAAACCACACAATTATCGATAAACCGCAATTACGCATAATCTCGTTAATCGTACTGATTACTCTACTGATTCTGGTTCGGGTCGTCACACTTCATGTGGTTTTAGCTGCCTAGAACCGTTAGCCACCACTCTGCCATGCTGCATCAAAACATAACCAAGTACCAATTTCAATGCATCACTATAAATCACAAACTCTCCACTGTCGTCAGGTAGAGTCAGAACTAGTGCAGTAGTCAACTTCTCCTTCAAGAGCAAGTAACTCTCCTTACATGTGTCACACCACTCGAACTTGACGTCTTTCTTCATCAATCTGGTAAGTGGAGTGGCAATCCGTGAAAAATTCTGCACAAAGCGCCGATAATAACCCGCCAAACCCAAGAAACTCCTGATCTCTGGTACGATGGTAGGTCTACTTCAATTCAACACGGCTTCAATCTTATCAGGATCCACGCTGACTCCCTCAGCTAATATCATGTTACCCAAAAACTTCACGCTATCCAACAAAAACTCACACTTGCTGAACTTCACAAACAACTGATTATCTCACAAAGTCCGTAAAACAGCTCGCAAATGCTTCTTATACTGGCCCACACTCCTTGAGTAAATCAGGATGTCGTCGATGAACACAATCACAAACTTGTCTATGAATCGCCTAAACACCCTATTCATCAAGTCTATGAAAGCTGCGGGGGCTTGGTCAACCCAAACGGCATAACCAAGAACTCATAATGACCATACCGCGATCTGAAAGCTGTCCTGGCCACATCTGACTCTCTGGTCCTCAACTGATGGTATCCAAACCTGAGATCAATCTTCAAAAAGACTTAAGCTCCCTTGAGCTGATCAAACAAGTCATCAATCCGCGACAACGGATACTTGTTCTTCACAGTGACCTGATTCAGCTTCCGGTAATCAATACACAACCACATGGAACCATCCTTTTTCCGCACAAACAGTACAGGAGCACCCCAAGGTGATACACTGGGTCGTATAAAACCTTTCTCCAGCAACTCTTGAAGTTGAATCTGTAGCTCATTCAACTCCGCTGGCGCCATACGATAAGGTGCCTATGACATGGGTCCAGTGCCCGGTAAAAGCTCAAAGGTGAAATCGATTTCTCGAATTGGAGGAACACCTGGTAACTCATCCGGAAACATATCTGGAAACTCGGAAACCACCTCAATATCACCAATGTCTGGTACAGCAGCCTGTGTATCCACAATATGAGCTAAGTATGCAACACAAACCTTCTTCATCATCCGCTCGGCCTTCATCGCTGAAATCACACATGGGAATTAAGTATTCTTCTCACCGCGAAACAGTATCTCTGGAAAACCTGGACGTCAAAACATAACCTCCTTCTTGTGACAATCGAACATGGCCCAATGTGTCTCCAAGAAGTCCATACCCAAAATCACATCAAAGTCGACGATATCCAGCAATAACAAATCCGTGGCTAAACCATAACCTCCCACAAAGATCTCACAATCCCTACATACCCAACCAATACTCACAACCTCTCCGGATGGATACAACACTCTCCACAACCCCAGAAGTAGAGATGCAGGCATAGTAGCTAAAGATGATAATCTATATGATATGAATGAATGTGTAGCACCTGGATCTAGCAAAGTAAGTACTGGATAGCCAAAAACATGCAACATACCAATAACAACATCCGGTGAAGCTCTGCCCTCACGCAATGACATGGCATGAACCTTGGCCTGCTCAGCTGGTCATCCTCGCTGAGGGTGACTCTGTTGTCTGCCCTGGCCAGAAGACTGTACTAGTCGAGCCCCAGAAGTGGTACCTCGCTCTCCTCCGGAACTCTGAGCCGCCTGTCCACCAACACCAACAAGCTGGAAACATTCCCTCGTATAGTGACCCTCCTAGCCACAACGATAGCAAACGATAGGGCCTCGCTGACATGGACCAAAATGATGCCTGTTGCATAGATTACACAATGGGTACTCCCTCGGTACGGAAAAAGTGTCACCGGTACGTCGAGGATAGCTGGATCCGCCCGAACTCCCACAGGATGTGGTCTCTGTGATCGATCCCTCCTCCATCTCTGTCTCTGTCTAGCTGAACTACCCGGTGGTCTATATGGTCCACTGCCAGTTGATGATGCCGATCCGGAAGTGTCAGAACTCAGCCTCTTGGAAGGTCCCTGACTCGGTCTACCCTCCTCAAATAGTCGAGACTGGAATCTCATCTGTCTTTCCTTCTTGATATCCTTGCCTCGAAGTACGGTACGCACAAACTCATAAAAGTTGTTCCGAGGCATCGTAGTTAGTGTCCCCTTAATGTTCAGGCTCAATCCCAACTCAAATATTCGGCACTTGGCTTCCTCTGTAGCCACCATGTCACGAACAAACCGGGATAAGCGAGTAAATCTGTCTCGGTACTCAAGCACTGACATGCCGCCCTGTCTCAAGTTGGTGAACTCCTCATACTTCCGCTGTTGTGTAGCCTGGTGAAAATACCTCCACATAAACAAATCCTTGAACAATGTCCACAGAGTATCAACCGGAACTCTATCGGTGCTAACCCACCAGAAGTATGTATCTGACTCAAGTAAACCAACTGCTGCCACTTTCATCTGCTCAGAAGTGAAACGCAGATGCTCACAAACTCGTTCAACCTAAACCAACCATGCCTCACAAATCTCTGGATCAACTGAACCCGAGAAAACAGTCGCTCCAGTAGTTCAAGCTTTGACCACAGGGTCAAAACGCTCATCCAAACGCAATACTCGCATAAGCAAGTCATGCGTCTGGCGATCCTCATCAGGATCCACATCTCTATTGACACGGGAACCACGTTCAGGAGGCATTCTAATGATACAAGAAAAGTATTAGTCACAAAACACAAGAAACGTAGTCATGAAACTTCAGAAATTTTAGAACACACAACACCCGAAGCATTGATGAGTAATCGCTGGCCAATCAGGTCATCACTCCAGACATGCTATACATACTCAAATATCCTTAGTATCACAACTACAGAAGTCTACAGAACCTGAAACCTAATGCTCTGATACCAAGATGAAAGGACCCAACCCCGATTTAGTTTCCTAAACCGGAATCAAACCCTTTCTGAAAACACAAACTTACAAAAACCATAGAAATTTCGGCAAAGTTTCACTATAACGTGGAATTACCATTAACCTGCACCCGAAAAACACACTTCATCCTATGCCACAAAATCCAAACCGTGAGCACCAATCACATCCGGATTTGTCAATATCATAACAGTAATGTAAAGTAATAAGCAAAACTGTACTTTACAGAAATCCGGGGAAATATCATATGAAAGTATAACAATAGAGTAATCAGAGCGACCTCTAGTGTATATATACATAATATACAACAGTAGGCTAAACATGAAACCTACTGGAAAAGAAAGGTAGCTCGAACACTAAGCCTCCGACAGCGATGTGTGACACCAGAATCCGAACTGCAAACTAGGCACGAAAACCGAAAAGCCTTAGGGAAAGGCAAATAAAATCGTTAGAGTGAGTGGATGAAAATAATCATATGCCTTTCACCATTTATATAATATTAAAACAATGCGAGTTCTTAGAATAAATGGAGGTGTCAGGCAAATCTCTCATGCCCGACGGTGGTAGACTAGGCGAATCTCTCGAGCCTAGTGGGCACATTAGGGGAATCTCTTAACCCTGGAACTGGACTACCGGTGATCAACCGAGTAGCCAATGCATCGATGCTACGTAAATGCCATCACCATATAAAATATAAAACAATACCTCCAAAAACAATAAATAATCTCAATGTTGTACTGGAAATAAATACTGAAATCAAAAACTCGCTACGACAGTGTGAATAAAAGTCCACTCACAGACATCTCTAGTTCAACTCAAGCCCAAGACATCTCTCCACTGCCACAAACTCCAATTCCCACTAAATCTGCCGAAAATCAGCTCGAAAATCTCTAAAACTTCAAACCGACCGGAAAACTTCTCCGGCAAAAATCTCCACTGTGAGGCCACCTCGGCCTCCCAACTTCAAGGGGCTTCCTCCCCAGCTCGAACCCAACCTTTACCACCCAAAATCCCCTTTGGAAAGTGGCCGGAAAACACTCCACCATTAAACCCGATTCCGGCGAGTTTCAAGCTCAAAATTGAACAAGCAAACCACCACCAAAATAGACCTTATATACATCAATAGAAAGCCTAAAGTAAGAGCTTCAAAACCTTACCTTCCTTTCCGGCAACCGCGCCGCATTTCGGTGACCCTCTCGGTGGCGAGTCGTGACTCACTGAGTCAGCCACGGGTTGATTCGGTCAACTCGGTCCAGAACAGTCAACTCGGTCAAACAACTCATTCTCGAACGGATAAACACGACTAACTCGGCGATAATTTTCAAATATTCATTTTATATTCCTCGATTATCCGAAAAATCCTTGGAAAGCTTCCACGGACTCAAAATCAAATTCTCTACATTTTCCACGAACAAACTCAAATCAAATTCGTGTCCAATAATTGAGTCGTGATCAAAACCGCCAATTCGATTAATTACGATAAACTATGACTCGCAAAACTCGCGGATTAAGCCGATTACTATGCCAATTCTGGTTCGGGTCATCACATTATATGAGTTGAATATTATTGTTGGTTTGAAGTAATTGAATTATGATTAGGACATTTAATTAGGTATTACTCTATGGATTTAGTATAGTTGGCTATATTAAACATGATTATGAAGTTGAGAAATCCGAATGAGAATCGGTGCCCACGATATATTATTTTGGAAATTGAGATGTTATTCGAAGTGTTTTCTTCCGTACAGGTTTTTGGTTTTTTACATTTTTAGGGGAACTTATGTAAATTCTTTTTTATAGAAATCAATGTTCATATGTTGTCACGATATTCATTTCAGGTAAGAGTGCAACAAATGGCCACTGAGGCAGTGGTGCGCATGCAGGAGGAGAACCCGGGATTGACGCTGGAAGAGTTGCCTACGCTGCTCTTGGAGAGGAGATCGCTATTTTCGATACAATTTTTGGCCACCAACCTGGGAAGGAGGTTCGGGGCCTCAGACAGGATGTCCATCGAGATATGAGTCACCTTTCGACAACGAGGCGATCTACTAACGCAGTAGCCGAGGAACAAGTCTGAGCGCACAGCTGCAGCTGATGCACATGCTCAAGCAGCAACCACACAGACTGATGCGCGCGTTAGGGGAGAAGCTGGATAAATTACTTGAATTCCTTAATGTTCTTGCAGATGTCTATGGGCCGCGTGTCCCGCATCGGCAACCTCGGCCCGATGACGACGACCCAGGCACCGGGGGACTTGGCAAGGTCCAGACTTCCGGCAATGTCGATATTTTTGTTTAGTGTAATTTCTACATAGTGTACATACATTTGGATCAGTACATTTTTTTATTCAGTATATAAAATTTGGTTTCAATTAGTATTTTTTGTAATTTAATTTTTAATTTTAATTCAATTTATAATTATCAAAATATTTTTTTTTTAAATAAACAACTTAGACGATGAAATCTAAGGATTTTGTCGTCTACGTTAATTCCACAACTCAAGCGACGAAATAAATATTCGTCACCTGGTTTGGACACTTAGACGACAAAATCTGATGCTTTCGTCGCCTAAAATTTTCGTCTTAGAGGACGACAAATGTTAGTCGTCTAGGTGTAACTCTTAGACGATGATAATTTTTTGTCATTTATGTGTGACTCTAAGACGACGACATATTTTCGTCGTCTAGGTGGAACCCTAAGACGAAGAAACTATTTCGTTGTCCTATATCAAATTATATTTGTCACCTAATTCAGTAAATTTTCATCGTCTGGGACTAAAGAGATCAAATTATACGACGAAGATGTTCATCACTTAATTGAATAAATTTTTGTTGTATGAGACTTTAGACGACGAATATGGTTTCGTCGCCTCAGATATCACTAAGGCGGTGGAACTTTTTTTGTTTCGTCGCCTAAATCATTGGGTTACGACACTTAGGTAACAAACTTTAAGCAACGAAATTTTTGTCGCTTAAGTATTTAGACAACGAAAAATCTCACTTAAGCGACGAAAATGCTTCGTCGTGCTGTTTTCTGGTAGTGATATATGGGCACGTACAACTAGAAATGCATGCATATCATAGCGTCAGGACTAAGATCCTATAGTGCCAAAAAAGAACATATTGATATTGATACTGATGATTGAACATATAAGCTAGTGTATCCAAACAGGGACGGAGGCAAGTGGGGTCAGGGTAGGCCTGCCCCCCCCCCCCCCCCCCCCCCCCCCGAGTTTATGTGAAGAAAAAAAATTAGTATTATTATATAATATAAATATTATAATTTATTTGAAGTATATCTAAACTTCAATGACGCGTATGAGTGCATGACTAATTCAAATCTGACGACTTTGTAAGAATATTATTATATATTATTTCAATAATGAAGTCCAAATATTAGGTCAATTAGGATTTAATCTCTTACCAGGTTTAGGATTTTATGGTCTTTTTTTCTTTATAAAAGTTCTACCGTTCCTGAGATATTTTTATTAAGTTTATTAGATATGAAGAGATACTTCAAAAAACAAATCCTCTTCTTCTACTCCAACATCAGATGAGTAACTACTTACGAAAATTCAAAGAAAAATAGTAACAATATGAAAAAGTCTTGTGCTGGAGATATTACAGAAAAGTATCCATCGGATCCCGCTAAACGCCCGCCAATTTCAAGTTATCATCCTAACATTCAAGAAGAAATTCGAAGATATTATGAGACGACCCAGAACAGAAACAGTATGAGAAATCAACTTAATCTACGAGCTTACGCGTAGTCGCAGATTGTCGACAATTGTTCGAATCGCCAGATTTGATAACGACTAAATCATTGGCCGAGAATTGGAGCTGAGTTTCTTCTCGAGAGTCGTTGTACGTGAGATTTTGAGTTCGTGGGCGGTTCCGGATCATTATTTGGACGACCGAGGAATAAATTATGAATATTTGATGTTTCGATGGAATCAGGTTAAATTGGTGGCTCTCTTAACGACTAAATTACCGGACGAGAATTTGGTTTAGGATTCTTCACGGAAGTTGTTAAGAATTTAAGTTCGAGCGTGGGAACTTCCGGAGCATTATTCCGAGTTACGAAGATTAAGTTGTGAATATTTCCGATTGTTGATTATTTAGTTGATTTAAATATGTGTTGGTTTGAACAGTTGACTTTTTATCCGATTGGTCAATGTGTTTGACTTCGGGTGATAATTGAAGAACATGTCGAGTCGAGTTTGTTGCCGCGAGAATTATCGGAATCGGAATTACGACGAGAAAGTTACGGGTGTTTGAAGTTTGCCGAAAAGTGAATTATGTGGTTTCTATTTTGGGAAGGCCTATAAATAGAAGGTTACCTGTTTGGGCAAGTCAACCTTGCCATTATGGGTGTTGACCGTGTTTACTTGGTCAACACGTGGTGGAGGAGACTCACGACGGGAAGCCACGGCCTCCACGGCGGCGTGACGATTCCGGCTACCCCACGGCTTGACCTTGGGCCCGTTCTCTTCGCCTCGACCTCCTCATCCTCATGCCGGCCACCGTTCACGGCGAGGTGGACGGTGGAGGGAGAAAAATCCGGCCAAAAATGGTGAATTTATGGGTTAATGGTGGTTTTCGATGCTGGCCGAGTTGAGCTCAAACAAGGACTGGGTTTTGTAGCCCTCATCACCATGATTCTAACCATGTAAGTATGGAGTTCTAATTCGATTTGTGCTTGGAGAATTTTGGATTTGAAATTTTGGGAACAATTCGGTTTATCACGAAATTGGACTAGTTAGAGTGTGAATTGGCCTTTGTTGCAGTTATGAAAGTTTCTCAGTGGATGATTTTGAGTGGAATAGGGGTTGCTCCTCCGAGAAATTTCACGGTTGGTGGCGGCGCCGCCGACGACGGCGGTCAACGGTCAACTTTGACTTTTTGGGGTTTTCGACAAGTTGCATGTCATTTCACTCAAAATCGTGCCCCGATCGCAGTGGGGAGGTTCATTTTTCGAGTAGAGCATCCGAAAGTACAGCGAGGTATTGAGGTGTAAATATCGGATTTTCGACGATTCGTCGACATTGAATTTCGTGTTTCCGAGAACGGTGGTTTCTCGTGATTTGATTTGAATTGTCGAGTTATGATTTTGAGAAATGGATTTTGTTATTATTCAGGGGTTCGTGATCGTTTGTTTGGCGAGGGACTTTCCACCGGATCACGGGTTAACGCGAACTGCGTTACGCTAGTCTGTGAGTGGACAATTTCTTTTCACGGATTGTTTGCGAGTCTTTATCCACATTTTACGAACTTGAGCATGCATATGAGATTTCAATTTACATGAGCATGTGTTATATGATTATGCCTATACCAGTATATATATTACGTATATACACTTATATGTTGTTTCATGCATTTGCATCGAACTATTTATGATTTGGTTTACACAGAGTACAATCGTTATATATGTTGTTGTATCGATACACCCGCATCCCAGTTGATCCCTGAGGATGTTTACCGGGGGAGGCTGTGACTCCTGACCCGAGGCCTTTACCGGGGGGAGGCAGACCTCTGACCTGAGGCCTTTCTGGCTAGAATCACGTGGAAGTCTGGGACTCTGTGATTCTGACTGTACTAGCATGGTTGTGTCCTTGAGTGGCCCCGTGAGATTTTTATGCATGCTCTGTACGCATGAGGAGTTATAGTCTCCTTCGTGTTTGTATGCGTGAGGAGTTAGAGACTCCCTCGTGTACCCGGACGCGTGAGGAGTTAGAGTCTCCCTCGTGTACCATTTGATTTTTATACATTCGACTCGCATATGTTTTTATAACATATATATCATGTGGTGAAAGACATTTATTTTCGTCCACTCACTCTAACAGTTTTCATGTCTTTCCCCTAGGGTTTTCGGTTTTCGTGTCCAGTTTGCAGTTCGGACTCTGGTGTCGCACGTCGTGGTCGGAGGCATAGTGCTCGAGCTACCTTGTTTCTTCCAGTAGGTTTATTGTTCTACCTACTGTGGTATACTTATATGATTATACATTAGAGGTCGCTCTGAGTATTCTGTTGTGTATACTATATGATTTTACTCCGGATTTCAGTAAAGTACAGATATATTTATTGTTTTACATTACTGTTGATATATTGAGAAATCCGGATGGGATTGGTGCCCACGGTTTGATTTTTGTGGCATAGGATGAAGTGTATTTTCCACGTGCGGGTAATGGTAATTCCACGTTAGTAACGAAACTCTGCCAAAATTTTGTTGGTTTTTGTTGGTTCGTGTTTTCGAAAGGGTTTGATTCCGGTTTAGGGAGCTAAATCGGGGTTGGGTCCTTTCAGCTTGGTATCAGAGCATTAGGTTATAGGTTCTGTAGACTTCTGTAGTCGTGTTTACTAAGAATATTTGAGAATGTACAACATGTCTGGAATGGTGACCCGACCGGCCGGCCGATACTCGTCAATATTCTGGGTGTTGTATACTTTCAAATATTTGAAGTTCCATGATTATGCTCCACTTGTTGTGAACGATGTTTTATTCATTAGGATGCCTCCTTGACGTGCTTTCCGTGTCGGTACGGTTGTGGATCCTATTGAGGATCAATCGACGCGTGATTTGCCAGTGAACTATGGGTTCGGATGAGTATTCTGAGTTCAGAGAATTATATGGCACGGTTTGCCTGGTTGTGTGGGTATGAGCGTCTACATGTTGCCTCAGAGCAGAGAATTGTGGCAGTCGATGTTTTGCCTGAGTTAGATCATTGCATTTGGTGGGCTGGTATTGTGTGACTTCTTGTTGTGACTTCATGGCCTACATTCAGGGTGTTGTTTATACGGTAATGGTTTTATCAGGCTACCCAACAATCGAATGAGGAGTGTTTACCCACCTGAGGCAGAGATGCATTGTCCACATGTTTGTCCATATTTGCACGTGTTATATGGCTTCAAAGGAAGCAATACACGAGGTTCGAGATGAGATGAACCTGAGCATCAGAGAGAGTCTGATTGATGTGCCTCGAGACAACCGTGAGGAGCTTAGTGTGCTGCACTCAGTGGCGAGGCTATTGAGAAGGAAAGGTGTGCGCGGTTTTCGATGTGATGGTTTGAGGAAAGTGGATTTAGTCGAGATGTTTTGATGAGGTTGAGTTCCGACACTTCGGGATCAGTGACTTCATCAGGCTGTGGTCTTTTTGATTATGTTGAGGGTAATCAGATCAAGCAGAGGATCCTTTTGACGATGGCGGAGATTATAGAGTAGCGGACTTGCTCCTGTGGCATGAGTTTCGGTGATCGTTGGTGATCCTTTCACGCAGCAGGTGTTGCGGTGACTTGTGTTCGTGGAGCACTCTCAGTTGCTATTGTGGTGGCCAGGAGGGTCACGTTACGGGGGAGCACCCTCAGCCAGCTGTGTTAGCAGTTCGACAGCTCAGAGTTTAGGAGGAGGTCATGATGCTGTTTCTGGAGTGACCAACGCAGCCTTTTAGTTGAGTTATTCGGCAAGTCACAATTGATGTGGGCGGCTAGTTGGGCATGTTGGAAATCGTGCCATGACCTTGTTTGAGGACAAACTTTTCTCCGAGGTTATTGTTGTTTGATATCCATGGCTATTGTACCTGCATCTCCACTTCCGAGGTTTTGGAAAGTGTTGTATCCGTCCGGAGGTTGGGAGATCCTTGTTGGAGGTTATGTGTTAGCCGCGGATCTGTTATAACTGGACATCGTGGTTTTGGTGTGATTGTGAGTATGGACTTCTTGACGACGCATTTGGCTGTGTTCGAGTACCTCGAGAAGGTGGTTGTGTTTCGACGACCAGGTTTCCCCGAGATACTGTTTCAGCAGTGATGGTCGAGCGGATGGTGGAGACGAGTTGTGTGGTTTGCTTAGCTCATGTTGTGGATACTATGGTTGCTGTACCCGACATTAGTGATATTGAGGTGCTTCCAGAGGTTCTAGGTGTGTTCCGGAGGAGTTACCAGGTGTTCCTCCAGTTCGAAAGACCGACTACACCATTGAGCTTGTACCGGGCACTGGACTCATTTTACCGACATTTTGTCGTTCGGAGCCAGCGGAGCTGATGGAGCTATAGATTAAACTTTAAGAGCTGCTGGAGGAGATTTCATGCGACCCAGCGTACCTGCGTGGTGTGCTCTTACATTGTTTGTACGGATGTTGGATGGTTCGACGTGGTGGTGCATTGACTACCGGAAGCCTTATTCGTTTCAGAGGAAAGCGAGTATCCTCCACTTCGGATTGACGAGTGGTTTGATCAGCTCGCGAGAGCTTCAGTTTTTTCGAAGATTGATTTCGAGTTTGGATACCATCAGTTGGGGATCGATGAGTCAGATGTGGTTTGGACAGTTATCAGATCTCGGTGTGAGCATTAGGAGTTCTTGGTCACGCTGTTGGGTGGACTATTGCCCCCGTAGATCTTGCGGACTTAATGGACCATGTGTTCAGACGATTCTGGATGAGTTTGCGGTTATGTTCATTGGCAATATCCTGATTCACTCCAGGAGTGTGGGCCAGCACCTGAAAAAATTATGAGCGATTTTGCAGATTTCGCGAGATAATCTACTGTTTGCGAAGTTCAACCAGTGTGAGTTTTGGTTAGTTGCGTGAAGATTTTGGGCCACGCGATGTCAGCAGAGGGAGTTGGCATGGATCCTAATCAGTTAGAAGCCGTGTTGATTTGGGGATTGCCCTACCATTGTACCAGAGATTGGGAGTCTCTTGGGTTTGGCAGGCTATTACCGACGGCTTGTGCAGGATTTTCCCGGATTGCCACTCTACTTTCCGGATTGACGAAGAAGGTGTCAAGTTCGAGTGGTTCGATACACGCGACGAGAGTTTCTTACTCCTGCAGGGTGGTTGACCGTTGTTTCGGTTTTGACCTACCTGATGATTGTGGTGAGTTTGTGGGTTATGGCGATGCATTGAGGTTTGGATTTGGTTGTGTTTTGATGCTGTGTAGCAGAGCGGTGGCTCGTGGTTACGGGTAGTGGAAACTTTATGGGGCTACGTATCCTATGTATGTTTTGGGTGTAGCTGTCCTTATATTAGCATCAGAGAGTTGGAGATACTACTGCTATGGCGTGCAGCGCAGTGTAGAACGTACACTGATCACCTGAGTTTCATCCACTTGCATTTTCGGCCAGATTTGGGCTTGAGGCAGTGTAGATGGATGGGGTTAACTAACGACTATGGCTGCACCTTTGAGTTTGTTCGGGAAAAGCTAGTGGTTGTACTTTGATTATCCTTCTGGGATGTTGTTGCTGATGCATTCAGTCGGAAGTCGGAAACATCAGTGTTTCATGTGTGTGTGTGGCTTGAGTTTCCATGTTAACTGAGTTGCGAGCTACGGGAGCTGGGTTTGAGTGTGATGATGTTGAAGCTCCTTGTTTTGCGTGCGTTATGCACTGGTGGTACGGAGTTGTGTCTGATACTTCGAGTTTACTACTCGTGACGCAACCTGTAGAAGAATGTAGCGGTTTGTGTGTGCAGAAGCCACATTTGTCGATTGGCCATGGCTAGGAGGCAGAGACTTGCCGAAAAGTACCAGCCATTAGAGATTTCCGGTTAGACGTGGCGTTTGTCACTGTGATCTTGTGTGTGTCTGTGCGCACTTGGGTTTGTGATACCAGTTGTTAGGCCATTGTGAACCATTTGACGAAGTTAGTACGTTTCCTTTTACTTTTCGGGAATATATTTCAATGGCAGGCTAGCATAGTTGTGTTTGACGGAGGTTGTCCATTCCGGCGGTGTACCTGTGTCCCAGTTTGCTGGTCGAGATAATCAGCTACAACAGAGTGTTGACAAGCTTTGCAGCGAGCATTGGGGACCAGATTACAAATTAGTACAGTTTCTTATCCTCAGATTTGTGGGCGATCTTTGAGGACCATTCAGACCTTGGAGGGCATATTGTGGCCTTGTGTATTGTAGTTCCGAGGGATTTGGGACCAGCAGTTTCAGCTGTTCGAGATTGCATGCAATACCATTTTGTTGACCACTATGATTCTGACGTTGCTTGATGTTATTTTGAGGAATGATGTTGTACTCCATTGTGCTGGAACGTGTTCGATGCAGGTTGATGTTTGATTCTGATTTTGTGAAATGTGCTACTACAGACTGTCAGATTAGCGGAAACAGGTTATTAATTGCCCGAGTTCGATGTTTGAGTTATGTTAATGTGAGCAGGTTGAGTTATGAATTGTCACGTTGTTTTGATCTGTATGTGGTCATAGGCGAGTTTGTGTTGTGCCGTATAGTTCAGCATCGCCTATAGCGTTGGCTTTTGTGTGTGTTGTGTTCCGTGTGGCGGAACTATGTTTCAGGTTTGTTACGTGTTGTGTACCCTATCTGTTCCTTATGCAGGAACACTTGGCGATTATGTAGAGCCAGTTCAGATTCGTGATTTGAGGGTACAGGGATTTCAGCACAGAGCTATCTCCTATTGTGGAGTCGGTTGTCAGAGTTGTTCAGTTGACGTTGTCACTGGAGAGTTGAGCAGTATGCAGAGGCAGTGCTCCTACCTTTAGTCGACAGACTCAGAAATTTCGAGGTTGAAATTTTTTAAGGGGGGTGGATTTGTGACTACCCAGAAAAGAAACAGTATGAGAAATCGGCTTAATCTACGAGCTTACGCGTAGTCGCAGATTGCCGACAGTTGTTCGAATCGCCAGATTTGATAACGACTAAATCATTGGCCGAGAATTGGAGCTGAGTCTCTTCTCGAGAGTCGTTGTATGTGTGATTTCGAGTTCGTGGGCGGTTCCGGATTATTATTTGGACGACCGAGGAATAAATTATGAATATTTGAAGTTTCGACGGAATCGGGTTAAATTGGTGGCTCTCTTAACGACTAAATTACCGGACGAGAATTTGGTTTCGGATTCTTCACGGAAGTTGTTAACAATTTAATTTCGAGCTCGTGGGAACTTCCGGAGCATTATTCCGAGTTACGAAGATTAAGTTGTGAATATTTCCGATTGTTGATTATTTAGTCGGTTTAAATATGTGTTGGTTTGAACAGTTGACTTTTTATCCGATTGGTCAATGTGTTTGACTTCGGGTGATAATTGAAGAACATGTCGAGTCGAGTTTGTTGCCGCGAGAATTATCGGAATCGGAATTACGACGAGAAAGTTACGGGTGTTTGAAGTTTGCCGAAAAGTGAATTATGTGGTTTCCATTTTGGGAAGGCCTATAAATAGAAGGTTACCTGTTTGGGCAAGTCAACCTTGCCATTATGGGTGTTGACCGTGTTTACTTGGTCAACATGTGGTGGAGGAGACTCACGACGGGAAGCCACGGCCTCCACGGCGGCGTGACGATTCCGGCTACCCCACGGCTTGACCTTGGGCCCGTTCTCTTCGTCTCGACCTCCTCATCCTCATGCCGGCCACCGTTCACGGCGAGGTGGACGGTGGAGGGAGAAAAATCCGGCCAAAAATGGTGAATTTTGGGGTTAATGGTGGTTTTCGATTCCGGCCGAGTTGAGCTCAAACAAGGACTGGGTTTTGTAGCCCTCATCACCATGATTCTAACCATGTAAGTATGGAGTTCTAATTCGATTTGTGCTTGGAGAATTTTGGATTTGAAATTTTGGGAACAATTCGGTTTATCACGAAATTGGACTAGTTAGAGTGTGAATTGGCCTTTGTTGCAGTTATGAAAGTTGCTCAGTGGATGATTTTGAGTGGAATAGGTGTTGCTCCGCCGAGAAATTTCACGGTTGGTGGCGGCGGCGCCGGCGACGGCGGTCAACGGTCAACTTTGACTTTTTGGGGTTTTCGACAAGTTGCATGTCATTTCACTCAAAATCGCCCCCCGATCGTAGTGGGGAGGTTCGTTTTTCGAGTAGAGCATCCGAAAGTACAGCAAGGTATTGAGGTGTAAATATCGGATTTTCGACGATTCGTCGACATTGAATTACGTGTTTCCGAGAACGGTGGTTTCTCGTGATTTGATTTGAATTGTCGAGTTATGATTTTGAGAAATGGATTTTGTGATTATTCAGGGGTTCGTGATCGTTTGTTTGGCGAGGGACTTTCCGCCGGATCACGGGTTAACGCGAACTGCGTTACGCTAGTCTGTGAGTGGACAATTTCTTTTCACGGATTGTTTGCGAGTCTTTATACACGTTTTACGAACTTGAGCATGCATATGAGATTTCGATTTACATGAGCATGTGTTATACGATTATGCCTATACCAGTATATATATTACGTATATACACTTATATGTTGTTTCATGCATTTACATCGAACTATTTATGATTTGGTTTACACAGAGTACAATCGTTATATATGTTGTTGTATCGATACACCCGCATCCCGGCTGATCCCTGAGGATGTTTACCGGGGGAGGCTGTGACTCCTGACCCGAGGCCTTTACCGGGGGGAGGCAGACCTCTGACCTGAGGCCTTTCTGGCTAGAATCACGTGGAAGTCTGGGACTCCGTGATTCTGACTGTACTAGCACGGTTGTGTCCTCGAGTGGCCCCGTGAGATTTTTATGCATGCTCTGTACGCGTGAGGAGTTAGAGTCTCCCTCGTGTTTGTATGCGTGAGGAGTTAGAGTCTCCCTCGTGTACCCGGACGCGTGAGGAGTTAGAGTCTCCCTCGTGTACCATTTAATTTTTATACATTCGACTCGCATATGTTTTTATAACATATATATTTAGGGCTGGCAATTTAACTATTTTCCAACCGTACCAACCATGTACCAACCGTACCAATTATGTTGGTATACCGAAAAGTTGGTAACCGAACTGTTGGTACAGTACTACCGTACCACTATTGCAATGTTGGTAGGTACTCGGTACAAACTTTTACAAACTTGGTACTACCGTACCGTACCATGTTTTAGGGTAAAATAGTAAAATTCCTAAAATACCTAAATGTTTCTTTGTTTATGTTGGGTTTGCTTGAATTTGAACTTGATTTTTGCTTCACTTTAGTTGTGGGATGGTGTGATGTGATGTAATATTGTAAACTTGTATTGCATTATTGATTCGCTCATTTGATAAGTTTTTTGAATTAATTTTGTTGTCCAGATGAAACATGAAAATCACAACAAAGTGATAAATGATGATGGGCTTTTCTGTTGGGCCTTTATTTTTGGGCCACAATCATAAGCTGGTAGAGGCCCATTACCAACCGTACCAACCGAATACCAACCGTACCAACGAAGTTGGTATACCAACTTCGATGGTTGGTATTGGTAGAACATTTTTCCTACCAATCATAAGTTGGTTGGTACATGGTATTGTTAATTTAAGTTGGTATACCAACCGAATCCAGCCCTATATATATTATGTGGTGAAAGACATTTATTTTCGTCCACTCACTCTAACAGTTTTCATGTCTTTCCTCTGGGCTTTTCGGTTTCCTTGCCCAGTTTGCAGTTCGGACTCTGGTGTCGCACGTCGTGGTCGGAGGCTTAGTGCTCGAGCTACCTTGTTTCTTCCAGTAGGTTTATTGTTCTACCTATTGTGGTATACTTATATGATTATACATTAGAGGTCGCTCTGAGTATTCTGTTGTGTATACTATATGATTTTACTTCGGATTTCAGTAAAGTACAGATATATTTATTGTTTTACATTACTGTTGATATATTGAGAAATCCGGATGGGATTGGTGCCCACGGTTTGATTTTTGTGGCATAGGATGAAGTGTATTTTCCACGTGCGGGTAATGGTAATTCCACGTTAGTAACGAAACTCTGCCGAAATTTTGTTGGTTTTTGTTGGTTCGTGTTTTCGAAAGGGTTTGATTCCGGTTTAGGGAGCTAAATCGGGGTTAGGTCCTTTCAATTATCTACAAGAAAGCCCTTGTCGACCTAAACATCATACTTTTCCTTTTACGCAATTTGGAGAGAAACAAAAAAAGGTTTATTCGTGATTGGTTTATTGAATTTTCATATCGGTTAGAGTACAGTATTAAAGAGGATATTGTATTTTGTTTATGTTGTTATCTTTTCAAACTAGCTATTGGAGAACAAAGCGGTGATGAAACTTTTGTTGGTGCTGGTCATGGATTCAGTAATTGGAAGAAGAAGCAAACGCTAATATCACATTTTGGAGAATCAAATATTACTCATAATCAGGTTGCGAGTAATTGTGATGTTTTATCAAACCAAAAACAACACATTGAGACTGTTTTGACAAAATATACAGATCAAAATCAAATTGACTACCTTAACCAAGACTATTTTTTAAGCTTTTTATTTAGACCCCCCTTAACCGAGAATCCTAACTCCGTTCCTGTATCCAAAACTCGTGGGCTACTTGGTATTAATTTAGCTCACGATGTAGTTAGTTTTCCCAAAATGATGCAAATTGGCTTTTTGCGACGAGATTTTTACGGTACCTGTTTCTAGCCAAATGACAAATTACGTGCATTCACCCCATACTTTGTATGTTTTTCGGTTTCTTGATATTTTCTGACATCTTTCACCAGCTTGATTCATTTTATTTTATATATTGTGCAACACAAAGACTATATGTTTACGATGTTAACCGTTTTGCACTTGGATGTCATCTCAGAATCGACAATAGTCCAATTCTAATTTTGCATTTTGCATGTATTTTATATATTTGTTTCATTCCGTTCGAGTACATAACACTGATAAGCGTACTGCATGTACCTCCAAATTTCATATACACGCAAGAGTAGTGCAAGACCATCCATTTTCGTGTCGACGAAACATCATATCGGTCACAAGGTTCATAATTTTATTTTATTTTGATATAAAAGGTTCAAAATTAACTCATGAAAAAAAATATTTAAATAGTCACTAATCTTTTTTCAAAATGACAGTTTGGTAACTATCGAATGACATATATCAAAATTGTTACTCCTATTTTCTCAAAGTATATCAAAATGATCATTCCGTTAACTGAAACTTCAAAAAATATCATGTACATTCGATGTATACTACATGTGTCAAAGTTTAAAGAGTATATAGGTCATTTTAGTGAGAAACTCTTCTTCTACAGAGAAAGACAAACTCTTAGTGTGAGAAAGTCTCGCATTTTCTCTCTCCTCTCATTTGCTTCATTTTCTCTGCTCCCAAAACACAGCCCTTAAAAGAATTCAAAATAAACCCACAAATTCAAGTACCAGACCATAGACAACGAAAGCTCTCATCTTTGGAACCAAGATATTCATCTTCTCCAGAATCACAAATTTGGTCCCTCTCAGATCACTCGGATACCAAAATTCTAATGTGGAATTTTGTTCGTCCCTCTGTTTCTTAAGCATTTCTTTGTAATGTGTTAGAAGCCCAATTTATAAAATTAGGGTTTATGTGCTATTTTGGGATCTGGGTTGCGATAGAGAAGCATCAGAGAGATGAAGGCCATGTGTGCAAGCTTTGTGGTCAGAATTGCTTGAACGACAAAGTCTTGGGTGGTCACATGAGGTCTCACGCTTTCAAGAACCAAGTCAAATCAGGGAGAAATGTTAAGGTGAAAATCAGCTTGGGTAATTTTGATGAGATTGTATGTAATTTTGATAGTTACCTTTGAGAGTAAATTTGGGAATGAAAAAAAAAATGGAGGGAAAGTTACTATACATTTTAGCCGCTAACTTGAGGAAATGACACTAAGAGATCAGTTAGACACAATTATCTCTGACAAAAAACAGATTATCATTTGAATATCTTTTAATTAGCGGATGTTTGAGTTTGAATGACTAATTTGAGAATAAAATATTAATAAAAATGACAATTTTGATATATATCATTTGATAATTATCAAATTATCGTTTTAAACGATGGACATTTATATAACTTTGCCCAACTCATATAGCTGAACAGTTAAGTTGGCATGGAGCGGAGGATACGAGTCAAGCAACCTAGTCAATGAGAGACAAAATAACAAAAGGGAATGGAGACCTCATGGAGCAATTTTCCTTCTCTCCATTTTAATGGATAGTCAACAAAGAGCTGCTATAGCAACTCAGCTACCTCATGATATATAAAAATCTTGGGAATCTTTTCTCATTTTCTTTTGCTTGCACTCGCTTTTTGATGTGCGTTTTTGAATTTAATTAATTAATTGTTCTTGTTTGCATATGAGCAAGTTGAAGTCTCTTATTGCTTCGTTGAGCTCGTTCAAAGAGTTGTGTCAAAAGATGTGATAGATCAACAACTGTTAATTAGTTATATACAGATCAAAGTTAGGTTCACTTGTTCTACGTGGGACATTTCACGTACGTCGACTTATATATGGTATATGTTTCTACCGGATTACGCGGGACGTAATCTAGCAGAAGCAAGTACGAGTACTCCTCCTTCTTGTACGTCCGAACGCTTGGGATGTTCGGATAGTCGGACGCTTCTTCGCCTTTCGGGTCTTCGGGCTGTTCGGGTGTGCGTGCTCGGGTACGGCTGTTAGAAGAATATAACGACAAATAGACAGTCAGGGGTCAAGATGGGGTGGCCCGTCTTCAACGCTCTGATGCCTAAGTTAGATGATGTATTGGATATAACAGTCGTGCGAGCGTGTGTAGAAATAGGTTGGAATGAACTTAATTGAATACGTTGGATTGAATTCGATACCGTTACCTGTAATAAAAACCTTACATATATAGGTGGTTGAGTTCGGTGCTCGATGGTGTTCTTCGATGTGGGACTGGTGTGCACTTGCTGTCATGTGATCCGCACATTCGGATGTGCGCCCCACGGGCGCGTGCGCGTTCAGATGGGGTCGGTTTTGTGATCAGAGTTGTAGCCTTCCTGGTGGTCTTTCGGGTGGTCGGGTAGGTGTTGATTGCCTACTTAAGTGGATAAGTATATTTAATCGGACAACTAATGCTATACAAACAAGTCCCCCAAGTCCCCAAGTCAAAGAGAACTTTCTTGACTGGGGAGTTGAAAAAGGGCTTGTGCGATTAAACAAAATATACTTATCCAGTTGAGTAGTGGTGCGTGGTCCTGTAACCCCCAACTCCCCGGTCAAGGAAGGGCTCGCTTGACGGAGTGGGTACCCGTGCACCCGACCGTGCGCATGTGCGCATGATCGCGTACCTGTGCGCCTAGCCTGATCGTCCGTGTCTGATCGTGTACCTGTGCGTTTGCGCGTGTGCGCCTGATCGTGTATTCGCACGTCTGCGCCTGATCGGGTACCTGCGTGTCTGCGGCTGATCGTGTACCTGTGCGTCTGCGCGTGCGCGCCTGATCGTGTACCTGACGAGTATCGCATATTATGCCTGACTTGCATGATCGTGCTATGCAAATGAGCGAATATGGCCTTGCGAATGATGCATGAATGGATCCGAGCCGCTGACCCCGACTCCCAAACGAATGTTGCTGTTTGGAGCCGTTAAGCCTCGGAACTGTCTTGCGAATGATGCATGGATGGATCCGAGCTGACCCCGACCCCCAAACGAATGTTGCTGTTCGGAGCCGTTAAGCCTTGGAACGGTCTTGCAAATGATGCATGGATGGTTCCGAGCTGCATGCAACGGACTTACAAACGAATGTTGCTGTTCGGAACCGCCAGGGATTCGGAACGGACTTGCGGATGATGCATGAATGGTTCCGAGCCGCTTGCACGGACTCCCAAACGAATGTTGCTGTTCGGAGCTCGTCAAGGATGGGCCTCGGAACGGCCTTGCGGGTGGAGTACGAATACACTTTGAGCATAAGAGTGGTGTGAGACTTAAGAACACTTATCTTTTGGAGTGACGGGTGCCAAGATGTTGCTCGGGATGATCGTGCGGGATCAGGATGATCGCGCGGGATCGGGTCGACCTTAGCAGCAACAGATGGAACATGAGTCTTTTGGGTAGTGGTGTTTATACGAGGTTTGCAATTTGTAAGTTTCCCACAGACGGCGCCAACTGTTTCTACCGGATTACGCGGGACGTAATCTAGCAGAAGCAAGTACGAGTACTCCTCCTTCTTGTATGTCCGAACGCTTGGGATGTTCGGATGGTCGGGCGTTTCTTCGCCTTTCGGGTCTTCGGGCTGTTCAGGTGTGCGTGCTCGGGTACGGCTGTTAGAAGAATACAACGACAAATAGACAGTCAGGGGTCAAGACGGGGTGGCCCGCCTTCAACGCTTTGATGCCTAAGTTAGATGATGTATTGGATATAACAGTCGTGCGAGCGTGTGTAGAAATAGGTTGGAATGAATTGAATTGAATACGTTGGATTGAATTCGATACTGTTACCTGTAATAAATACTTTACATATATAGGTGGTTGAGTTCGGTGCTCGATGGTGTTCTTTGATGTGGGACTGGTGTGCACTTGCTGTCATGTGATCCGCACATTCGGATATGCGCCCCACGGGTGCGTGCGCGTTCGGATGGGGTCGGTCTTGTGATCAGAGTTGTAGCCTTCCTGGTGGTCTTTCGGGTGGTCGGGTAGGTGTTGATTGCCTGCTTAAGTGGATACGTATATTTAATCGGACAACTAATGCTATACAAACAGTATATATGGTAAAAGTAAAACCATTAAAATAGAACAGTAACTAGATTCAAGCTAGGGATGCACGTGAGGGGTTAAGACGTCAAGTTCGCCTATGTAAGAGCATCCGCACCCATGAAATGGAGAGGAAATCCTATTTTGAGGAATTCCTCACCCATTTGAGAAATCCCTCTTCAATAGGAAGTCCTATTCCTATTTTTCGTGCAGCGGTGCCAAAAATAGGATTTTTTATTACTATTTATTATTAATTAAAATTTTAATTTTTTATTTTCGGGTAATATTTTCAACCAATTTTCAAGTAATAGGGCGTCCTATTTAGACGCGCGTTAATATGCTTTGAATCAATTTTGTATGCTGGTAGCATATGGGGGTCTCGCTGATCGAGCATAAATTCGTTATAACAACGTGTTTATTATGATTCTATATTTCGTCGCGATTCAAAATTGATATTTTTTTAAGTTATTATTTTTGACTCATTTTCTTCACGAAAGTTATAGAGGACATTAATATGAACTCATTCGTATTTTTATTGAATTTTTCGGAAGTCCGAGCTATTTATTATGATTTTTTTAAGTTTCAGAGTAAATAATTTATTTAAAATATTACAAATGATCAATTTTTCTCAGCCATCGGATTGCTTAGATCTGTTTGAAATGGATGGCCCAAATCAACGGCTAAGTTGATCTGTCCATGGCCCAGGAGCTGCCACGTGTTGCCTTCCCATTCACTTGTAATTTTTTTTTTACTTTTTCACCAGCGCGTGTGTTACACGCATCTAGTAGAAAAAAAAATTGTGTCAGCCTGGCATCACCCACGTGCGTGAGGCCCACCAGGCAGACGTTCCATATTTCTTCCTCAACGGAGGACGCCGTCGAGGACGTCCCTCCGGTCAACGATCGGTCGCATCTTCCTTCCCTCCCCGCTGCACACCGTTTTGCCGGAGAATGTCCTCAAACAGTGGGTCCCGCCGGAAAACTTCATCGCCGTCCCTCAACGCTGCATATGCTCTAAGATGAGGCTCCCAGATGATCAATTAATTACCTAGTATTTAACAATCTTTGTCTAAGCCAATCACAGAAGAACAACATCCAATCATTCAGAGTAACTAATAAACGTCATAAGAAGTAGCAAGTAGTCTTAGAGCACATTTAAATTATCTTACAATTGCATTATTGCCACCATAACATTGATTAGTTGCTGCTTACTGTTGGGACCAGAGTTTGATCGGAATCCTAGAAATTAAACTACTTAAGATCGGACATTCATATTCAATTTGACCTATTTTTCTGCAACATATATATTGTTTATGTTCAACGTAGCTATCTGCGAGGGCAACATTATTAAGATGCTTGCGTAGCATAGTATTGTTGGTAACTTGTTCGATGAAGCTAGGTTCTTTCAACGTTTTTTAAAATAAGGCGCGCACATGCATATCAACGATAAAGACAAAATTTGGGGTCCAAAATTAATTGGATATCAAAGTTTAAATTACTCTCATTTATATAATTTTTTATTTATAATTTTACAATTGAGATCGCCTATTTAATAGATCATAGGTTGAACATCAACTTGCTCAACAATGAATAAAATGAAGATCGTTTAAGTATCTAATTTTATTAAATAAATAGATAATTATTATGAATTTTAACATTATATTAACAACCGTCTATTTATTTTACAAAATTTAATAAACGAACGATCTTTGATTTAATCAAAATTTTACATACATGATCATTAATTACGAGATAAATTATATATTAAATAATTTATATTATATAATACAAACCAAACAAAATTTGTATAAATAAAAATAATTTAAATCTCGACATAAAATTAAATTTGGACCTAAGTTTTGTCCCAGCAGTAATGCTTCCGAAATCCCGCAACACTTGGATTCTAGGTAAACACGTATGTACACATGCCCTCACTTATTTGACTCATCCATGTACAGCCATGACAGTTAGTCCACGGATAACAAGAGCCTCAATTTCAAGAAGATAATTTAACAATACAACTCAAAACAGTACGTTGTTTATATATTCTCTCAAGTCCATTTGATAAGTTACAAACCATAAGTTTATATGGAAAATAATGATTCTGTCGCAACCTGGCTTTTAGCATAGTTTGAAAGTCATGCAGGAAGATTTTTCTTCCATTCTAAGTTGACTGAGAGAGTTGAGCAAATACCACCCAGCTGTAGCTATTGTGGCCGAGAAATCCATAGGAGAAGATTGGCATGGATTTTCACTTTGGGGTATGGTCGATATGTTTGACTCATTTCTGTCAATAATTTGGAAAGCTTGCGCAACTTGGTTCAATTTGATAGATCATCATATCCATTGCCCCAAAACGTGCACTTTGATTAGAGCATCTTCAATGATGTCATTTAAAATTTTCTGTGTCATTTAAAATTTTCTTATTTTGTTCTAAAATATAGCTCAAACTTATTTTAGCTAAGCATTTGTAAAAATTTATTCCAACAATATTATTCATAATTTAGCTAAATATGAATAAATATTTTATTTTGATTGGTTAATAAAAATAATTAACATTTATTAACTTAGAAATTGATTACATTTACAACCTTTTAGGAAACAATTAATTACAATGTTGACTTTTACATTACCTAAAATTCAAGCTTTAGGTATGGAGATAGGGGATGATCGAAAACATAAAATATAGGGAATCCCTAAAATAACTAATGTGATAGGGAATCTCTTGGAGCTGATTTTAAAGTAAAAACCTCATATTATAGATAAAATTGACTTTTAGAGGATCTGCTGGAGTTGCTCTTAGTCTTCCTCGAACCCTTTCTTCTTTTCTCCTTTTTTCGGTTTTCATAGTCGTCGAGTTGATTATAATTAAACTGATCTTATATTAGACAGTCATTGGTTAATTAATAAGATTAAAACTCTCTTCCATAATTATAACAACTCTCTTTAAAAATGATAACACATCTATCTCTTGTTCGCCTTCTAAATGATTTGCCCTTCAGAATCGAAAATATACTAACAATATCAATATCATGCTGCCTCCAACTCTATACAATTAATCCAAATATTCCAATTTCGTAGATAGCATGAAAGAATAGTGACAACTCACAAATTAAAGAAGCTAAATTTTCAGCCACTACCTAGCAGTCCTCGCTAGCTAGCATGCGATTTCTGGATCGAAATTGACACAAAGTGATCTCAAGACTTTGCCCTAGTCGAATACATGCGATCATTCAAGTATGGTGCAATTACGGCGTGTATGTATTCAAATGTAGTGAAGGAACAAAGGTGCTCTTAAAATAACAAAAAGGTGCTCTGAAAAATCACGGGCGAGTTATCATAAACCCATATGTAAATTTCCAATTTCCCATGTGCACAAGATTTTCTCTTATCCTTCACATTCTCGATGATACGATGAAGTGGACTACTCACTGTTAGTCATGGCGGGGACACATTGAATGCGAGATTTTGGAATCAAAAGGTTTCGGTGATATTAAGAATGTAACACTTTACTTATAAGCTGTTAACAAAGTTGTATTTCTCCAATGTGTGGTGGATTACGAAGCCAACACGTAAACAAACTTGGGGGACATTGAGCATGTGTGGCATGACCATCACAAGTGGGACAACCTGCTCTGATACCATGTTAGACATTGGCCGGGATGCAGGCCTAATAGTATCACCGATATTGTCGCCGACTTAACCACCAAATTAAGTGCGGGGTTTTGGAATCAAAAGGCCCCGGTGATATTAAGAGTGTAACACTTTACTTATAATTAAGTTCTTAACAAGACTGTATTTCTCCAATGTGAGATTTGTGTTTGGGCCTAAATAAAATATTTACTTTGGGCTTGGATGGCCGAGGTCTAAGCGAGCGGCCCATGATAGGAATAAGCGCTTTAGCGAAGAGTCAAGTTGTAAAGCGTCTGGCGAGCTTCGCTAGAAGAAGACTTTGAGTTCTATTAGAACTGTGTCTTATTAGCTGGATTCACGCGGCTTAGGTTCTGTCATAACTACTAGTTAATTGTAGTAGGACTCTTGGGAGAGTTATGATGGAAGTACAAGACCTATGAGTGGTGTAACACGTATGCTGGTATCAGATTTAGACAAGATTACAAGAGCAGAATGAGTTCGACATAGATTGAATGATTGATTAATAAGCGAGTATATAAGGAGAGCAAGGATCTTATGAGAGTCCCGGACAATCAATCAAACAACCTTGCTATACGCAAACAAACCTAGACTAGACGTCTCGTCCTCGAGATTCTATCTCCCTTGCAACCAGAAGGTTTGAGTGTTGTTCGCCTATCGAGTGAAGGTATTTACGACTCTAAGGAAGCAATTGCAACCTGAAAGTTGAAGAGCGTCTCACTTGTAAGTTGAGAGCTTGAATACTCAAAGGGAGCGAGTGTTCTCAACACTTCGTCAAGAGATTGCTCTGCTCTGCACAATAAGGCGTGGGAGTATCGATTTCGAGATTCGGCAAAGAGATACACATATCAAAGTCCTAGGTTTCTAGGCAAAAAGGATCTATTCGAGCAAGGTTTGTGCTCTCCCTGTTCTAATCGCTTAATATAGAAGTCAGGCGGCTCTTATAATCCATATTCCGTCAAGAGACGGTGGCACGCCAGCATACGAAGCACAAGCAGGATAGACCGGCTCACGCGGTTAAGACATCCGAGAGAAAAGAGACTGCTTCGCGGGAATGATCTCTTCTGAGAGATATTTCTGCATCGAACAATTTGACTTCTCTTCATATTCTCAACACTCACAAACTTTGGTTTCTTCTTTTATCAATAAATAAGCATAAAAAAATTGTCAATTTTTTTCAGAGGCGTACGTAGGCTAGCTAGGGTTTGACTCCTAAAAATAAAAGAAGCCAAATGGAAATAAAACCCTAAGCACATCAGCAACTGATCGAAGTAGCTAATTAACTCGTCCTACATCGATCAAGATAATAATAGACGCGAGAACAACAACCAATTAATTAAGCAAATTAAAGAAATGTATTCGATATGAATGAATGCGCGTCGAATTCTTAATAAATCCAGCAGCAACATATGTATGCATGGATCGAAAAGCTTGCAATTAACACTACTAAAAAAGAGGCCTTTAGCCACAGCATTATTGGCCACAGAAATTTGTAACTAAAGCGCTATTTTACACTATGACGACAACAGATGAGATTGAGTCACTGAGAATGCAGGCGTTATTAGTAATTTTGGCAATATGAACACGGAATGAATTTCCGTTCCCATCTTGATACATAAGTTGACCAGCCCATAGGTACATGATGTGGGACCGGTTAACTTTCCGTTGCATATTGTGCACCATCTTTAATGTATAATATTGCATATGAATGGGAACGGTTTTACCATCTGTTGCAAAGTGAACCCATTATTATATTTGGTTTATTGACGAAATAGAACGGAATGTTATTCTGTGGCTCGCAAAGTCCAATTTAAATATTTCACGTTTACTATTGTTTTCGTACTTCTGTTGCATTCTTGGTCTCGGTAAATTTTCATTTTGCTTTTGCTTTTCTGTTGCATTCTTGATCTCAGTAATAGTTCATTTTTCTTTATGGGTGGACCCATCCATTTCGTTTACCCAATATAGTAAAAATTACTTAAAAGACTCATCTTTTACCAATTCCTATAATCCAAGTAGTATTCCCGTTTTCAGTAAAATACATGTTTACAGTACAAATACCACCTGATCAAATTGAAAGCAAAGTACATGTTTGCTGCAAACAACACATCACTAACATACATACCAATCCCATAAGTAAAGACCAACGGATCAAATTGAAAACAAAAAATATGTCTGCTGCAAACTGATCATCACTAACATATATACACTACCAACATAACAGCTTTAGGCAACGATTTAAAATCGTTGCCTATAGTTTAAAAATCGTTGCCTATAAGTATAGGCAACGAAAATTCGTTGCCTATACCGTCGTTGCCTTTTCATCGTTGACTATACTATAGGCAACGATTTTTAAACCGATTCGTTGCCTATAGTTCGGGGTTTAGGGGTTAGGGTTTTGTACTATAGGCAACGACTAGAGTGAATCGTTGCCTATAGTTTCACTATAGGCAACGACTTCATCGTTGCCTAAACGCTAAACCAACAGGTCAATTTTGACCAACTTTGAAACTATAGGCAACGACTTCGTTGCCTATACTTAAGAATTTCGTTGCCTATAGTCAAGAACATCGTTGCCTATAGTTTGAATTGTTGTATTTCTGGCAAACTATAGGCAACGAAATGGACCAATTTCGTTGCCTATAGTTTGAAATTTTTTTGGTGGCAAACTATAGGCAACGAAATTGGACCAATTTCGTTGCCTATAGTTTGAAATTTTTTTTGGTGGCAAACTATAGGCAACGAAATTGGACCAATTCGTTGCCTATAGTTTGTGTTATTTTAAAAAAAAATACTTGATTCTGGATTGGGCCCAATTCCAGAATCTGCAACATTTACATTTCAAACCACAAAAGCGTACACATTCCAACCTAAATCAAAAACTAGCTACGTGTTACTGATCAAAGTTAACACAATTGAGGAAGTCCTCGTGTGAACCCTCCTGCTGGTCGTCACCCCTGTAAAACTGATGCTGCAGCGGCGGCTCGGCGTCCCCAAAAAACTGATGCTGCTGCGGCGGCTCGGCGTCCCCAAAAAACTGATGCTGCTGCGGCGGCTGCTGGTGGTCCCCATATAACGGCGGCTGCTGGTGACCCCCAAAATACTGCGGCTGTGCTGTAGGCGTGAACAGATTTGGCTGAGTCTGTGGGTGCGGCTGCGAAGCCCCCCGAGGTTGCTGAGATTGAAAGAATGCCCACATTTGGTCGTGCTGCTCCTTCTCACGGGCTCTTTCCTGCTCCATGGCTTTCCTGGCACGCCTCATCTCCTCCAACTCCTCCTCCTGCCTCCGAATCTGCTCCTCCTGCCTCCGAATCTGTTCTTGTTGGCCGGACGACCTAGAACTGCTGGACCCGCTGGAGAATTCTGGAGTCATCTTCAAGACTCCATTTCCTCTGTAACCCATCCCCTTGGCCCAAAACTTGTTCTTTCCAACGGGAAGCGCATCTGACACGCACCTCGCCGCATTAATGGGCGTCATGTGGTCAACCTGAGATGCATACTGGGTCACCTCCTCCTCCGTGCACCCCTGATGCAGCTCTCGAGCTACTTTAGCACGCACCTTCGGGATCGACTCAACCAATCTCTCCTAATAGACAATGCAAAATCGGTGACGCATTAATAATTGAGTAAAATACAAGAATTAATTAAACATGAGATGTATCAAATATGGACAAATATTTATTAGATACTTACAACATATTCAGGGTTGTTCGGATACCCATGTCGGATGGAATACACGAGAGGATCGGTCTCTGGTTCCAACCTTGCCCCACGACGAGTCCATCTCTCATACGTTCGGGAACCGCAATGATGTGGGTTCACGTTCTGCGCTCGGTTTTTAGCATTTTGTTTCGAAATGTGCTTGTGACCATAAGAAAATGTGCACAATTATTAGCCAATTATATATATAGCATAAATTAGAGAATATTCTCGCAACATTAATTTTTTTGATTAAAATCCAACCCATTTAATTTACCTACACAATATATTAGAGATTTACCTACATATTAAATTAATAACATAGATAGAGATTTACCTACTACCTCTTGCGTATATAAAATAATATATCATAAAATGTAGGTAAATTAATAATAATAATATTAGTTTAGATTTAGGTACGCAAATCAATTCATGTGCATACCACAAGTTTGGGATGCTTCCAGTGGGCTATAAGCCAGTTCCACTCGTACTCCCGGTATCTGAACTCACTTGGAGTGCCATTTCGGCCTTTATCTATGTTCTCCTCCCAGAACGTCTTCAAGTGGGACTTCCACTCTCGATACCTATATTGATGCAACAAAAATATCATATAACCAACACTTTATATTCACAAATCTAACGTATTCAGGATACTTAGACTTATATAAATCCAAAATCACATCACCTAGACGCAAGCTTTCGTTCACACCACCCCCCGGGCTGCTTCAGCCGATCGTCAATAATAAACCATTGCTGCAATACACGTATACATAATTAGCCTCATAAATATGTATGTTTGGTGGCTTATAATAATAAGAATGCCCATATTTTTATGACAAATTAATGTAAATTTAACTCACCGACAGTGCATTATGCACTCGGGCCTTCACTTGAGCATCAACTGAACCCCACGAGTCCCACAACATCGGGACGAAATCACGTATGACAAATCCTGCTTGGCTAGCATACATCCCTTTGTCAGAATACTCGATAGCCGAGCCATCGTCCTCATAATCAATATGAGCCCGATTGTCACCAACTCGATCTTCAATACCCTTCCCGGTTGTGGTACCTCTGCTCGCTTTAGCTTTAGGGTTGACGACGGTGCCTAAGACACGGTACAAAAGAAGGAAATTAAGAAATAGAACCTAATTTAATGTACTGTATCTACTAAAAGAACATAAACTTACCATTCTCGTAAGTGAGCTGGCCCTTAACCCTCACACTCAACAGAGGTTGAGAGAACAGCTCATATGTGTATGCTTCCTCAGGCGTCGTGAACGGGTCCTCATCATATATGGCCACGTTGTTAGGGTCGAGCTGAGGTATCTTCGGAATAACCGTAGGGAAGAACAAGTCCCTAGGCGGGCATAAGTGCACAGAATCCGTGCGGGATGCACTGCCGGATGGCCCAGATGATCCGGAATTAGGGTGTGGCGTCGCCGGATTGGGAGGAAGAGGTGGCATACGCGGTGGGTCCTGCTGGTTTGGCCATAGTACCCTCGTACTATTTGGGCGTTCGCTGCTGACTGAGTGACGACCGGATTCCGTGGTGGAGTTTCGGCTGCTGTTGCGGGAGGGTCGTTCATGAGACACCGAGTGACGTGGACCTTGGGGATCCTGGGATGCTGTATATAGTTGGAGGTGACGATTGGAATGTACATAGACGGTCTCAAGACTGTCCGGTACGGTGCTTCCAGCACTCTGACCAACGGACCTAGACCCACTCCTGGGTCCTTGAGGGTTCAACCCGGAGGACATTTGAGGTGTCGCTCCTTGAGGTGACGAGGAGGAAGCTCCTTTCTGTTTCCCACTTTTCCCGGGAATCAATCTTTTGAACACCGACATTTTTATTAATGTCTGCAACAAAATAACATAATGAATAGCTTACAATTGAGGCAACACTAACCTAAATTTAAATTTTGTCTAACTAAAATGAACAACCCAAACTAAAATCACACTTATTCCCAATTCTAATTACCTAAACTAAATAACCAAACTAAAATCACACTTATATTCCCAATTCACCTTACATAAACTAAATAACCAAATTAAATCCTCTAATCCACAATATAATCCCAACCTAATTAAATCAACAATCCAACATAGTTCATCATCCTTACCAAAATCAAACCAAAATCAAACCTAAATAAAACCTAAATTCAACAATACAAACTAAATAACAACACAAATCCAACTAAAATCAACATAACCTAAATCCAACACAAATCCAACACAACCTAACATAAATCACAAGACAAATCCAACACAAATCCAACTAAAATCAACCTAAATCACGTTGTTTATGTATTCAAGTAAGGAGAATCATGAGAGAATGCGAACCTATATTCGGGAGAGGGCAGAATATATACTCAAGCGAGAGTAATAGGTGCGGCGGCGGTCGTTGCGGCGAGGGCGAGGGCAGAAATCTGGTCGCGACTGGGTCATTTATTCAACCTATTATAGGCAACGAATGGAAGAATCGTTGCCTATACTTTAGGCAACGAGGAGGACTTTAGGCAACGATACCAATACTTTAGGCAACGATTTGTGTCGTTGCCTATACTTTAGGCAACGAGGAGGACTTTAGGCAACGATACTATACTATAGGCAACGATTTGTGTCGTTGCCTATAGTATAGGCAACGAAATCCATATTAAAGGCAACGAAATTTTCGTTGCCTATACTATAGGCAACGACACAAATATCAAAGGCAACGAAATCAATGTTAAAGGCAACGAAAATTTCGTTGCCTATACTATAGGCAACGAAATTTTCGTGTCCTATAGTATAGGCAACGAATTCATTATTAAAGGCAACGAACATCAATTTATAAGCAACGAAATTCATAAAGTCTACATAGCCATTCAAGTTCACAGGATGAACCAGGGTGAACCAAGCTGAACCAGGGTGAACCAATTCAAGGTGAACCAGGGTGAACCAAGCTGAACCAGGGTGAACCAATTCAAGGTGAACCAGGGTGAACCAAGCTGAACCAGGGTGAACCAATTCAAGGTGAACCAGGGTGAACCAGGGTGAACCAATTCAAGGTGAACCAGGGTGAACCAAGCTGAACCAGGGTGAACCAATTCAAGGTGAACCAGGGTGAACCAAGCTGAACCAGGGTGAACCAATTCAAGGTGAACCAGGGTGAACCAAGCTCGAAGACTATACTCAATTACATCTCTAACTAAGGCTGATAATCAGAATCAGAATCATCGCTAGAGTCTGACGCAGTTTGATAGTTGAAGTCTGGTAATAGGTGTCGCTCCTCGTCCTCGTCACTCGAGTCTTCATCAAAGTCATTTGGATTAACATTTAGAAGTGCTGCTCCAGAATTTTGAACCACAATACCAGGTCGAACATTATTAAGGCGAATTGTATCGGATTCCGGAATGTCAATTCCATTTCCCTCTTGGTATGCTGCAACTTCTTCGTCATCTTCATTCTCACCAAGTGTGGCAGCACTGTACACATTCCTAGCTTGCACATGGTTTACTACTTTCCACGGGGGTCTGTTCATAAGATCGTCAAGGTAAAACACTTGTTTGACCGATGTGGCAAGAACGAAAGGATCCTCCTCATACCAGCTTGTGGCAGTATTCACGGAAATGTATCCATACTGATCGATGCGAACGTTCTCCGGACGAGTATCAAACCATCTGCACTTAAACAAGTAAACTTTCATGCGCTCACCATACATGAGTTCAACCACTGAATGGAGTACACCGTAGTAGTCAGGGTCGTTATCCCCACCATGCACCATTACCCCACAATTCTGTGTCTTCACCCTGTTGTCTCTTTCTTGACACATAAATTTCACGTCATTGACCCTACACATCGCGTAAACTTTTGATGATATAGGTTTCATAGCCAAGAGCCTCAATGCGTGTGACCATTGTGGGTAACCATCATCTTCTACATAGTTCATCTGAAACAAATAACCGTCAACATTAGATACAACATTTCATATAAATAACCGTCACAATTTGCTTTTACACGTCATATATATTATGACTAAATGAATATATACTCACCCATGTGCCAAAAAAATTTGCAAAGGTCCGATTGTGGTACGCAACATCCCCGCGAACCTGTGGACTTCCAAGGTGTGTGTCTTTCCAATATTTAACTTCTTGACAATTAATGAGTACACACCAGTGTGCAATGTCTAACTCATATGGTGTCAACTCCCACTCCCCGTGCAACCTACTCTGTGGGTAAACATCATTAGAGACTACAGAAAGGTTGAACTGGGGTTCATCTACCGACATATTCGAATGTGGGTCCTCAAGCGCTCCCAAATACAGTTTGACGTACGTTACGCACTCGTGCGCAAGATATGCTTCGGCGATACACCCTTCAGGTGCAGATGTATTATGTACATACCCTTTGTAGTCTCCCAGTTGTCTACAAAGATGAAAACAGCTTGTTATTATTGTTGTACGTAGAACAAGAATAAATTAATATATAAAGACTTAATTAGCAAACATCATACAAATGCAAGGTATATACCTCTCCATTGGATACATCCAAGTGTAGTGAACGGGACCGGTGAGCATCAATTGCTCGGGAAGATGCATCATCAAGTGAGGCATGATGTCGAAGAAATTTGGGGGGAAAATCCTCTCCAACTTGCACATGATAAAAATGATGTCCTTTCGCATTTCTTCGAGGTCTGACATTTTCACTTCTCTGGTGCATAACTTTTGAAAGAACCTTGACAGCGCCACTAACGGCTCTACCACCTCATCATCAAAGTACCCTCGAATCATAATAGGGAAGAGGCGTTGAAGTAGTACATGGCAGTCATGACTCTTTAATCCATAAATCTTATTGTCCCTGTAGTTAACACACCGACTTATATTTCCAGCAAACCCATAAGGATACTGGACGTTAGCCATCCACACAAAAATATCATGCTTCTCGTCACGCGTGACCGTGTAAGGAGCTTGGGGCATCTTTCTCCCCTTCTTTTTCAACCACAGATGTTCCCGCAGTTTCATTTTTTCCAAATCAACGCGAGCTTTAGGGCCATCTTTGGTTTTACCTTGCCAATTTAGAACGGTGCCCACCACACTTTCACACACATTCTTCTCTATATGCATGACATCTAGATAGTTCCTGATAGGAAACATCCGCCAGTACGGGAGTTCCCAGAAGATGCTCTTGTGGGTCCAGAACTTATACCTGTCGGGTATCTTCGGTATAGTCGCAACAACCTCAGGATGATTGCTCAATGGCCCAAAATTATACTCATTCAGGACTTCTAAGATTTCATCTCCAGTCCATCCCATGGGTTGCAGACCTTCTTCTACAGTGCCGTCAAAAGCCTGGGCGTCCTGGCGAAATGGGTGATGTCGTGGAAGCCAACATCGGTGACACATATGGACAATCTTCGAGCAATGAGCTTGTCCAAACATGGCAGTCATGCACTCTGGACAGGCCCTGTACCCCTTGGTTGGGTTTCCCGACAACATCCCTCGACCTGGAAAATCACTGATTGTGCCCACAAGCATAGCACGCATTCGGAACATCTCATTTTTAAACCTGTCGTAAGTGGGATGACCAACTGTACTCAATTGCTGAAGCTCCATAATCAATGGCCTCATGTACACATCCAGACACTTTCCTGGATAACCCGGCCCTGGAATCAACAGAGTCAGCATATTATATTCTTTCTTCATGCACATCCACGGAGGAAGGTTGTACGGTACCAATATAACGGGCCATATGCTGTACTTCTGACTCATGTTGCCGAAGGGGTTGAATCCGTCAGTCGATAGCCCCAGCCAAACATTTCGGACTTCAGCTGCAAAATCAGAAAACACATTCACCAGGTGCTTCCAAGCCTGACCATCAGCAGGGTGTCTAAGGACATCATCGTCAGGCGAAGTCCTCTCAGCCCACCATCTCATAGCTTTCGCCGTGAATGCACACATGAACAACCTTTCCAGCCTATCAATAAGTGGGAAATACCGAAGTATCTTCACTGCTTTCTTGTTTCCTGCAGGAGTATACTTCCACCTTTCCGTACCACACACCGGACAGTAATCAAACTTTGATAGATCCTTCCCGTCATCGTCTACACCCCAAAAGAGAACGCAATCATACATGCATGCGTGAATCTTGGTGTAGGAAAGTCCAAGATCTTTGAGGACATGTCGTATCTTACGATGAGTGGGGGGAAGACGATGACCGGGGGGCAGCAGATCACCAGTCAACTGAAGCCACCTATCGACTGCTGCCACGGTGCTCTTGGTCTCCACTTTTAGCTGCATCACTGCCATCACACTTTCAAGGACTGTCTTAGGACATCCGTGGTACAACGGAGTTTGATGCATCTGAATCAGGTTGTGGTACTTGTCCATACCACGTGTGTTGACATAAACTCTAGGTAATGGCTGGACTGGCTCAATGTGAGGGAAATTCTCAACTTCTGGAGGAACATATACGGGTGCTTGAGAATCATGAAATACACCGCTCTCATGAGGAAACATATCGTCGATGAACCTCCTGGTGGGATCATAATTGGATGAACTCGCAGTATCAGCAAATTGTCCATGATCATGCGGATCGGCTGCTGTTGCTTCACCGTGATAAATCCAACGGGTGTACTTATTCCAAAATCCGTTTCTATGAAGGTGTCGCTCAACTGTAGCAATGGGACAACGATTGCCGCGACACCGACATTGTTTACATGGACAATAATGCACTGGCAACTCTCCACAATTAGCCGCCACAAATTCCAGAAATCTCCTAATTCCCTGCCCATATCTTGCATCAGTTCTATCCAGCCTCATCCAACTCTTGTCCATCCTGAAATGCACTGGCGATTCCAGAACGTTTCAGATTTTTCCACCGATTTTGATTTGAATGGAGGAGCTGCTGGCTAGATCTGATATAATAATAATTATAGGCAACGAATTACTATTTCGTTGCCTATATTGTTTTTCGTTGCCTATTAAACTATAGGCAACGAAAAACCATACTTTAGGCAACGATTTGTATAGGCAACGATTTTTTTCGTTGCCTATAAACCAAACATTAGGCAACGATTTCACTTCAATAGGCAACGAACTCGTTGCCTATAGTATAGGGTTTAGGGTTTAGGCAACGATTTTTTTCGTTGCCTATAAATAAAACATTAGGCAACGATTTCACTTCAATAGGCAACGAACTCGTTGCCTATAGTATAGGGTTTAGGGTTTAGGCAACGATTTTTTTCGTTGCCTATAAATCAAACATTAGGCAACGATTTTTCATCAACAGGCAACGAGTTCGTTGCCTATAGTATACTATAGGCAACGAAAACCCTTGTCGTTGCCTATAGTATACTATAGGCAACGAATTTACCACCTCGTTGCGCGTTGTTTTCAAATTCGTTGCCTAAAGTGTTTATGTTGGTAGTGATACCAATCTACATAAGTAAAGACATAGATACATGTTCTAATACATTGCAAAAGTGCCTACTTGCACAGCTACATCGACCCTCAAGAATACGAAAATTAATTTTCATTCCCAACCATATTCAGACCTATTGGCCAAAATGAGAATTGATTTCCTTACTTAAACCTAGACAACTAACACTATATGCAAAAATTAGTTTCCTATTTGTTCAGATGCTTCACAATTCAAAAATGCACATCACTTGTGCATCAGTTTTGAGGGACTGTAAACAACCCATGGCTAAGAAGAACAGCTGCCTCCATTCACTCCTTCATTTGTAATACCACTTGGTTCCAGTTCGTCCGGTTTCTCTAGAAAGGCAGCGAGATGACCAATGTTCAAACTTTCCATACTAACTCCAGCTGAAGCAAACACTTGGGCCAAAGGATTGGGACTCATTAGTGCATCCATCTTCTTGTGCAATTCCTGCGTTTCAGCTTGCATCTTCCCTTCCCGTTCAACAACTTCTTTCAATTTCAGTTGTTGTGCATCGTAAGCCGCTTTCATGCCTTCCAAACGATCTGCTAAACCACTCTTCTCAGTGGGAATTCACGAAAAATTAGCCCACTTGACACAAATACCGTGTCCGCGAACCAAGTCTCGACTATGAGCCCAACAATTGTTGACATACCCAAGGTAATTAAGAGCCTAACAAATGAGGCAATCCTCAAAAACCCTTTCTACCCGTGATAATCTCATGTGACTGAAATGAGGCCAAAAATTACTTGGAGACTTGGATTAGAGGTCTTCATAATCAACCATATAAACAACCCAGATATATAAACATCATAAACAAACCAATATTAAAATCAATAACATGTTTATTAGATAATAGGTGAAGAACATACTCAATAATTAGATGTTGCGGGTCGAGTTCGATGTTCACTGTACAGGTCGACTTCCATAGCTATTCTCAGTAATCACGAACAATCCAATTACCCAATCTTCTCTACGTTTTTTATTAAGAAAGAAGATGAAATTTCGTTGAGCCCCAAATTACCCTAACCCTAAGTCTCTGGGTTTCTGAGTCTCATACAGATTGGCTTTACTGTTGAAACGGTAATAAATTAAATATGTAATCTGTAATGAAACGGACAAAAAATCCGTTTCCCAAAGAGATTGATACAACATGGAAAGAGAATATATTTCCGTCTCTTAGTATATTCAATACGACAATGAAAATAGTGTTTGTTTCTAAGTAAAACCCATTATGAAGGCACAATGGGAACGAACAGCTCATGTGTTGCTCTTTATCTCTATTAACTGGATTTCATATAACTACGAAAAATGTTCTCGTTTCCAAGTGATAGACGTTTGACCCAGGTGGTTACGAAACTAGAAACGAAAGAAATTTTCATTTCCTTTTAGGTGCACTTAGTTGGCCCAAACTAGAGACGGAGTATGTATCTCTTTTCTTTAAAGTATCAACAACATACACTTTTTCCACATTATACACGTTGATTGATTTCTGAATGGGAACAAAATAACCATCTGTAGGCATATTGTTGTACAAAATGGGAACGGAAATGTTATTTGTTGCAACATTAATAATCTGTGTGGAGAAAAAATTGGAACGGAATCTCTTCCGTTGCTTATTGCATACTATTTAAAAATTGTGGATCCGATTAGATACAAAATGGGGACATAAGGACCATCCGTTACCACATGAAATACTGTTTTTCAATACTATATGAGAACGACCAAGTTTACCGTTGCTATATATTAACAAATGTGGCCAATTACAACGGATTTCATTGCTTTCACAATTATAGTTGCAACGAACTGTCTTCTGTTTCAATATTGTGACACTCAATAGAAGCAAGCACGGATCCAAAATCGTTGTCACATATGCGGTAGCTAAAGCCCCTTTTTCTAGTACACCAATAAGCTAGGGAGATCGAAGAACCAAGTCTCGACGACGATGGTGGTCGAAGCTCATCTGAAAATGCAAGAGATATATCAACTAGTACTGGTTAGTAATTACAACTATAAAACATGTACATAATTAATGTAGCTACACACAAATGTTCAGCTTGTGTGTGTTACAATAGTACGGTCTAGCTTAATTCTGCGTATTGAACAAGCTGATGATCGATTATTTATGATAAACTTAATTAGGGGAATGATTATTACTTAGACGACGTCCAGTAGAGGATCGATGCACCTTCAATTCACAAGTAATTAATTAAGGGATTTTTTCCCAAAGCCAAGAATAAATTTTTTAATTCACTGATCTAAAAAAAATTCAAATATTTTCATTACCCAACTAATTAAATAAAATGACCAATCTATCCTGATTTTAATTAATAAATTACTCAATATAACTCTCTCATAAATTACTCTCATAACCATTGACTAGCGACGTTGATCATCGACATTGACCACCGGCATTGACCATTGACCGTGACCAAATTCCAATAATTTTGACCAGATTTCGACAACCGATAACCGGATTCCGATGACTTTAACCATTGACCGATAACTTTGATCATTGACTGTTTACCCTAAACTAATACTCAGTTGAGAGTTGAGGTAGGGTCAATTAAAACTCGGTTAATTTTCAATTAAGTGTCAGTTGACGTTCAATGAACATGTGGCGTGCACTCTTCATGTAACACCAAAACCAACAAAAACCACGACTAAATGCAACAAAACTACCATCAAGTTTAAATTACCTTTGTTTTCAACCATCTAGCTGTACCTTCACTGCCAGCCTCCTTAATGGACCTTCAACCATCTACATTAATGAATATAAACCTTCACGAAGTAAAAGCAGATCAAATGGGTACAACTCGAAGTCTTGCTTCATGTTGGCTCATGTTATCACCAGCAACTCCACCACTAGTCGAACCTTGGGCAGCTGTACTTGAATTGCATGTTTCTGTGTTCTAATCCAACCATTTAAAGCCTTATCAATTACTGAAGTCACATATGATTATAGTGAGTGGCTCATGATAAAAGAGAAACCATGTAACATATTAATGTTTTGAATATTCGTTCCATAACCTTCATGTATGAAACTAAAGAGGGATTCTATAAACAAACTGCAAAAACATGATGTTTACCCTGTTGACGAGCATCTGACCGTGATCCTCTTTGACCTTGAGCTGTTCCTGTGCGACCTTCAGGAGGTACAACTAGGGCTCTGCATGTAGGACAGGTATGTTCTCGCTTTAACCATGATCGCAAGCAAGCCACATGAAAAAGGTGTCCGCATAAAAGTTTCTTGGCTGTCGTCATCTCTTCACGAAACATGATGCAGGTTGCATCACCTCTGCATAGTAATCAGAATCAGAAAAGAACTAAGATTGCGACATGCAGAACTTAGATTCAAACTGAAAAGAACACTTGAAAGGAATAATTGAATTTCACTCACGCAGTAAGCTCTTCAGGTGTAGCATCTGGGAACCGGCCATTCATGTTGGAAGTGATATTCCGATAACGGATATAATCAGCAACACGAATCTTAAAATTCCTGAATGTCTCATAGAGTTCGTGTATCAAGTGCACTGGCAAGCCATAATACCTGGTTGGGAAGCAACTATTATCATTTAAGAAAACAATGTATATCTTATGCATGCCAAAATAGCTGCCTTATAATCACATTTTCCTACATTTGCGGTTGTAGCTAGTGTCCAACACTGCCTTATATTGAAGTAAAGCATTCTAATCTAAGTAATTGTTTTTTTTATATCTATTATGGTTTGGGTTGCATTCTATCTAAACCATTTCTAGGTTTATGATTATCACATTTCATTCAAGCTGTATGCGGACACTAGGTATGTTTGACAAACAGTTAATCAAATAGAGTATGTGTGCGGTGGAATGTCTGATGAGGGTGTGATATATATCTAGTTAATAATTGCATTCTCACATAAGAAAGTTAACTACACTAACTGTCAATTGAATACTCACATGAAAATCACGATGAAGAAGCACAGATACATAGATAGGTGGAGCAAGTCCCGAATAAGTTCCAAATAAACGGGAAAAACATGCTTCCTCTCCCATTGTCCCTCCATAATCATGTCACTGACATAGAAAATATATTTCACAAACGTTGACAGCGTGGTTGTCGCTAGGATCATGTACCTGGAAAACAAAAATATCCACACATTTTAATCCCCCTGTCAAACACATACATAGTTCTACGATGCTCACCATATTACCACACAAACAACCACAATTGCTTCCAGAATACTAGCTAGTTTCATCACTCATTTGCATTTCATCGAACACCTTGGGTGCGAAAAACCCAGAAGCTAATGTGTAGCCAAAGAAAACAGCATAAGCCCAATATAATCCACAAGCCCTAAATCGACAAAGTTTGAAGACCTAAGAGCAAAACTGAAACTGAGAAATAGCCTAGATCAGGAAGAGAGATTACCGAAGAGGTTGAGCAGGAGGCTGGAGGCCAGGGCTCTTGGAAGCGGCGGGATCTAGGTTGGAGACGGCACGGAGGTCTAAGGCGGACGAACATACGAGTTCGGGTGTAGCAGGCAGCAACGGGAGGTCGGGAGGAGGCGGCGGTGGACACCGAGTTTCGCAAGAGGCCGAGGCGAGATCTTGAGGCTCATGGTGCAGCGGAGGCCGGGGAGGAGCTCCCGGAGTCGCGCCGTCGTCACTTGAAGTTGAGATGGATCAGAGAAACTCTTCTATCGAGATCGGAAGCGTTGGGTTGGAATCGGTACTCGGTCATTTGCAGAGAGAGAGAGCGCGCGGGGGGGGGGCAATGTCGAGCTTGAAGAGAGTAAAAGACTGAGAAGTATAGATAGGGGTAATTTGGGCATAAAAATATAAAAGAAAGGGAAAAGACGGATAAGTGGGAATAAATCTTTGAAGAGTGTTAAAGCATCCGCAGCGGCAGCGACCTCCGAGAGGACGTCCTCCAAAAATGGTGGCCCCCGCCGGAAAATAGGACGTGAGGCGGTATTGCGACGTGCAGCGGTGAGGATGGGAGTCGTTGACCGCACGGCGACCACGAGGACGTCCTCGAGGACGAGCTACAATCGATCGCCGGAGAGGAGTTCCCCCTGGCGGATCCCACGCTCGTGGGTGACGTCAGGCGGGAAAAAAAAAATTGAATCTGGCGCGTGTAATACACGCGCCAGTTAAAAAGTAATTTTTTTTTACCGGAACTTACCAGCCAATCACAGGCTGACACGTGTCAGCTCCTAAAACAATTTTAAATAAATTATTTACTCTACAACTTAAAAAAATCATAATAAATAGCTCGGATTTCCAAAAAATTCAATAAAAATACGGACAAGTTCATATTAATGTCCTCTATAACTTTCGTGAAGAAAATGAGTCAAAAATCATAACTTAAAAAAATGTCATTTTTGATCAGCGAGACCACCGTATGCTACCGGCATACAAAATTGATTCAAAGCATATTGACACGCGTCTAAATAGAACTTCCTATTACTTGGAAATTGGTTGAAAAATATTACCCGAAAATAAAAAATTAAAATTTTAAATAATAATGAATAGTAATAGGAAGTCCTATTTTTAGCACCGTTGCACGAAAAACAGGAATAGGACTTCCTATTTTGAGGAATTTTGAGGAATTCCTCAAATGGGTGAGGAATTCCTCAAAATAGGACTTCCTCTCCATAAAATGGGTGCGGATGCTCTTAGGTGAGTGCGAATTATAGAATCTTATTTAGGCTAATAAAAAAATATTTCTTAAAATCAGGACGGATGAAAAAAACCTCATTAATTAATTAGCTTAGTTAGTTCTTAGACAGATCGAGAGGGCTAGGGATACAGCAACAGCTAGCGAGGCGTCGACAACCGGTCGAGTGGGGCCGCCCAAGCCCATTTTATTTGGGTCGGGGTTGAACACTATTTTACTAAAATTAGGGCCAGGATTTTCCAAAAATTTCAAGCCCACGGGCCAAGCCTTGATGGGCTTTTCAAGCTGGCTGGGCCTATTGAACCTTTTATATTTAATAGCATAAAAATATGAAAATTAAAAAAGAATTTTTTTCTCTTCAACTTTTTAAGTGAGATTACGATAAAAAAAAACTTTTCAAATGAGTTTTTATTGTTACTCTAATAATTAATAGATTTTTTGAAGCAAATAGGAAATAGAATAGAACGTATTGTAAGGAAAAAACCAAATACTATAAGACTAAAATTTCTATTGTAATACTAACACTATAATTAGTTAATTAATTATCACTATGCTTAGTTAATTCTAATACTATATGTTAGTACTGCTATGGCTAACCTTCCAATTATGCCACACTTAGCCCTTTAACTAGCTAAATAAAATGGAATTAATAAACAAAGCATCAAAAAACATCTACAGGAAATATTCTTCAGCCACTTGCCACATAGTGACTCACCACCATGGGTAAATGACAAAAATTCCCTCAACAATGTTAGGAGTGCATCTATTCCCACATTACTAAATGAGAGAAGATGACTCTCACACTTGCCTATATAAAGAAGTCTCACACCTCATATAAGGTAACTTTTTCCTAGTGTAATAATAATTATGTGTTTCTCCATGCTTCTAACTTAGGCATCGGAGGGTCGAAGGCGGGTCAATCTCGTCTGCACCTCTAACTCTTTGTTGCATGTTGTAGGAACATGGTCTGATGTCTCTATCGAAAGCCTCACCGAAATTCGGTAAAAACACTATAGTTAATTAATTATGAATTCTTGAGTGTTTAGTTTGGTGATATATAAATTATTACTACGTGACTTTTTTCCCTTATTGTTTTTGTTATAATGTATAACTATAAATTATACTGTATAATTGTATATATAACAAATGGTTCATATATAATGTATTTGTTCATGGGCTTGTCGGGCCGGGCTTTTCGAGCCGGTCTAGGCGGATTTTTGATGAACCAGGTATTTTCGGGCCTATGGATTTTGGGACCTCAACCCAAACCTGGCCTTATGTCCATCGGGCCGGGCTTTTTTGGGCCTAAATTTGGTCAGGACCGGGCTTGGATTTAATGGACCTCGGGCCACCCACGAGCTTTTCAAGCCTATCAGCCAAATAGTGGCCCCTATAGCTAGCTAGTTGCGTGTGATCAATCGAGTTACACATGTAATATATGTTTACGGGCGACATATTCCATACAAGGCGACAGCACTTGTATTGTCTACGTGACACATTTTTATTAATTGAAAGTTAACAAAAAGTTAAATTATGTATATAATAAATAATAATAAAAAAATTAAATTACCCATTTATACTTATTTATGTATGAGTGCACTTACACGGCCACGTGTATAAAATAATTTTCCACGTATACGCGGCTTAAATACATATTATTTTTGTATATTTAACTTTTTTACATAATTGATCACCTCCCATACTAGTATATGATACTTCATTGTATTTGAACTGTTTTTGTTGATGAACTTCATTAATTTGAGTTCTTATCGATCATATATTGTCTCATTGATCTCATCCATATCTTCATACCCAAATGAATCGAATGATCGATTATTATTTCTCGTGATCATTTCAAAGTTCACTTAATTAAACTAAGCAAGGAAGCTTAATTATCTAGCTAGTTGTTTATAGAAATGCATGGTACGTATGTTTTTGTTCATTTGCGAATATAGAAATGTGCATCTCTACCACTAAGATTCTTTGCTCACTTTTTGCAATTTACTATATAACAAGTATCAGTTTTTATTCATAATTCTCATTCATAGTTCATGTTCATATTTTTGTGAGATTATTTATCGGCGTGCGGCATGTGCTACAGTTCACCATTTGCTTTCTGACATTTAATCCCTCTCAAGTCTTTTTTTTCCTCCCTCTCTTAACCACTGACCTAAGAAGACCTCTGATCTCTCCTATGATCTCAACTTCTCCCTGACCTCCGATCTTAACCACTGACCTAAGAATACCTCTGATCTCTCCTATGATCTCAACTTCTCCCTGACCTCCGATCTCATTTTCGATTTTGATCTCGCATTGCAGCTCTCTCTCTCTCTCTCTCTCTGATCTTGGGCTCCATCTCGGTACCGATTCTTACCAATCTCGACTGCTCTAATCTCTTCAACAATCTTGCCAGAGCTCTCTCCAACCATCCTCACTGGTTTTGTAAGTTTATGTTGTTCTCTCAACTTCTCAGGTTTGCAACCTCTCCACTGTTTATAAGAGTTCATGGTTTATCAGTTGGTTAACATAATTGAGTATTGAGTATAGGTGATTTTTTGAATTGGGACTTTTGGAAGTATACAATTTGGGTTCTTGGAGTAATTGAATGGGTACGTTGTATGTGTCGATTTTTTAGTTTTGGGCGCTAATATTTGAGCTAAATTGGTCTTCAATCTATGATACAACAAAAAGCCAGTGCTATTGTTAAACAACTCGATGAAAAACAAATTACATAATGTGTATATATATATATATATATTCATTTACTGAAAGCCCGAGCTCTTATTTAAGATGAATTTTGGATGGTTCAGGAGCTTTGTTGTTCGATTGATCTCCACCTCAATAGGGGCTTCCATCTACACGGATCTCACCAATCCGGGTTACATCTGGTTTGGCTCTCTATTCAGTAAAGTTTCCATTTAAAATTTAAGACTAGTTTTGTTGCTCATAATAGAACACATGAATATGATTTTTTTTTCGATAGCAGATAGAGAGAGGCTGATCGAGAATCAAAGGGTGTTTGTGAAAATTAACATATGCTATGTTTGTGTATATGTAGAGAATTTATTTTTTGTTTTCCATAAGAGATAGAGAGAGACCGATTGTGAATTTGAAATATGCTCTGTTGGTATTCAAGGAAATGAGTTCAAGTATATATATGAAATATGTATTCTTAATATGTTTTTCTTCTTTTTCTCGGTTTGTTGTGGGATTTGTTTCATGGGTCTCAATCTGTTTTCTTTGTTTCGTTTCAGATTTGCTAAATGATAGTAAATCACTCATCTGCTGTCGCTCTGCATTTAGACAACCTCGATTTCATGGTGAGTACATTTGTAATTCATCATTTTGCTTTTAGTTCATCTGTAGACTTTGTCGTTTATTGTTGTGGAATTTTCTTTGTCTATTCATATGTCCCTATGTTTGCATTTTTATAGGTAAATTCTTGTGTTTCTATTGTTGAAGTCAAATTGTTTATGTATCTCGCATTTTTCTTATACCCCTGTATACTGCAATGTTGAATGAACATTGAATTTTTAAGGAACCTTTTCATTTCGACATCTTTTTGTTTCTAGCAAGAGTTACCGATTTGGTGTCTTAAGCTTTATCCATGGTCACCTTTGGAAGAATGATATATGCACCAAGTAAGACTTATATTATAGTCTTATTTGCATCCAGTAAGTTGTAGTATTAGCTGGTGTGATTTTAAAAGGTTTATGCAACCCATCTCGATTCACACACCTTTAAAAGAAATCCATACTAAGTTTGAAACAAGAGAACCACAAGATAAGAAGCTAAGTAATTTTAGGTGCTTAGCTATCGAAAGTCTAATTTTGTTTATCTTTATATAAATTGAATACTCATTTTATTCATATTTTTCGGGGTTTAGATATTTACTTGCAGTCTAGGGGTCAATCCAACAGCTTCTCTATATCAAGTTCATTTGTGAGTTTCAGTTATTAGTTATTTGTTAGTACACTGAAAATAACCAAATTATCCAGATATTCTTTATAGAAAGACAAATATTAACTTGATTTTAGGTTGAGAGTGTTGGTAAATTTTTCTTTTTATTTGCAATCTAACTCAAATTTGTTACATACTAGAAGCACTCACAACTCTTAGATGCTAGAGCTGCTAGGAGATTCAATTCTTAAGTATGTTGTGAGTTCTCACCTCTTTCTCAAATATCATGACAAACACGAAGGACAATTAACTACTCGATAGACAATAGTTATTTGAAACTCCAACCTGCATAAAAGAGGAACAAAAAACAAGTTACAGGTATGTGATATCTTTTATTTTTTTCATAGGAATTTCAAACTAGAGATTAATAGATTTTTCCATAAATATGTAAAGTTATTAGAAGGTACTATAACGTATATATGAGCTTACATTAGTCTGTAACTTAGATAAGTAAATTGTTCTAGCTTTAATACTAACTGATCATTTGGAAACAAAAAATCACATATGACAGAGATATATACGAGACATTGCATTTGAACCACACTGATGGGCTGCTCCGGGGCAACTTTCTAGATTTTCGAATTCATGTAAATGAAGAGTGGATACTTTTGAAGTGCCATTAGACATAAAGTTGTCAATATGAAAGTGTTGTTGATGTTGGCAAGTACTTTGATAGAGGTCACAAATGGAAGAACTCAAAGACAATAATAGATTGTGTTGAAACTCTATTAAGAGTTTATTATGTTGGTGGTGGATTGTATGCTGCACTTCATTGGATGAAGTGGGTCGACATTAATTCTGTAACCAATCCCTCATTAGCTGTGGAAGCCATTAATAGGACATTACTTCGATCCTACATTCCTAAAACTGATAAAATCATAAACTTGGAGTTGAAGCTTACCTATGAATTTTTTTTCAAGAGTTTGTTTCATGAGGCCATCATACATGCCTCTTAGCAAAAACTAGGTACCGGTTACTGTTACCAGATTGCACATGATTTTTTTTTTCTGCAGATTTTAGTAGTATCTTATTTTGGTATAGTTGACTTTCTGACTTCTAAATTCTTGACAGAGACTTGAATTTCTCGGAGACTCCGTGTTGGATATGCTGATCACACTACATCTATATCATAGCCACACTCATATTGATTCTCAAGTGTTAACTAACTTGCACTCAACTGCTATGAGTAATGAAAACTTTGCCCAAGCTTCTTTTAAGACAAAAACTTCATCCACGTCTTCAACATTGCTTTTTGGATTAATTTAGAGTCATATAATTGAGTATGAGATTGCTAACTGCGGTTGACAACACTAACAGCCCATTGGAAGATGTCAAGTGTCCAAAGGTAAGTCAATATATATTGAGTACATTGACTGCATTCTAACTGCTTCATTAACACACACAAAAGAACAGAAAAAAAATTAATGTCCATTTCTGATGCAACGTCTTGGTGATATGGTGGAAAGTATAGCAGCGACTATCCTAATTAATATAAAGCTTAATCTGAATGAAGTTTGGAAGGCCGCCATGGATGCTCTGGGGAAGCAGCTAGACCCAACTCATAAGGTTGAATCGAAACAAACGATGATTCAATGTATATAATGTAATCTATCTTCTAACTTTTCATATCGTACCATTGTAGAACATCTTAATGTAGTTTTTGTGCTTTTGAAAAAGTGGAGTATTTTGTTGTGGCGGAAATTCAGAAACTCCACTCAAAACTATATGTATCATAATACTCTTTTGTACCTCTCTATTAAGTTAATGTTAATGTTAATGAATGACGAATATCATATACATTATGTATTCTATATTGCACAATTTTTTTCTTATAATTTCACTTTGGCGAACTGCGCCTAGACGCGGGCAGCCACCTAGTTATATATAGTCGTCGATCGAGCTAATCGATGTTCTATAATAATATCATATATGTGTAAGTTCATCTCTCCCCCCCCCCCTCTCTCTCTCTCTCTCTCTCTCGAGTTAGGGTTGAATGCACTCCCTCTCTTCACACCTCCTGAAATTTTATGATCTTAGCCACATGTCACCATGCGGTAGGTAATAAAGTCAAACGAGTTTACAATCAACTCAGAGCTCTAAATTCTCGCTCTTGCCCAACTTTCTTGGCCCCCTCAACCATCGAAAACTATCGTCGGAGCCCTCGTTGCCGCTCTCTCTTTCTCTTGTCTCTTTTCAGACTACCTTCTCCCTTTCTCCGTCACCCTCGGCCTATCTCTATCTCCTCTCTCTCCATTTTTGGCCTTTCTCTCTCCTTTATTATGTACGACCACCGCTTCCTTGGCCGCCTCACTCTCACCGCCTTTGTTGAATGCTCTGGACACCTAGAGATTACTCTGGGGAGCCAGAGAAACCGCGATAACAATTTTCAATTACTTGCCCTCCGTCGTCGACCGCCTTTCCTCCTCTTATCTCCGTCGACCTACTCTCCTCCTTGTGTTCCATTCTCTCGGCCGCTGATAAAGACGACGTTTGTTGTCGACGTTGACTGTACGAAGTGACGTCGGTTCTGTGCCTGAAATGGACAACCCAGATAATTCAAGAAAAACATAAACGAAAAATTAATTGGACGGCTCAAATCCACCTGGAAAAAAAATCAGATTTAGTTAAAATAAATTTTGTTTTATTTGATTCATTTTTAAAAATTAAAAGAAATAAGTTAATATTTTGAAAATTCTACGAAAATTTTCTCGAAACCTTTATGTCGTCTACGTTATTCTAAAATGATTGAAAATGAAAAAAAAATTCAAAATCAAATGCATCATTCGATTATCATTCATTTATTATAATAAAATTTAATTGTTTGAAAAATCCATTAAGAGTTGATAAATAAAATATAAAAAAATGGACCATATGATTAGATCTATAGAACCGTACGATTAGATCTATAGATTATTTTATATATCTCCAAGAAATTTGAACAATTTTGTTGGCTGTTTTGAGCTCAATCAACATAGTAGACTTTTATTTTGAATGAAATTGTCAATTTGAAACTCTCTAAAATAAAAAATAAATAGCCCGGTGGCAGAAAAATTCATAAAAAATACCCGCGATAATTTTTGGTGCTCATTTTGACTCTAAATGTCTGATATTACGTAATCCATAAATTTGTGTCAACGAAATGAATGAATTCATGATGTGCCCACTAGTATTGTAGAACTTGTTATTGAATGCTTTGAATAAATATAATCCTTTGAAAGTGAAAAAGTAAGAAACAAATCGAATATGAAAAAAATGAACTGTAGGATGTGGACATATAACTACTGTATATGTAGTATAAAAAATTGAACTAGTTTTGTTCTCGTTTGGGTCTTGATCCGCGCAGTCAACCACGACGGTCTTTTATGTCCCTATTGTCATTATATATGAGTCACAGAGAAAAACATTATTGCACATCTATTTAGGAAAGTGAAAAGCCATACCTACACATAGAGGCGCCCCTTACGATGTCTTGGACGTGAGGAGAGCAAAAATTTGAATTTCCGAAGTCGTCGATAAGGCAAAATTAGCGGAATGAAAAAATAGGGGCATAAACGAATGACGCGTTTGACCGAATGGATCAAGACAGAGACCATGATAAAACCGGCTGAAATTTTAACTGTATTTTTATAATAGTTCAATGATCACATTGTATGGTAAGTTTCTTAAAATATGTTGTTTTTTACCTCAATCTATCCAGTCAATCGGGACACCGTTTATGCCCCTATTTTCATATTAAACAAGTCACAGAAGAAAATTTTATCGCTGTGACGATCCGAACCAGAATCAGTATAGTAATCGACTTAATCCACGAGTTTGTGCATAATCACAATTTTCCGTAAATTGATTGAATTGGCGGTTCGGTTCACGACTTAATTATCGGGCTAGAATTTGAGTTGAGTCTCTTCACGAGAATTGTTGTACGTGTGATTTCGAGTTCGTGGGCAGTTTCGGATAATTGTTTCGATAACTGAGGAATATGTTATGAATATTTGAAATCGCGTAATTACGTCGTGTTTATCCGTTTGAATTTGAGTTATCCGAAACGTGATTGTGATTCGATTTGGACCGTCAATCATATCAAGCTGCGAGTATAAATATCGAAAATAGTCGAAAAATTGTCGAAAACACTGTTCGGGAAGTTTGACCGAAGTTTGACCGTTGACTTTCGTTAACCAGAGCTCCACCGCGCGTTGCGAACTGCCACCGTCGAACTTCACGATTCCGGCCATCTCCGGCCTTGAAATTGGTATGGTTAGAATCCTCTCTTGATTTCCTATGGTTTGGAACTTGGTTTTGTGTGATTTGATGAGGTTATGAGGGAAAACGAACTCGGTGAAGTTCATGGATTTTGCCAGATTCGGGTGGCCGGCTCCGGCCACTTTTGGGGTCGGGTGTTTGGGGGGAAAGGTTTCCCTCATCCTTGTGAAGCTTTTGGGTGAAGGAATTGTGAATTGGTTGAGGTTTGAAGCTTGCCGGAATCTCACCGGAATCCATGGATTCAGTGAGTTTCGAGCTCAATTCTGGCCGGTGGGCTTGAAATTAGGTCTCGGTGTAGAAGAGAAATGTGTTGGGCTTGAGGAGGACTTGTGATCTGGAAATTTTGGCTGGGATCCGGCATCGTTGACGCCGCGGCGGCGGCGGTCAACGGCGGCGCTCCCGCGAGGGAGTTGACTTTTTGAAATTTGACAAGTTTTATGTCGTTTTGCTCGTAATCGCGCCCCGATCATCGCCTTGAGGTTTTCGAGTTGATTTGGATATTCGATTTTTAGTCGAGGATTTATGTGGAGAGTTTGGGAAATTTCGACGATTATTTTGTATCGAGTTATATGTTTCCGGAAATGGTTGGTTTCTGAGGTGTGGTACAGAGTAATGAATTGTGATTTTGATCAGTTATATTTTGTGATTATTCAGGGAATCGAGATCGTACGTTGGGCGAGGGATCTTCCACCAGATCTCGTGATTAGCGCGTTTGCATGCTGTACTATCTGTGAGTGGACCTTTTATTTACACTGTCGTAGCGAGTTCTTGATTTCCGTATTTATTTCTAGTACGATGTTGAGATTATTTATTGTTTTTGGAGGTATTATTTTATATTTTATTTGGTGATGGTATTTACTTAGCATCGATGCATTGGCTACTCGGCTGATCACCGGTAGTCCAGATCCAGGGTTGAGAGATTCCCCTGATGTGCCTACTAGGCTTGAGAGATTCGCCTAGTCTATCACCGTCGAGCTTGAGAGATTCGCCTGACCGTCGGGCTTGAGAGATTCGCCTGACACCTCCATTCATTTTATGAACTCGCTTTGTTTTATGATATATATATATATATATAAATAGTGAAAGGCATATGATTATTTTCGTCCACTCACTCTAACGATTTTATTTGCCTTTCCCCTGGGCTTTTCGGTTTCTGTGCCCAGTTTGCAGTTCGGATTCTGGTGTCTCACGTCGCAGTCGGAGGCTTAGTGTTCGAGCTACCTTTCTTTTCCAGTAGGTTTCTTGTTTGCCTACTGTTGTATATTTTTGTATATATACACTAGATGTCGCTCTGATTACTTTACTGTCATATTTTCATACATTTTTCCCCGGATTTCTATAAAGTACGGTTTTGATTATTACTTTACATTATTGTTATGATATTGAGAAATTCGGATGGGATTGGTGCCCAAAGTTTGGCTTTTGTGGCATAGGATGAAGTGCATTTTCGGGTGCAGGTTAATGACAATTCCACGTTGTAGCGAAACTTTGCCAAAAATTTTATGGTTTTTGAAAGTTCGTGTTTTCAGAAGGGGTTTGATTCCAGTTTAGGAAACTAAATCGGGGTTGGGTCCTTTCAATCGCACTGTTACTTGAGAATATAAATTTTCATTCCAGAATACAGAGATATCCCTTAAGATATCGTGGATGCAAAGAGACCTCAAATTGAATCGGTGAAGTCATCAATAAGGCAATATTAACGAAAATAAACAATAATGGCATAAACAACCGTTGAATTTAACTAAATTGATCGAAATCGAAACAATGATGAAACGTGTTGATATTTTAACCAAATATTTATAATATTTTAATAATAGTATCGTACAGTTGGTTTAATTAAATATATTATTTTCGATCTTGATCCATGAAGTTAGCTCCGACGCCGATGTTAGTTTAGTTTTGTTAATTTTATCCTATCATCGTCTTCGGTAATCCAACTTGAGGTCACTTTGTGTCCATTATCCTAAAGGTGATCTGTATGATTTAATTAAAAATTATTTTCCCAAATGGCAGTGTGATAAAATTTTCATCCGTGAGTAGATTAATATGAAAATAAAGGCATAAACGGCGTAGCGATTGACCACATCGATCACAGTAAAAAACAATGTATTTTAAAAAATCTACCATATGATGTAATCATTGAAATATTATAAAAATATGATTAAAATTTCAGCCAGTTTGTCATGGTCTCGATCTCGATCCATTCGATCAAATGCGCCGGTCGTTTATGCGCCTAGTTTTTCATTCCAGTAATTTTTCCTTATCGACGATTTCAACAATTCAAATTGTTGCTCTCTTCTCTTTCAAAACATCGTAAGGGGTACCTCTATGTGCAGATATGACATTTAACTTCCCCAAATAGTTGACCGATAGCGTTTTCTTTTGTAACTCATATATAATGATGATAGGGACATAAAAGACAGTCATGTTTGACTGCGCAGATTGAGCCCCAAACAATGACCAATCCGGCTCAAAATTTTAGACTATGTGCACAATAGTATGTCACCATGCTACGGTTCATTTTTTTCATATTCTATTTGTTTCTAACGTTTTCACTTTCAAAAGATCATATTTGCTCGAAGCATTCAACAAGTTATATAACACTAGTTGGCATATCATAAATTCATTCATTTCGTTGACACAAATTCATGGATTTTGTCATATCAGACATTCAGAGTGAAAATGGGCACCATAAATAACCGCAGGCATTTTTTGATCATTTTTTTAATGATCGAGCTATTTATTTTTTTATTTTTGAGAGTTTCAAATCGACAATTTCATTAAAAATGAAAGTCTACTATGTCAATCGAGTTCAAAATGGTCACCGAAATTGTTTAAATTTTTTGGGAATGTACAAAATAATCAAGATCTAACCATACGTACGGTCCGTTTTCTGAATTATCTTTTTTAACTATTAGGAGATTTTAAAAAATATATATTTTATTATAAGTAATGATTGATATTCGAACGACAAGTTTTGGTTTTAAACTTTTTCGGGTTCGATAGTTTTTGAATAACGTAGACGTCAAAACTGTTTTGTGAAAATTTTTCTTAGAATTTTTCGGAATCTTAACCTTTTTTTTTGTATAGTTTTTGAAAGGAATAAATTAAATAAGATTTGATTTTAACAAAAAAAATTCCTAGATGGATCTGAGTCGTTCAATTTGTTTTAATTTTTTTCCTCAAATTTTTGATTTTGGGCCATGGAACCACGTCATTCTGTCATGTCTCAATGTCGTCGTCGTCAATGTCGGTGTCGATGTCATATTCGTCTGACGAGAGAGTGGAACATGAGGAGGTCGACAGAGAGAGGAGGAGGAGGAGATAATGGGCAACCAATTGAGATTGAGCTTTGCAGTGGCTTTGGGTGTCCAGAGCAATCGGTGTGACAATGTGGTGGCCGGAGAGGGCGATGAGGAGAGAGAGGGAAGAGGTCAACAACGGAAGGAGAGAGATTGCCGATTGTGAAGCTCTGGGTGTCCAGAGCAGAGAATGAGGGTTAGATCGAGAGAGAAGGAGGAGAAGGTTAGAGGAGAGAGAGAGAGTGATGACAGACGCAGTCTCTAGTGGCGGAGAGAGCTGGGCCAAGGCAATGATCGTGTTCCCTTTGCACATTGTAAGCACATTTGGGTTTTTAAGATTAACGACTGAGATTAAAAAAATTTGGGGTATGGAGAGAGGAGGTGCATTCAAGACTAACTACTCTCTCTCTCTCTCTCTCTCTCTCTCTCACACACACACACACACACACACATACACACAATTATGAATACGTTTAGACAACATTCGCACTGAAACTTCGGTGTCAAGTTCCATTTTACGCAAAATCAACAAAATAATTCGAAGATCGAAACTACTCATCCTTTAGATACCCATGCAAAGATCGTGTTTGCAAAATTTTAGCTCAATCGCAGATGTTTTGACTATTTGATCGTTGCATTGTTTAACAATGCACACAGATTGTCCGATTTAGCTCAAAATTTGATGTGGTGATCAAATAGTCAAAATATCTCTGATTGAGCTAAAATTTTGCAAGCACGATCCTTGCATGTGTATCTAAAGAACAAGTGGTTTCAATCTTTGAATTGTCTTGTCGATTCTACGTAAAATGGAACTTCACACCGAAGTTTCAATGTAAAGCTTCACATTTGATATGATCTGTGTGTGTGTGTGTATATATATATATATATAGTCCCTATCCAGAGCGGAGCTCCGCTTTGAAAAAAACAGAGCAAAGTTTCAATTTTTCACAAGATTTATAAAGTTCTTCGACAATTGAAACCAATCATCATTTAGTTTATCACTGGGAGATCACGCTTGCAAAAAACTATCTCAATCAGAGATGATTTGGCCATTTGATTATCACATGCAATTTTTGATGAATACAATTAATCTGATATAGCTTAGAAGTTGAATAAGATGATCAAATGGCCAAATCATCTCCGATTGAGCTGATTATTTTGTAAAGATGATCGTCTAATAGTAACCTAAATTATGATTGGTTTCAATTGTCGAAAACTTTATAAATCTTGTGAAAATCGAAACTTTGCTTTGTTTTTTCAAATGGAAACTCCGCTCTGGATAAGGACTATAGATACAATTGAAGATGATAAAGCATATGATGAAAATAAAACATGGATTTCAGAGATGGCATTAGTTAGGTACACTAGACTTAATCATCAAATAATCATGTCTAATTCTAAATCGCTTGTCCAATAATTAAGCTGAGTAGTTAATTAGCCAAACTAATTTGTCCCATATACATCTATATAGAAACAACATAGATAGCCCAAAATATAATTAATAAAGAACTAACAGCAGATAGCAACTTCTAGTTTATCAGCTTCAAGTCCACATTGATCTGCTTAATTTATATATTAGTCATTTAGCCCTTAAACAACCTAGCTTCCAAGACAGCAACTAGTTAATTTGTCGAAGTAGAATGACTACCATATCGATCAGAATTGAAAGTTGAAACATATATACATCTCGATCAGCTGTGGCAGTTGTACGTTTAAGCAAGAATCGGAGATCACTATCAAATTGGAGACGTGAACTTGGCCATTCCGGCCTGGTGCTTGTAGTTAATATAAAAATGGCAGAGAACGAACTGGACGCATTAACCAAACCCAGTTGGGGACCAAACGTACGTGTGCATTCTTTGGAATTCGATCAATAATTTTCTTTAGGTCATGGCCGCGTGCTTCTAAATAGTTTGAAAAATGGTCACTGCATGGGACATCTTGGTCCAGATCGAACACGTGCATTGAAATTTCCTCCTACGTATGTATATGATTTCAGTTCTTCTGGGACACTTTCTGCAGAAGAGAAATCAGTAACTACTAACGCACTACTCTCAAAGTCTCGACCCTTATATTTCGTCGGTCTTCCTCCTCGTCACAGTAAAATTAAATTCATTGGTCTCCACTTTCTCGCTAGAGATCGAAAGTTAGAGGTGGATACTGTTTAGGATGTGGTATCATGTTGAAAAGAAGAGGAAAACAAAGAGAAGAAGACGGTCTTGGTCCTCGTCACAGCAAAATTAAATTCATTGGTCTCCACTTTCTCTCTCAGCGAGAGATCGAAAGATAGAGGTGGATACTGTTTAGGATGTGGTATCATGTTGAAAAGAAGAGCAAACCAAAGAGAAGAAGAGAAGAAAACGTAATAGGGAAGAAGAGAGAAAAAAATCCTTGATGATCAAAGAAACTGAGAAAGAAAAACCTAGCAGGGCTAAGATTTAGTGGAGAACAAAGAGAGCGGCGCTCTCAACTTTCAAAAACCACGTTAACCGGATGGGTTGCAACATTAATTGATCACTCCTTCAATTTAATGCAACCACATATTTATATGTGTTAATGCTCATCGAAACTTTGTTTATGCAACCACATTTTATGATCCATAACGTTTTTAAGATGACAGAGTGACATATTTTTTTTGTGATGGAAATGCAATTTTCTATTGAAAGAAAATTAAGTACAAATAATGTAACTAGCTTTAACGAAAATAAAAGGACCTGTAGACAATATTTGGTCCTGACAATGATATTCTAAAACTATAATTGGAATGTCTTCATTTGTCGGGTAAATCGGTTCCGGGCCGTGAATCACACTATAACGTGTCAATAGTCGTGCTATATTTGGTAGTCAGTCATTCACAGAAACTTTATTTTCACAATTTACCTCGGTTGCTAATCCCACATCGTGTGTTGCTAAAAATACACCTCGGATGGGGCAGAGAAGCCTTGCAATGAAAATCATGTTTGAAATAAGCACAATCTAATGTCCGAAAGTCATACCCACTACCAGAAAAAATATATACTTAGGCGATAAAGCAGTTTTGTCGCCTAAGTGACTTTTTTTGTCGCATAAAGTTCGTCATCTAACAATCCTAGCCTAAGTAGCATCTTAGGCGACGAAACATATTTCGTCGCCTAAGTACTCAGACGTTGAAAAAAAATTTCCTCTAAAAGACGACAGTGTTCGTCGTCTCAGAGTCATCTTAGCCAACGAATATGTATAATTGTCGTCTAAGTATTATAACTTAGACGACGATTAGTCATCGTCGTCTAAATGATTCACTTAAATGACGACTTGTTCTACATCATCTAGGTCTTACCACTTAGATGACGAAGATCAATGTTCGTCGTCTAGGGTTTAAACCAGGACGACGAAGCATTCGTCATCCTAGTGAATGACTTAAGCGATGAAACAAGTATGTTTCGTCGTCTAAGTTCAAATTTATATTTTGTTTTTTTTGTTTGTTTCTGAATTATAAATTAAATTTAAAATATTAAACTAATAAAATATTCGTTAAATATAAAAATTGTACATAAAAAGTTTACGTACATCGATCGAAATTAAATAAACGAAACTACAAAATTAAACCTAGAGTAGACATCCCACCGATTCCCCTCGTTTGTCGCCTGCATCATCGTCATCCCTACGAGGGGGGGGAGGGGGGGGGGCAACATATCGGCGGAGGTTGCATGCCCAACCCTTAAAGTGAACATGAACCTTATACTTGTCGGACTCAAAGTTTCTGACCAACCATTGTCACTCATCGATCTTCCTTCTCGTTTCGTAGCTCCTGTCGGGCAAGTGAGGTGTCGTGTTTGAGGTAGTACTTGTGGAGGTCATACTTCCAATCCTTGAAAATGTTCATGGTCATGGCATTGATGTGCTCCAACATCTCCGGTCTACCTTCGACATCAAAATGTACCTAGAAAAATAAATAAAAAATTTAAATCCTATATATTATGCATTTATTCTTTGTAATTAATTATAAAAATAAATAAAATTAAATAGTATTACCGAGAGTTCGTGGTACACCCTTAACTTTGAGTTTTCGGGTAGCTTCTTCCACGAATGGGCAACCATACTGATGTTGTTCCGTATGATTGAGTCGATGTTGTGTGAGGTCAGACTTCAAAGCTGCGAAAACGAAGCGTTTCGGGTGAACTCGTCGAACGGCACCTCGATTTTCTTCCTCGTCGACTTGGCTCCCTTTCCAAGTCCCCGAGTCCTTTTGGAGACTAGGTTTGATGATTGCCTCCTGGCCTTGCACCGACCGCTGTAGAGAATCGATTCGTCGATCAACTCTTCCAGACCTTCTGACGCTACCACTAATCGTGCCGCATCTGGCTCGTTCGTATAGGCTGAGGCTGCCTCATGTGAAGCATGAAGGATTAAACTAGTCGCTGGATCCGAAGGATTCGAATGAGCCGAAACGGTCTCCTTCGAGGTTTGCTTCCAACCCATTTGTCGTGCAATGTTTGGCCTCCTTCTCTGTTGTTGTGCACCTCTTCCTTGGCGGCATCTTAATTAAGCTGAAAAAAATAAATATTAATAATATAATATTCATCGGCATCATAATATACAAATTCGTCCAAATTACGTCATTTCGCATATTCTTATACATATCACCATATTTATCCAATTGTATCCATATACATATATCATCACCAAATTATATGTCTAATATACATATATCATCACCAAATCATTCCAATTTCATATATACATATATAAAACCATATCCAATATCCACATCCAATATTTAATATTCATCAAATTTATTTTAAAATTATAAAAAATCTAATTTCATACCAATATCCACATATAATTCCATTATATATCCACATAAAATTCCATTTATACACACACACACACACACATACACACACATAGACATAGGAGAGAGAGATACCGACGGGGTGGTGGAGGGGACGGGGAGGCGGCGACGTGGTGGACCCGACAGGGCTGCGGAGGCAATGACGGAGAGGGAGAGAGAGGCAGTATGGAGAGAGAGATAGGGCACGGGGAGAGGGAGAGGCCACAGGGAGGAGAGGGCAGTGTGGTTTCTGGCGAGAGGAGAGATAAAGTGACCTGGGACGGCGACGGTGAGAGAGAATCCGGGTGGGAGAGAGTGAAATGGGGGGGGGCGACGCTAGAGAATCTGGCAACGAGGTGGCCGACGGTGTGATATTAGGGGCGGCTAGGGTTTAGGCCTGAGAGAGAGAGGATCGAGAGAGAAGGATCAAGAGAGAGAAAGAGAGAGAGAGAGAGAGAGAGAGAGAGAGAGGGAGAAATAAAGTTGACCGAATTGGTAATATATCAATGGATGGTTTCGTCGCCTAAGTTGACTTAGGCGATGAAACAAACAACCTTCGTCGTCTAAGTTATTTTTAATATGCCCTGAAAAATTTGGCGTAAAAAATTGAACCGCCAAATTTTAGGGGTTAGGCGACGAAAATGCATGATTTCGTCACCTAAGAAGTCACTTAGAAGACGAAACTACATCGTTTTATCGTCTAAATGATATTTTATTTAATACTTTTTGAGATAACTTAAAATTAAATTTTGTCTACTTGCTTAAAAATAAAAAGAAATTAACCGTCAGATATAATCATTACGCTTATATAATAGTTTAACAAAAAATTGATGCAAATTTGGTAGAGTTTGGTATTCGATCGATACAATACGTACGTACGTTTTGTTTTTATCGACAAAGACGGAACCAATTGTGAATATTAATTAATAATCGTAAAATCATTTCGATTCGACGATACGGGCATTTTGTAATACGTCGAAACTTTGTATAAGCAATTACAGTTACATTAATTGAAATTTGACGAGTTAATACTCGTTATCCATGCCATCTACTAATGTTGAATAACGTATGTGTTCATATGTCTGTATATCCATATTAACGACATCGAATTCGGACAAAACAACCGTTAGATATATTCATCACCATAAATATGTAAGTAGATGAAATTTCATTCAATACGAAGTTCGTTAAGGACTAATAAGTGGAGCTGATACTATGAAAACCTATTTAGACGATGAAAGAGGTCATGTTTGTCGTTTAAGTAGCACTTACACATGAAAACATACCGTTTCGTCATCCAGTTTCAATTAGACAAAGAAACACCTTTGTCGTCTAAGGACTTTAGGGTTTAGGGTAAAGGGATTAGTGTTAGGGTATAGGGTTCGCCTAGACGATGAAATTATATAGCCATCGTCTAAGTAGTGCCACTTAGCCGATGAAGATAAGTGATTTCGTCGTCTAAGTGAACCTTAGACGACGAAATGATCTATGTTCACCGTCTAAGAGGTTATTTTGGTAATTTTTTCTAATTCCAAACAGTAGACCCACTTTATACTTTTCTTCACAGAGAATAGAAGATATCCTCCTTGCGTATACTAAGATCCTGGCATTAAATGGGGTTGACTGAGCTCGAGTCTGAAACTATCTCAATCAAGCTCCTCCTTTTACTTTCTGAATGTGCTTCACTTTGTGCATCAGACCTATGACTCATGTCGCATTCCATCCCTCAAGCCTCTCAAATGGCAAGGGAACCTCGCTTATTATGTCAAAATGGTCAACCAAGTTCTTGTTTCCCTGATTAAACATGTTACACACAACCATTTGAGCTATAATGTACATATATATACATATATATAAAGGTACACAAATCATCAAATACATCATTATTTATATTATCTATGTTCAAACCCTAGGAAACTATAGTGAATGGATGTTGTAGTACCTGGATTTGGGCATTAGCAATTTCGCGAATCATGGTCGACTGGAAGGCATCCCATGCCTAACTAAGGTGTGGCTGCTTAAGCCAGCCCTTTAGATGTTTGAGAATTCAAAAAAGAATATCTTCCATTTAATCCAATAATATAAACATCTTTAAAATAATATAATTTTAAATAAGGTGGCATTAATTAGTTAATTTCTAATATAATTGTAATCCTCATATCAATTTTCATCCTCATAATCATCATCATTTGAATCATTCTCCTCACTATCATCTGATTGCTCCTCATCACCATACTCTACATCTGAATCGTATCTGACGTTGTCGTCGTCATCCTCCGGCTCCTCTTTAGGGGCATTATTCTCTAACTCTCTAATATCTTCTTGAGTAAGATCCATGGTGCCATCAGGAATGGACAAACGTTCATTCTCTCAAATTAGTTCCCTTATGTTGAGGATGATCGAAGTATTAGGCCTTGATATGTATTGTCTCTATGCACTTCAGTATTAACCGCTGACGTCCCTTCAAGTGTGATGGCACTCCATATTCCTCGGTGAGACATATGGTTTACTATTTTCCAGCCTTCACCTGCTTTCAAATCATCCAGATAGAATACTTACCTAACCAAGGTGGCAAGAATGAATGCATGACTCATCCTCATACCACCTTGAGTTTGTATCTACTGATAAAAGGCCATGATCTTCCTTAGTATGCTTGAACCATTTATACTTGAATAGAAACATGTTGTTATCATTCCCATACAGTAGGTGAACGACATTAACAAGAACCATGTAATAGGAAACAGTGCATTCCCCAACCGCGATCCCACTATTTTGTGTTCTTTTTCCTTCATCTAGGGCTAATGAATGAAACTTTACACCGTTCACAAAACAACGGTAAATAAAGTGTTTCACCGGCTTATGGGCCAACAAGTATTTTTTCCATGACCACCACCCCCCTATGGTTAACAGATTTTTGTAAATCACTCATCTGCAAAAATTTGAAGATTATATATAAATGTGTATTTAATTTCTACCGAAAATTTGACATGGTATCCCCTAAAAATATACGAAACTAAAAATCTGCATGCACAAACTAAGACAAACCACTTCGCATAAGCAAACACCAAATGTCATTCCAATTTACCATGGGCACCTATTCCCATCCGGATGTCTCAATTTCATAAAAAATACCTATATGCGTTCATGGTTTACATTAATTAAACACACGTACCCATTGGAGGAAATAATTGGAGAATTTCTTTTTAAGCCCTTTATCAACTCAGGTAGGACTTTTGTCCGATTTGGCTGCCTAAATTCTGTCCCTATAGACCTTCATGTAATCATTGACCTCGTCACAGTCTCGCAATACTACCCAATGTGTTTCGACAAGTTCTTTTTTAGTTATCTTTCCTTTAATACTCCTTTAAACGCTCGTACTACAGCTGTGACGACTGAAAGATTAATGTGGGTATTTGGATTGGAGGCGATGGTCTGGACTAGATCCTTAAGGTACATGTTGCAATAGATAACACACTCATGCATTATGTATGTCTTCGTTATGGAGCCATTCGGGGCAGATTTATTTTTCACGTATCCTTTATACTGTCCTAGTTGTCTGCAGAATCATAAAATTAATTATTTGACAAATAGTAGAAACAAAAAAAAAGATATGTAAATGATGAAAAATTGTTATAAATAATTGTATGTTCCTTTCTTGAGGATACATCTAAGTGTAGTGAATTGGACCAGAAAGGAGCACCTGTTCGGGTAGGTGGATCATGAGGTGAATCATAATGTTAAAGAAAGCAGGGGAAAAAATTCTATCTAGTTTGCAAAGGATGTACACAATTTCGAATTGTAGTTCTACCACATCTGACTTTTTCAACTCTCTGGCGCATAACCTTTACCACCATCCACACAATAATACTATTGGTTCGACTACGTCTTTAAGCAAATAAGGTCAAATCGTCATCTATTCGTTGTTCCGTGTACCATCTCATCGCCTCTGCTATATATAGAGACATGTATAAATACTGCAATCTGGAAATCAACGAAAAATAGTGAAGCACCTTCACAAGAATTTGCTTCTTCGAACTCCTCCTATTCCGGTTCACATATCTGCACTGGTTGCATACGGGATAGTAGTCTAAATGTGCATACTCTTTGTAAAATAGCACACAATCATTTATGCAGGAGTGAATTTTCTTGTACTTTAGGCTGAGGCTGCTCAAGATCTTTCTAACCTTATAATGAGTTTCTGAAAGTTTGTGATGATCAGGAAGCAACTTACATATATGCTCCTGCATTTCTTCAAAAGAACGATTTGAAATTTTTTTCTTCACTTTTATCTGAACTTCCTCCACTATATATCACAATACATTCTCAGGACATTCAGGGTACACCGGGGTCTGGGCTCCTATTGTACTTATCCATCTCAGTAGTGTCACTGACCAAGATGATTGGGAGGAATGTGTCAACATCATGAGTGGTATTGTAACCTCTCTCTTGATGTTGGTGTCCACCATGATCGTCAAATCCCCAAAAAACATCATGGACCAAATCTACAGTCGGGTTCCAAGTAGGGGCACCACTACCACTGGATGAGGCACCATGGTAACTATACCCTGAGCTGAAGTCTGGTCTTGAGCTGAAGTCTACTACTTCACCGTGCTCGCTCTACGTAGTGTAACTTTACATCATACTGTGCTCATACAGGTGTTGAGCCATAACATTAGACTCCACAAACTGATAGTTGAGACATTTTCTGCACGGACACCTAAAACGCTTCTTTCCCTAACCATGTTCCATTGCAAAAATCACAAACTCTCTGATTTCGTCCATATAACGCACATCACTTCTATTCGCCAACTATATCCAACTCTTATCCATATTTCTGCATAAGTTAATAATTATATTAATTATATAATTTTTCAACCAAAAATTAATTAATCTAATATATTATATATATATATTATCAAATGGCACACATAACACAATTAATTAAGTAGTACATATATATGCTATAAACAATGTTATACTATAATTAATCTATCTAATATTATATTATATTATTGACTTAGCCATACATGCTTTTACATATTATATATATCAACTAATTATTCTAACATATATTAAACTACTAGTTTAACAATTAATTAAACATACAATTACCTTAATTAAACTATTATCTTTATAATTAGCTTAATTAACTATATATTAAACATACATTCAATTAATTAACCTTAACTACCTAGCTTAAACTATTAGCTTAACAATTAAAGAACCAATTAGCTTAATCTATTATGTTTTAACTAATTAATCAAATTAAATATATAATTAACTAACCAACACTACAAGAAAACTACACTTAGACCACAGAAACTTTAATGTTCCGTGGTCTAAGTGGAACTTAGACGACGGAGATCTTTTACGTCGTCCAAGTATCACTTGAACAACGGAGATTGTGTTTCCGTCGTCTAAGTGATGACTTGGACAACAGAGATATTCTCTGTTGTCTAAGTTTTCACTTAGACGACAGAGACAATCTTCTCCGTTGTCCAAGTCATCACTTAGACGACGGAGACAATCTTCTCCGTCGTCCAAGTGGACACCCTAAAACCCCAAACCCTAAGCCTCAAAACCCTAAATTACGAAACTTGCACTTGGACGACGGAGAGGTGCATCTCCGTCGTCCAAGTGCAAGTTTCGTAATTTCACATCTAAGACAACGACCATGTAGACCATGTCCCAATGCATATTCTTTCGGTCGAGACCATAGAGTAAACAATTCTTAGAGTGTGAGCGTCGACGGTTCCAAAATTGGAGTTACGGATTTTCGTGTATCCACGTTTACGGTTTGTAAAAATTTTGGATTTGTGGTTGACTGTGCCGATGAAACCCTGAACAAACTCAGTAATTAGTGGAAATTATTCTACTTATATATGGTGTTATGACGAGTATATCCAATGGTCGTTTTGTCCAAATTCAATTTCGTTAATATCGATGTGCAATGAGCCTATACGTACCGACACTTAAGTTATACATATTAATAGATACTTAACAAGTTTGAATACGGAAATTAATTCATCGTCTTAAATCCCACTTTTTATATATACGATTCTTTAATCGATATTTTACGACAATTTCATTCAAATTACAGATCGAAAAATTCATTACAAATTATTTTAAAAAATTAATTTTACGGAATTTTCACCTAGATCACGGAGATGACTATCTCCGTCGTCCAGGTGTTCACTTGGACGATTCCGTGGTCTAGGTGAAAATTCCGTAAAATTAATTTTTTTTAAATAAAAAATTTAAAATTTAAAATTTCCGTCGTCTAAGTGAAATTTTAAATTTTTTAATTTCTGGTGATGTTTTTCCCACTAAAAATTTGGCAAAAATTTAAATTCACTTAGACGACGGAAATATGAATCTCCGTCGTCTAAGTCAAAATAATTGGCGGTATTTTTTTCCCACTAAAATTTTGGCAAAAATTTAAATCACTTAGACGACTGAAAAACAGCATTTTCGTCGTCTAAGTGAAAAATTAGGCGGCATTTTTTGAAAATTTAAAGCACTTAGACGACGGAAATGCTGTTTTTCCGTCGTCTAAGCGTTTTAAAACCTTTTAAATTCATCATTTTCTCAATCTCTTTTCATTTTTTCCTCTCTCTCAATCCACTCTCACTCTCCCTCTCCATCTCTCCCCTCCAATCAAACCACCCACCATATATCATCACCATCACCATCCACCATCATCATCACCACCACCACTGTCGCCGCCACCACCGACATCACCACCGTCGCCGCCATCACCGGCATCACCACCGTCGCCGTCATCATCGACATCACCACCGTCGCTGCCATCACCACACACCACCACCTACAACGTCGCCTCCACCACCACCACACACCACTAGCTACTGCCTACATTGTCGCCTCCACCACCGGCCTCCACATTCCGGCCAACACCACCGGCGCCGCCGCCACCACCGCCACCTATAATTAGTTTAGTTTTAGGTTAATTTAGTTTATTTAGTCTATATTAATTTATTTTATTTTATTATGAATTTTGTATTTAAATCCATAATAATTTAAATTATTTATTCATTATGAATTTTGTATGTATTATATATTATTAATAATTAACATTCAATAAATTTTACAATATTATGAAAATTGATATACAAAAAATTAAATGAAAAATTCATGAAATGCTAATTATTAATTTACTAATTAGCATTTCATGAATTTTTCATTTAATTTTTTTTTACAAAATCACCACTTAGACGACGGAAATATTGTTTTCCGTTGTCTAAGTGATTACCTAGACCGCGGATATAGACGTTTTCCGCGGTCCAAGTCTCACTTAGATGACGGAGAATTCATTCTCCATCGTCTAAGTGCTTGGACGACAGCACTTGGAGCACAGAACTTGGAGGACGGAGGTTCCGTCGTCTAAATACTTAGACGAAGGAAAAACGCACCTAGACGACGGAAACGCTCCGCGGTCTAGGTGCGTTTTTCTTGTAGTGCAATTAGCTTACAATTAGATTAACAATGCAATGCAATAAGTAATTAAGCTAAAGTCGCCGGAAAGTACTATATATTCACCAGAAAAATCAATCACCATCCGTATTAAATTCAAAAAAAATAATCGAGAGAAACGAGTTAATACCTCTATCGATAAGGAGATAAGTGGGTAAACTAGAACTCCAAGGGTTGAAAAATTGATATTTGATGAATTTATTTTGGCCGGATGAGATCGGAGGCTGGTGGGTTTTCTTGAGTGAGGAGAGAGAGAGAGAGAGAGAGAGAGAGAGAGAGAGAGAGAAGTGAGGATGAGATAGCCCAGGTTTTAGGTTTTAGGGTTTATGGTTTAAGGAAAAAAATGAATCTAATCTAATAATTGAGTTTTCTTAGGCGACAAAATTATTCGTCGCCGACGAAAAACATATGTCGTCATCTAAGTGTATACCTAGACGGCAGATAACATTTTCGCCGTCTAAGTTATTATATTTAAGGCAACGATTTACAAATTTTATCGTCTTAGTGATAACTTAGACGACGAAAATAGTGCCATCGTTTAAGTGTGTCATACATAGCCGAAGAAAACAATTTGTTTCCGTTTGAGTGTGCATCTTAGGCAACGACACATGATAGTCGTTGTCTAAGTACACACTTATGCAACGACTTATGTGATCTATCATCTAAGATATTTCTTAGGCGACGAAAATCATGTTTTGTTGCCTAAGTAGTACTTAGCCGACGAAAAATATTTTTAGGGGACGAAAAAAAAATTCATCGGCTAAGTCTCATTTAGGCGACGAAACCTTAAAGTTTTCGTCTCCTAAGTGTGTATTTTTGGTAGTGACCACTAACACTCAAACCAATGAGGTCATCAGGGTCCCATGCATAAAAAGAAAATAAATTAGAGAAATTAAAAAATTGGGCTTGGCCCCAGATATGATTTAGAGCCCTAAAGAAAACCCTAGCTCCCTAGCTCTCCTTAAGGCCCAAACCAGATGTAAAGCCCATGTACCCCTCAGCAACCCAAGCAGCCCATTAGAACTAGGCATCCCATAGCCGCCAAGGGGATACAGGTCTGAGGTGCTCCATCGACCTTGCGTCGGTTGTCAAAAAGTCTCGACGTCGTCCCGCCGTCCTCGTCGCCGTCCTTCCGACTCCACTGCCCACGGCCGAGACCTAAAACATGGCAGTGGTACCGCCCAAACCCGAGCGATGAAACCAACGAGCCAGGCTGGCCTAGTTCCTCGACCGCCACTCGCACCCCCGTGAGATCCACCGGAGATGGCCACTCCTTAATGTACCTATGACATCGCCGGGATCCTAAACGCCGCCACTCCATCCACTAGAGAGCAATGCTCGTCGGAAGTCCAAGATCGCCCTCACCCCGAACACTGTCCTTCGTCAGCCAGTCACCAACGTCTCACCAACATCTTTAAAATCTCGCTTAATCCATCAGGGAAATCGAAAGGATGACGCGAAAAAAAAAATGAGAACTGTCGTCGTGCCTTGCACGCCCAAAAGCAATCTCTAGCCTCACAAAGGAGGCGGAACACAAAAGAAAGAAAGGGAAGCGCCGCGACGCTAACTGTGGCCCGAGAGAAACTGTCATATCAACCCTCTTTCGTTGTATGCCCAACATAGAGTGACGTATTTAAAATACGGTGCTATAGGTAAAATCGTCGAAACCTGAGTGACTAACTTATGATTTGTTGGGCCATGAATGAGATTTCATTGGAAATCGAAAGACAAGAAGGCCAGGTTAAAGCCCAAACCAGAACATATTTGCTAGCTACGTATTAGTTCGACTGGAGAAAGAACTAAGCGAGTCTTCTCTTCACTAGTCTAGTCACAGCTGAAATGGAGAAGACAAGTAGTGCCCATAGACGATTGGGTTCAATCACTCGCCACCTTCTTCTTCTTGGTCCACTTGAATCTAATCACACTCACGCTCCTCTTCAAAAGGTAACAACACACTCCATGAAATTCAACTAAATTCAATATCAATTCTCTATCTTTTTCCGTTTTTGATTTGTCAATCTATAACTAGTAAAATTGATTCTGCAAGGTGCTGTTATCAAGTAGTAATGGGCGATTGAATCTTGAAGACGCAGAGCCAGTGGTGATTGGGGGAATGGTATTGGACATTCATGCCACTCCTTCCATTCCTGCAAATCCCAGAACCACTACTCCAGGCAAGGTATGTTTACCATCCCCCACAAAACTAGGTTTATTTTGGATGAAGAATTTGTTTTTTCAATTGCGAAATTGGTGATTGCAATTGTGTATCCTGCATTGTCGTTTTTGTCACTGGACTTTGTTAGAAATGTTTTGAAACTATGAATTATGGAATTCCCTTTGCTCAGTAATTGTTTATGGGAATTGTGTGGTCAGGTAAGCTATCTAGTTGGAGGGGTGGCGAGGAATGTAGCCGAGTGCATGTCGAAGCTGGGAGCAAAACCCTTCATGATTAGTGCCTTGGGGCTCGACATGGCAGGTGATTTGGGGGACTTTTTTGGCACTTGATCATACAATATATAGTATTCTACCCCTTTAATAAGACAATCATCAGAATAAGAGCGTGCGGTATTCATGTGGTTGTTTTGATTGAAAGTGTAACGAGGAGTTTATAGTGGATGTTGTAGGCAAAGAGGATCATTTAGCTTTGTCTATTCTTGGTTTTATTAACTTAAAACTCTTTTGTTTTTAGTGGACACCTTGTCCCCTATAGTGTATTCTCTTTGTAAATACAACAACTACTACGTTCATGATAAAACTTGTCTGGTACGTAAATAAGCATCAATGCTAGGTTTCAAGTAGATTGAAAAGTGATAGTTAAAGTTGGAGCCCTCATTATGGTATCATATATATATATATACACACACACACTGTAAGTTTCCACTCACATATACCTGGAAATAATTATTTTCAGGTATATGGCATTACGCCAACTTTTTGATCATATTTTACCATCTTCATCATCCAACTACTAGGTTTATATGAGTAGATCATTTCGGTAAATTTTCAGCCAAAATTGTGATCGTTAAGGTATCGAACTAGTTTAAATCAATGGACGGGCTAAATCTGTCAAACCTGAATCGTTTTTACTTATGAACTTCAATTGCAGTTTTGAATACCTTAACGATCACCATTTTGACTGAAAATTTACAACTTTGATCTACACATTAGGACCTAAAATCTGGACGGTGGAGATGATAAAATATGATCAAAAAGTCAACGTAATGTCAAATACCTGAAAATGCTCCCACTCAGGTATACCTGAGTGGAAGCTTCCTATATATATATATATATATATATATAGAGAGAGAGAGAGAGAGAGAGAGCCCTTCCACTAAGGTATACTTTTTTTGGGTCATTTTTAGGTATAGGGCATTACACAAACTTTTCGATCATATTTTAACATCTCTACCGTTCAATTATTAGGTCTATATGAGTAGATCATTTATGTAAATTTTCAGCCAAAATGATGATCGTTAAGGTATCGAACTAGATTAAATCAAGAAACGGACCAAATCTGTCAAATCCGAACTGTTCATACTTATAAATTTCAATTGCAGTTTTAAATACCTTAACGATCACCATTTTGGCTGAAAATTTACAAGTTTGATCTACACATTAGGACCTAAGATCTGAACGGTGGACATGGTAAAATATGATCGAAAAGTTGATGTAATATTCTATACTTGAAAATGACTAAAAACAGGTATACCTTAGTGGAAGGGTTCTGTATGTGTGTGTGTGTATATATATATGATCTGGCTCAGTGCATCAGATTGACACAAATCATGTATAAATGCATATACTAGCATTAATGTGAAAGTCCAGAGCTGATTTGGGATTTTACATAAACAGTACATTCTGACTGAATTTCAAGTATTTATTCTGAATTTTTGAAATTGAACTGAGCTACTCTTTTTTTTTTCTCTTACTAGGAAACTTATTGTTGGAGCACTGGAAGTCTGCTCGGCTATCTACTGAAGGTCAGATATAATGTTTATAATTCAGATTGGAGTTTGATTGTCTTCTTAGATGTGAGAGCAATTCACAGTCTTGTTATAGTATCTCTTAATCTGTTGGAGTAGCTCACTGATGGAGATTTACATATTTGTTTATTTCTGCCCAATGGAACGATTATCATATAAATTTTCAAGACAGAATCATGGATTTCCAATGGCTAAATAATCATATTACACTTCTGCCGGTTGCCTTAGAAGAGTTGTGAATTTTGGGAGTTAGTAGTTTGGTTTATCTAATGGAGTATGTCAGTTGTAACTGTGCAAGTAATTTGTTAACGATTTCTGACATGAAACTCTCAAGAATGTAACACTTTCTATTGCCTTTCTGTTGAGAAAAAAAGTACAATAAAAGTATACTGATTGATGAATGATCGATGACGCTTTTTGGGTTCTGGATTACATTTGAAGCTCTCGAGAACCTGTGAAGGTCAAGTCTTAATCTCAACATAAGATATGCTTGGGAGTTAAGTGGATGAGAGAAAAGTGAATTTTTCGACATTGCCTCATTATACTAGGGGCTCATTGCAATGAACTTTGTTCTTATACTTGTATCCCCTAAGATATGTATGTATTCATATCTATATATGTACAGATGTGCATCCCATACACTTTAAAATCAAACTGTATCTGTTTCCTTCATCTTTACATGGTGACCTGCAGTTGTGTCTCTTAAACTGTTCTTATGCTTTGAAATTCGTAAAACTATGATTTGTATCGACGCTTCGCCATGAAGATTTGTTTTAACTTTATAGCTGGAAATCGTAAATATTTCTTACCCTCATCTTCAGATGGTTGGTAAAATGATTTGTGGTTCTTGTTAGCTCATTAATATATATATTATGGATTTGAATAGGAATTTGGAAGCACCAAGATATTGAAACTGCTGTCGTTTGCAGCGTACTTGATGCTAATGGGGAGTTGGCAGCTGCTGTTGCAAGTGTAGAATCTATTGTAAGTTCAGTTGTAAATAACTAAGCTGTTCCTTTCTTTATCACAGTTGATTGAAATAAAAAACTGAAACAAAACAGATGGTATCATTGGAACCTTATTTTGCTTAGATGACGGTTGACACAGGAAAAACATCTAACACCAGAGTGGATACAGAGGTTCAGATATAATATACGTTCTGCCCCAGTGGTGATGGTTGATGCAAATTTGAGCCTTTCTGCTTTAAAATCTTCATGCCAACGTAATTATTGCATTTTTAATGTTCATGTTCTGTCTCATTCTCTCTCTGTCTCATTCGCGCTCATTATAAAGTTGTATATATCACTAAATTCTGGATCCATATTACATTCATATTACAGTGGCAGCAGAATCTACAATTCCGGTTTGGTTTGAGCCCGTGTCGGTAGCAAAATCAAGAAGAATCAAATCCGTTGTCAAGTATGTGAGTGATATGTTCAGTATTTGATCTCAAACAATTTTAGACAGATTGATCTCACTGTTAATAAACTCTTATAATATTGAAGTTCAATTTCTTAGCATCTATGACTAATAAGGGCATAAATTATTCTTGCTGTAATGCTCACAACTTTCTTTTGTTTTAGCTGAATGTCTGGTCAAGCTTTTTTCACAACCAAAAGAGTGGATCTGTAACTTATTTGTTAGTTTCGTTTTTTTCCAATTCTTTTGCAACTGACATAATGAGCTTTATGTACAGATAAGTTATGCTTCTCCCAATGAAGATGAACTTGTTGCTATGGCAAATGTGTTATCTGGAGGTGATGTGTTTTTTCCAATTCAAAGGGAATGTACCATGAGTAAATCTTCAATTGAGAAGTTGTTTCATATGGTAAAGCCTGCAGTTTGGGTATTGCTAGACAGTGGCATCAAAATAGTTATTGTTACACTTGGCCCAGATGGAGTGTTCTTATGCACTAAAGGAGGACCAAGCTTGATGAGAGTTGGTTATGAAGGAATCAAACCGTATAACACAAATGAAATATTGTTTAATACTGTGACAGCATGCTGTCCTCCAAAATCATTTGCAAGTCTTCAGGATTTTGAGAGTAGCTCTTATCTCTTTGCTGTGCATTTCCCTGCACTTACCGCATCAGTGGCTAGGCTTACAGGGGCTGGCGATTGTTTGGTTGGGGGAGTACTTTCTTCTCTTTGTTCAGGCTTAGATATGATGCAGAGTGTGGCAGTCGGTATTGCAGCTTCCAGAACTGCAGTTGAGTCAGAAACCAATGTGCCCACTGCATTTAATTTGGCTGCAATTGCAGGTTTGCATCTGAATGTGTATTTTGCTAATAGAAACCATACTAGTCAATTTTTGGTAAAGAGGAAATATAATGAGGTAACAGAATTAGTAGGAAATGAAATGGGTGTTCTCTGATTCCTCTTGTACTCTGATTTTCAAGTTACTGATTTTCAAGTTACTGTATCATCAAATCACTGAGATGTCCTTTCTCTCAATCCAAAATAGATGCTAGGAATAACTCAGAATGCCAGAATGGTAATATAGACACAAAATGTGTTGCATGTCAAATTTGAGCTGACTACACTGCTTGTTGTGCAATCCTTTCAATGCAGATGATGCAAGGTCAGTATACTCGGCTGCTAGAGTGATATTCCATCAATCGGTGCTGTGAAATAAAGGAATCAAGATTTTTTCTTTCATGTTAGATATTGAACCTCTACATCTGTAGTACATGTAAAAACTTTCTGACGAATAAAATTCCATAGAGTGGCTGCTGTGGGGTTGAAGACGGAGAAAATGATTGTGGCCAATGCTTGTTGAGTTATTGGAAAACTCATAAACTCTTCTCTCTTTACTTCATGGATGTACTTGTATCTATAAGCTCCATAAAAAGGGGTCAGGTGTAAATTTTTTAAATGCTTTATACATAACTTCTAGTGTTATTATTTTTTTTCGAAAGGAACGTCCAGTGTTATTATAGTGCTTGGAGTGTCTTGTTTCAGCAGGCATGCTCATCAATCGAATCGTAATTTTGTCCGAGTTAACAAAAAAATAACGGATTAAAGTGATCTTTTCCAAGATTGACAGTGATTATTTTTAGAAGAGAAATCATTTTAGGCATACACTTTATGTCCCATTGAGCCCTTAGCATTGCCCTCTTTAGAATGCCTAATTAGATAATAAAAAAAATAAAAATTACTCCAAAAAAAGAGGTCAATAAAAGCTGATTTGATTTCATGATAAAAGAGGATGGCTGCCTAGCCTCCAATGCTATTTTGAGTCTGTTTGTCTTAGCCGAATCATATTTATGTATCTTATTTTTGAAGTTGAAAAATAGGTTTTCAGATTTTAAAATCATATTACTGAGTCAGATTGTTTTGTCTTGATGCTAAAGAAGTTTTTCTATCGAAAAGGTTCTCTTGTAACCCGTGACTTTGATTTTATTGAGATTTATTAAAGGCACCAGCTAGGTTTGTGATACATAAACCAATATGCTAGTTGGGCACGTTTTGGATTCTGTAAAAGCAATTTTGACAGCTCATATGTGAGCCTCTATTTAGAGTTAGCATTGAAAAACCTTTTTGCTTTGGTTTGAAATCAAATCAGTTTTTAGGGAACCTTTTGTTTGTCTTTCTTGTTTGGCCTTGACATTCATATGTCACATTACTTACATTTGGCCAAGCACCAACGTCCAAAATAGCTATGTCTTTGTGCTTATGTGGCTACTCTCTTAGCAAGCCCGTAAGGATAGATTGTAGCCTTGGTATCCTAGTCTCGCTGATTCTCTTTAACTGGGCACATAAGGCTCCAACTCGGTTTGTGATTCAAAGTTTCAAACCACGAGATTTCTGGTGGGTAGATGATTAATTTAGAGAAATATGCTTTGTTAGTCATGTGACTTGTTTTCTAAAATGAATAAAATATTTCTTTATGGTTTATACTACTCATGCTTTGGGCAATGGACTTTTGTATATTTCTTATTGGACTATGGTTGACCACTTGTCACTTTCATGTTTGAAAATAGCCAATTATACTAAAGTTCAAATCATGTCTCACATGGATGAGAGACACTTGTCTTTGTGACCTATATAATGGATGAGACTTCATTCATTTCAACTTGGTTGTTTGCTTGAGTGTTGTTAGAGTTTCTAATGGTGCATGTCTTAAGTTGAGTCTAGTGCATCTTGCATTGTCCATAATATCTCTAAGCTTTCCCTTCTATTGTATGTAAGTCTTAGAGCCGGACAAAACTCTTTCTCATATTCATTACATCTTGCATTCCATGAGATCGAATTGGTAAATGCAATCAACCCCGAAAGTGTTCTTAAGAACCAGCTCTGTAATAGCTGTTTCTGGATATAAACCTTCTAATATATTTGTAGGTGAAAACGAAGAAAGAAGACCGAATGTATTTCAAGCTAGTGTGGCAAACTAGTAGGGATATCATCTTGTCTTGCGATCCTGAGAAAGCTTTGCATATGTAAGCACTTAGAAACAAGAGATCTCCGGTTGACAGCGCGCCGGCGGCGGCGGCGACGGTCAACGACGGAGCTCTGGCGACCCGTTGACTTTTTGGAATTCGATGATTTTAATGTCATTTTTCTCGTATTCGCGCCCCGATCGTCACCTTGAGGTTTTCGAGTTGATTTGGGTATCGGATTTTCAGTCGAGGGTTTTGAGTGGAGATTTCAGGAATTTCGTCGATTATTTTGCACTGTGTTGTATATTTCCGAGAACGGTTGGTTTCCACGGTGTGGTACAGTGTAGAGAATTGTGATTTTGATCAGATATATTTTGTGATTATTCAGGGGATCAAGATCGTGCTTCGGGCGAAGGATCTTCTACCGGGCCACGTGATTAGCGCGAGTGCATGCTCTCCTGATCTGTGAGTGGACATTTTTATATTTTCACAGTTATTGCGAGTTCGTGATTTTCCATATTTACTTTATACGATGTTGAGTTATTTATTATTTTCGGAGGTATTATTTTATATTTTATGGTGATGGCATTACTGCATCGATGCTTCGGCTACTCGGCTGATCACCGGTAGTCCGCCAGAGTTGAGAGATTCCTCTGGACCAAAGTTGAGAGATTCCTCTGAGCAGGGTTGAGAGATTCCCCTGTATGCCGCCAGGGTTGAGAGATTCCCCTGGCCTATCACCGTCGGGCTTGAGCGATTCACCTGACCGTCGAGCTTGAGAGATTCTCATACAATTCCTAGAGTAGTATGAGAGACTAGAAAGGATAGCCGCGTTTAGTGCTATTAACGGGGTTGTAATCTTGTGAGAAGTGTGTTTGCATTTTTTCTTGAGAATTGCTTATAAGAAGTAATTCATGAAGAATCAGCTTACAAATAGTTGAGTTCTGAGATAAGGCTCCTGATAACTTTTCATTTATAAACACTTAGGCAAAAGAGAGTGTAGCTCTGTTAGACTAGTAGAGAGACTAGTGAGGATAGCATAATTGTGTGTATCCTCATAGTAAAAGAGTCTTATAAGAAGTGTCGATTACATAGTGGAAATGTTAGTTCCTCAAGAGTAAGGGGCACACAGTTTTTCTCCCTGTTTATAGGATTTCTGCGAATAAAAAACGTCATCTTGTTATTTGTTCTTTTACTCCCTTGCACATTTTCTTTATCACGTTAAGTATCTAATTTTTAGGATAGCTTCATATATTGCTATCCTTGATACGATCTCTTGAGTAAAAAGTTGATAAAGTCCTATTCACCCCCCTCTAGGACCTTTACTTGTCAATCAGGGAACAAGTTTAAATGAAGTTTGATTGGAAAACAAGGAATAAGCTGGGTAGAATTTTTGATGTAGAAATTGTTGATCGGGGTAGAAACAATCAAGGAGGACGATGGAGATCGATATCATTCGTGGCAGCGGGTGAATGATGGTCTTGGTGGATAGTACTGAGGTCGTAGAGCTTCCCAACCTCGCCACTAGTTCCTCGCCATCGCGGCCTCCTAACTCTGGCATCGCGCTTGCTTGGCCTTCTGTGCTCCCAGCTCTGGCGTCATCCTCGGCATTCAGCCTCATCCACATGTCTCGGCCTCCGAGCCTTCATCAAGTACTCGTCATATCCTATTCAACCTGACCTGAAGAAGGAATGCTTGTGTTCGGCCAAGCCCGAGTCGAATGAGGTGAAGTGGAGGTTGGGGATGTGGTAGTGAAGTCGCCGGAGTTGCAGGCGGTGAAGTTGTTTTTGATACGGCATGTCCTACGAGAATTTTGTCGGGAAAGATAAAGGAAACTTGTTTTTTATTTAAGAGAGGTAAGATGACCAATATACCCCTCAAGTTGAATTCAAAGGCATGCCACATCAACAAATTTGACGAAAAAATAGACATAGGTATCACGTTGATATTGTTTTGAGATTTTGGGTACCTAATTGATCGTTTTGAAAGTTTGAATATCAAACTTATAGGTTCTGAAGAGTCCAGATTTATTGCCCAGATTACATCACTATAAACATTGCCATGCCACCAAAGACCGGATTGATTATGGCAATCAATAAAATCCTTCAATTCGGTAAAGATGAGGAATGGAAGTAAAGAATACAAGCGCCATCGAATTTAGATTGAAGTTGTTGGTTCTTTGACATCCACAAATCTCTATTAATTAAGGCAAAGAGCCTTACGTCAGTTTCTACATGGTTTAAGGTAGAACATTTGTAATGCCAAGAATGTCCAATCATTTGTGCTCAATTCACTTAGTTTGCGCTATTGTATAGAACAACCGAATTTAAAAATAGAAAGGATAGAATTGTAAAGAAACAGATCAGAGGAGTTGAACTCTATCCCATCGCCGGTTATCTTCACTTCTCTAACTTCCATGGAAATAAGAGACCCTTCTTCTCCGACAGCGGATTTCCTCACAATTGCTCACAATTGAGATCAGCCTTCTTCTTCGGCGGAAGTGGATTTTAGCTCTGTGTAGAAACCCAATTGATGGCTCCTTATTTTAGCTCTATGTAAAAACCTATTTCTATGGTTCCTTATTTTCCTCGGATCCAAAACTCTCATGTTTCCTCACATGCTTGCTCTTTTTTTCAAATCTCTCATGCTTATTGTATCAGGTTCTCATGGAGAAATAGAGAAAAACACACATCATTCTTGGAGAATGGAAGCATGTTATTAGAAGAGCTCATTGCTTCTTCCGATGGCAAATACAATCCCATTCGTAACTACTCTGATGATGAACTAATGACAGCAACCAATGACTTTGATCCTTCGAGAATTATGATACGAGATGGATATTATAATATGCTCCAGGGTCTTCTTGATAATCGGTCTGTTATCATTAAGAAGTATTTCACCAGGCTGTCCGGGATTGATGCGGGAAAGACTAGGTCTCTGGCAATTCATGATATTGTCATTTCAATACAGATGAGCAACCATAGAAATGCTCTAAAGCTCTTGGGATGCTGCTTAGAGTTCCCTGTACCAGCTCTGGTGTTTGAATTTGCAGCAAAAGGAGCTCTCAACCATAAAGGAGGTTATGGGGATGATGAGTCGACCCTGCCTTGGAAAGATCGATTGCACATTGCTAAGCAGCTTGCAAATGCAATTATATATCTTCATACTGCATTCCCCACACCCATCATTCATAAGGACCTAAAGCCGAAATGCATTTTTTTGGACGGTGACTATGTTCCTAAACTCTCCAATTTTTGGCTGGCGATTACCATTCCTCCTGAGCAATTTCAGGTCCAAGATGATCCGAGAGGGACAGTAGGGTACCTTGACCCTGAGTATTATCAGTCTGGTTATATTTCAGAGAAAACTGATGTTTATAGCTTTGGTGTTGTTTTACTTATTATCTTGACGAGACGAAAAGCTTATGACATAATTGAGGAAGAAGAAGTGATGATGAACTCTTTTTTTCTTTTATTTTTTCTCAAGAAGATTTTTCTTTGTTTTTATCCACTGAAATTCATTAAAAGAGATTGACAACAGCCAATCACACAACTACACAAAGCATATAGAAGGAAACTAAATACCAGCTAAACAAAAACAAAAAAACATATAACATCATATGGAACTCTGATGGTTCCTCAGAGAACTGAGTGAAGTTACAGCGAGACGTATGGGGGTTGGGGTCGGTTGACCCAAGAATCATCACTCAACCTCGACATTGCTAGCTTGGCAGTTGCATCCGCAGCTCGATTCTCTTCCCTTCTCACCCATCTCCACAAGACTGACTGAAGAAGACTTTTAAGACGGTGGAATTCCAACATAAAAGGATAAATTTCCCAGCTAGAGTTATCCGGCTGTCGGTCCATGTCAGCCATCAAAAAAATTGAGTTACTTTCAATCAAAATATGGTGCTGACCCGTTTCAATGACTAGCTTCAGACCCTTAATCAAAAAAACATCTTCTGCTTCTAGGCTTTATTTAGTTTTCGATTTAGGGTTTAGAGATCTCTACACGAATACAGTAATTGTTATATTCTTTTATGATAACTAGCCTTCCTGCATACGCATATGCGCGTGCGAAAGGCGTCGCGCTCGAGCGCGCGACGCCTTTTCGGTGGCATACTTAAAAGTGTGCAATTATATCGTCTTCACTCAATTGTCCAAGTTCATTGCTCACGACAGATACTATCGTGCACTTTCAGGCTTATCTCTATTATTCGAATACTGATCTAATTGAGATATCTATTATTCGAACACAGATCTAAAGAATTACCAATGAAAGTGCATGATAGTATCTGTCGTGAGCAATGAACTTGGACAATTAAGTGAAGACGATATAATTGCACACTTTTAAGTATGCCACCGAAAAGTCGCACGCGCGAGCGCGACGCCTTTCGCACGCGCATATGCGCTTGCAGGAAGGCTAGTCTAGAATTAATGGAGTAAAAACTTATAAAACATAGAATGGAAAAACATGTGTTTTAGGGACGGAGCCACGTTAGGTCCGTGTAAATAAAATTACCATTTTTAACCGTCGCGTGTCCGCTAGTTTAAAATGATACACCTAGTTGAATTTGTATTTGCAAATCGCGAGAGTGAGAGTTATGGAAAGGCTTCAGAGAATGTTCGGCGGTGCCGGAGGAGCTTTGGGCCACCCACCGCCCGATTCGCCGACGCTCGATTCCTCCGAGCAGGTCTACATCTCCTCCTTGGCTCTCCTCAAAATGCTCAAACACGGTACCTAGTCGTTCTCTACTTAATTATCGAAACCCTAACCTTAAATTAGGATCGTAATTGGTGTATCTATCTAGCTAGTTTAAAATTTGTTGATGGTTGATTGGATTTATAGGGAGAGCTGGGGTTCCAATGGAGGTCATGGGATTGATGCTGGGAGAGTTTGTTGATGAGTACACTGTTAGGGTTGTGGATGTGTTTGCCATGCCGCAGAGTGGTACTGGTGTTAGTGTCGAAGCCGTCGATCATGTCTTTCAGACTAATATGCTTGATATGCTTAAGCAAACCGGACGGTAAGTTAGTATGTCTTCTTTCACTCTCATTCATTTACTTAGATATTGTGCTTATTTTTCCTGCTCATGAGGAAGTCAAAAGTTGCTGTTCCTGTTGTTGAGGATATTAATGATATTATTCAACCAATTATACCTTTTAGAGTTGAAGCTACTAGCTCATATGCTGGCTGGTGGGATTGGATACCTTGCTAATCAGTCTATCAAACCATTAGCATATTAACCTACCAGATAAAAAGAGTGCCCATAAAAGTCTCAATTATTGGTACCCAGCACTTGCACCAAGCTTCTTTCCTAGACCTCTCTCAGAGGCCGCTTGTCTAACCCCACAATCTTTTGGCGATAGAAATAGCAGTTAGCTAAGAAGGTAGCGTAGGCTGGTTCAAATCCCAGATTAGATGGGAGCAAGTCATGGGCCTTCCATTCTTTTCTATGCATCATTGGGTAATCCAATACATTGGTCATTTAGGGGCCGTGTCATTTCATGTTCCAACTCTGTCAAAGTCTCTTTGTTTATTTGGACAGAATTTACCACCATACTAGATTATTCATCAGATAGTCAATGCAAAAGATATTGGCTTCATGCGGTTATTTTGATTAGGAAACTTTAGTGATTTAGAGCCAGAATTAGGCAGTTAATCACCGATAGTTTGTACTTGCATTCTGTGTTTTTCACTTTTGCTGACAGAATAATTTTATTCTACGTTTCTGACTCATTTTAATCAAGATTCCATTTGTTGGCAATGCAGACCGGAGATGGTTGTGGGGTGGTACCACTCGCATCCTGGATTTGGTTGTTGGCTATCTGGTGTGGACATTAATACACAACAGGTTGAAGTTCTACTAATCCTTTTCTCCAATTGGCAGAACAGCAGTCCAGTTATTTTTTTGTGTGCATAATTAACTTCACTTTATAGTTGCCTGATGTACACATATATTCATGTTGGTGCACATTGTGTTGTTGTCGTCAAGTAGATGTCAATAGTTATTTGTTCTACAATGGATCATCTTCTCCTTTGACCCCCTAGTCAGAATAACCTCAATACTCAAAGTTTTAATGGTTGAACCATAAGTTTTTCATTTGAAGGATAGACAATAACTGTCGACCAAATCTTTAATGGTTTCTAAATGATGTATATGTTGTGTACAGTGTACATCATTCTTTTGTTCATATATTTGTTACCTAAGATGAAGTCTCTTCTGACTGTTCAAAGTTAGTTTTAGGTTTTACCTTTAATAACTATACATTTTGATTGTTCGTTGGTTGACATTTCCCAGAGGAGAGGGCCAAAGTAGTTGCAAATGATTTTGTCATTGCCACATAATACATAATACGTTCTGTATAACCTTTAATCTTCTGTAGAGCTTTGAAGCTTTGAATCAACGGGCTGTAGCTGTAGTGGTAGATCCAATTCAAAGTGTGAAGGGGAAGGTGGTCATTGATGCATTCCGCCTTATCAACCCACAGACTATGATGCTTGGCCAAGAACCACGGCAGACCACATCCAATCTCGGGCATCTGAATAAGCCATCAATTCAAGTAGGCTCTTAAATCTCCTAAATCCCCTCTTTCTTTTATTTTCTTTTAAGATACAATGTTTTGACATCTTATCTGAAATTTACTTTTCAGGCCTTGATCCATGGGTTAAATCGGCATTATTACTCCATAGCGATTAATTACAGGAAGAATGAACTGGAGGAGAAAATGTTGCTTAACCTGCACAAGAAGAAATGGACAGATGGCCTGACTCTTAAACGATTTGATACTCATTCAAAGACAAATGAGCAAACTGTTCAGGTAATTTCATGATGACATGACTTGGGAGTTGGGACTGGAGTGGTTTCGGTTATATAATTTGTAATTCATATGGAAGCAACTTTTTTTATCATTCTTTTTTTATCAGTAGGATGCTATTTGCTGATTATAGTCGTAAAAGATGAGGAGTATGTGGCTAGGGGTCAGCCTATAATGAAAAGATTTTAAGGCTTTCATAGACTTGAGTTTCTTTGATAAGATATTATGTGGCAAAATGTTTACAGGAACTGGCTATGCAGCACAAAGAAATAAATTTAGACTGAAAGCTGGTTTAACGGATAGGAAGGTTGAGATGTATGAACTTTATAAAACCTAATTGATGAAACCCATAGATGTTTGTTCTGGTGCTTGTCCAAGTAATTGAAACTACCACTTTTCTCTGTGCACTTTTGTTTGTAAATATTGATGTTAGGCCATTAATTGGCCACGTAAACTTCTGTCTCACTTTTATGAGTGTCAGCATACTAAAAATATGACCTAATTTTGATTGATGTACAGTGAATACTTTACGGGCTTTAGCTCATGGTTCTTCATTATTTTTTTCAGGAGATGTTAAACTTAGCCGTCAAATACAACAAGGCAGTTCAAGAGGAGGATGAGTTGACACCAGAGAAGCTTGCAATTGCAAATGTGGGAAGGCAAGATGCCAAGAAGCACCTTGAAGAGCATGTTTCCAACTTGATGTCATCGAACATTGTCCAGACCTTGGGCACAATGCTCGATACTGTAGTGTTCTAAAGTTCATTGCGCAAGTTTGCTTAATTGAGCCGGATTTCTTTCTTATTTTTCTTAGACAGTATGGTCATTGAAGGCTAGTGGTAACATGGAGATATGGTTTATTGTAGTGGAGTTCAATTGAATCATTATCTTTCCTCGGGTTTGGCAACGCTGTCTGAGAAAACGAACTGTATTCATTTTCTCGATGCATATCATACATTTATACCTCCATGGTAATCTATATCTCCCATTCAGATCAGTCTATTGATCATTCCACAGTTGACAATTATGGCATATCATTCAGCTCTCCACTTGTCTACTCCTTCCAATAGAGAAGGTTAGAACTACCTGCTACTTCTGTACATCATACATCTTGTTCATCGAGTACATATATTATATACGAGATTGTTCTCCTGAGGGAGAACAATTAAGGGACAAAAAGGGATTCTAATCCCAGTCCTTGGATATAGATCAGATGGGTGTGAAGCAACCAATGGATTCTAATCCAATGGCAGATGGAGCAGCCAATAGATCTCACGGCTGTCGTTGTTCCATCCCTTTCCATCCCTCATAATCACTCCCTTGGGAGAGCGGGCCTGACAATAAATACGAGGAACATGAGTTGATCTCTGGTACACCTTTTCGGATTGAAGCAGCTCCGAAGGCTCATCTTTCGCTTCCTTGCGTTTAGTTCCCACCACTGGTCTTGACGTTTCACAGATATGAACTCCTGGATAAAGTAGGTCCCGGAGTCTTGAAAGAAAAGGCCCAAAAGCTTTGCTGCAGTGATCCCAGAAAACGACAATGTGGAACTTGGGTTTATGTATAAGTAGAATAGTAGCCCGCGGGTGTTTTACTGTTTTAGCACATATATAACTATATGAAAATAGCAATTTACTTTTGAGTTATCTGTCAAAGAAGCTAGGTCTTATTAAAAGAAGCTAAATAACTATAATTTGACGTCAAACCGGGATGCCCACACCAGTTAAACTGAAACCAATGAGGCGAAGCCATAAGAAAACCATCATAGAAATTATTAATTTGTTTGACAACCTTACACTGATATTAGAAACTATTAGACATGATTCATCATTAGAGACTGTAAAGTTGATATTTTTACAAATATCTTCACCACTTAATAGGTACTTTGATTTAATGGTGTTGGTCTCCATAGTCTCCTATGCATATTCTCACAAAATGCACCACGGACAATGCACTGAAAACACAATTGATATACATCGAGGGAAAACGGTAAGAAAATCAAAAAGCATATGCATGGATATATCCAGAAATAGCAGCGCAGTCTAATATAATAAGGGGGAAACAATAACGATGTTGAAGCCTTTCAGTTAGTTTGGTATAGGCCCGGATGCATCAACTTGACACCGAAACAATAATGAATTCCATAGTACCATGAACTCCTTACAACTTTTAATCGATAGTTTCTTTTATAACAACTTTTAATCGATAGTTTCTTTTATAACATGAACTCAAATTTTTTCATATAAATCCCAAATTAGGGATAAACCCAGCATCCATTAACCAAGATAAAAATGTTTAACTATCCCATAAAATCTCATAGAAACCCAGCACACAAATCTTGAATGAAAACAGTACCAAAAAAAAAAATCACTTACTAACAAATGAAACTGAAACCCAGCACCAAATCCCAGAATCACGATTAAATGAAAGGAGTAGACAAATAATGATCTTTTCTCCTAAGAGACGCAATGAAACAGCGCAACGTTGGCTTGCACTGTCGAACTTTTCATTGCACGTCAGCCAACGGAAACTCCGTTAGAGACTTTTAAAAGCAAAGCAAAAGGGAACAAAGAAAATGAGAAATTGAATCACCTTACTTTTCTTACTTCATAGTGATCAAGTTTAATATTGTGGAAGGAAGCTGATATACTATATCTTGAGCAGAAGTTACATTCAACTCGTTCTTGCTGGATAGATCAGATGTTTGAAACTGAGTAGTTGTAATATATATATACATTCCAATAAAGGAACACTCTATAAGAATAGAAAGACTACTTAGCATCAACTGGTGTCTTTTATGGACATGAACCTAGAGATGGAGCCAAGATTCTCGGTTAGGGGGGGTCTAAATGAAAAACTTAAAAAATACTCTCGGTTAGGGTAGTCAGTTGGATCTTGATCTATATATTTTGACAGAACAGTCTCAATGTGTTGTTTTTAGTTTGATACAACATCACAATTATTCGTAGCCTGATTATGAGTAATATTTGATCCTCCAAAATGTGATATTAGCGTTTGCTTCTTCTTCCAATTACCGAATTCATGACCAGCACCAACAAAAGTTTCACCACCGCCTTGTTCTCCAATAGCTGGTTTGAAAAGATAACAACATAAACAAAATGCAGCATCCTCTTTAATACTGTACTATAATCAATATGGAAATTCAATAAACCAATCACGAATAAACCTTATTTTCTTCTTTTTTTCTCCCAAATTCCGTGAGAGGAAAAGTATGATTTTTAGGTCGACAAGAGACTTGTTGTAGATAATATCTTCGAACTTCTTCTTGAATGTTATGATGATAACTTGAAATTGACGGGCGTTTAGCGGGATCCGATGGATACTTTTCTGTAATATCTCCAGCACGAGACTTTTTCATGTTGTTACTATTATTCTTTTGAATTTTCGTAGGTGGTTGGTCATCTGATGTTAGAGTAGAAGGAGGATTTTTTTTGGAAGTATCTCTCCATATCTAATAAACTTAATAAAATGATTGTATTTTAATCTCAGGAACAGTAGAGCTTTTATAAAGAAAAAAAGACCATAAAATCATAAACCTGGTAAGAGATTGAATCTTAATTGACTTAATATTTAGACTTCATTATTGAAATAATATATAATAATATTCTTACAAAGTCGTCAAATTTGAATTAGTCATGTACTCATACGTGTCATTAAAGTTTAGATATACTTCAAATAAATTATAATATTTATATTATATAATAATAGTATATTATTTTTTTTCACATAAGGGGGGGGGGGGGGGGGGGGGGGGCAGGCCCACCCTGGCCTCACATCCCTCCGTCTCTACATGAACCTATTAGTGCTCGTTGGTGAACTCAATTAAGAACTAACTTAACATCAACCTAGTAGTAGTACCTGAAGTAAATCAATCTATTCGTGCCTATAGCAGAAGCAATAGAATCTCATTCAGGCAACCTATTGCAGTGTTATCACCGCAAGTCTGCAACCAGCTAGTGTTCAACTTTTAGTCAAAGTTAAAGTGCAGTAATCTCATTAGACAACATCCCATCTGCAACCAACTGCAAAATAATGCAATAATTAGTTTTTCAATTTTTTTCTTCTATGGCAACCGCTGGACATCAATTTAGAGGTTGGAGGATAATGACTTTCAACCAAAACCAAACAAACTTTTCTAAATCAGATCAAATAGGTATCCACATTTTTTTTAGCCATGTACCTAATTCAGTTTGCTATCATTTATTAATCTGACCTACATAAAGAGGACATATCAGTTACATCGATACTAAGTTGGTTTGAGGGTAATGTGAGCTTACACTATCGAACTTTTCATTCAACAAATGTGCACCCATGCAGCTAAACATGAGATAACATATCAGAGTTCATCAATAAATAAATGAAGGTTTGTACTGTTAGATGCTTTAACATTATATAGCTATGAACTCCATCAACTTCATAGAATCCCATGCGTTGTAAATAAATGCAAAGTGGGGGCAAAATAGGCTTTTCTAGCACGAAATGTACAGTGAAGTAGCTTAACTCAAGTTTAGTATATAACTAGACTAGATTGAGAAACCGCACACGAGGCGTGGGGTTTCAGTCGGGGTTTCAATCGTGAAGTGAATTTGTATAGGAGACAACAATATGCTTTCAGAAACTCCATCTCAGACATAGTGTAAATGTCAGAAACTGCTTTCGAAACAGTAGATATACACAAGGGGGTTTAGAGTAGAATCAACATAATTTACATGAGTTACGTAGTAGAACAAACTTATATTAATGTACATGAGAAATTCAATCTTATAAGCCCTTCACATTATCTTTTGTTACAAAATTTGTCTCATTTTCCACAAAATTGTTGCCGAAGTGGGTGGAATCTGATCCGGAGTCCTCTGAGCAATCCTATACAAAAACTCCATCCTCTTCATACAGCTCTACCAACATATTATTTGACACAGTTGAAAAAAAATTGATTGATATTTTGTCATCCTTTTTTTCTCCTTGTTGGTATGAGCTTGAAGATTATGATGTTGTAAGTAGCCATGAAACTCCAGCCTTTTATAAGAACTGAATCTCAAAAATACTGGCATTCAGTGTGAAAATGCAGAATCATAAACCCAAAAATCAATGAAAATTAAGCTCATTAAGTGAAAGACTTATGGGTTAAGGAAAAATAACCATACCTATAGCAGAAAATGACCATGGCATGGAAATAGAAAGCGTCTATATGCCAAAAAATTATGCACCAAGCTAAAGATGAGCTCATATGGGAGTGATGGGACTACAATTCGTAGCTTCAAAAAGTTCATCCTCAATTCGATTGAACAGGTCCTTTGAAAAATTTGAAACCCAAAACTGGAATCAATCTGACCACATAAATAATCCCATATCATAGTTTTTGTTCTTTCCATATCATAGTTTTTGTTTTTCCGATTACAATCCCATATTATAGTTGCTTGTGAAGCAGGTAGCTTGTTTCACCTTCACAGTGTTTGAGCAAGATTTTGGAGCATAAAGTCTGATTCAATCACAAAACCAAACTTGTAGGTGTAGCGAATTGGTTGGATGAGTATAGCTAGCTAAAGGGACCTAAATTAAATCTTGTATCTAATGTTGTTGATATCAATTTTCCAGTGAAGCAGCATCTAAATGAAAACCCAACCCAAAAAAAATACCAAAATCAACTGAGTCCAAAGTCCAAAGAACCAAAACGAAACACAATCAAACACCTACCAAAAAAACACATAACGAATTATGGGAATAACACTCAGAAACGGCAGATAATTAGCCAGAGCAGCAAAAACGACCTTATACCAGAAATGATTGAGCACAGCGATGACGATGGAGCAAAACCAAATGACGGATAAGCGATCGAACAACAACAAAGCAACGACGACGATGAAAATAGCACACTTGCCACCATGTGCAGAGAACAAACTAGATTGATGTCTGAGTAATCACCAGCTGGATAATTTGGTACAAAATGAAAATGGCAAATAGTTGATGACATAGAACGCATAGCCGATAAATTGACACCTGACCTTGATAAATTTGTGGAGATACAGCATTTCCGTGATGTTGCTGCTAACAGCAGGCTGTAGCAATAATGTCTAGCTTGTGATGTAAATATATACAAATAGGGGGTAAATTTGGGTTTTCGGGCACGAAATGAATGGTTTCAGGATATTTATCTTTTTATTTCCACGCATACAAACTTTTCTCTTGTGGTTGATTTCCTTAAACTGACACAACCCGCTTGCGGTCTTCGGATATAAACTTCAGCACTTGATACCTTGTTGATGCCTCTCCATCCATTTGATGTATCCATCCTCGACCAAGCATGATGTTATATGACGAAGTTTTATTGATGATAACGAAAGTTATCTATACCCTTTTCCCAACCGTAATAATGGTAAAGTGACCTCTCCATAAGACAAAGTTTCAGTGCCATCATATGTCAGTACAGGGGATTTACTCATTTTCACGATCTTCGGGTGGGTCCACTCTCAATTTCTCAAATGCTCCATAATAAATGATATCAACACTGCTTCTCGCATCGATAAGTACTCGTCGTACCATACAATTTCTCACCCTCGTGGAAATGATCAGTGCATACTGATGTGGGAACTAAATTCCAATCTCGTCCTTGCTTGAGAAACTTATCACGGGTTCTCCATCCACTTTTTCTTCATTCACTGATCCCCATTCCACCTAACAAATCCTCTATCTTCTCAGCCTGTCGTGATTCACTCCTAATGCGAACTTCCTCTTCACGCATGGTTGATGGCCTTCCATGTACAACGAGAGTTTCTCTCATGAGAGGCTCGTCGTCAACATTTCTTCGTTGCTGCTGAACTTCTACTTCTTCTTGCGTGTATTGCAAGAGTTTACCTTGGTTCATAAGTTCCTGTATGGATGGGTTAATAGCTTCACAGATGTTAATACCATGCCCTTTGGCTTTGTGAAATATACAATAACGTTTACGCTTAAACATGTAAGAGGATTTGGACTGTGACGGGGGTTCCTTGAAAATGCCCTCTGATTGATGTTTACGAAATATAAATGTAGGGCTTCGCATAAACCATGGTTCTCCATTCACTCCCCCTTTCTCTTGCTTCCCTTGATGTTTTATAGATTTGTTCTTACCCCTAGCCTGAACCTTTACTCGTTCCTGCCTCGTCGAGGGTTCTGGTTCTGATTTATTTTCGACGTTCGCCGTCATTCTTCCTCGTCAAGAACTTCTCACTCTCTCTAGTCTTATTTCACCCTTTACTTATCAAGAATGTCGTCCATATCCTTATGTGGTCTTTTGGTTAATTCCTCAAAGAGGGGTGATCCATCTAATAGGCCTTCACGAAAACAATCTGAAAGGACCCAACCCCGATTTAGCTTCCTAAATCGGAATCAAACCCCTTCGAAAACACGAACCAACAAAAACTTTTCGAAATTTGGGCAGAGTTTCGCTACTAACGTAGAAATGCCATTACCTGCACGCGGAAAATACACTTCATCCTATGCCACAAAAAGCAAACCGTGGGCACCAATCCCATCCGGATTTCTCAATATATCAACAGTAAAGTAAAGTAGTAAATATATATACACTTACTGAAATCCAGTGTAAAATCGTATAACGTATTCAATAGGAAGCTCAGAGCGACATCTAATACATAATCATATACGCATACCACAGTAGGTAGAACAATAAACCTATTGGATGAAACAAAGTAGCTCGAGCACTATGCCTCCGACCATGACGTGCGACATCAGAACCTGAACTGAAAACTGGGTACGGAAACCGAAAAGCCCAGGGGAAAGGCAATAAACACGTTAGAGTGAGTGGACGAAAATAAATGTCTTTCACCAGTTAATATATATATTTAAAATCACATATGCGAGTCCAGGTAAATAAAATAACAAGTACACGAGGTAAAACTCATACTCCTCCAGTGTACTGAGCATGCAAGTAAAATCTCACGGGGTCACTCATGGACTCCTCCGTGCTAGTACAGTCAGAATCACGGGATCCCAGACCCACACGTGATTCTAGCCAGAAATGGCCTCAGGTCAAAGGTCTGCCTCCCCCCGGTAAAGACCTCGGGTCAGGAGTCACAGCCTCCCCTGGCAATAAGGCCTACCATCGGGGATCAGCCGAGAGGCAAGTGTATCGATACAACAACGTAACCACGACTGTACTCTGTGTAAACCAAATCATAAACATTTCGATGCAAATGCATGAAACAGCATATAAGTATATGTATACTCGTATACGTATATTCGTATAAGTATATCGTATAATCGTAAAACACATGCTCATGCAATTTGTAATCTCAATACGCATGCTCAAGTTCATAAATCATATAAAAGACTCGCAATCATTTCCGTGAAAAGAAATTGTCCACTCACAGACTGGCGTAACGCGTATCGCGTTAACCCGTGATCCGGCGGAAAGTCCCTCGCCAAAAGAACGATCACGAACACCTGAATATTCACAAAATCCATATCTCAAACTCATAATCCAACAATACAAATCAAACCACGAGAAACCACCGTTCTCGGAAACATACGATTCAAAGTCGACGAATCGTCGAAAATCCGTATATAACACCTCAATACCTCGCTTTACGTTCGGACGCTCAACTCGAAAAACGAACCTTCCCACTGCGATCGGAGCGCGATTTCGAGTCAAATGATATGCGACTTGTCGAAAGTCAAAAAGTCAACCCTGACCGTTGACCGCCGCCGTTGACCGCCGTCCACGGCGGCGCCACTGTTGATCGGAGAATTTCAAGGCGGAGCCACCCCTATTCCACTCCAAATCACCCACTGAGCAACTTCCATAACTGCACCGAAGTCCAATTCTCACTCTAACTAGGTCAATTTCATGTAAAACCGAATTGGTTCACAAATTTCAATCTCAAAATTCTCAATCCACAAATTGAATTAGAACACCATGTTTATATGGTTAGAATCACAATGAAGAGGGCTACAAAACCCAGTACCTCTTAAAGTTCATCTCGGCCCGAATCGAAAACCACCATTAACCCAAAATTTTGCAAACTTTGATCGGAAATATCTTTCACCTCCGGCAACCTCGCCGTGAGAGGAGACCGGCACGGTGTCGAGGACTCCAAGGCAAGTCGGACGGGCCAAGAACCATGCCTTGGGGTGGCCGGAATCATCGCGCCACCGTGGAGCCACCATGAAGCCGACGGGAAATCTCTCTCTCCACCGAGTTGACCGAGTCAACTCGGTCAACACCCAAATAGGAAAGGTCTGACCTGCCCAAAATAGCAACTTCTATTTATAGACTTTCCATTTTTGGAAACTTCATGTTTATCCAATTCAACGAACTTCAAACGCGCGTAACTTTCTCGTCGTAATTCCGATTCCGATAATTCTCGCGGACACATTCTCATCTCTACATATTCTTCCAATATTATCCGAAGTCAAACATATCGGCCAACCGAATAAAAAGTCAACCCTTCAAAGCAACACACATTAAATCGACTAAATAATCAACAAACAACAAAATTCGCAACTAATTCCTCGTAACTCCAAATCATGCTCCGGAAGTTTCCACAAACTCAAAATTAAATTCTGAACAACTTCCGTGAAGAAGCCGAAACCAAATTCTCGTCCGATAATTTAGTCGTTAAGTAGCCCACCATTTAAATCCGAACTTCAAATATTCATAACTAATTCCTCGGTCGTCCAAATAACAATCCGGAACCGCCCACGAACTCGTAATCACATGTAGAACGACTCTCGAGAAGAGACCCAGCTCCAATTCTCGGCCAATAATTAAGTCGTTAACAAGCTCGGCGATTCCAAACAACCGTCGGATACCAGTGATTACGCGGTAACTCACGTACATAGCTGGTTGTACTGCTGATTCTGGTTCGGGTCGTCACACAATCACCGCCACACTTGAGTCGTTGTCATTTCCTCCTTGAACTGGTCAAAATATTTTTCCAGTTTTTCTCCATGCCTTTGTTTCACGCTAAACAATACCAACAAATCCTTTCTCCACCTTCTTGAATAGAAATACTGTGAGATGAATACTTGCGCGAGCTCATCAAAACTGGAAATTGAGCTTGGTTTTAACTCCTTGAACCATTTCGCTGCCTGCCCAGAAAAACTTGATGGGAATAGTTTACATATCAACCTTTCGTCAGCGGTTTAAATCCTCATTATGCTGGTGTACTCTTTCAGATGATCCACAGGGTCTGTCGTGCCTATGTACTTGGGAAGCGACTGTGTAGAGAAATGTTTTGGCTTTTGCGTTCTCAAAATGCGACTAGTAAATGGAGATTGGGTGATTCCTCTCGCTAGTTCAGCAACAATATCTGTTGGCCTTGTCCCTTTGGCTTCTTTCATGACTTTGGTAACGAGTTCCTTCAAGCGATGACCTGTTGGAGCTGAATTGCTCAAAATTTTCTCTGTGTAGGTCTCGCCTCTCCGAGATTTCTTCGTCGGTTCATAATCTTTGTCAGAGGATTCATCATCTTCCCATAAGTCGTCATCCTTCGGTAAGCTATCCACTGAGACTTCATCATCCTCTATTGCATTCTTTGCTCGTCTCAGTTTTCTTTCTTTTTCTTTTTCCTTGAGGCATTCTAGTTCCAACCACATTTTTTAAATATCTTTAGCAGTGAAGTTTTTTGCTGAGTGGAGCGTAAAAAATCGACAAGGACTAGTTACCTCAATAAGACCAATCAATGAACACTGAACGTACCACGTCTTCGACATGTCGAAAGTTGACTCTTCAACACCAAAATGTGGGGGGTGTACCTGCAAAGACACTCTGACACTTAAGTTACTAGGTTATCTTTTCAAGCAAGATTTTTGTAATAAGAAGTGAATGAATTGCAAATGAAATAAGTGGTGATATTTCTAGGTGCAATACTCCGCCAAAGATAGGGCCAATCAGCTTGAACCCCAAAAAGTGGAACAATTGCCTTCGATATCCCCTCCTATGTGTTGTCCTCAATCATCTCACCTGGCATCGCACGTCCCCCAGTTTTCCATCATTTTGCATCTCAACGAGCTTACTGTTAGGTCCGCAATTATGTGCTAATTACGTTCCTAACTTCATGCTTATTGTTTGTCGTTTTAAATAAAGCATCATTTTTATAATGTTTCTTGTTTATGTTAAGAAATTGAGAGTTGGCACTGAAACACTCTTCAAGATGGAAATTGATCACTTTTTGGAGAAACCGAGCACATTTTCGAAGTCACGAGAGAATTTGGAGAAACTTTGGTAAAATGACAAAAAAATGTTCGCCAGAAGTTATCGGAAGCTGGCTGAAAAATCGCCGGATTTGTCCATGGCCAGCAGGATCACCAAGTAAGGCCCAAATTTTTTGTGCTAAGCCCAAGGGAAGCCCAAACTACCGAGATACAAACTGTAGCTAATTCGATTAAGGTGTCATACATTTGAATTTTGGAATTATTAGGCAAGGTTTGGACTTTAGCTTAGAAGCAAAAAAATATGGATCTTACTTTGTAGCCCTTAGATCAAGTCATTCTAGCACATCTAAGGGTTCACAAAATATATCATTGTCTCCTCCTTATCCCCTTGAGGTCGAGCTCCCCATGATACACCGTCACAACACATCTCATTTCTCATATTTTCCATAGTTTTTTCATCTAGAGATATCCCTAACTCACTCCCTAACTCTTTAGCTCTCTCCTCCACATCAAACACCCTCAATACCATCACCAAAACGGCCCCTTTTAGGTGGAGCTACCTTGCTTCATTTTGAGGTCCCTTTCCCTTTCCTCCACCTCATCACTTGATTGTACATCCTTCTTTGTGCAATCAAGTTTTTCCTCCTCTTCTCTCTATCCTAGGGTTTGGCAAGATTCCTAGAGCTCAAAGAGGTGAGAAGTAATCTCTTTTCTCTTTTTCTTCTTGGGGTCTTAGAGGTCTCCTTTACCTCCTCTACAAGCTTGGGTGTATTTGGAGCAAAGAAGGTGAAGCTAGAAGCACAAGAGAGGACTTGAAGAAGCTTGGCTTGCTTTGTGGAGAATCTTGGGTTATTCCTTCACTTTATTTACTCTAATTATGTATTCAAACTTCTTTGTAGTTATGATGTGTGAGTAGTTCCCTTATGGGAAGCTAGAGATCAAACCCTAGGCATTTGATGTAAATAATAATGTTTGATTTGTGATTATGAGTATGTTTTGAGTGTTCTATGCTATTGGATGAGTTTGTTGTGTGTGTGATGTGATTGTGGCATGTTATTAGGCTTGAGCTTATTGATTAGTTTCACCTATACATGTCTTAGATCTAGCTAAGTTAGGATTTATCTAAGGAACTAGGAAATGACACCTAAGGGAATTAGCTACTCACTTGGGTAATAGTTGAGCATATAACATAACTTAGGCTTAGACTTAAAAGGTTAAGCTTATGATTTGGTCTCCTTGTGCTTGAGCATGAATCGAGACACTCTTGGTCCAAGTGACTTAAGAGTTTTCGATTAGGTTTACATTGAACCGAGAGGCTTTGTAGCTGTTGTTGATTCTTTCGACTCGTAACCCAAAAATTCCAAGTTGGGAGGATTCATTAGAATCCATTCCCAAGTATTCTAAAGAGGCTTGGGAAGGGAAGCCATCCATAATCTTCACATGCGTTTACAACCAAACTCGTTATGCATGAAACATATTAGAAGTCTAGCACCAAAACTTAGGTTCCTAATCTTGGTTTACTTTATGCTTCATGGATGGACCGAAACCTTCTAGAATCCCAAAAGGCCTAGGAGTTTCTATCCATAGCCAAGCATGACCCGAGATGGCATAATTTGGACAATGAAAGGATTTGTTCTTATGATCCAAAAGACATTTGAGCATGTAAATCGGACTAAACAACTCATGACCTTAAAATTGGACATTGTTTGAGCATCAAATAGTGAACAGGGGCATCCCTAGCCAACCATTCATTTTATCTTGAATTTGTGATCATTTCTATTTGTCATCTTTGCATTAGTAGTAAACAACCAACCAATCTTTCATTTAATCACTCACCGTAATTCAATCTTCCCATGCAATGGTAAACCTCCAAAGGGTTTAGCGTTGTGAGATTCGCATTTCCATCTTTTTTGTTTCTTTGTAGCATCACTTGTTTGTGTTTCACATAATTAAAGGGTTTAATCGGATAAAGCTATGCAATTGGGTTACTCAATTCTCGTGGGTTCGACACTCGACTTCTACACAAATTATATTACTTGACCTCGTATACTTGCCGGTGAAGGGTATTCCCTTAGACTTCGACTAATCAATAGTCAAAAGATTAGGGGGAGAAATCTTTTTAAAAAGTTTTTAGCGCCATTACCGGGGATTGATTTCCATTTAATTTCTTAGTTTCGGTTTGCCTTTGATTGCGAAGAATCCGAACATTTAGTGTGACCTTTGTATCTTAGCCTTGTAGTTTTTCTTCATTTTATAAGTTAGGGCTTTGTCTTCTTTGTCTTTGATCTCCAAAATACTTTGGTAAGTATTTTTAGGTGAAATTGTGTTAGAATATGTGCTTCTAACCTTTTTTCAGGGCATTTTCTCGATCCATCGAGAATCTTTCTTGACCCATTAAAGGAGTGGTGCAAGGGAGACCCGGGGAATTCCTTCGACCCATCAAGACTTTGTCTCGACTCGTCGAAGAGTTTTCTGAGTTAAAATATGAAGCTTTCCTTCGATCAGTCGAAGAAAACCTTCGACCCATCGAAGCTTGTGCTGTGCTTAAGGTTGTTTCACTTACCTCTGCCTCTTTTACCTTGAGTATTTATATTCTTGGGAGCATATCTAAGTAGTGTCTTTATTTTATGTAAAGTAGTTAAAGTGTCTAGATCTAGCAAACTTAATTCCCGCTACACTCTTGATCATTAGAACCTTATTTCGTGATTTCGGTATATCGGGTAACTTACTCCTTTACATCAGTTCAGTTTGGTGTCCATTGCACATTGAATGCCACTACGCCATATATCGAAATCACATTCGAATTCTTAGAGTGCTCATTGATGTTTCCTTAAGGGGAATGTCAAAGAAGTACCATCACTACCACATTTTGACTCATTGCCGGCGATTTTTAAATCGCCGGCAATGTTTTTTAACATTACCGGCGATTTTTGCCAGAAAAATCGCCGGTAATGTCTTTTTTTTTTAACATTACCGGCGACATACATTTATGTCGCCGGCAATGTCTCGATGGAAATGTAAAAAAAAAAAAGACATTGAAGCGACCGGCAATGTCTTTTTTTTTTTTTACATTACCATCGAGACATTGCTGGCAACATACATTTATGTCGCTGGTAATGTTAAAAAAAAAAAAAGACATTACCGGCGATTTTTCCGGCAAAAATCGCCGGTAATGTTAAAAAATATTGCCGGCGATTTAAAAATCGCCAGCAATGAGTCAAAATGTGGTAGTGCATGGAAAGCCCTTAAGGCTTTGAGTCACTCTGGGAGTTTGGAGGACTAATATCTATTGGTTTCTTAGCATGTTTTTCAAGTTTCATGCCTTAGAATCCTCTTTTTGAGGAAGAACTCATCATGAATGAGGACGTCATTAAAGTAAGACTATTGAGGGAAAGTGCTTACCATCTTTGTCAATGCATACCGGTTGCATTGTTCTTCAACCTTTAGCTGGCGAATCCTTCGAGGTTAAATATAGTTTTCTTCAAATCTTACCAATCTTTATGGGACATCCAAATTCTGATCCCTATTCTCACTTTTTGGAGTTCGAGGAAGCATGTACAAGGTCCAATTGAAGCTTCAGGTATTTCCTTCTAGTTTGCAGGATAAGGCAAGGATATGATTTCACAAGCCTGCTCCTAGCTCGATTGGCTCATGGGAGGTGATGCAATGCAAGTTCATCATTAAGTATTTTCCACTAGGGAAGATCAATGAGAGAAAGACATGGTTGATGACATTTTGTGAGGAAGATGGAGAGTTGTTCTATGAGACTTGTGAGCGTTTCAAAGAGCTTGTGCTTGGTTGTCCGAACGATGTCCAAACTCAAGACATGCTCTTATCTTTGTTTTATCAAGGTCTAAGCATGGACACAAGAAGGAAGGTCGATAATGGTAGCGGATGCGATTTTATAGATAAGACAACATAAGAAGCCTATATTTTGTTTGAGAAAATGGAGGATCGATCATCCTTATGGGATGTCAAGCCTAATGTTCAAAAATTGGCAATTTTAATGCTGGAAGCCACTCAAGCTATTCAAGCTACTCATGTACAAGAGGATGCCATCAAGTGTCTTGAAGAGACTATGAACAAGAAGTTTGACCTTTTGTTGAAGCAAATTCGGAATGGAGGCTATGTAAATCAAATTGAGGAGACTAGTACGGAACTAACTTTCATGATTTATAAGAGTGTGATGCTTGAGATTCTATGTTGCCCTCATCAAAGAGACTATCCAGAGATTATTGAGAAGTGAAAGCACATCTCATTGGGTGCAAAAAAGGAGTAATCCGGGTTGACATACCAATTCTATTTTCTCATGGGATGAGCCAAGAACATGCTCAAGACATGCTCTTATCTTTGTTTTATCAAGGTCTAAGCATGGACACAAGAAGGAAGGTCGATAATGGTAGCGGATGCGATTTTATAGATAAGACAACATAAGAAGCCTATATTTTGTTTGAGAAAATGGAGGATCGATCATCCTTATGGGATGTCAAGCCTAATGTTCGAAAATTGGCAATTTTAATGCTGGAAGCCACTCAAGCTATTCAAGCTACTCATGTACAAGAGGATGCCATCAAGTGTCTTGAAGAGACTATGAACAAGAAGTTTGACCTTTTGTTGAAGCAAGTTCGGAATGGAGGCTATGTAAATCAAATTGAGGAGACTAGTACGGAACTAACTTTCATGATTTATAAGAGTGTGATGCTTGAGATTCTATGTTGCCCTCATCAAAGAGACTATCCAGAGATTATTGAGAAGTGAAAGCACATCTCATTGGGTGCAAAAAAGGAGTAATCCGGGTTGACATACCAATTCTATTTTCTCATGGGATGAGCCAAGACACGCCAACAATTGTGGTCAAGTAAATGGTCAAGACTTTAGTCAAGGAGGCTTTCAATAATCAAATGGTTGTTTTCAAGGACAAGAAAGAGAGTTTTCCAATGCTTTGGGAGGCAACTCTTGCCAACCACAAGCATGTTTCGCGCCAATACTACAACAAGCTCCGATGTAACAAGCACCTCCACCTCGAGGGGAATTGTCAAGTTAGTGATGACCAAGATATTTTCACAACATGAGATGCTTCTTCAAAGAAAATTGGAAGATCAATGAGCGGAGGACAAAAAGATATACTTGGATATCTTCAAGAGCTTAATGAATGAGAATAACGAGATCCGAAATGAGAACCAATGTGCACTTCGTAAAAGGGAGGAACAACTAAGGCAATTTGCAAATGCATATCAAGTTCAACAAGGCAAAAGGACCAATGAATTCCCATCTTGCACAAAAAAAGATCAAAAGCATCAAGGTCAGGTGGTGAATGCGGTAGTGCAACCGGGATATGCTTTACCAATTATGATGATGCCCCCTTGGTAGAAAGTGATTGTGAAAGTGATGATGAAGAGGACCTAGACACTCACATAAGATACCTCCTAGATTTGAGAATGAAGCCAAGCGCAAGCATGAGGGTGTCCAAACCAAGCCGAGACCAAGGTGAACCCGATGAACTTGAGTTCTTATCTTTTCCTCAAGCCAATGCTAAAGGACGACCACAAACTATCATAAGCCATAATGTAAAAGCCTGCAAGTTCTTCAATGAAGCTCCATCGGTTACGACACTACAAGTCTATAGTGCTGTTGTTTTGGAAAGCAAAACCAATGATGATGAAGGTGCAAGGAAGATGGACAAGGAAAAGAGCCGTGAAACGAAGAAGAAATTGAAGCTGAACAAATATGAAAAACCGGCATTGGTAGTTGGTAGCTCATTTTGAAGGGCCTTAATCCCTTAAGGATTCTAATTACAAGTTGCTTAAGCTATGTCTTCAAGGAGTCGTCCATTTAATGAATTTGAAAAACGGAAGAACTTTCAAGCTCCATGAGACGCAAATTGATGCTTTCGAGCCAAACAAAAAATAGAGTGTGGAGGTCTATCACTTTAAAGACCCGACCATGATGCTTTGAATTTATAGCTTCCATCACCTAACCGTGTTAACTTCGTTAAACTTGAACCCGGGATGGTTGAACACCATTGGTATGCAAGAAGAATAAGTGTGAGGTTGGGGGAGCATTGGGTATGAAGAATGGAGCATTGAGGTCATGAACTTGGAGCTTAATTTCTTAGAAGTTCTCGATGGGTAGAAGGTCCTTCTCGACCCGTCGACTGCAAACTACTGTCCAGAATTTGTCACTTCTTAGACATGTTGAGGAGTGTCCTGCCAAAGTTGACTTTTGAAGACTAAGAGCTTAAGGATTTGAGTCATGGAGCATAGAGCAATAACTTGAGGCCAAGGCAACTCCAAGAATGCTTTTAGCGGATCATGATCAATCCGGATGCAACCTTGGATGGCAAGGCCTAACTTGGCCTTTATTGGTTTATATTCTAACGCACATGGAGCTTGGAGTTGGTCGACAAAGCATTTGCGCTTTCTTTCTCCCTTAATCTCTATCTACTTTCTAATACTTATGACAATATGTTTGACAATAATGCTATATTAGGATGCTTAGGTTTAACTCTCATCTCCAAGAGTAAATATCTTCCAAGGGTTATTAGCCTTGCAATATCTAGATGACTCACTCTTGTTTGACGAGGGAGTGATCTATTCATCATTAGTGTTTACATTGAGTCTTTGTTATGTGTGGTAATCTTGTGTGTGATACATGTTGAGATGCTTGTTGCTATGAACTTATTACCTTCATAAGTTTTCGATCATTCCATGCTTAGGTGTTTAAAGTTCTAAGTGTGAGGTCCCTCATATTATATGTTTGATTACATTATCGTTTTCCTTGGAAATATGATTAGTATGCATGCCCCTATTATGGTTGATATGACTCTAATAGCTTCATTACTTCTGAGACTATATGACTCTTTAAATGTGAATGCACGCTAGTTGGTATGCTTGGGAGAACATGCGTTTGCGGAATAAAATGTGAAGTGATGATGTTTATGTACCTCTTATGCACTTGTGTGATGTATGTCTTGATACAAATTGAGGACAATTTGGTTTTAAAGTGTGAGGTAGTAGGCTAAGTTGTATCTTATCCTAAAATCCATAAAAATATGAAAAATCTGAGAAAATATAATGCAAAAAAAATGTTTTGGTGCGTTTATGTCCTAATAATGGTTCTCGATGACGAAATTGAGCAAATGGCTAGTGGATTGCATAATTTTAAGCATGAATGAAAAAATGGAAACAATGCATTTTTAATCGGTTGAAAAGTTTATCTCTTAAAATGTGTGCATTTGAGAAAAACAAAGATTAACATGTTTCAAAGATATCATTGCCTATATGAGATTATGAGCCAATTTGTGGATGACTAGCTCATATAATGCACTATTTCTTTCATGTGTGATATCAATTGGTTATATGTGTGATCTAAAACTTACTTTAAACCGTGCAAATTATTTTCCAATCATGATTTATTTCAAATATGATAGAGGCATTTAGGACTATCACCAATCTTGCCAAATAGCCATATGTCCCTTGAGTGCGCACTAGTTGCGACACCCCTTGATAGCCCTTTTGAACCCATGTTTAGCTTTTATTTCATTTTCATGCATGTACCTAAATACTTAGCCTAGTGTAGTAATCATTACCCTTGTTCTAAAGATTTGGTAGAGATTTCAAATCTAGCATTCAAGAGATGGAGTGAAGATGATGTTATCTAAGGCATATTATGTGTATGGGGATAGACTTATTCAAACAACTTGTATGTGTTAGATCGCCAAAAAGAAAAATAGTTATGTTGAGAACTAGGAAAAGAATATAAAAATATGTGATGGTCTACGACAATAGGTCTAAATGTAATAGGTTCGGATTAATGTCACTCATACTTGTGGATATGGAGTTTGTCACGAAAATGAGGCTTAAGAGTGAAGAATTTTAGTTTTTGTCCTGCCCACAAAGCTCAAAGGCAGTTTAGAATGAAGCTTAGGCCTAACAAGATGAAATTCGGCCCTTACTACTAAAGGTTGACCATGGTGATGCTCTGGAAGGGGAGGAGTGCAAGATTGACAAGTTTTGGTGCTATGATTAAGTCTTTGGAACATATTTTAGCACCACGTACCTAAATTTTGAATGTCTTAGCCATAACCCCATTACAACCCTTAATAATTCCTCTTGATTTGAAATTCTTGTGTGGATTATTGGAGTATTGGGTTGAAAATCAAGCTTATGGAAAACATGTGATTAATTTGCTTTTTGACTGCAAACACTAATCCTTTAAACACTTGAGTGCATTGAGTGATATCTTGTGAGTTAGATTGTTAAGAACATGTTAGTTTGAATACATCTCAATGCATGTATTTGGTTTGACATTTAGTATGTTTGGCTTATTATATATGCATTGATTTCATATTCTAATTGTGCTTAAGAGAAGTTCAATCAATTAGTCATGGTTCTTTGAGAGAAATGTTCACCATTTAGGACACTTACATGCTTTTGTGTTTGGTCTTATAATTCTTTCGTGCTTAGAGTCTAGTTTAGTTGCTTTCTTTTTTTCTATGTTTACTTGAGGACAAGCAAAGCTTAAGTGTGAGGTAGTTTGTTAGGTCCATAGTTATGTACTAATTACGTTCCTAATTCATGCTTTTTATTTGTCGTTTATGAATAAAGCATAACTTTTATAACGTTTTTTGTTTATGCTAGAAAATTGAGAGTTGGCACGAAAACGCTTTTAAATATGGTAGTTAATCACTTTTTAGAGAAGCAGAGCACATTTCTGAAGCCACGAGAGAATTTGGAGCAACTTTGGGAAAATTACAAAAAGTGGTTGCCGGAAGTTATTAGAAGCTGCTAGAAAAATCGTCGGATTTGTCCATTGCCAGTCAGATCACCAAGTAAGGCCCAAACACTCTGTGCTAGGCCCAAGGAAAACCCAAATCACCTAGAAAAAACTCTAGCTGATTTGATTAGAGTGTCACACATTTGAATTTTGGAAGTATTAGGCAAGGTTTATACTTTAGCTTAGAAGCCAAGAAATGTGGATCTTTGTAGCCCTTAGATCAAATTTCATGACCACTATAACACATATAAGAGCTCACAAAATACATCATTGTCTCCTCCTTATCCCCTCTACGTCTAGCTCCCCATGATACACCATCACAACACATCTCATTTCTCATATTTTCCAAAGTTTTTTCATCTAGAGATATCCCTAACTCACCCCTAACCCTTTAGCTCTCTCCTCCACATCAAACACCCTCAATGCAATACCCCAAAAAATTAGTATAATAGTTTAGATTATTGTATGACTCGTTAAACTTAGAAATCACCATAACTTAGTTTGACCTTAGGGTTTTTAGAAAATTCGATAAAAACAAAATTGTCTGGCCAAGACAATGTATAAAAACGAGGTTTAGAGAAATATTAACGGAGTGAGGCAAATGGTCCAGTGGATACTCAAGTTCAAGTCAGGTACTCCCTGGTCTTAGGTTCGAGGCCACGAGCTGGAATCGTAAAACATTCCATTTTAGAGGTTAGTAAAAATAATAAAAATATTTTTACTCCAGTTAGAAACGGTAAGAAACTCTAATTCCAACTAGCCGATTTTTGGAAATAGAATTTTAGCAAAACGACCAAATTTTCCATGTTCGAATCTCTTCTCCGAATCAAATTTTGTATTTTAAGATTGCAATTCATACTTTTAGTGGTCATGCTCATGTATCAATTTGGTGCTAATTATTATTGGTTGATACATATATATATATATATTACACTACATTACACTTAATTAGTAAAACCATACATTTTCACACATCACATTACATATTGCATTCACATGCATACATAATCACATTTCAACATTTCAATCAGATTTCCAACCACATTACTATTGTTTTTACAAGTGCATTTTAACCCTAGAATTAGTAGCCCAACTATTCCATTGTCAACTTGTCTACAAAAGTCTACAAAAATAGTTATGAATTTATTTCCCATGTCTCCTCCCATGTCTATATAAATCACCCTTGAGTTCAATCTGATTTTTGAACCACTTCAATCTTCCCCTTACGTACTGATTTGAAGTCCTCCCAAAAGTTACAATGCAACTCCGATCCCCTAAAATCCCACACCAAACTACATTTCTTCCAAGTACTTTAGTAGTTAATTCATTTGCTTCAAGAGGGTAACTTGAGTAAATCAAATACTTCCATCACCTACTGAAATTCTTGAGTAAGTACATGAGTACTTTCCTATACTTCTTTATCTTTAAGATTACATCAAAGTGCATGGCTAAGAATAAAAGAGAAATAATGAGCCTTAGTGTAAATTTAATATTTTCGTTTCTGTTAAAGTTTTATTTAGTCAAATATTTTTACATATTCAGATTCTACACAAAAATTTATTCAATTTTGGTTTTTGAATCACTTAAAAATGTTAAGTAATGAGAAAGTTATGGCTAAAATAAGTTTTGCTAATCTTTTCCTTAATTATGTTCGAAACCTCTTAATGTGCTCTTAACTTGAAATATTCATATCTCACTCATTTCTTAACCAAATTTAGTGTTCTCTATATCAAAACGAAGCTTAGGAGTTCAACTATCAATCTGAAAAGTTTGAAAGACATTAATTAATACTTACTAACTAATTAATTCGTGCAAATGAGTTTAATACCGAGCGTAACCATTTCTGGACAGTTGCTAAAAAATTTTGTTTTTGAACTTGAGAACTCCCTACCGAACTTTGTGATTATTACCATTGGATTCCTCTCGAAAAACACTTCGAGATGGTATACTCACTTCTTTGATTTGGACATAATATGGATTAATTATAAAACGGATCAAATGGAGAATTTCGGACGGACTACCGCCGAATGATACTTTTGGTCCAAGGATTAATAATTTGATTTTCTGCATTTGTACTTTATTTTTATTTACTTATTTGCATTATTTACTTCTTAAATTTGATTTGGGACTAATGGAGGATTTCGGACGGACTACCGCCGAATGAAACTTTTGAATCAATGATAACTAATTTTTATTTCAAGTTTATCTACTTAATCGCTCTATCTATTTACTCTCAAATATAATTTGGAACAAATGGAGGATTTCAAGCGGACTACCGCCGAATGAAACGTTTGGACCAAAATTAGTAATTAATGAAATATGTTTAAGTTTGATCTTTCTTCCTTTACAAATTCTATTACGTATATATTCATTACAAAATTATGATGTAAATATATACTCTATGATATATATACATAGTCTTAATTAAAGACTTGTTGTGATCGTTATGGTTGAAGTGTGAAGTTGGGTGTATAGTACGAACTAACTCGTACTTAAGTGAATTGCTGGTAAATTGTTTTGTTATTGTGGGAGTTAGCCAAGGGCCCTAGTCCCTTACAGATAGTGCACTATTATACTCTAAGGAATGAATTGTGTCAAACCGGGAGTATACATGCTTTGGCAGGTGGCCTTAGAATGCTGTGGCTTATGTGTGTTGGTATTGTGAGACTAAGCACATGATTTTCTTTGAGTAATTACCAGTTAATCTAAAAGAATTCACTTCGGAAGTATTGGTGTGTTTGTGTGTAAATGTGAAGTTGTGCAAGTATATATATTATGTACCTAATTGTATATATTACAAAGATGCAAGTATAAGTATGGAAGAATAACCGGTTTCAATATTTCACCTTTTTGAATTGGTTGTTCGGTTTGATGTTTCTTAGAGATAATTTAGTATATGCTTGTAAGCTGTACTTACTGGGTCAATGTGACTCATGATACTACATCTTTCTCTTTTCAGGTGATGAATAGAATGCTTGGGGAAAATCGGATACGTTACCTACTAAATAAACAAATTATTTTTTTACTTGTATTTTAAATTAAATAAATGTAATGACTATTATTTTCAAAAACTTCGGTATTGTAATATTAACACTTTCTATTTTCAATAAATGTACTATTCAGACACCTTGATTTTTTTTGAAATTATTTGGGTTTCTTATTCACATCACAAATCCTTACACCATATTTCAGTATAATACTGGCCCTGGATTTGGGGGTGTGACAGATTGGTATCAGAGCTAAAAGATCCTAAAATGAAAGGTTTTGTTTTAAAAAAAATTAAAATTTGATTAACAAGAACGGAGGAGGGTTATAGATTTGTTGAGTAACTTTGTTGATAAGTTACCATTATTGCTTTCTTTGTGTCTATAATATGACCACATGTGTCTATTTCTCTTGGCTTTATGCCTAAAGTTTGTGTAATTGTTGACACTCCAAAATCCAACATTTGTGTCCTTAATATGGTCCGAGTCGGATTGTAGCTAAAGAAAATATTTAGCATTACATTGTTTGGTATTTCAAATGTACATTTGTATTAAATGCAAAGTATTTTGCATTAAATTATTACCATTAGATTCGTCTCTTAAAAATAAGATCATGACTGATAGAAGAAACTCCCCTGTTGATGCTGAGGACCTTGTCGAAGCCATCACAAGAAGGATGAAGGCAAATCAAGTAGGTGGAAGACTAGGACGACTAGTGTCACACTTAGGAACCTAGGAGCGAAGAGGTTCGTTGGAGGCAAACCTCACGAGGCTGAGGAATGGATTTACAATATGGAAATCCATTTTGAAATGTTAGAATGCACACAAGTAGAGTTACGGAAAGTGACTACTTGTCTTTTAGAAGGAGACGCTCGTTACTGGTGGGACAGAGTGAAACGTGTAACACCACTCGCAACCATGGAACTCATGGAATGGGCTACCTTCAAAGAAAAATTTCTGGAAAAATATTTTCCACAAGTTGAGAAAGACAAGAAGAAGCTTGAATTCATATAGCTTACTCAAGGGAAAATGACTGTCCTTGAGTATGAAACCAAGTTCACTAAACTTTCTCGTTTTTCCATACACATGGTAGATACAGATGATAAGAAGGCAAGACGTTTCATCGGAGGGCTGAACTCCAACATAAGAAGATTAGTCACTTAACGGGGGATCACCTACGAGGAAGCTGTGGACAAAGCACTAACTCAAGAGGAGGAGAATCAGAAGTACCGTATGGAGAAAGAACGAGAGATCGGGCGAGGGAAAAGAAGTCATCCAATGTTTAACCAGAAAAGTGAGCAACCATGGAAGCAGAAAAAAGGAAAAGGGGCATTTCAGAAACCGACGGCACTAGCTGGCAAGGGAAACGAGTTGGCAAAACCACCAGTACGATCTACAATTGTGGAGAAATTGGACACATGTCTAATGCATGTCCAAAGCCACGTCGTCTTCCTGGGTCTTGTTATAATTGTGGCAAGATGGGGCATTTTGCAAACAAGTGTGATGTTCCAAAACAAGCCAATAATCCACCAACTCGGACTGTCCAGCTGAACTCTATAACCTTTGAGAAACCTGTCATGGAAGGTACGCTTACAGTATACCGTACTCATGCTCGCATACTGTTTGATACTGGCGCATTTGATTCTTTCATATGTTCCACATTCGTTGCTAGTTTAGGTTTAATACCATCCAAACTAGATGAATTTTTGATGGTCACAACACCGTTAGAAAAATCAGCCATTCTAACCCAAGTTTGCAAATTATGTCCCATAAATGTATTAGATGCAAATTTTCCTGCAAATTTGATAGTCTTATACATGGGACAATTTGACATAATCTTAGGATTTGATTGGTTAGTCAAATATCATGCCCTTGTAAATTGCTTTGAGAAAACAATCACTTTTTCAATTCCTGGCCAACCCATTCGAAAAATTCAAAGTGATTCACATCATGAATCTCTACCTTCTAAGTTTCTTGCCCATCTCAAGATAGAAAAATCTAAGCCATTGATTGACAAAATATCTGTGGTCAATTCTTTCAAAGATGTTTTCCAAGAGATCACTTATTTACCTCCAAAACGTGATGTTGAGTTCAGTATCGATTTAATACCTGAAGCCAGACCAATTTCTGTTACACCATATAGAATGGCACCATTTGAAGCTCTTTATAGGAAACCATGTCATACCCCAATGTGTTGGGCTGAAGTTGGAGAAGAAGTCATGTCAGGACCTGACATTATCAAGCAGTCTACAGAGACTATCACTCTTATTAAGGAGCGCCTGAAAACAGCACAACGCTGACAAAAGAGCTATGCAGATCAACATAGGAGGCATATCGAATTCAAGGATGGAGACCAAGTCTTGCTGAAAGTCTCACACATGCGAGGAGTTATTCGTTTTGGGAAGAAGAATGCCAAGTTATCTCCACGATTTATTGGGCCTTTCTCAATCGTCGAGAAAATTGGTAATCTAGCTTACCGATTAGATCTACCACCAAACTTGTCCAATGTACATAACGTCTTTCATGTATCCATGTTGCGTGAATACAAGCCAGACAAGTCGCATGTCATAGATCATAGTACCTTGGAAGTCTAGGAAGATGCCACTTACGACGAGGAACCTGTGTGGATTATGGGCCGGGAGGTGACGAACCTCCGCACAAAAGAGATTCCAGTTGTAAAAATACAATGGAATCGACATGATGAGAATGAAGCTTCTTGGGAGTTAGAGTCGGAGATGAGGAAGAAGTATCCACACTTATTCACAGTATTAGGTACGTAAAATTCGAGGACGAATTTTCTTTTAAGGTGGGTAGACTGTAATACCCCGAAAACTAGTATAATAGTTTAGATTATTGTATGACTCGTTAAACTTAGAAATCACCATAATTTAGTTTGACCTTAGAGCTTTTAGAAAATTCGATAAAAAAAATTGTCTGGCCAAGACAATGTATAAAAACGAGCTTTAGAGAAATATTAACGGAGTGAGGCAAATGGTCCAGTGGATACTCAAGTTCAAGTCAGGTACTCCCTGGTCTTGGGTTCGAGGCCACGAGCTGGAATCGTGAAACATTCCATTTTAGAGGTTAGTAAAAATAATAAAAATATTTTTACTCCAGTTAGAAACGGTAAGAAACTCTAATTCTAACTAGCCGATTTTCAGAAATAGAATTTTAGCAAAACGACCAAATTTTCCTTGTTCGAATCTCTTCTCCGAATCGAACTTTATATTTTTAGATTGCAATTCATACTTTTAAAGGTCATGCTCATATATCAATTTGGTGCTAATTATTATTGGTTGATACATATTTATATATATATTACACTACATTACACTTAATTAGTAAAACCATATATTTTCACACATCACATTACATATTGCATTCACATGCATACATAATCACATTTCAACATTTCAATCAGATTTCCAACAACATTACTATTATTTTTACAAGTGCATTTTAACCCTAGAATTAGTAGCCCAACCATTCCATTGTCAACTTGTCTACAAAAGTCTACAAAAATAGTTATGAATTTATTTCTCATGTCTCCTCCCATGTCTATATAAATCACCCTTGAGTTCAATCTGATTTTTGCACCACTTCAATCTTCCCCTTACGTACTGATTTGAAGTCCTCCCAAAAGTTACAATGCAACTCCCCTAAAATCCCACACCAAACTACCTTTCTTCCAAGTACTTTAGTAGTTAATTCATTTGCTTCAAGAGGGTCACACTACCGGAAGAATTACTATGACCGACGACTTGGTGTCGTCGGTCTGTTGCCGTTTATCGTCGGTCATACCTATATCCGACGACACATCGTCGGATATAGTATCGTCAGTAATAAACCGTCGGTAATACTATATCCGGCGATGATTTAGGGTTATCGTTGGAAAATAGAAACACTAAATCCGACTATATCTTATCGTCGGTCATAGTTTAAACTATATCCGACGATGTCATCGTCGGATATAGTTTTCTCCATGGTCAAAATGGTTGACTGTGGAGAAAACTATAACCGACGATGTTGACACATATCGTCGGTTATAGTTAAAAATATTTAATTTTTTTTTGCAGGTTTTGGGTTTTATCCCAAAACCTGCATTCACAAAAAATCACGCTATCTATATATTGTTCAAATTGAAAATCAACAACCATTGAAACTATAGTACGTAGTAAATAAATAAATAATAAAACCGAAATCGTTCAAATCTGTATACATATGCGTAGTAAATAATGAAAATAAAAATTAAACCGACAATTGTTCAAATGTAGGGGGGTCCTGGTCCTAAGTCTATGTGGTCAAACGGATTGGAGAAAGTTGGTTGGTCCTGGTCCTGGTCTGGCTGAGGCTGAGGCTGAGGCTGTGGCTGTGGCTGTGGCGCACCGAAAATGGGCGGGGGAGCTATCTGGATTCCAGATGCTTGCAACTGTGCATAACAATGCTGCATCCATGTCCCCATTTGCTGCTGCTGTTCGTCCAACCGATTCTGCTCTGCAGCTTGCGCTTGCTCGATCTTCTCCATCTGACGCCGTTGAGCTTCCATCTCAATTGATTGCCTATGAAGCTGGTCGTGTAGCTCATTAGTCCTCGAAGATGATGATGATCCCGATCCGCGAGAGAATTCAGGGGTATGCTTCAGCAGCCCTTGACCCCATTTTCTGGAACCCCTGCAGTAGAATGTGTTCTTCCCTGGAGGGATCGCAGTTGACATAATCCTGGCCCTAACGATTGGATCAGATCGATCAATCTGATCAATCGGGAGTTCCGCATCGGGGGTGTTGGGATAGAGCTCTCTCGCCACTTGAGTCAACACCTCCGGAATCGCCTCCTGAATTCTCGCCTAATTGACAAAGAACAATAAAATATTAATTAAAAAAAACAATCTAAATAAATAAGAAATAAGTTTATTTTGTTATAAGGACACTTACAGCATATTCGGGGGACTGCGGATACACGTGCTGCATCGTATAGACAAGGGGATCCTCTTCTGGGTGGTTGGCCGCCTCCTCGATCCAACCCGAGTATGATCTGGTACCGGCATGATGATTTTTGGTGTTTTTGGCCCGGTTCCTTGTGTTGACTTCAGAAAGAGCCTGCGCGATTAATTTGTGACAACCCGGACCAGAATCAGCAGTATGATCAGCTTGATCGATGTGTTGCTGCGTAGTCGCAGTTGTTCGACAGTTATTGGAATCGTCAGAGTTCTTAACGACTTAATTATTGGCCGAGAATTGGAGCTGGGTTTCTTCTCGAGAGTCGTTCTACATGTTATTACGAGTTTGTGGACGGTTCCGGATTGTTATTTGGACGACCGAGGAATTAGTTATGGATATTTGAAGTTTCGACGGAAATGGATTAATATGGCGAGCTACTTAGCGACTAAATTACCGGACGAGAATTTGGTTTCGGCTTCTTCACGGAAGTTGTTCAGAATTTAATTTCAAGTTCGTAGGAACTTCTGGAGCATGATTTTGAGTTACGGAGTTTAAGTTGTGAATATTTTTGATTATTGATTGTTTAGTCGATTTAAATGGGTGTTGATTCAAGGGTTGACTTTTTATCCATTTGGCCGATGTGTTTGACTTTGGGTGATTATTGAAGAGTACGTCGAGACGAGTTTGTGGACGCGAGAATTATCAGAATCGGATATACGACGAGGAAGTTACATGGGTTTGAAGTTCGTCGGAATGGATAAATACGAAGTTTTCGTTTCGGGAAAGTGTATTTAAACTGAGTTGCCTAATCAGGAAAGTCAAATATCTTCATTTAATGGTTGACTAGCGTTGACCGGTCAACGCGGGCTGGTTTGGAGGTGGCGACGGTGGCGACGGCTTCGTCGCCGGCGAGCCTATTCCGGCCACTCCAGGGCTTGGATCCTACCCCGTTCTCTTCGCCTGGATGCCACGAGTACAGCCCCGGCCTCCTTTCACGGCGAGGTGGCCGGTGGAGTAAGGACTTTCCGGCCAAAAACGGATGGATTTTGAGGTTAATCGGGTTCCCTTTTTCCGGCCGATTCGAGCTTGATCAAGCACTGGGTTTTGTAGCTCTCCTCTCAAGGATTCTAACCATGTAAATATGAAGTTCTAATTCAATTTGTGGATTGAGAATTTTGGGTTTGAAATTTGTGTGTACATTCGGTTTTGCTTGAAATTGACCTAGTTAGAGTGAGAATTGGACTTCGGTGCAGTTGACAAAGTTTCTCAGTGGACGATTTGGAGTGGAATAGGGGTGGCTCCGCCTTGAAATTCTCCGGTCGGCGGTGGCGCCGCCGTGGGCGGCGGTCAACGGCGGTCCAGTTTGACTTTTTCTAGTTTTCGATAAATTGCATGTCATTTGACTCAAAATCGCGCCTCGATCGCAGTGGGGAGGTTCGTTTTTCGAGTTGAGCGTCCGAACGTAAAGCGAGGTATTGAGGTGGTATATATGGATTTTCGACGATTCGTCGTATTCGAATTGTGTGTTTCCGAGAACGGTGGTTTCTCGTGGTTTGTCTTGCATTGTCGAGATATGATTTTGAGATATGGATTTTGTGAATATTCAGGTGTTCCTGATCGTTCGTTTGGCGAGGGACTTTCCGCTGGATCACGGGTTAACGCGATACGCGTTACGCTAGTCTGTGAGTGGACAATTTCTTTTCACGGAAATCTTGCGAGTCTTTTATGTGATTTATGAACTTGAGCATGCAGCGTGATTATGGTTTTACGAGCATGAGATTTCATACGAGATTATGATTATATAAGCATGTGTTTACGATTATACGAATATGTTTATACGAATATACGTATACGAATATGCATACACTTTTATATTGTTTCATGCATTTGCATTGAATTGTTTGTGATTTGGTTTTCACAGAGTACAGTCTTGGTTACGTTGTTGTATCGATACACTTTGCCTCTCGGCTGATCCCCGATGGTAGGCCGCCAGGAGGGACGTCGTTATCCCGACCTGACCGGTGAGGGGCGTTTCCCCGGAACCGAGGCCATTTCTGGCTTAGAGTCACGGAGACTAAGGACCTCCTGATTCGGACTGTACTAGCACGGTGTGTGTCCATGAGTGACCCCGTGGGATTTATATTTGCATGCTCAGTACGCTGGAGGATTATGGTTTTACCTCGTGTACTTTATTATTTCTATTTACCTGGACTCGCATATGTTTTTATATCATACATAGTAACTGGTGAAAGACATTTATTTTCGTCCACTCACTCTAACGTGTTTATTGTCTTTCACCTGGGCTTTTCGGTTTCCGTGCCCAGTTTGCAGTTCAGGCTCTGATGTCGCACGTCGTGGTCGGAGGCATAGTGCTCGAGCTACTTTGTTTCATCCAGTAGGTTTATTGTTCTACCTACTGTGGTATGCGTATACGATTGTGTATTAGATGTCGCTCTGAGCTTCCTATTGAATACGTTATACGATTTTATACCGGATTTCAGTAAAGTATATATATATTTATTGATTTACTTTACTGTTGATATATTGAGAAATCCGGATGGGATTGGTGCCCACGGTTTGCTTTTTGTGGCATAGGATGAAGTGTATTTTCCGCGTGCAGGTAATGGTAATTCCACGATAGTAACGAAACTCTGCCAAAATTTCGAAAAGTTTTTGTTGGTTCGTGTTTTCGAAGGGGTTTGATTCCGATTTAGTAAGCTAAATCGGGGTTGGGTCCTTTCAGCTTGGTATCAGAGCATTAGGTTATAGGTTCTGTAGACTTCTGTAGTCGTGTTTACTAAGGGTATTTGAGAATGTACAGCATGTCTGGAATGGTGACCCGACCGGCCGGCGGATAATCATCAAATTCCGGGTGTTGTATGCTTTCAAATATTTGAAGTTCCATGATTACGTTCCACTTGTTGTGAACGATATTGTATTCATTAGGATGCTTCCTGACGTGCTTTCCGTGTCGTTTCGGTTGTGGATCCTGTTGAGGATCATACGACGCGTGATTTGCCAGTGAACAGTGGATTCAGATGAGTATTCAGAGTTCAGAGAATTGTGTGGCACGGTTTACCTGGGGATGTGTATATGAGCGTCTACATGTTGCCTCAGAGCTGAGAATTGTGGTAGTTGATGTTTGCCTGAGTCAGATCATTGTGTTTGCTGGGCTGATATTGTGTGAGTTCCGGTTGCGACTCCATGGCCCACATGCAGGGTGTTGCTTATACGGTAATGGTGTTATCAGGCAATCCAGCAATTGAATGTGGAGTGTTTACCCACCTGAGGCAGAGATGCATTGTTCACATGTTAGTTCCTGTTTGCACGAGTTATGTGGCTTCAGAGGGAGCTATGCACGAGGTTCGAGATGAGTTTGAACCTGAGTATCAGAGGGAGTCTGATTGATGTGCCTCGAGACATCCATGAGGAGCTTAGTGTGCTATTCTCAGTGGCGAGGCTATTGTGAGGGAAATGTGTACGCGGTTTTTGATGTGATGGTTTGAGGGAAGTGGACTTAGTCGAGTTTTTGATGTGGTTGAGTTCCGACATTTCGGGATTAGTGATTTCATCAGGCTGTGGTCTTTTCGATTATGTTGAGGATCCTCTGCTTATCCGTTTGACACTGGCGGAGATCACAGAGTAGCGGACTTGCTCCTGTGGCATGAGTTGGGTGATCGTTGGTGATCCTTCCACGTAGCAGGTGTTGCGGTGATGTGTGTTCGTAGAGTATCCTCTGTTGCCATTGTGATGACCAGGAGGGTCACGTTACGAGGGAGCGCCCTCAGCTAGCTGTTGTAGAGGTTCGACAGTCCAGAGTTTATGAGGAGATCCTCATGTTGTTCCTGCAGTCTGATCAATGTACCCTTTTGACGAGTTAATCAGCTATGTTGCCATTGACGTGGGCGGCTAGTTGGGCATGTTGGAGTTCGTGCCATGACCTTGTTTGAGGACAGACTTTTCTCCGAGGTTACTGTTGCTTGATATTCATGGCGATTGTACTTGTATCTCCACTTCCGAGGTTTTGGAAAGTATTGTATCCATCCGGAGGTTGCGAGATCCTTGTTGAAGGATATGGGTTAGCCGCGGATCTGTTATAGTTGGATATTGTGGTTTTAGTGTGTTTGTGAGTATGGACTTACTGACGACGCAATTGGCTGTATTCGAGTACCTCGAGGAGGAGGTTGTGTTTCGACGACCAGATTTCCCTGAGATGCTGTTTCTGGAGCTTGATCAACCCATATTTCCAGACGAGTTGTGTTGCTTGTTTAGCCCATGCTGTGGATACTACGACTGCTGTACCCGACATTGGTGACATTGAGGTGGTTCTCGAGTTTCCAGTCGTGCTTTGGAGGAGTTACCAGGTGTTCCTCCAGTTCGGGAGACTGACTACATTGTTAAGCTTGTACCGAGCGCCGGACTCATTTTACCGACACCTTGTCGTTCTGAGCCAGCGGAGCTGATGGAGCTACAGTTTTGACTCCAGGAGATGCTGGAGGAGATTTCAAGAGACGTCGTTCGACCCCACGTATTGTATGGTGTTCTCTTGCACTGTTTATACGGATGTTGGACGATTTGACGAGGTGGTGCATTGACTACCGGAAGCCCGATTTGCTTCAGAGGAGAGTGAGTATCCTCCGCTTCGGATTGACGATTGGTTGATCAGCTTGTGTGAGCTTCAGTCTTTTCGAAGTTTGATTTCGGGACTGGATATTATCAGTTGTGGTTCGGTGAATCAGTTGTGGCTATATTAGCTTTCAGATCATGGTGCGGGCATCTGGAGTTCTTGGTCACTTCATTGGTTGACCAATGCTCCGTAGATCGTGTGGACTTGATGGACTAGGTGTTCAGACGGTTTCTGGACGAGTTGCGGTCATGTTTTGTTGGCGACGTCCTGATGTACTCCAGGAGTGTGGACCGGCACCTGAAGTAAATGTGAGTGACTTTGTGGACTTTGCGAGACGACCAGGTATTTGCGAAGTTCAGCCAGTGTGAATTTTGGTCGATTAGCGTGAAGGTTTTGGGTCACGTGATGTTATCCGAGGGAGTTGGCGTGGATCCTGACCAGTTAGAAGCCGTATTGATTTGGGGTTGACCTACCATTGTACCAGAGATCCGGTGTTTCTCTTGGGTTTGGCAGGCTATTATCGACGGCTTGTGCAGGATTTTCCCGAATTGCCACTTCACTTTCCGGATTGACGAAGAAGGCGTCAAATTCGAGTGGTTCGATGCACGCGAGGAGAGTTACTTACTCCTGCAGGATGGTTGACCGTTGTTTCGGTTTTGACCTTACCTGACGATCGTGGTGAGTTCGTGGTCGTGAGTTACGGCGAGGCATCGAGGTTTGGATTTGGTTGTGTTTTGATGATGTGTAGCAGAACGGTGGCTCATGGTTTCGGGCAGCAGAAACCTTATGTAGCTACGTATCCTGTGTATGATTTGGGAGTAGCTGTGTTTATGTTAGCATCAGAGAGTTCGAGACACTACTACTACGGCGTGTAGCGCAGTGTAGGATGTACACTGATCACTTGTGTTACATCCACTTGCATTTTCGGCCAGGTTTGGGCTTGAGGCAGTGTCGATGGATGGAGTCGATTAACGACTATGGCTGCACCATTGAGTTTGTTCGGGGAAGGATAGAGGATGTACTTTGACCATCCGTTTGGGATGATGTTGTTGCTGATGCATTCAGTCGAGAGTCCGAATTTCAGTGTTTCATGTGTGTGTGTGGCTTGCATTCCGTGTTGGTCGAGTTGCGAGCTACTGGTGCTGAGTTAGTGTGTGATGATGTTGAGGCTCATGGTTTTGCGTGCATTTGGCGCTAGTGGTGCGGAGATGCATCAGATACTTCGAGTTTATTACTCGTGATGCAGCATGAAGTAGAATGTAGCGGTTTGTGTGTACATTTGCCACTTTTGTCGACTGGTGATGGCTAGGAGGCAGAGATTTGCCGGAGAGTGTCAGCTATTTGAGATTTTCGGTTAGACGAGGTGGTTGCTGCTGTGATTGTGTGTGTTTATATGTACTTCGGTTGTGGTACCAGTTGTCAGGCCATTGTGGACCATTTGACGAACTCAGTACATTTCCTTGTACTTTCGGAGATGATTTCAGTGGCAGGCTGACATGGTTGTGATTGACGGAGGTTGTCCGTCTACGTGGTGTACCTGTGTCCCAGTTTGCTGGTCGAGATAATCGGCTACGACAAAGTGTTGGCGAGCTTTGTAGCGAGCATTGGGGACCAGATTGCAGATTAGTACCGGTTTTTATCCTCAGATTGGCGAGCGATCTTTGAGGACTATTCAGACCTTGGAGGGCATATTGTGGACCTCAGTATTGCAGTTCTGGAGGATTCGGGACCAGCAGTTTCACTTGTTTGAGATTGCATGCGGTACCGGTTTGTTGACCACTGTGATTTTGATGTTGCGTGATGTTGAATTGGGGATGTTGTTGTACTCCATTGTGCTGGAGTGAGTTTGGTTTGAGTATGAATTGACGTTTGATTCTGATTTTGTGGAATGTGCTACCATAGACTGTCAGATTAGCGGTATGGGTTGATTATTGCCCGAGTTCGATATTTGAGTTATGTTAATGTATGCAGTTTGAGTTGAGATTTGCTTAGTTATTTTGATCCGCGTGTGGTCATAGGCGAGTTTGTGTTATGCCGTATGGTTCGGCATCGCCTATAGTGTTGGTTTTTATGTGTGTTGTGTTCCGTGAGGCGGAACTGTGTTTCAGGTTGGTTTTGCATTGTGTACCCTGGCTGTTCCTTATGCAGGAACACTTGGCTATTGTGTGAGCCAGTCTGGATTCGAGATTTGTGGGTACAGAGATTTCAGTACGGAGCTATCTCCTATTGTGGAGTTTGTTATCAGAATTATTCAGTCGAGATTGCCGTTGGTGAGTTGAGCAGTATGCAGAGGCAGTGCTCCTACCTTGTACCTACCTTTTAGCCAGCAGACTCGGAAATTTCGAGGTCGAAATTTTTCTAAGGGGGGTGGATTTTTGACGACCCGGACCAGAATCAGCAGTATGATCAGCTTAATCGATGTGTTGCTGCGTAGTCGCAGTTGTTCGACAGTTATTGGAATCGTCAGAGTTCTTAACGACTTAATTATTGGCCGAGAATTGGAGCTAGGTCTCTTCTCGAGAGTCGTTCTACATGTTATTACGAGTTCGTGGACGGTTCCGGATTGTTATTTGGACGACCGAGGAATTAGTTATGGATATTTGAAGTTTCGACGGAAATGGATTAATATGGCGAGCTACTTAGCGACTAAATTACCGGACGAGAATTTGGTTTCGGCTTCTTCACGGAAGTTGTTTAGAATTTAATTTCGAGTTCGTAGGAACTTCCGGAGCATGATTTTGAGTTACGGAGTTTAAGTTGTGAATATTTTCGATTATTGATTGTTTAGTCGATTTAAATGGGTGTTGATTCAAGGGTTGACTTTTTATCCGTTTGGCCGATGTGTTTGACTTCGGGTGATTATTGAAGAGTACGTCGAGATGAGTTTGTGGCCGCGAGAATTATCGGAATCGGATATACGACGAGGAAGTTACGTGGGTTTGAAGTTCGTCGGAATGGATAAATACGAAGTTTCCGTTTCGGGAAAGTGTATTTAAACTGAGTTGCCTAATCAGGAAAGTAAAATATCTTCATTTAATGGTTGACTGGCGTTGACCGGTCAACGCGGGCTGGTTTGGAGGTGGCGACGGTGGCCACAGCTTCGCCGCCGGCGAGCCTATTCCGGCCACTCCAGGGCTTGGATCCTACCCCGTTCTCTTCGCCTGGATGCCACGAGTACAGCCCCGGCCTCCTTTCACGGCGAGGTGGCCGGTGGAGTAAGGATTTTCCGGCCAAAAACGGATGGATTTTGAGGTTAATCGGGTTCCCTTTTTCCGGCCGATTCGAGCTTGATCAAGCACTGGGTTTTATAGCTCTCCTCTCAAGGATTCTAACCATGTAAGTATGAAGTTCTAATTCGATTTGTGGATTGAGAATTTTGGGTTTGAAATTTGTGTGTACATTCGGTTTTGCTTGAAATTGACCTAGTTAGAGTGAGAATTGGACTTCGGTGCAGTTGACAAAGTTGCTCAGTGGACGATTTGGAGTGGAATAGGGGTGGCTCCGCCTTGAAATTCTCTGGTCGGCGGTCAACGCGGCGGTCAACGGCGGTCCAGTTTGACTTTTTCTAGTTTTCGATAAATTGCATGTCATTTGACTCGAAATCGCGCCCCGATCGCAGTGGGGAGGTTCGTTTTTCGAGTTGAGCGTCCGAACATAAAGCGAGGTATTGAGGTGGTATATATGGATTTTCGACGATTCGTCGTATTCGAATTGTGTGTTTCCGAGAACGGTGGTTTCTCGTGGTTTGTCTTGCATTGTCGAGATATGATTTTGAGATATGGATTTTGTGAATATTCAGGTGTTCCTGATCGTTCGTTTGGCGAGGGACTTTCCGCCGGATCACGGGTTAACGCGATACGCGTTACGCTAGTCTGTGAGTGGACAATTTCTTTTCACGGAAATCTTGCGAGTCTTTTTTGTGATTTATGAACTTGAGCATGCAGCGTGATTATGGTTTTACGAGCATGAGATTTCATAAGAGATTATGATTATATAAGCATGTGTTTACGATTATACGAATATGTTTATACGAATATACGTATACGAATATGCATACACTTTTATATTGTTTCATGCATTTGCATCGAATTGTTTGTGATTTGGTTTTCACAGAGTACAGTCTTGGTTACGTTGTTGTATCGATACACTTTGCCTCTCGGCTGATCCCCGATGGTAGGCCGCCAGGAGGGACGTCGTTATCCCGACCTGACCGGTGAGGGGCGTTTCCCCGGAACCGAGGCCATTTCTGGCTTAGAGTCACGGGGACTAAGGACCTCGTGATTCGGACTGTACTAGCATGGTGTGTGTCCATGAGTGACCCCGTGGGATTTATATTTGCATGCTCAGTACGCTGGAGGATTATGGTTTTACCTCGTGTACTTTATTATTTCTATTTACCTGGACTCGCATATGTTTTTATATCATACATAGTAACTGGTGAAAGACATTTATTTTCGTCCACTCACTCTAACGTGTTTATTGTCTTTCACCTGGGCTTTTCGGTTTCCGTGCCCAGTTTGCAGTTCAGGCTCTGATGTCGCACGTCGTGGTCGGAGGCATAGTGCTCGAGCTACTTTGTTTCATCCAGTAGGTTTATTGTTCTACCTACTGTGGTATGCATATACGATTGTGTATTAGATGTCGCTCTGAGCTTCCTATTGAATACGTTATACGATTTTATACCGGATTTCAGTAAAGTACATATATATTTATTGATTTACTTTACTGTTGATATATTGAGAAATCCGGATGGGATTGGTGCCCACGGTTTGCTTTTTGTGGCATAGGATGAAGTGTATTTTCCGCGTGCAGGTAATGGTAATTCCACGATAGTAACGAAACTCTGCCAAAATTTCGAAAAGTTTTTGTTGGTTCATGTTTTCGAAGGAATTTGATTCCGATTTAGTAAGCTAAATCGGGGTTGGGTCCTTTCATAATTAAACATAAAAAAAACACTCATTAGCCAATAATTTAAGGGAAGTACGATAAAACAAAAATTAAATCGATTGAAGGTTGCGTACCTTCAATTTCGGGTTGTTGAAGTGAACCACAAGCCATCGCCACTCGTACTCCCTATAACGAAACTCGCTAGGGGTACCCTCACGATCGTCCCCGTACTTTTTCCAATGCTTCTTCAGCTCGGCCTTTCACTCCTTATACCTATATATACCCATAAAATCAAGCGTTAGTAACTAACAACATTGTATGAACATAATCAAAAGAAACAAAAAAATTGAAACAACTGGCCGTCTGCAAACCTGCTCCCATGCACTTCATCCGCCCACGTGGGTCTAATGTCTGCATCCACGCGGAACCACCTCTGCAATGCATATATATATATATATCAATAATATTAAAAATTTATTTAGATAATTTACATAATGAATATACAATTCAACTCACCGACAACGCATTATGCAGCTGATTTTTGACGGATTGTGGCACTGAATTCCAATCTGGCCATTACATTGGGACTCTATCCCGTATGAGGCTGCCTGCCATTCCCGCGTACTTTCGAGTGACCTTTCCCTCGATCACCTGCCCTCTATTCCCGGTCGGAATCATAAGTTGGCCACCACCGCTAGCCTGAATGGCTTCGTCCAGTAACTTGCCGACGACGGGGCCTCTGGTTCTCTTCTGTTTGGCACCGGGCACGATCTCGCCTATCACATATATATGTAGACGATTTTTTAAAAATCAACACCTAATTGAATTTAAACATTAGGGAGTAAAAAGATATCACTAATTAATATTTACCTGATTTGTCGGTGCGTTGTCCCGGAATCCTCGCACTCCAGAGAGGTGCCGGGAAGGGTATATACGCATATGCCTGCTCCGGGGTAATGAACTCTAGCTGTCCCAGAATAGGCATCTCGACAGAATCGACGTGAGGTATCGTCGGGATTTCCAACGGTAAGAATAATGTAGGCGGCGGGCATAGTCGCATCCTCGCCGAGGACTGATTGGATCCACCAGCCTCCTCGGAAGAATGAGGAGCTATCTGGTGGATGACGGGGGAAGGGTCCTCGCGATGAATGTCCGGCATTCGGACCGAGGATTGAGTCGCACTATCTGTTGAAGGCGTGCGACTGACCTGATGAACCCTCCTCGCGCCTGAGGATCGAGCCGGCTCGGGCTGCTGCTGAGGTTGTCCCTCGCCCATCAGCCGACGGTGTCGAGAGGTCAGCGGAAGACTGTAAGTGTTGGGGACGCTGGTGGATCCTGATGCAGACCGACTTCCGGTGCCATCAGGATCCCCAGCTCCTGAGCCCTCATCCCCACGTCCCGATCTCCCTCTCCCTCTGGACCTCCCCCTCGAAGTACTCGACCCGGCCCCTCGGGAAGGTCCGCAATTAAACCATTGCATCGTTGCCATAAAATTATTAAAATTAAAAATAATTCCTAATTCATCCAAAAAATCTAGCACATGCATATTCCAATATATATCAATAATCCAATATATATTCCAATATATAAATATTCCACAAAAATCAACAATAATTCCATAAAATCCAATACATATATAATCCAATAATTTAACTATATATATCAATAATTCCAATAATCCAAATTCAACAATAATTCCAAATCCAATTAACAAAAAACTTAATCAAATTTAACCTAAAATTCCAAATCCAAATTCCAATATATATATATAAATAATCCGACGCCAAATCCAAATTTAACCTAAAATTCCAATATATTCCAATATATATCAATACATGCATAAAATTCCAAAAAATCGAAATTTAACCTAAAATAACATACATATTATTTATTGGAATTCAATCTAAATTTAACCTAAAATAACATACATTTAACCGAAATTTAACCTAAATTTAACCTAAAATTCAAAATTATTCTAATATATATCAATACATGCATAAAATTAACAAATTCCACAACTATATCAATACATGCATCCACATTATCGATCAACACATTCCACAACGTAAAATCTAACCTAAATTACAAAAATTCGAAAATTTGAATTTAGGGATTTCAAACCTGATTTTTCACTAATCGACGAGGGATTTGGCTTGAGGATCGATGGAATACCACTTGAGCTTCGATTGCTTGCTTGTAGCACGAAGGAAACGGAGAAAATCGATCGGAGGCGTTGGAGCAGTTTGGGGCAGTTTCGTTTCTGCCCAAAACGTACCCAGATCGGGATATAAAACAGAACTATAACCGACGAGATAAGTAAACTCGTCGGATATAGTTGAACCGAAACTATATCCGACGAGATTTCATATGCATATCGTCGGATATAGTTTCGGTTCAACTATATCCGACGAGATTTTCATATGCATGTCGTCAGATATAGTTCTTCTATTTATTTTTCATTTATGCCGGTGTACGTGATTAAATATGTAGTGTATTAATATATATATTTATTAATAGGTAATACGAAATTATTAATAGTTAATACCAAATTATTAAATTATTATTTAATAATACGATATAATTATTAATCGATCGGTACGGTTGTGTATTTTTTTTTTCAATCGATCTCTCGAGCTCTCTCATTTATGATGGGGCCGGATATAGCAATTTCATCGATCGACACAATGGGCAGTCGATAATCTGAATAAAATTCATTTTACATTGCACGTTCTAATTAGTCAAAATAACATACATATATATATATACACTAATTAAGGCGCATAATCAGAATCATCGCTTGAGTCTGACTCTGTTTCCGAGTTAATTTCAGGTAACATGTGTATGTCTTCGTCACTTGAGTCTTCATTATCTTCATTTTGATTAACATCAAGAAGATTCGGTTGATGTGTTCGTACCACACTGCCCTGTCTCACATTATTAAGGCGAATTGTTGAGGTTTCAGGAATACCAGTTGCGTTCGGCTCTTGGTATGCACTGACTTCTTCATTATCCGAGGTCATACCAAGGGTTGAGGTACTGTATATGTTTCGTGGAAGAACATGGTTAACCACTTTCCACGCGCCTTTATGCACAAGATCATCAAGATAGAACAATTGTTTCACCGCCGTTGCCAACACAAACGGATCATCTTCATACCAGCTTGTGGCAGTATTCACCGAAAAAATCCCGTATTGATCGGTCCTTGTGTTCTGAGGGTCGGTATCAAACCATCTACACTTAAACAAGTGCACGGTCATGCCTTCCACATATATTAATTCGGCAACTGAATGGAGAACACCGTAATAGTCAACTCCATTCTGCCCACCATGCACCATTACCCCAGAATTCTGTGTTTTTCGTCTGACATCTCTATGTTCACAAATAAATAGCACGCCATTTACCTTACACATAGGATAAACTCTGGAAGTTACCGGTTTCTGCGCCAAGAGCCTCAATTCGTGTGACCACTGAGGGATACCATCATCTTGTACATGATTCATCTGAAAATAATCATTTATTAACTTAACTATAAATAGGATGCGAGACATGCACTTAACATCGATCATATACAGGTCAATTTCAGTATCAACTTACCCAGTTGCCAAAATAGTTTGCGAACGTCTTGTTGTGGTACTCAACATCACAGGAAATAGCAGGGCAGTAAAGGTGCAAATTTTTCCAATATTGAACTTCTGGACAGGTAATCAATACCGACCAATGGGCAATGACTAGCTCATAAGGTTCCAACTTGTACGAGTTGGGCAACTTTCCAGAAACTTCAAAATCATCGGAGATGATCGAAAGGTTGAACTGCCCTCCATCTACTCGCATATGTTGTGGATGGTCCTCCAACGCTCCTAAATACAACTTGGTGTACGTTACGCACTCATGCGCAATATATGCTTCAGCGATACACCCTTCGGGGGCAGATTTGTTCATCACATAGTCTTTGTAGTCCCCTAATTGTCTGTAAATTGGTAATTACAGATCGAGCATGATAATTATGCTTATTGCAACAATAAGTTAATAAATAATATTAAAGATCGACATATATATAGCCAGATTCAGAAATGCATTACGTACCTTTCAATAGGATACATCCATGTGTAGTGAACTGGACCAGTAAGCAACAATTGTTCCGGAAGATGGAGCATCAGGTGAGGCATGATGTCAAAAAAGTTTGGAGGAAATATCCTTTCGAATTTGCACATGATAAAAATGATGTCCTGTTGCATTTCCAACAAGTCCGATTTCTTCACTTCTCTCGTGCATAACTTCTGAAAGAATCTTGACAAAGCCACTAACGGCTCCACCACCTCTTTGGACAGGTACCCTCGAATGAAAACAGAGAAGAGGCGTTGGAGCAGTATATGACAGTCATGACTCTTTAGTCCGTACATCTTGTTGTCTTTGAAGTTAACACATCGACTTATATTTCCGGCATAGCCTGAAGGATACCTGACATTACCCATCCAGCCAAAAATTTCACTCTTCTGGGCAGGCTTCACGGTATAAGGAGCTTGTGGCATTTTTTTCTTCCCATCTCTCAACCACAAATGTTTTCGCAGTCCCATCCTTTTAAGATCAATGCGTGCCTTCGGGCCGTCTTTAGTTTTTCCCTCCCAATTCAACACTGTGCCGACCACACTCTCGCACACATTTTTCTCTATGTGCATGACATCTAAGTAGTGTCTGATCAGCAACTTGGACCAATAAGGAAGTTCCCAAAAAATACTTTTGTGTGTCCAGAATTTATACATGTCGGGTTTGTCAGGTATTGACGCCACTATCTCAGGATGATTGCTTAGCTGCCCAAAATTGTATTCATTTAGCACTTCTAAGATTTCATCCCCCGTCCATCTCCTCGGCTGCTCACCTGTTTCCACAGTCCCATCAAATGCCTCCATATCCTCCCGAAATGGGTGATCATGTGGAAGCCAACAATGATGTCGCATCTGTACAATCTTCCTGCAATGAGGTCTGCAACACTCAACCGTCATGCACTCTGGACAAGCCCTGTATCCCCTGGTAACGTTGCCCGACAACATCCCGCGTGCAGGAAAATCGCTAATGGTGCCAACAAGCATGGCATGCATCTGGAACATCTCATTTTTGAACTTGTCATAAGTGGGATGACCATGCTCACTCAAGTACTTAAGCTCCTCAATCAAGGGTCTCAGATACACATCGAGACACTTTCCTGGATAACCCGGCCCTGGAATGATTATAGTGAGCATATTGTATTCTTTCTTCATGCACATCCATGGAGGAAGGTTGTACGGTACCAAAATAACTAGCCATATACTGTATTGAAGACTCATGTTGCCAAAAGGGTTGAATCCGTCAGATGAAAGCCCCAGCCAAACATTTCGAACCTCTGATGCAAAATAAGAAAACTCCTTCACCATGTGCTTCTAAGCCTCTCCGTCAGCAGGGTGTATAAGCGTATCACCGTCGGGCAAATTCCTCTCGGCCCACCATCTCATAGCTTCAGCCGTGTGTGCAGACATGAACAACCGTTCTAGCCTATCTATCAGCGGAAAATACCGAAGTATCTTCACAGCTTTCTTGTTTCCGGCAGGAGTCAACTTATACCTATCTGTACCACATATCGGGCATTTATCAAGGGATTCAAGATCATTCCCATAAGCATCTTCACCCCCGAAGAGAACACAATCATATCTACAAGCATGGATTTTGATGTAGGAAAGGCCAAGATGTTTAAGGATCTGTCGCACCTTACGATGAGTGGTAGGAAGACGATGACCGGGTGGCAACAACGAACCAGACCACTTCAGCCAATCATCAACAGCCTTCACACTCATATTGTTCTCCACTTTGAGCTTCATTACTCCCATAACACTTTCGAGAACGTACAGTCTTATTACACCCGTTGTACAACGGGGTCTATTGGAAGGCAATGAGGTTGTTGTACTTGTCCATACCAGCAGTGTTGACAGCTGTAGGTACTTGCTGGACTGGCTCAATATGAGGAAAGTCTCCAACGGCGGGAGGGATATCGATATCCGGTGCTTGAGCAAATATACCGCTCTCATGAGGAAACATATCGTTGATCAACCTTGTTGTTGGATCATTGGATGTACTGCCACTCTCAAAAAATTGTCCGTGATCATGTTGACCAACTGTTGAGCTCTCACCGTGATAAATCCAACATGTGTACTTATCCCAAAACCCGTTTTTCTTCAAGTGCTCCAATACTTTATCAATGTGAAAACGATATCGCTCGCTGCGACACTGACATTTCGTACACGAACAATAATGAATTGTCATCCCTCCACAATTAACCTTCACATATTCTACAAAACTTCTAATTCCACGGTGATATCTTACATCCCATCTTGGAAGACATATCCAACTCTTGTCCATCCTGAAAATTATAACTGCATGTATATATACCCATGATCTTATTAATTCAAATTTCATAGCTAGATATAAATATTTATTGTTTTAATTCCCATAATTTTAATATATATATACACACACGTACACCCTAACTATATATATATATATAATCGATCACAAAAATCTAAATATATATATATAACGTTAACCATGCACGTACGTACACGTACGTACTAGCTAGCTAGCTAGTGTACATTTAATCCTATATATATATATAATAATCACAATATATATAATGCAATATATTAATTAAATAAATTAATCACCCTAGCTAGCTAGCTAGCTAGTTATTGCTATATATATATATTCACAATAATCAAATTAAAATTAACAACAATTAATATATATTTACGATCAATCACGCGTACGTACTCAAAATCAACCATCGATCAATTACTCAAACTCAAGAATCAATTAATTAATTAACTCGATCGATCGATCAATATATATATATATATTCAAAATCAATTAATATCGATCGATCTATATATTCAACAAATTAAGCATTAATACATGCATGCACAACACATATATATATTAATTAAGCACGACGTACCTATATATATATAATGCGCATGATTCATCACGAACTCATTCTCGACATCACCCAAAGATCGATTTCAGAGCATTCTCAGAAAAAATGGAAAGTTTTTTGAATGACAGATCGAGCTGCTGCCCAGATCTGAAATAAGAAACTATAACCGACGATATGAAAAAATCGTTGGTAATAGTAAAAAAAATCGTCGGACATAGTCGAAAACTATGACCGACGAGTTTCCGGCGACTATAACCAACGACAAGAAAATCTCGACGTTCTAAAAACTATAACCGACGAGAAAATCCTGTCATCGGTTATAGTTTACTATAACCGACGAGATCCCTTCTCGTCGGTCGTTCTTTGAGGACCTCGTCGGATATAGTACTTCTTCTGGTTGTGTCACTTGAGTTAATCAAATACTTCCATCACCTACCAAAATTCTTGAGTAAGTACATGAGTACATTCCTATACTTCTTTATCTTTAAGATTAAATTAAAGTGCATGGCTAAGAATAAAAGTGAAATAATGAGCCTTAGTGTAAATTTAATATTTTCGTTTCTGTTAAAGTTTTATTTAGTCAAATATTTTTACATATTCAGATTCTACACAAAAGGTTATTCAACTTTGGTTTTTGAATCACTTAAAAATGTTAAGTAATGAGAAAGTTATGGCTAAAACAAGTTTTGCTAATCTTTTCCTTAATGTTCAAAACCTCTTAATGTGCTCTTAACTTGAAATATTCATATCTCACTCATTTCTTAACCAAATTTAGTGTTCTCTATATCAAAACGAAGCTTAGGAGTTCAACTATCAATCTGGAAAGTTTGAAAGACATTAATTAATACTTACTAACTAATTAATTCGTGCAAATGAGTTTAATACCGAGCGTAACTATTTCTGGACAGTTGCTAAACATTTTTGTTTCTGGACTTGAGAACTCCCTACCAAACTTTGTGACTATTACCATTGGATTCCTCTCGAAAAACACTTCAAGATGGTATACTCACTTCTTTGATTTGGACATAATATGGATTAATTATAAAACGGATCAAATGGAGAATTTCAGACGGACTACCGCCGAATGATACTTTTGGTCCAATGATTAATAATTTGATTTTCTGCATTTGTACTTTTTTTTTATTTACTTTTTCGCATTATTTACTTCTTAAGTTTGATTTGGGACTAATGGAGGATTTCGGACGGACTACCGCCGAATGAAACTTTTGAACCAATGATAACTAATTTTTATTTCAAGTTTATCTACTTAATCGCTCTATCTATTTACTCTTAAATATAATTTGGAACAAATGGAGGATTTCAAGCGGACTACCGCCGAATGAAACGTTTGGACCAAAATTGTTAATTAATGAAATACGTTTAAGTTTGATCTTTCTTCCTTTACAAATTCTATTACGTATATATTCATTACAAAATTATGATGTAAATATATACTCTACGATATATATACATAGTCTTAATTAAAAACTTGTTGTGATCGTTATGGTTGAAGAGTGAAGTCGAGTGTATAGAATGAATTAAGTCGTGCTTAAGTGAATTGCTGGTAAATTATTTTGTTATTGTGGGAGTTAGCCAAGGGCTCTAGTCCATTACAGATAGTGCACTATTATACTCTAATGAATGAATTGTGTCAAACCGGGAGTATACATGCTTTGGCAGATGGCCTTAGAATGCTGTGGCTTTATATGTGTGTTGGTATTGTGAGACTAAGCACATGATTTTCTTTGAGTAATTACCAGTTAATCTAAAAGAATTCACTTCGGAAGTTTTGGTGTGTTTGTGTGTAAATGTGAAGTTGTGCAAGTATATATATTATGTACCTAATTGTATATATTACAAAGACGCAAGTATAAGTATGGAAGAATAACCGGTTTCAATATTTCACCTTTTTGAATTGGTTGTTCGGTTTGATGTTTCTTAGAGATAATTTAGTATATGCTTGTAAGCTGTACTTACTGGGTCAATGTGACTCATGATACTACATCTTTCTCTTTTTCAGGTGATGAGTAGAATGCTTGGGGAAAATCGGATACGTCACCTACTAAATAAACAAATTATTTTTTTACTTGTATTTTGAATTGAATAAATGTAATGACTATTATTTTCAAAAACTTCGGTATTGTAATATTAACACTTTCTATTTTCAATAAATGTACTATTCAGACACCTTGATTTTTTTTTGAAATTATTTGGGTTTCTTATTCACATCACAAATCCTTACACCATATTTCAGTATAATACTGGCCCTGGATTTGGGGGTGTGACACTCTGTAGCTGTTGTTGATTCTTTCGACTCGTAACCCAAAAATTTCGAGCTGGGAGGATTCATTAGAATCCATTCCTGAGTACTCCAGAAGTGGCTTGGGAAGGGAAGTCATCCATAATTTTCACATTTGTTGGCAACCAAACTGATTATGCATGAAACATATTTGGAGTCTAGCATCAAAAGTCTAGCTCCTAATCTTGGTTTACTTTGTGTTTCATGGATGGACCGAAACCTTCTAGAATCCCAAAAGACTTAAGAGTTTTGGCCCATAACCAATAATGACCCGAGAGGGCATGATTTGGACAATGAAAGGATTTTATCTTATGATCCAAAAGATATTTGAGCATGTAAACCGGACTAAACAACTCATGTCCCTAAAATTAGACATTGTTTGAGCATCAAATGGTTAGCGAGGACTCCATAGCCAACCATTCATTTTATCTTGAATTTGTGATCATTTCTATTTGTCATCTTTTCATTTGTAGTAAGCAAACAACCAACCAACCTTTCGTTTAATCACTCACTATAGTTCAGTCATCCCATGCAATGGTAAATCTCCAAAGGGTTTAGCGTTGTGAGATTCACATTTCCATCTTTTGTGTTTCTTTTTCGTATCACTTGTTTGTGTTCCACGTAACTAAAAGATTTAATGGGATAATGCTATGAAATCGGATTTGTCAATTCTCGTATGTTTGACACTCGACTTCAATACAAATTATATTGCTTAACCCCTTATACTTGCGGGTGGGGGAAATTCTGTGACAACCCGAACTAGAAATGGTAGTTAATCGGCTTGATTTGCGAGTTTCGTGATTATAGCGATTTTGTCGTAATTGGTTGATATAGGGAGCTTGTTAACGACTAAATTATCGGGCAAGAATTTGATTTGAGATCCTTCATGAAAGTTGTAGAGAATTTAATTTCGAGTTTGTGGGAATTTCCAAAGGATTATTTCGAGTTACGAGGAATAAGTTATGAATATTTTTGGTCGTTGGATTTAGTCGTATTTATCCATTTTGTTTCGATACGTGTACGGTATAAATACGGGTGAATACGTGACGAATTAGGAAACTTTCTAATTATGGAAACTGGGTGTTGACCCGCGTTGACCGTGGGTGGGTTTCGACCCGTTTGGAGGCCGTGGTTCGTCGCCGTGATTATGCTTGATTCTGGCCATGGTTGGCCGTGGTCCCTTGACGGAAAGTGTTGGGCTTTGTCTCCTCTTCAGTTTGGTAGGTGGATCACCCTCTATGGTGGCCGGAGGAGGGAGAATCGACGTGGCAAAGTTCATGGAATTCTGGCGAGTTTCGGCGGCTTTGGTGGCAGTGGTGGCGGCCGAGATGGAGGTCGACCCTATAGAGGTTTTGAAGCCCATGGTGAGGTGAGTTGAACCCAAGTGATTTTGCACCTTGCCGTGGCCGGGGGAGGGAGATCGGAGTTAATGAATTTCGGTGAGGGTTTTCGACTTCAAGGTGAGATTTGGACCTTTTCCGGTCAAAATTAGGCTTAACTTTGAACTAGAAAGTTGTTGGAAATGTCGATATCTTCAAATGCATGTGTAGGTTGAAATTTTCAGGGCCGATGACATTTTCCGACCGAGGTGATTTTCGACGAGTTTTATGTCGTTTTGTTCGGAATCGCGCACCGATCGCTGTGGTGAGGTTTATATTTTGAATTGAGCATCGGAATTTGTGGCGAGGTTTTATTGTGTGTTTATTGGATTTTTGACGATTTCGTCGATATTCGAGTTATATGTTTCCGGGACTGGTTGGTTCTCGAGATGTGGTTCAGGATTTTGAAATGTGATTTGGAACAGTGGTATTTATGGTTATTCAGGAGATCGTGATCGTTCGTTTGGCGAGGGATTTTCCGCCGGATCGCAGGATTAACGCGTTTTGCCCTGTGTTTATCTGTGAGTGGACATTTATTTACACTGTCGTAGCGAGTTCTTAGTTTCAGTATTTATTTCCAGTACAGTATTGAGATTATTTATTGTTTTGGAGGTATTGTTTTATATTTTATTGGTGATGACATTTACTTAACATCGATGCATACTCGGCTGATCACCGGTAGTCCAGTTCCAGGCTTGAGAGATTCGCCTGATGTGCCCACTAGGCTTGAGAGATTCGCCTAGTCTATCATCGTCGGGCTTGAGAGATTCTCCCGACACCTTCATTCATTTTAAGAACTCGCATTATTTTTATGTTATGTAAATGGTGAAAGACATATGCTTATTTTCGTCCACTCACTCTAACGATTTTATTTGCCTTTCCCCTGGGGTTTTCGGTTTCCGTGCCCAGTTTGCGGTTCGGATTCGGGTGTCGCACGTCGCAGTTGGAGGCTTAGTATTCAAGCTACATTTCCTTTATGGTAGGTTCGTAGTTTGGCCTACTATTTGTATATATATGTATATACTAGAGATCGCTCTGAATACAGGATATGTTTATATTTTCATATGATTTTTCCGGATTTCTGTAAAGTTACAGTTTTGCTTATTATTTTATATTATGTTATGATTTTGAGAAATCCAGATGGGATTGGTGCCCACAGTTTGGCTTTTGTGACATAGGATGAAGTGTGTTTTCGGGTGCAGGTTAATGGTAATTCCTCGATAAGTGAAACTCTGCCGAAATTTCTATGGTTTTTGAAAGTTCGTGTTTTCAGAAGGGGTTTGATTCCAGTTTAGGAAACTAAATCGGGGTTGGGTCCTTTCAAATTCACTTAGCCTTCGTCTAATCAATAGTCAAAAGATTAGGAGGAAAAATATTTTCAACACTTACAATAAGCTTAGGGCACCCGATTAACACTTACAATAAGCTCAAAACAACGATTCAAGAGGCTCCATTTGAATAATTAAACATACATGATATCAAAACTCAACAAATTTCAAGCAGACCCAATTGGGTTTTCCGGCGAAATTCGGTGACGGAGAAGTGACAAGGGAGGGAGAGAAAGTCGACTTAAAAATCTATACTTACAGACACACCCAAAAAGTTTTCGAACAGGAATATATCATTATCTGCCATTTTGGCCAAAAGCTGTCAATAGCTAGGGAATTTGTATAAATATTGCCAAACAAGAAAGAATAAGTCCTATATCCATAAACAATTTCCGATCAGAAAGGCTTTATTGCAATTTTCTCTCATTCCGCTTTCTAGCTCGCACAACTTTGAGACACAGTGATGACCTCAAAACCACGTACACAGTGTTTCATCATTCAACAATAATAAGCACCGTAGAGAAAATCCTTCTTCCTCTTCGACTCTGCTCGACGCCATCTATCGCTCAATTGAAGAAAGCGAAACCATGAGGAAGAAACAGAGCACTAATTCTACTGATGTTGACTCTCGCAGCGTCGCCAAAGCAACTGAGAGAGAGAGGAGGTGGAAGGTGCTGGCGTTTGGTGAAAATTCCCGTCGACGAGGTCTGTGGGTGCCCAGAGTAATCTTTGGGTATTCACAATTGATGGAGAAAGAGGCGGTGAGAGGGAGGAGGATGCTAGAGGAGAGAGAAGAGAGAGGGAGGGAGGGAGAGAGAGAGAGAGAGAGAGAGAGAGAGAGCGGCGACAAGGGTTTCCGACAAAGTTTCATGCGATGAGCGCGGTCGTCGGCGATTGAGAGTGGCTGAGATTTCATATCAAAGGTTAAGATCTACTGGCCTGATCGTGTCGTAAGCTCAAATTTGGATAGTAAATCAACGGCTTAGATTTTAAAAAAATAGGAGGTATAGAGAGAGGGAGAGTATTTGAGACTAACCTCTCCCTCCCTCCCTCTCTATCTCCCTCTCTCCCTCTCCCTCCAAATATGTGTATAGTGTCTTTCCAAATCTGGGTATTTATGTAGAAGTATTGGATTCTTAATTTCATATTGGCCGGGTGCTTGAGATATTGACCGAGTGATGAAGTAATTAGCTGGGTGCTTGTAGATCTGGGTGATGAAGAAAATTGTTTTAGTTTGGGTTTAATTTGATTTGAGATTCAAGGAAGTGATATTTTAATTGATTTAAAATGTTTCTAGATTTTACTTCCGTTTTCGAGCTTTTGATCCTCTAACAATGGTGAAATTGCGATAGTGGCATGAACGAAAAAGATGATAAGAAATAATCCAGCATTTTTAATACCAAATAGTATATATTGAAATTTTTATACTTCTATATTAATTTTAAGTATTTAACCATAGTTAAGTGTAAAGTTAAACATGACATATGACAACAAGTTAGGAGGGGGGTGAATATAACCTCCCTAGGGGGAAGTAAGCAAAAATGCTTCCAAAGAAAAAAATAAAGAAATGCACATTAAACACCAATTTTTTTTCATTTCAGTTTCCAATTCAGTTGCTTTTAGAAGTTTATTTATGGATAATTTGATCGTTTTAAGTTTTTGTTGCTTCTCTTGCCATACGCTTTGGTCGTGGCATTTTCATTAATTTATGAGTTTTCCTGAAATTTCTAATATCTTTTTGAGCTTTGTCTACTTTAAAGTCTAGGTTTAGGAATTTTTTTTTTTGTTAAAAACCACCATGTTTTTCTGTTGGGACTTCACAAAAGTATTTGGATATACACTTTTGATATATCACACTTAAAGCTAGACGGGTGGATACGGAAAGTTAGCTTACAAGGCAAGTAAAAGACCAATTAGTGATACCCTCTTTTTAAGAGAGGGAACCTCTTATACATTCAAATCCTTTGGTTCAAAGTGATAAATTCATGCCTAATGGTTCTTTTTGAAGTTAATCACAAACTGTTGGACTTTTAAGGTTGAACTTTGGTTAGGATTCAGATGTTGAAGTGATCAATAAATACATATTAGAAATTAGTCTTTATCATGATGATTTTTAATGTTCAATTTTGGGTTTTTGTCATGGTTATTGAATGACCAATTTGTGAAACTCCTGCTTTAACCTCTGTTTGTAGGCCTCAGGCTTAGTGTGTGCGTGCTATGGTTGCTATGTTGATATGCTAAATTTTACTGGGTGGGTGTCGATGAAATTATTTGATATTGGTATTCAGACAATATCTTAGGAGACGGATTTGGCTGCTGTGAAATAGACATTATGTCATTATTTCGGTTGATCATAATTTCTTAGTGCTGGAACCATTCGGATAAAACTGACATATATTTTATCTTGATGAAGACAAATTGGGGAGAAATGTTCGACTTCATTTGGTGTTGGACTTGAGTTAATGATTTGGATCTTGCATACAAAATGATAATATTAACTACAATTTGGACATCTCTACTGACCCTCACAACTTCTGAGTATATCTTTGTCAATTCTATTACTAATCCTTGATTTTTGATAATCTCGATTAGGTTGATGATCAGAGTATTAACGATTGGAGTTTATGATTTTTGATGGGTAGAGGAGATCGACAATAACTTGTTTAGTGTATCATGGTGAACCAATTTTTGTACGTGACAAGTGAAAGTGAATGATACGTACAAAAATTATTGTGAAGGATAGTATGGTAAATCACAAACAACAATTTCTAAAAAAGAAATTAAAAAAAACTTCCCTGAATACCAGGGAGACTAACCGTACATAATGAGAAATGGGTGGTTATCAAAGAAATTTTTTTTATATACAGTTATCAAAAAAGTTATTTACAAATGTGACTACAAACCATTTTTCATCTCCAAATATGAAATATCTACATATCACAATGATTCGATTTTCAAATGATTATATAATTCTTATTCGAGAGAAAGAAATTCAGTCATTTTATCCGATCTCGCCCGGTTCAAAATGTCAAAATCATATGTCAATTGAAAGCCAGTGTAGTTCTTGTGTTTACTCTACTCCATCTTGCTATTATCAGCTTTCTAAGATATTTACTCTGACCACAGGATTCAAAGAAGACTTCAAAAGGTTTTGTTAAATATTTTTATTAGTCAAAATTGTGTTCTTTGACAAGGTATAGACTGTAGAGTGATGAAGCAGATTAATTTATGTTGAGAGGTTGAGAGAAACAAATATTAACAAACCCTAGCACAACCCCGCCGCGATATGTCACTGGTATTGGGCTCTTTTTGGGCTGCCCTCTTCCCCTCCAAGGATAGGTGTGCTTGCTGGCGAAGATGAACCAACGACTTGCCTGCTGCTGAAGATGGAGGAACCCAAGCCCTTTCTCAGCGTAAATGGGTCGGGGTTGCTTTCACGGTGTCGGATGGAGCTCGTTCATATTTGTGTGTGGGTTAACGTGATGGTCGCTGGCACGAGACCACCGCGAGAGAGATTATGGCATGGTAGGGTTAGATTTGTCATCGGAGGGCCTATTCCAACAGCGACATACCCACTCTCTCAACTCAGGACAACTCAGAGCTTGGTTGCTAGGCAACGACCACCGCGAGTGAGGCTTCAGATAAGAAAATGGCATCAACGGTCTTGAGTCGACGACAACTGGACAACAGCGACGACGAATGGTGTTTTCCCTTGCTAGCGGGTTTCAAGGGTTGAAGTGTGTGGGTTTTGACTGCCCTAGTTTGTGAGAATGGGCTTTGGTTGCCCTATTACTGGCTCAGTTAGTGCTTTTGGTTTATTCCTATATGGGATATCCTCACTTTGATAGGCAGTTGGACTCTTCCCTCCACCCACTCTGTCCTTTGGATTTTGGAACAAGGAATCTTGCATTGTTTAGTAGAGTTTTAGGCGTCGCCACGTGCAAGAGATTCTGGTCGCATTGCGAAGACCAAAGCTAAAGAGTGCCGGATAGTAAATAATTTTTTGATACCTTGATTATGTAATAATGTATGTTACTTTTTAAGAGTTATTTCTATCGGTGCCGGATACCCGTGAACTCCTTTATACCTAACAAATTCTTTATACTACTGTTTCACCCAAAAAAAAAAAATCTTATTCAGATCTAAGTTGGTGGCAAAACTGCGTCTCGGCTGTTCAAATTTAAGAACTGATAAGATTCACAGAAATTGGAGAAGAGGAGAGAGGCTTGCACAAAGAACCTGAAGATGAATTTTGAATTCACCTTAGTTGCTGAGACCAAATCGTAGTTCTGGGATAAAGTCAGATACTGATCGGAGCACTCCAGCCTTGGATTTCAATCTGCTTGCTCAAACATCATGGTTCCTATTTGAATCTAACCTCATCCAATTGTTCAAAAGTGTGGAGGACTGTTATGCTTTACATATTGATATCGGAAAGAAGATAAGAGAGTGGATATAACATGAGTGGGAAAGAAAGAGGGGTAACGGAGGAAGGAGTTTTTTCTCTGTAAATTTACAAACCACCGTATAGTGAGAGAAGAAAAACCCAATTTATTGAATGGTTATCGTAGCATTGTAAAACATTTTAATGTAATTATTATAATTTTCAAAAACTGGAGCTCTTTGCTGTAATATAAAAACTTCATTTTATGTAGAACATCTTAATATAGCTATTGTACTTTCAAAAAAAATAGCGTTTTTTGTTAAGAAAATCTACTAAAAACTACCTATAGCATAATACTCTTACATAGCTCTCTATTAAAGCAATCTTAATGAATACCAAATATCATCTATATTTTCCATTAAATATTATAGAGAATTTCTTCTTCTTACGATTTCACTTCCTTGAAAAACCACGCTTTAGCGCGAGTATCCACCTAGTTATAGCTGTACACGAAAAAAAAAAGGTGCCTGGCAATTTCTTTACAAATTTCATTTCATTTCTCTAAATCATCATCATTAGAAATCATTTTTGTACACCACAATGGAGACCTCGTCAACGGAATAGAAGAGTTACAACAACCCTCCAATCTCTCCCGAAACTTGGTCTCGCTCGTTTTTAACAAAATCGGCAGCGGCAAGAACACGCCCCTATCAATACACCGCTGATGCCTCGGCCTTATCCGATTATCCAAGCTAAACGAGAAGTAGTGCGGAAACTCCTTGAGCTCCTTGAGCTCCCTCCCCATTTGGACGACAAAGTAATTGAACTTGGGCTCCAAATTGTGCTCAATGCTGTAGCAGAAAAGCTGTGGGAACCTCCGGAACATGGCAAGCGCGTCAGCACGTGAGAAGCCGATCTTCTCAAGGTAGTCAACACGCGGCTGGAGCTTGTCCTCGACGCTGCAGGAGAGGAGTGCGGTGTGCTTACTGACATGCGTAATGCCAATGGACTGGAGGAAGTAGAGGGTGGGGCGGAGGCGATGCTTGACGCTAGAGACGAGCAATCTGGGCCGTCGATTGATGACGCGCTTGAGATCGGAGCCATTGACTCTAGCCTCGCGGAGGAGGAAGGTGAAGACGGGGAGGATGTCAGAGACTTTAGAGGCGAGGATTTCAGGGCACATGCCGACGAGGCGACGGAGCTCAAGGGTGGAGAAGCCCGCGGAGGCAAGGAGGAAATGGATGGTAGATTTGAGGTCGGAGATAGGGAAGGAGACGATCGGAGGGTGGTGGGCGACGAGGGAGAAGAGATCAAGGCCGATGGAATCAAGGTAGAGGGCTTTCTCGTGGAAGTCTGAGTAGGGATGAGGAGGAGACGATTGGGGCTTGAGGGATTTGATTGGGGTTTGGGGAGTTGGGGTGGATTTGGTTTTGGTGGAGAGGATTGGGAAGTGAGGGGTTTCGGCCTTGAAAAAGGAGGAGGAGGAGTCATGGTGGGAGGAGGAGAATTGGGACTTGGGGTTGGGAGTGTGAATGAGGTTGATGAATTCCTGGTCAAAAACAGCACATCTTTTTCAGTCTATAAATCAAAACAGCAGTCATAAAATTCAGCTCAAATAAGATTTATAACCTTGACGATTTCCTTGTCGAAAACAGCATCAGCTTCGAAATCAGGTGCTACGTTTCCAACCAATGGAAGCTCAGCCTGTCCCGAATCAATTTCAATACAAATACCACAATCAAGAGATCTTATTTACTTGAGAGCAAAACAGAGCAGAGAGGAATATACTGACGGAAGCTTTGACGGCGAATGACTTGGCTGGGCGGGAGAGGGAAATGGAGTGCAAGGCAGAAGGGAGGCGGAGGCCGAGGAAGGATTTGGGAAATGTTAGGGTTTGGGATTGGGATTGGGGCTTCCACCCAGCAGGGCAAACCTCATCAGGGTTGTCCTGCACAAACTGCAAAGCCTGCAGGATCCAAGATCTCAGCTATAAGTACAACAACACGAGTGGAGTTCTCCAAAGATACAACCATGATTAAAAATGACAATTTAAACCACTGATATCACCCATTTTCTATCTTGGCTGAAGAAGTTTACCTGGAGCGTTCTCTTGGTCTCATCCACACTTCGCCTGATGGCAAGATTGTTGACGGTGGAGTGTTGAATAACACCTTCCTTGTCAATAATGAAAAGTCCTCTCAATGCAATTCCCTATAACAGTAATGGCATACTGTTATTATCTAGAGTTCCAGACTACAACATCCCCAAGTCTTCCAAAAGTTCAGATCATTACATATATAACCAACTATCATCTCATACCTGGTCAGGGATCAGCACTCCATAAGATTTAGAAATTGATTTGGTGACGTCAGATACCAACAGATAATTCAAGTCACCAAGACCGCCTGATTTCCTGTCTGTTTGGACCCATGCAAGATGGGAAAACTACAAAAGAAGAGACAGTGTAAGGCCAAGAGAATCTCAATTAGCAGTCTTTGAACAATTTAGCATTCATTTATAGACCTCAACAAGACTCAATGATGAACGATCATCATTCATCACTTATCCTGAAGTCCTGAACAACTTATGGAATCAATTATCATCAAGAACACATTATCCTAATAATATCAACCACAGTGATTCTTGATGATCCATCACTGAATACTAGTTCTCGCGCCATTTTCATCTCTTCGAACTTGATTTATAAGTGAAATATCCATGATCACCAACACTGAAACTTGGCCAATCAGGTCAACCAAATGCAGATGTATTCTATCTAGTTTCTCCACCTTCCCATGAACCCAATTTCAGTCGAAAATCAGCAAATCAACCATGCAAATATTTAAAATTTGTCAATGCTGGCTTAATCCCACACTTGGGTACAAAATCATCAGCACACTTATAAATCTTACATAAAACTGAAGCGGTCTAAATGCAGCTCATTTCGAAAGAGCTCCAACAAAATCCAACCATGAAACAAGGTCATGTGTGTGCAGAATATTGACTTTATGTAATCCCCTACAACAGATCAGTGTGCAGAATATTTATGTAATCCCCTACAACAGATCAACACACAGAACAAGTTTGAACATGTGGATATGCAGAACATCGAACTTAAATGTGATATGCTACCACAGAGGCAACACTATCAATATGCAGAATACTGACTTTTGTGATACACTGCATAACATAACATGTGGGTGTGCAGAATATTGACATCTTGTGCTATGCTACAGAAGACATACATTGAACAGGTTATAACTTATAGCATATGCATATGCAGAGCATTGACTTTTTATGATATGTCAAATGCTAGAAGTCTATCAGCTGCAGTTGGGCCTTCTAAAAATGCATTCCACGAAAATAACTCAATTCAAACAAAGCTGTCCACAATGCACAACACACAGAGATAGACACAGAATAAACCAACTTACCACACTGTCGACTGAAACACCCAAGACTTCAGTGTTGAGTTGTTCAAACTCAGCATGACGGTCGCCGAAAGCAGTAATCTCTGAGGGTGGGAATTCAAAGAAATAAATACAGAAATGAGATTCAAAGCCTGAAAATTTGCAAGCAGAGGTTGTTCAGGGTTAAAAACAAACCTGTTGCGCACACAAATGTGAAGTCTAATGGATAGAAAAATAGAATCACATACTTCTTGCCAATGTAGTCAGACAATTTGACCTGAAATAGCACATCTTTTTCAGTCTCTATAAATCAAAACAGCAGTCATAAGATTCAGCTCAAATTGGATTTATAACCTTGATGAATTCCTGGTCGAAAACAGCCTCGGCTTCGAAATCAGGTGCTACGTTTCCGACCAATGGAAGCTCAGCCTGTCAGAATCAATATCAATACAAACACAACAATCAAGAAATCTTATTTACTTGAGAGAAAAACAGAGCAGAGAGGAAAATATACTGACGGAAGCTTTGACGGCGAATGACTTGGCGGGGCGGGAGAGAGAAATGGAGCGCGGGGCAGAAGGGAAGCGAAGGAGGCCGAGGAAGGATTTGGGAAATGATTGGGATTGGGGCTTCGAGGAGAAGAGAGATTTGGTGGAAGCGAAAGCCCTAGGGGTGGAGGAGACGAGGGCAGATGAGGAGGCAGCCATGGACGGATTAGGTGAGGCAGCTCTCTATATCTATTTGTCTGTGACCGTATGTGTGTGCGTCAGCGCGTCTGTCTTCTCAAGTGTGTTCTATCTTATGTCTTGAAGAGATTGTGTTTGGATCATATCCAGACAGTTTGATCATTCATCAGTTTACTATGAAGTGAAGTTCATCGTCCTTCTCTCTTCATCTTTGAAGAGATAGTGTGGTTTTCAGGTTTTTTTTTTCCTTCTTATAAATGAATTGCATTAGGTCCTTCTATTTGCACCTTTTAAAATATTATTTACATATTCTTCTTAATATTTTACTATTAATCTTATTATTCTACCTTTATCTTTCTCATCACTCTGTCATCTCTCTCCATTTTTTTTCATTGTAAATCATGAATCTAAACTTCCAACCAATGAAACAAAATTATGATACATAGTTTGCAATTTTATAGTCATGATTCTAAACTTCCAACTAATGAAACAAAATTATGATACATAGTTTGCAATTTTATAGTCATGATTCATGTTGAAGAACATATAACAACAATGAGTTTAACAAAAATAATTAGATAATGACTTACAACCATGAAACTAAAATCGATTCACACAACTTGAAAAATTCGAAAAAAGAAATTCCACAAAGATTGAATCAAACTAACTCTAATTTTAAAAAAAATATTATAAGTTTTAGTCATCAAACCCAACTTGAAATTTTCAAGAAAAATTTGAATTGAAAAAAGAGAGAGAGAAAGAGTTAGTTTTATTTTGTACAAAAAATCTCAAAAACTCAGATTTTAGCTATATAATTAAAGAACTTTTTTGAGTTAGAGTTAAAAATATAAAAATTCAAAAAATATTAGATGTCAATATGGATTTTGAAGTTGTGAATACACACCGCACCCATTGCATTAACGTAACTGAAATAACAAAAAGTGTAAAATACAGATACAACAAAAATATTAAATACGGAGTATAATACATTCCCATCTTCTGCTTACAGTAAAAGCCAAGACACATCAGCCGACGCATACTAAGAATTAGTTTGGCAATGCGGTTAAAATAATCTGTTAAAGAAAAGCTCAGTTATGAAGACAGACAAGCAGTTGTAAAGAAATTCAGACAAGTGTTTGGTAAAACAATTAGAAAGCAGTACGAAAATAGTTGATAATCCTAACTTCAAACTGTTGCAAGTCTTATAATGACAAAAATGGACATCGAAGAACACTCGAACACCAGCTCACAAAAATACTACAGATAAAAATATGGCCTCCACAATAGCATAGGCCCTACGAAAGAAGCTAAGTTAAAGGAGAAGATGAATAATAGAAGGATTGGAGGGGATCGAATTGGTCACACAGTCGATGATCATCAAAAGAAATACCCGATCAAGAAAATCAGTAATTAATGGAGAAGGAGCCGATCCTGTGTCCATCTTACGATATTACAATATTACAAAACAAATCAAATGAACCCTTTCTGGAGAATTTATAAGAGAAATAAAAGCAACCGTTTGAGGGCAGAAAGGAACAGTGAAATATGAAGGATCTCGGGAAGCTGAATTAGAAGAATTGGCTTCGACGTATCATGAAACAAATCAGGGCAAGATTGAATTGGTGCCCAAAACAGATTGCCAAAACGTGAATTGATTCGCAGAGAAAGAAACCCAGAACTCGATATGGAGCTGATGAGGAAAGAAAGATGTTGGTATAGTGATAATCGGTTGTCATTTGGACAAGTGTCGAGGGTGTTATCGGTCTTTGAAATTTTCATTTAACTCTTCCGAATTTTGAAAAAAGATGAGTTTAGCTGCTTCTCGAATTCTGCGTTTAATGAGTCGTAAATTAAATTCAACGTGGCTTGTAGAGTATTATCTAACATAAGATTGAGCTTAAACATTGGAAATAAGCGACTTTAAGCCCCAAACCACAATACCAAACGGGGTCTAACTAGGTCTGCTGCTACCTGAAACTAACATAAGGGAGGAAAAACGGCTCCACAAAACAACTACGCCTAAAATAGAGTTTCGACTAAAACAGTCCATCTTGCATCCGATAAACAATGGTAAACACGATAATTGGGTCTTGTTAAAATCTTGTCGGATAAAACCCTATGGGAAACTCCAAATTGAGGAAAGAGTACCACCGCATAGTTGTAGAAATATTGGAGAACTGACGCATCAACAAATCTGAACACAGCTAAAAAGATGAAGCCGAATGAAAGACGGTTGATCTGGTGCAGGTTGACCTACACACAATGTGCATGTAGATCGAATAAAAGCATGCGGCAAAGGCAAAAAACTGTCTAGCGCGAACTAACAGCCAGCTTTGGAATCCTCCAGAAAAAGTCTTCGAAATAAAAGGCAGACATGAATTATGGTTTCAGGCTTTCAGCTGCATATAAAACCATGCATTCATTCAATCACACTTCACAACAGCCCAAATACACAGGAAGCATTGACATTCTTCAAGAATTAAAGCTAAAATCTCTAAGCACCAAAAACAACCGAACAACCTCGCAGAAAAGAAACAAAGAGTAAGAACAACCTCGTAGAAAAGAAACAAAGAGTACGTAAGAACAGTATTCCATTACAACAAAACTAACAAAAATAAATAGAGATTAAAACTCAAAATCTTAAATATATAAAAGAGCAAAACAAGAAAAATCAAGGAAACACCAAGAACCAAGAAAACAAATTTAACAAAAATCATAAAACTGCCTGGAAACCGGCACTATCTCTTCAAATGACAAGGGAAAAAAACGTTGAACTTCATTTCATGTAAACTGATCAAAGATCAAAACTGTTTGGATATAATCCAGACATTATCTTTTCAAAAAGAAAAGAGAACAACAACAAATCAGCGAGAGCATCACGAGCTTTGAGTATTGGCATTGTTCTTGCACTGTTCTTAAGTGATCTTTTGGAAGACTGTCTACTCTTTCAATCTCTTAAGTTTGAACAAAAGGGAAGAATTAAACTGATCAAAGATCAAAACTGTTTGGATATAATCCAGACATTATCTTTTCAAAAAGAAAAGAGAACAACAACAAATCAGCGAGAGCATCACGAGCTTTGAGTATTGGCATTGTTCTTGCACTGTTCTTAAGTGATCTTTTGGAAGACTGTCTACTCTTTCAATCTCTTAAGTTTGAACAAAAGGGAAGAATTATTGGAGGGCTTCAAATCCCGATGGGAAGTGCGTTTGATGGAAAAAGGTATATTGGCTAATCGAGGCATTACAACAATTTGGTTTGAAAGACAGTTTTCTGGAAGAGATTTGCAGGTGATGTACAGGGAATTTAGGGAATCTAATGGACAAACGAAGATCCGGCAGCGGCCGGGATGCCTCGAAAACAGACGCCAAAGACGCCTCAGTTTGGGTCAGAGAAGGGGTTGGGAGCAGTTATCCTTTCGGGAGCAGTTTAAATTTTCTTCGATCTCCCATAGTCCCGTTCAAATATGAGTCTGGTTTCAGTTTGTTAGATTTGTTTTTCGATCGTGTGTGTTTTCTTTTATTAATCTCAATGTATTAAAAGAGAAGATGTTTTGACAGTTATTGAAGGCAGTTAACAAAGTAATAAAATTGAAAAAAACAAGTATCATACTCATCGGGTGTGCCTTTTGTCTAATTTTGTTTTAAACTCCTTATTTTTATTAAGAGTTAACCTCAATCTCTTTCGATTAATTTTGTCATAATGGATTACTATTCTTACTATTTGTTTCTTTTTTTGAGAGGTTGTTCGATTGCATGGTGCTTGGAGTTTTTTCTTTGATTACTAAGAGCATGTCTAATGGTTTAGGCAACTCTTTTATCAAATTTGAATTTTGACAGATTTGGCACTATATGTTAGTTTGAAATAATTATACTCTAACTGGTATGCCAAAATAAATTAATATTTTATTATTATTATGTCAGTTTTTATATTTATCATCTTCATCAAATCCATCCTCTCTTCTCTTCTAGCGTTTTTGTAGTTCATTCATTCAATTTGGTTCTTAAATCAAAATACAAAACTTCTCCTCGGAGTTTTGTTGTCCACCATTTTCAAACTTGAGGGGAGGCTGTCTTCATATTAGAGTTCAAAATCTCAGTTTACCATTTTGTTTCTATTGGGTTATGATGGAAACTCGGTTGTTCATCTGATTTGGTTGCTGGATCTTGTGGATTTTGGTTCAATGCTATTGGGATATTTTAGAAGAAAAACCCAGATGAAAATTAGATTGAATTTGTTTTTGTTCAAAGATATGGGGTTTCTATATCACAATATTTCTAATTTCTCTGTTCATTGTATAATCTTCTGTGAGTTCTATCTATTTGAAGCTTAATATATCCTGGTGAATTGTTATGTTTCAATTTCTTATGGAATAAGAATGGCCAGACATACTAAATATAGTGCAGTGAATTGAGAGAGAGAGAGAGAGAGAGAGAGAGAGAGAGAGAGAGAGAGAGAGAGTGAGGCTGGAAGAGAGAGAGAAACAATGATAAGAAATAATTGATAGATGAGTTTTCATCTGTCGAATTTGACAATATTGATCTTAAATGTCATCCACCGTGTAATTGGCCAATTCATTAGAGTAGCAAAAAATTCAATTTCATCAGTCAAATATTCTTACTGTTTGAGCTCCACCCTATCACTCTAAGAGCAAGTTCATGGGGATGGTTTAGCCTAGTTGCCATGTACATGCAACCCTAAATAGAGAAAAAAGTGAAAAACCAACGCTCTAACAGTGTTTTCTTGCCTAGGCAAGAACTCCTCTAGGTCAATCCCTAAGGCACTTTTAGCCTACTGGCTTAACCCAATTTCCACGGATGCGCTTTTAATCTCGATTGTATATACTTCCACATTATCTCACGAACAGTCTCGCTGAAGGTACTTTAATTCATCATTCAGCCCGACTCTGCCTTGCGCTCGCCTACGACTCTGTGAGGACACCGTCTCCTCCATGTCGCCACGGATCACGATGCCGGAGTTCAAAGCCATTGATGGAGATGCTGGCAGAGCAGTAAGGTAAACTATGCCCTCTCTCTCTCTCTCTCTCTCTCTCTCTCTCTCTCTCTCTCTCTCTCTCTCTCTGTTTGTGTTGGATTTCTTGGGTTTCTGTGGGGGGATTGAATCACAGAGTCAATTTGGTTTTGATTTTGTATAATATAAGCGAAAATGAGTCGCGGAGCTGTGGTGCCAGTGGCAGGAGCCAAGATGAAAAAGAAGGGAGCTTCTTTCGTGATCGACTGCGGGAAGCTGGTGAAGAATAAGATCATGGATATTGCCTCACTGGAGTAAGTTTGTTTGAGAGAGAATTAAGGTCAGCGGCAAGGCCAAAGCTCTTGATGACTCTGTTACTGTCACTTGTGAGAAGAACAAGATCACCGTCACTTTTGACTCTACCTTCTCCAAGAGGTATGTTATTACTCTTGCTCAGCTTGTCGTCATTCGTTTTATATAGATTTGGTATTTGCTTATGAATTGCTATTATTTTTCTGTGAATAGATTTGATTGTTACACTTGTACTTTGAGTTAGCTTTGGTTATTGTTTGTACAGTAAATACTATCTTTGTGACTCTGTTGTGTTCAAATTGATAACTTGATTGTTGTTTTATACAGTAGCTCACTATAACACTTGTGAATGTGTGTATCTAATTGAACTGTTGGACTTGTAATGTGGAGTTGGTTAGCCAATTGAAGTTATAAACTTGGATAGTGAAACCTAAGTTATTTTTGTATTTGAGTGGAGACCTTTTAGTTGGTATCCTACAGATTTTTTATTGTCATTAACCTTTCAGATGGGGCATCCTTGGTTTTGAACTGAAAATTTCACTTTGATAAGAGTTACTGTATTGTGAATTGATCTGTTTCGATCATCTGATGTATATAAATTGTAGCAGTAAGTCTAAAAAGTTGGTGATCTATGTCAATAAAGTTTGTTTTATTGATTGAGTAATATGTCGATGATGATACTCTTACTAGTTAAGTTTTCTTTCTATGTATTAATATTTCTTGTTCTTAACATTACATGTACCTCAAGTACTTGACCGAGAAGTACTTGAAGAAGCACACTGCCAGCGATTGGCTTCAGGTGATTACATCCAACAAGGACCGCAATGTGTATTAATTGAGATACTTCAACATTGTAGAGAACGAGAGCGAGGAGGAAGACTTGTCTAGAACTTGTGTGGAGGCACTATCCATTAAGCTTAGTTCTAGAACTTGTCTTTTTCCTAGATTATCTGTAAAAAAAAATTATTGCGACCTTACTTAGAACAAGCTTTTATCCTTGAGTATTTTGTATTAAGATTTAGTTTTGATTAACACATCATTGCGTTGAATGTTATGATTATGAGCTATAGTTTTTTTCTCATGAGAATATTGATGATGTTTGATGGATCTCATATTGTCATGTTGTTACCCCTAACTTGCCTTGGGCTTTTTTGTTTATTATATCTGGTATCTTATGTATTGTTGGGTTCGTACTTTATTTCTTTTTGAAAAGGAGTTCATACTTCATAATATTGATTGTTTTGAGCATAATATTTTTAAGTCATTCATTACATAATTATCATTGATTGACCATGATTTCTTGCTGTGACGAAAAATGAATGCCCTTACATACAATCATAACACAAGAAGAGAAAGATTTGATCAAGTCATGGTGCTGGTGATGAGGTTGTCACTATAGATGTTCAAGAAGCTAAGGATTTGATCAAGTCTGGCTATGGTTATGTGGATGCAGAGAAGGTATATATAACATTCCTTACATGTTTAAAAAATACACCAGAAGATAGCAAGAGAGAAATTAAAGATTGTAGTTTATGTTGACATTGTCGAAGTTTTTATTTTTATTTTGGCTTTAATTTGTTGATTCAATTGAATAAGATGTAACTAATATTGTATGATCTGTATTAACTGATTCAGATTCTTGTTTTCATACTTTCCTACCTCCTTTTCGTCTAGTCAAATAGCATTTTAAATATGAGAATTTGGTGTTGGACACCCTAGACTAATCACTAGATCCTTGTGTTGAGAACACAAAGCTCTCATGAGTCTCACTGTGGAGTGTGTCACAGCCTTGAACATTTATCTTTAGACATTGGTTTTAAAGAGATGATGTAACTATATAAAAATATTATATAGTTTTACTTATTTTCAGAAAGAGAGGTAGATACCGATTGGGGGATGAAATTGACACCTCCTTTTTACAAACTACACCCCATTTGCTAGTTTTTGTGTGTATTTTGAATACACTTTTGAGTGAAAAGATGAAGAAGGAGGGTGTGGTTTCTACAAAGGGAGTGCCAATTTCACCTCCCATACCGATTATCTTGTTAACGGCTCCCTTGCAAAGTTGCAAGTATAATGCAATAACTAGCAGTGTAGTTATATGTAAAGAAAAAAAATTGATGAAAATGTGTGTCCAAACCAACTTGTTTAATCTTATCAAATGTTAAGATCCGAGTCATCTGAATGAATTCAATGAATTGAGTTTCATCTAATAGTGTTTTTTAATAAAAATATGGATTACATATATCATTTAAATTTATTTTAAATAATTAATAAATATTAAATAAAAAAATAATGTTCTGACCCTGACTCTGACCCAATAGGTGGAAACAACTATCAAGAAGTAACTGACACGTCACTGACATATTGTCCCAGCAACCCTAGTCCCTTGACCAATGGGTGAACTTACTCTAAAGAATGCCAATGTCAACTTATGTGGCTTGGTGGGTTTCGCTATTGTGGATAGTGAATGAATGATTTCCTATGTGGCTAAAACCATACATGTCCACCATTATATATTGACAGACTTCTCTTGGAGGATTCATACAATATTTTCTTGTTCGTTGTTCTTCATCAGGCTATTTTCTTGCCTTTGTCGCATATTTTATTTGATCTACATGCATATTTTGTGTAGGTTGGCCTGCATCAGAACGATGGTCTTTCATCAAGTTTCATCTTTAGTTTTGTGTGTCCCTATTTGTTGGTATGTTAAGTTACCAACATTCCTACAACTATGTTGTGATACTCTTTCCTCGACACGAAATTTTCCTTAGGATTTTATCCGACAAGGTTTTAACGAGGCCCGATTGTCGTTTTTATCATTGTTTATTAGATGCAGAATCAATTGTTTTGGTCGAGGCTCTACTTTAGATTTAGTTATTTTGTGAAGCTATTTTTCCTCCCTTGTGTTAGTTTCAGGTAGGGAACTTAGTTAGTAGACATCAGCTTATGTGTTCTAGCTTTCACCCTAGACAGAGATGGGAGTGTATTATACTCCATACTTAGTACTTTTGTTGTATTTGTATACTATTATATTTTGTAGAATTCCCGACATCCTTGACACCAATTGAGGACTTGCCTCTCTCAGATAGAACCTATGACACGTTTAGTAACTTGGAATGGAAAGTGTCGTGAATCAGAATCAACTTAATTGAATTGGAATGAGAAGGAATCAGATTGTAAATATTTCATTTTCATTGAGTTGTTTATTTATCATCTGGAATCGAAATAGAAATGAGAATGATTACGATTGATAATATTTACTTATTATATGGAATCGAAATCAAAACTATTTTTATTATTAATTTTCCCTACAAATCAGTAATCATATTCCATGTATCATATTTTCAATGAGCTCATATATAACATAAATCAACTATAAAACTACAAATATTTGAATTATATTCCGTTGAGTATAAAAATTAGTTGAAGAGATGTGTTAGTATTAGAATTTACTAGAAATTTTCCACATGCTATGCATTTGCATACTTTTCAACCACAAAAAATTAGTTATTCTCAAGCAAATTAATTTTTATAAAATATCCTCAAGCAAAAGGGGAGAGCGAGAAAACAAATACAATGTTTATTAATTTTTTTGTTTTAAATATTTTTTTGTTATTTTATTCCTTTTGTGATTTGAAGTTTGAAATAAAAATATTTCGACTAAGTACACTAGAGAGAGGAAAATGGTTCTTTTTGGGTTACGGTTTTGCCATGGTGAAACTCCATTTTTTTGGTTGCTCCGCTGCCTGTTTGAGGCCGGAGCTTGTCATTTGTACAACGGCGGTTCTATTTCCATGGTGGTGGTGGTAGCCGGTGATGGGGGGATTCCCAAAATCCGGAGGAGTTGTGGTGGTCGAGGTTCAGGTAGGGATCTTGGATTTTGATGGCTGAGGACCACTTGGGTCGGCAGGGGTTGCTGTGTGGGTGATGCGACCTGGGCACGGAGGTGAAGACGAAGGCCGGTGACTGGTCTTCTCGGCGGTGGGGCGTGGTTCTACCGCCGTGATGCTGCGGGCTGGCGGCGATGATGGTAGGGTATGTTAAGACGTCGGCCTAACTGGGCTTAACTCAAAGGGAGGTGGGAGTGGTTCGGGTCGTTGGATTTGAAGAGGGCGACGACGAGGTGGACCGGAAAGTAGCAGATGGGTTCGACGACAGGTATCCATGTGGTGAGGTTTGGCGGCGCCACAAGTTGGAGGCTGGGGTCAATCTTGGAAAGCCGTCAAAGTGGAATTTGGTGCTTGTGGGCCTGCTCTCTATTAGTGGAATGGGCTTTTTGGGTTGGGTTGGGCCAAATCCAGTGGGTCTGGATGCAGATTATTTTCCTATGGTCTGCCCTTCTCTTCCCTTGGGCCATTTGATTGTTTGGTTTTTTGGTCTAGGTATTTGAGGTCTAGGTCATCTTTATCCCTCTGCATGGGATTCGAGGGAGGTACTTCCGTAACAGAGGTGGCTCCTAGCTAATTAAGGAGTATGGTGTGCCATTAAGTTTGACAGTTACTTGCGCTACTCTGGTTTATTAGTGTAGGGCATGTGTGTCGTATAGTTAAACCAAGTGTAGTGGTACGATCAAATTTCTCTCTTTAGCGTACCGGGTAATCTGGTGGAATTCTATATTGCTACCAACTCTGATCCTATGGTGGATAAATTTTGCGCCCCCTCAAAAAATATATATATATATATATATATATTATTTTGTTATACTATACTGATATATCTTTGAAGTATTTATTTTTTCTAGAGTGAAAAAAATTGATGAAAAAAAAAGATGAAATGGAGAAACAAAACCACTTTCTTTAAATAATAATCTTGGGGCATATTTGTTACGCTATCTTATATTAGAATTCTCAGCTTATTATAAAAATAGTCTAATTCCATGTTTGGTTTTAAATGAGGTTATGTAAGCCCTTAAGAGCATGCATATGTTTGTTAGAATTCTTAGCATAGTATTAAAATAATTCAACCCCGTGTTTGATGTTAGAATAGACTATTTTAAATGAGCTTATGTAAGAGATTAAAGCACTATTTTGACTTTCTTATACAAAGAACCTAAAAATTTGTTCCTTATATAACACCCCTTAATATAAGAAATATATTATCTTTTATAAAGAGTCTAAGAAGGTGTAACGAACATACCTTAAATATTTTGGATAACTTGAAGTTAACTAATTTATATAAGGTTATTTTGGCTATAAAAAGTTGATTTCGGGTGAGTTGATTTTTAAACTCATCTTCCCTATGAAATACCACTCCATTCTTGATAAGGAGATGTGACTCACCTTCAATCATATTTTTTTATTTGCAATGATATTTTTTCATATGCAAATAATTAAACATTGTAATAGAAGATAATGAGAATGATTCTCATACTTTTAATTCTCATTTCAGGTAAATAAATATGCCATTATACTCCAAACGATCAACACAAGCAATAAAAGCAAGCTACTTGGGACTATTTAATGTTCGAAAGGGAGGTTATATATATATATATTGATCTGGAAAGGAAGGAATGAATGAGAAATTCTTGAGAATACAATATTCAAGTTCATCTGCAAATTACACAGAGCAAATAAGCACTCAAGCTCTCTCTGGCACCATTACTGTTTTAAAATTACAATAAACTAAAAGACCCAGATAGCCAATCCCACAAACCAATCATTTGAAGCATAGAGAAAGAAAACCCTAGGGCCCCAAACATACGCAAATGTTTCGTTGGCCTAAATTTTTTACTTTGGAAGGGCTCTGGAAACGCCGAATTTCCAGAACGAAAAGGTAAGACTGTGAAAGCGTACCAAGCAGGGGTGGATCTACATATAAGGCCGTATAGGCTGCAGCCCACGACCTTTTTCTACCAAAGCTAAAGAAAAAAAATAGCCCTACTCTGCTTAAAAACTATCTCTGATTCCCACATACCCTTACCAACTCTGATCTGATTCACTCTCTCGCGACTCTCAATCTCGTCTTTCTACCAACTAGTATTGCCTCTGAGTAATCTCTTCTCGTCAAAAAAATAAAGAAACCTCCATGAGCATAGTTAATGGAGAGCTGCTTCCATTTAGGCTGCTCACGTCTCTCTGTGATTGAATAAAAAACAAAAAGGAGCCAAGTCCATGGTGGCAATAGGCTGTTACAATGTGTTAGTCCTTTTACTTAGTTTAATCTACAAACTTAGCTCATTTCGGGTTATAGCAGACTTGCACACAAGTAAGTTAAGACCAAATTAATTGTGTAGTGATAATTCTCACTTAATAGAATTTAACATCCATATATGTATATACTCGAATCATAATATCTAGGCCGAGTTCATGTATGTATATTGGCTCATTGTTTTATTTATATATGCACATCGGGAAAAAAAAAATCGTGCGCTGCATAATATAGCATTATAGCCCACGGTGTTTAGAAATCTTGGATTTGCCCCTATACTAAGGTTAATCTCTTAAACCCACTATCTCTACCTAGCCGTCCTCATCGTAGTAAATTTCCGTTGCCAGAGAGATGAGGTGACAGAATATTAGAGCTAAAGCGACTGTGAATATCGCGAAGGCGCCATGGCGATGACGACAAAGCTTTAGATTTTTCTTTTAAATAGTACTTTTCAAAGATAAATAGAAGCATAATGACTCATTGGAGCCATACGATTTCTTAACTATCATTAGAGCATCCCCAACAGTATAGACAAATTTAAAAGTTATATTTATCTAAAAGTCAAATTTACTAACATTGTTCTTTTAGTTTACTCCAACAATATTGCTATTTTAAAGGTCATGTAAACTGAAAAAGAGGAAGAAAAAAACTGAAAAGTGAAGCGGGGAGATGAAAAATTTGAGTTAAATTCTTTGATATTTAAGGACACTTATTCTCCGTAACTTCTGGTGTGTGTCTATCCTAGTCAGATAAGATTTAGTCTAGATAGAGATAGAGAGAATCCCTGTTTTATAGGGATACTGATTGTAAGTGATTTTATCAGCCTATATATATGACATTCTATAAATGAAAGAGTTACAGTCTTCATTCTATCAATTATTCCTCTATAACACGTTACTAGGCACGCTCTGAGTTAATAATTAGCTATCACTACAGGAAAAAAAAACCTAACCCTAAAACTAAACCTCCCACCGCCGCTATTAACCTCCCACCGTCAGCTCCTCCTTCTTTTGATGATCTTCGTAGTTCGATCCTCCTTGTGAAGCACACGCTCTAACAAACCTATCAATTTTATAAAATTGCTTGATTTTCAAAGAACCGCTACAGACGAGCTCCTCCTCAACGTCATCCAACTTTTTTACCGGTCATACCGAGCATAACACCAATCGAGGTAAACTTTCTAAACCATCAATATTTAGATGAAGGAATAAAACTTACTTCCTGCAAAACCCTAGATCTTAGAATTGTGATTTGTGATTTTTACATACCTATGCCCTAGTTCATATCGACTTATATCCATAGAGTGTGAGTGACAGTCCTAGGAGAGTCACGGTTTAGAAAAGAAAAGAAAGAAAAGGAAATAGATCTTATGTGATCGTTAATCACGGTTCCTGGGTATAGTTTTTAAGCCACCGTTTATTGATGATCGATTTTATGACCATATATCATAGATCACGTTCTTATTCTTTAAAAACTTGATGTTAGTGATCGTGGTTTTTTGATTGATACTAATGAAATCTCTTTGTATTTTGTAGATGAGTTCGAACGAGACGATTAGGTCAGAATTCGACATCCTTGATCTTCAAGGAAAAGAATACCATCGTTGGGTCTCCGATGTGGTTAACACATTCATCAAAAAGAGACTTAGCAATACCATTCAACCCGTTAGGCCAAACATTATTCCACCGTCAGAGGAATCAAAAGCGCAAGCCCTCATGTTTTTGAGGCATCATATTCATTCAACTCTCAAGAAGCAGTATTTAAAGAAAACTGATCCCCTGGATCTCTGGGCCAGGATGCTTTGAAGCAATGCTTTAATAATGTGCGTGATGTACAACTTCCTGAGTTGATGCTAGATGGGAAGCCCTTCGACTTCTGAATTTTTCAAACATCCAAGATTACAATCAAGCGATGTTGGATCTGCAGCCTGAGTTGAGCTTTTGTGGGGTGAAAAAGTCTGGTATGACATGATTGAAAAGTCATTGAATACCTTCCCAACATCCATGAGCATTCTTGCTCATCAATACCGGCTCAAGTATGAACATGGGAGGATTCTTAGCTTCAGTGATCTCATTAATAGCCTCGCCAAAAAAGAGAGACATCATGATATCATCCTCAATAATAACTCAAGAACGGCTGGTACTAAAAACCTGAGAGTTACCAAACAGGAGAAAATGCCCATAAAGACAAAATGAACGTTCATTTGGAACCATACATTACAGGACAAGCTCCACGTAGTGGGAGAGGAGAGCGTGGGTGTGGGTGTGGGTGTGGCCGAGGCTACAGCCAAAATCTGACTTGGCATAGAGATTAGAACGCCAACTCCAACAAGAACCAATCTAGTTTGGGTAATGATAGGCAAAGGAATTCCAATTCTTGAAAATTCACATGTTACCGGTGTGGTTCAATAAAGCATATGCACAAGCAGTGTCGTGCTAGCAAAGAAATCCAGAACATCTACAAGAGGCACACACAATACTTGGCTCAAGAGTCCAACTTTGCTAGAGATTTTGAGATGAATGCTGATACAAATCTCGTGATTGCAAAGGACAAGGAGACGGACCTAGTTACTCCGAATTTTGAATAACCTGTGTAAAAGGCGTTATCTCTGTATTAGATTCAAGTTTTTGATTTGTTTTTGGCTTGTTTTTCTGCCTTTTTTTTAGACTATTGTCTTGGTTTTTGGATAACAACATCTATGATGTAAAATTTTAGTTGGCAAGTAATGGAGTTTTCTCTATTTGTCGGTTTATGAAAGTGTTGGGAATGTTATTTCACTACTCATTCAGTGTATGGTTCGATGTTTACAATTTTATATGGCATAATGACACAATGATATAGTAAAAAGGAGACACGAAAAAGAGGATGTTTTAATTTCAGAAATTTCTTCGACCCGTCCAAGGCTCCGTTCTGGATCGGTTTTTGCATCTTTCGACCCATCGAGGATTTCCTCGACTTGTCGATTGCTTGCTTCTATCTTGGTTTTATGTCCTATTTCAACCCGTCGAGAATATATACTACTCGACCATTCGAAGATAGATATCGGAAAATCAATATCTGTTTTACATCTTTTGTTTGTATTAAGTATACATAACAATATTTGCTAGAATCATCTATAAACCAGATGAAATAATTTTTCCCTCCTTTTGAAGAAGTTGCCTTAAAGTCACAAAGATCAGTGTGGATTAAATCTAACACTTTGGTTGATCTTTCTAGCGACTTCATAGGTTGTTTTGAAAACTTAGATTTAGTACAAATTTCACATCTATGTGTTTTCATAGAACTGGGATTACACTTGGGTATTAATCCCGAATTCACCATCCTTTTTATAGGTTGGTAATTCACATGGGCTAATCTTTATTAATCCTGAATTCACCATCCTTTTTATAGATTGGTAATTCACATGGCCTAATCTTTCATGCCATAAATCAATAGATTCAAGCAAGTAAGTAGAAGCATTAATTATTTATATTAATAGAAATATTATTTGGCAATACATTGAGTATAAAGAGACCATTTGCCAAATAGCCATTTCCTACATATTCACCACCTTTAGTGATTACATACTTATCAGATTCAAATACAAGTTTGAACCCTTTGTTGCTTAAAATAGGGCCAGAAACTAAATTCTTTTGAATTTCAAGAATATGTAGCCTATCAAGAAGAGCCAATATTTTTTTAGAAGTGAGTTTTAGCACCACTTTGCCCTTTCCTTTGACAGCCGATGTAGAAGCATTACCCATAAACAAATTTTGCCTTCAACTGGTTGGTAAGTGACAAACCAATTCCTATCAAAACATATATTCCTTGTAACACCAGTGTCAACTCACCACTCCTTAGCATCAGAAACCATATTAACTTCACAAACCACACCAACAAAATTAGAGTCAGTGGCTATATTAGCCTGATTTTTGTTGCCATGATTTCCAACATCGGATTTGTCCTTCCTATGGCGACAAACTTCTGCCTTATGGCCTAGTTTTCCACAAACCCAACAAGCAGCCTTGGTCATGAATTGCTTCTATTTAGGAGAAAATGAAGAATTTTTCTTGCCCTTTCTTCCCTTGTTTTTTATCTGGACATTCAACTTGGTCTTGGGGGATTCACCTTCCACAATGTTTGCTTTGGCTTCATAAGATGGAACATCATTCTTCTCATTCAAACTATTTCCTTTTTCAACTCGAATTTTTAACACCATTTTTTCCACCGACAATTCTCCAGTCATGTGTTTCAAGTCATGCTTGAAATCTTTCCAGGATGGAGGAAGTTTTTCAATCATTGGACCAACTTGAAATTTTTCATCAAGGTTTATGCCTTCAGTGTGCAACTCATGGATTCTAATTTGTGATTCTTCAACTTAGTTGAGAACAGACTTGGTGTCCACCATCTTATAATTCATGAATTTGCCGATGATGAATTTTCTAACACTTGCAGCTTGAGACAGATACTTCATCTCCAATGATTTCCATAATTCTTTGATAGTTTTACAAGTCATAATAGACATCATAGAGAGTATCATCCAATCTAATAAGGATATAGTTTTGGCATAAAAACTCACTATGTGTCCAAACATCAATCGCATTCAAAGTTTTCTTTGACACTGGAAGTTCATCTGCCATAGGTTTCTCTTGAGAGATCACATGTGCCAAGTTCAAAGGTGTAAGGTAGAATAACATCTTTTGTTGCCATCGTTTGAAATCAACCCCTTTGAACATCTCAGGTTTCTCAGCATACGAGTTGCTTTTCACCACATTCATAGATTGATCCATTGAAATTTTTGTCTTAAATTGTTAGAAAATATGTATTATAAGTATGGATCAAATCTATGAAATAAGAAATACTAAATATGCATAAAGTAATTTGTGTATAGAAATTAACGAAACTTAAACAATAGAGAATTAATTTCGAAATAAATGCTTTCAGTCAAATATGGAAATTGAAATAGAGGGAGCCATTCGAATTTACTAACTTGGTTCTTGAGAGAGAATTGCTAATCACAATGTCCTAAGACAGAAATTCGTCTATACACTTCTGCGTGTGAAATCTTCTTGACGTCTGTCTTTGAGGATACAACTCTCAATTCAAGGTTTTACAGAATGCCTTGAATTCTATCTCAAACTTCAATATGTGTTTCTCTCTTGCATAGTATGGTAGATTTGTAATCAAATTGTATATCGAACTAGATTCCTAGTGCCTCTTTTATATATGTAAGACATATGTTCAGTGTCTTGAACAAAACGTTGTTGTTTTTCAGAGACAAAGAAAATGAAGAGTTGAGTCTCAACTCATCAATGAAAAAACGTTTCTGATCCAAAATAACTATGATTTTAACAAATTCCCAGAGCCCCAAGGCCCTTTCTATGATTATTTAATAATCATGTAAGCTCACTAAGAGACCTAAGAGAAATTTTCAATGAAACACATTGAAATTCCCTCTCCTAAGCCTACTTGCATTTACTACCATACAAGAGGTATCCCTTATTAAGGGTATGAGCCTTACAGCATCTTCCATGTGAGACTAAAGTTCCATAAAGTTGTGGCCCAAATCGATCAAAACAAACATCACTGATTCCTGAAATCTTCGAGTAGCTATCATTGCCCATCTTCACCGTTCTAAAGTCTCCAGCTTTATATGTGGTAAAGAACTCTCAGTGCGTCGTGGCATGAAAATATGGTCTAGAATTAACTACCCATTGAACGCCTTAATCATCAACATGTAGGCATTCATCATCAAGACAATAAAGAAAATCACATTCTTGATTAGTCGCAGTAGCCATAGTATTGGTATTGTCGTCCTTCTTCTGGTTTGAGTAGCCATCTTTCCCTTCCTTCTTGTCATTCTTCAATTTGTTGTAATTTCTCTTCATGTGGTTGTAAAGACCACAATGATGACACTTTCCGTTGAATATTTTTCTCGAACGGCAAACACTCCTTCCACGATCTCGGTTGGGACCTCTACTTTTGCCTCTTCCTCTATTTTCCACAACAAATACTTGGCTAATATCAAAACTTGTTGACCTCATTGTTGTTTCTTCATTCATCATGTTATCTTTAACATTAACAATAGACAATACACCATTAGGAGTAGAGTTACTTACAGTGATCATAAAGGTATCCCACTTATCCGACAATGAACTGAGAAGCAACAACACTTGCATCTCATCATTGATCTTCATATCCATCGTAACCAATTGATTAATGATGCTTTGGAAGTCTTTGAGATGTTCGGTCACCTTCATGTCATCTCAATACTTCATATTGACAAACTCCTTTATAAGAAAGGTTTTCTTGGAGGTGGTCTTTTGCTCGAATAACGACTCCAACTTCAATCAAAGAGCATGAGCATCAATTTCGTTGGACACATGGTGGAACACATTATCATCCATCTATTCTTGAATGTGACCGATGGCCTTTCAATTCATCTTCTTCCAATCTGCATCACTCATAGTCTTCGGCTTGGCTTCCACTTTTATAATTGGCTCATGCAAATCATTGCAATAGAAAATATCCTCCATTTCCACGTAAGCCAATTTATATGGTTGAGTCAAACCATGGTACTCATTGCGCCTTCCATTCTAACACACACAACCTAAATACTCTGATACCTCTGTTGGGTAAAATAGTAGAATGGAAATAATAACTCGAACTACAAAATAAAAATATGCAAGAAAATAAAAGAGTAAGAGATAGAGAACACCAGATACAACATGGTTCGGTAAGGTGCCTACACCCACGGGGCAACAATAACAAGAGCCTCCACTATCAAAGATATGGGTACAAGAGATACACAACTTCAAGAACACTACTTGAAGAAAATCCTCACTCTCACACTTGTTTTGCTCCCTAACAATTACAACATTCTCAACTTGGAGTGGAAACTCTCTTCACTCTCTACTTGGAGTAGATGATCTTTCTTCGATGACATAATGAAATGAGCAAATCACCTCTCCTTATATAGGCCAAGGAGGAACCATCTAGATACTTCATTAAATCTCTTTCCTACCTACTTCCTTCATGAAGCTTCCATACACATGAACCTTCCACACACTTCTTGGTTCATGCACTTAGTGATTAATCTAAAACCTTTAGGATATTCTAGAGAAGCCTAATCCTTTATGGGAGCCCATACATACTATTATCTTAATGTTGGGCCTGGATATTTAACAAAACATAGCTATGGATTTTAGGGTGGGGTCTCTATAGAAATGCCATCAATTGGGGCCACTACCAGATGATAGTCTTGACCACGCCTTCGACTCTGCCACCCACATGATCCACGAGCTATTTCTATTTAAGGGTTTGGAGGGATCGCTTGTCCAGATGACGGAGCTGGCGAATATTTAAGGGCAAAAAACTTAAACTTGTCAGGGAGGTCAAGCAACTCAAAGATGGTGTCACGAAGACAAATAAGCTAGTCAATAAGAAGATCGCCCAAGTGAATGAGCTAACGTTGGAGCTAAAGGATGTGTAGAAGGAGCTTGAGGGGGTAAAGACCAAGCTGTCGGGAGCAAAGTTTGACTTCATCAAGCTGAATGAGTCCATTGAAAAGCGTGTGGGTGAGATTGAGGGCAAGCTAAAGGATGCTGAAGCAAGGTTCTGATGAAAGAGCTCCATCAACATATTAGAGATGAGGCGGAGGTGGACTTCAAGGTTTCAGATGAGTTGGAGAAGGTCATAGCTCACGCGGTCTATGCTTTTTAGGATTTGGAGTCTTTTGAGGATTTGGTTGATGCGGAGGGTGCTAAATGTAGTATTATTCTCATTGAGAAGCTAACACCATTCTCGAAGTTGAAGGAATGGGAGGCCTACCTGGCGTTCTTGCTCAACCACCACGAGGAGTCACTTCGTCAAGCTATCGGCGGGGTTGGTGACGGAGAGCAGGATGGCGTTCAAGACGAGGTGGACAATGATGTTGATCAGACAGTTGTTGCATGATTTTTTTATGCCTTAGGTTTTAATTTGCTTTGTTTAGTTTCTAGATTTTCTTGAGCATGCATGTGCTTTTTATGTTCTCCTAGCGAGAACGATGACACAATTTAACTGGCTCCGTTATGGTGTTTGGAAAGCACCTAGATTCCATTTGGCATACTTTGCTAACAAGAAGCTCTTTTGGGAAATTATTTAAGTTTATCATCTTATTCCTGGCACACATACTTATTGTTTAATGTGTCAAAGATAAATGATGTTTATGAAGAACTTCTCATTCTCATTTAGACAAAATATGAAACGTATCCTTACAAAAGTAGCGAACAAAATGTCAACTATGGATTCTACTCCTAGTCCCCTGGTTGACAGAGTGACTTAGACTAAAAAGCTTTTAACGGAAATTTAAGTAAACAGATAAAATTTGCTTACTGAAAATACTTGCGTGCATACTCTGAATTTCATGGGTGACGGAGTCTTCGTCCTTCCATGTCCTTGAGGCAAAACGTACCAGGACTGACGACCATGTCCTATGATGTATGGTCCTTCCCATGAAAGTCTAAGGCTCTTGATTTTCTTCTGGATTGCTTTCCATGACCCGGTCCCCTAGTTGTAGCAGAAGGGCCCGGACACATTGATTAAAAAATTGGGTTACTCTCTTCTTGTTGGCGGTATTGTGCAAGTGTGCAGCATCTCTTTTCTCCTCGAGTAGATTGCTATCCAAACACAGTCCTTCCTCGTTAGTGGGTCGTAATTTGCAATTCTTGTGCTCTGATGTGTGAGTTCCAATGGGAGTATTACTTCTATTCTGAATTTCAAGTAGTATAGTGTTTCGCTAGTTGCGGGGGTAGCTGTAATTTTGAATAACCATTGGATCTCTGGTAGTAGTTTAGGCCATCTGCCGTACCAGATATCATCTTTCTTGATGTCATCAATTAATTATTTTGTTGGCCGCTTCCACTTCCACTTGTCCTTTAGTCTGGGGTGTACCGGTGAAGGGATAAGAAAGTTCATCCTATGTTTTTTGCAGAATTCTTTGTCGGTGATGATATTGGCGGGTGGCACGCCGTAACATACTCAAGATAGTCTTCCATCGTGTCGCCTCTGGCCTTGAAGTCCCCAGATATCTGGTTGACAACGAGTTGAGAATCGCTGAAGATGTTCATGTTAGGTGCTTCTGAATTGTTTGGAGTTGTAGTTCGGTTATCAGTGCTTTATATTCTGCTTCGTTGTTGGATGCTTTGAACTTGAACTTGAGTGCATATTCCACTTATACTCCTCCTAGCCCCGTTAGAATTATACCAACTATACTCGTCTTTTTGTTCCTTGACCCGTCAACATACAAATTCCACAAAGACTGTGGTTTATCCGCTACGGGTGTTGTAGGTTGTGGAGTTTGAGTTGGCATTGTTAAGTCCTCTGCTTTTGTTTATTTCACTATGAAGTCTACTTCCGCTTATCCTTTTAACGCGGTCTTGGGCTCACAGTGTATCTCGAACTTGCTAAGCTTGATAGCCTATTTTTTTACATGGCCATTGTGGTCGGGCCATTGTAGTACCTGTCAAAGTAGTATGTTTTTCAGGACGTGGATGTTATGAGCATGAAAGTATGGTCTAAGTCACCTAGTAGTTATCACGAGTGCTAGCGCCATTTTCTAGAACGTTGGGTAGCGGGTTTCGAAATTCATCATGCCTTTTCGTTTAAAGAAAACAGGTAGTTCTGACTCTTTTTCCCTACTAACAAGGGTAGAACTTATAGCCGTTAGTGAAATAGCTAGATATATATAGATAGTCTCTCCTTTTAAGGGAATGGATAAGAGAGGCTTTAAAGCAAGATAGTGTTTAATGCTTGAAAAAGCTGCCTCACAATCGGGTGTCCAAGCGACAACTCGCTTGTGGGTTGTTCTGAGGGATTTGAAAAATGGTGCGTACTTTTCAGAATAACAGAAAATGAAGCCGTTCAAAGATGCTTGCTTCCCTATCAGGATTTGAATTTTAGCTTTGGTGATGGGAGGTTTCATATTGATGATGACCTTAACTTTGGCGGGTGATGCCTCGATGCCTTGTTGACTAACAAAATAGTCCAAGAACTTGCTGGCGGTGACGCCGAAGGTGCATTTGGCGGGGTTAAGGCTCATGCCATTCTTAATGAGCAAGTTTAGCACAATTTTCAAGATTTCGACATGGTTGATAGCCTTCACACTTTTGGCAAGGATGTCATCCATATAGACTTCAATAATCTTCCTCATCAGATCATCGAAAATGAGGTTCATCAGTCTCTGATATGTAGATCAGGCATTCTTGAGTCCAAATGGCATAACGACATAACAATACAGTCCATTGTCGGTTGTGAAACATTTAGCCCTTTGATTTCTAGGATCTGCACATCTTACAACATGGTCCTTGGAAGGACCGCCATAAAAAAAACTAAAGATGATCATAGCAAGCCACATGCTGATGCTAAAGTTCCCAACGGACTATGAGATTAGTGTTGTTAGGGGCTATGATTTCGTAGAAAAAATCGCACACCTAGAGCAAGACGCCATGAGACAGGAGGTCATAGCGCTCGACAAGAATTCTGTAAGGAAGCCAAAGCCAGAATGACCCACATGATAGACTAAATGTGGTCCACCCAATGAAAGAGAGGGATGAACTGCGAACCGTGCAACTCTCGGTCAATCACCCAGAATGTATGGTGTGTATTGGATAACAATTAGATCCCGAACTTGCTGGATAGCTGATACAAATATTTAAGGACCATCAAGAAGTATTCGCATGGTCTTACGCCAACATGTCAAGCATTTCAACAAGCCTCATCTCCCAGAAGCTGAGCATCACGCCAAGGGCAAAACTCGTCAAGCAAAAGAGAAGGGGTTATGATGAAGAGTGATACGCTGTCATGCATGCTGAGTTCGACAGGCTTCAAAAAACCAATTTCATCCGAAAAGTGAATTATCCCAAGTGGATATCCAATGTCGTCATGGTTAAGAAGAGTAATGGAACATAGAGAATGTGTGTAGTTTACAACAACCTCAACAAATCATCCCCCAAAGACAACTTCCCATTATCCAGAATCAATTAGTTTGTTGGCACCACGGCAGGACATGAGTTATTGTCCATGATGGACACATACTCAGGGTATAATCACATATTCATGGATCCTAGCGATCAAACCTTGTTTCACAATCGACAATGGGTTGTATTGTTATGTCGTCATCTTTATGGCCTTTGCGTGGTAATCCCTTCCTGATGCAAAGATTTCCTCGGAGAATGGGATCACTATTGGGGTGCACATTCCCTTCCCCCTGGTTGAACGACCATTCTCGAGGAGTGAGATTTTTGCTGCCAATTCTTCCATTCTTCTAATCATAATGGTTTTGTTATCTAGTTGAGCCCCATTAGTTTCTTTTCTCTTATCCTTTTTTCCCTCGTTAAATTCTTTGGTATCGAGGGTGCCTTGTCCCGAATTCCGTTTATAAGTCCCCTGGGTGGGTTGATTCTATGACGTTGTCTTCGTACTCCTCGTCATGCTCCTCTAGCCTATGTTCATTATTAGTGTTTCCCCCATGTCGATGCAAGAATGCATCCAGCTTTTCTTCCAGTCTCTCCCTGGCCTGTCGCTCCTGATTTCTTTCTCTTCACGCTCTTTCTAGCTCTTTTAGTAGCTAGGTGTGAGTGTCATCGTCTGTTTGGTCTTGGATTTGCTTAGTACAGTTTCACAGAGTAACGGCCTGAGCCTACCACTTGACAGGGTGCTGAATGCTGCTCTGTCACCTATATCATTTTCCATCTTAATGGGGTTTGGGTTTAGGTACATGTCTTTTTGGATGGTGGTATTTGTATGTGGTTTGTAATTTTTAAGCTTCCCACGAATGACGTCAGATGTTTCTACCAAAATTTGATAGGTCCTAAGTAGAAGCTTAGATGAGGTTGGTGATGTGGTGAGTATCTACCTGATCACTTCTCCATTGGTCCACTGTTACAAGTAATACGCAAACAAGCATTAAAGGTCTTAACGGGGCTAACCCTCCTTCAACACTCTGATACCTAAGTCAGAATACGTATCAACTATAACAACTTTAGTGGGTTGAGTGAACAGATTACATTCCTTAGTCACAAATGAGATCCTTATAAAGGTGCTTAAGGGAGCTCTCTTGCTTTCATTTTCAATGTGGGACTTGACTTGCTTCTTCTTGAATCCGTTTACTATTTGTGCCCTAACGGGCTTGTCGCTGCTCTTTTGGGGTTAGATCCGTCAGCAAAGTTGGAGATCTTCTTACAGTCATCTGTTTGGTTCTGGAAGTGTCATTCGATTAGTGGCTAAGTACCCTAATTAAGTGGTATAGTTATACACTAACAGATAGTATTGAATACATTAAGCCAGCTAGATCTCTTTCAAAAGATATTGTCAACATGAAGTTATACATTCAGGAATCACTCACTTCTAAATACATATTGGCAACAATATAGATTGGCCAAAAATTATATCAACCAATTCCATCATAATTGTAGATGTCAGTAGCAAAAATGTGACCAATTCAACTCCACAACACAAAAATAGGATTGGCCATATACTACTTAGATTCCATTAGAATTCTAAGCATCATATATACGAAAAACAAATAGTCTTAACACTCTTTCAAAGCTTCACATGGTTCTTCAACAGATAGCTTGTGACCTCATCCCTTACTTGGTCTATATCATCCTGAATTTATTCATTTCGATGTTGATATCTTTTTTCCCACTGATATCATTACACATATATTATATGTGAAAACAACTAACATATGCAAACAAAAAAACAATAAACGTGCACTGCAGATTTTACCTTGACAAAAAATGTAAGTTCCTTGTCTTAGATAATGTCTCGTATTAAGCGCATTACATAATAGCCACATTGTATGCCATCAGGTTGATGTGGAATACCCTAAACCATAATGTGATGCACTAAGTAATCCAGAAACAAGCAACAGATACCAAAAGTACTACGTCGTACAGTAAATGAAATAGCTAACATACCCCCAAGTTTTACCACTTAGCCTTAAGGCTTCCCTTCCTGTTTCGGTTATCATTGAACTTTGTGATTGCACTACATAGTAACCAAATAAAAATATTAAACAACCATCAGAAAACTCCAAATTAAGACCATGTAAATCATATAAGTGTTGGGTTTAGGAAAAAAGTTCATGTGCATAATAGTGTGTCCCTCTCCAGTGATGCGCCTTGTAGCTGGATCCATGAAATATACCACCTTATTGTCAAGATCAATCACCAGCAACTTCCAAGGTTTACTATAAAGACAAGAAATGTAAAGTATATACCCAATAAGTTTTCAATATACAATATCCAATGATAGAATTTATAGAACTTTTTCATCAATTTACTTTGCAAAGTAAGGAATCAAGAACATCTGACCATCGATTCTTGGCTGAGATTAGTCGATTCTTTATTCCATTGCCCCTACTTGTTGCGGAACTATCCACACCAACAGTTTTTGGGTCAATGTACCCTATCATGTCCTCCATTTTTTTTTTATTGTTTAAGAATATCAAACAGGTACCTACATTGACATAAAAGCACACAACATATATAGATATAGTATTGTTTCTTATCGAGAATCACATATTATGAAATAAATAATGGCAGGGTTACTTGATGCAAGTCAATATACAAATTCATACCTCATGTACACAACTATACAGTTCCTTGTAACCATTTCTATATTTGCAATCCTCAGAACATCAATGTCAATCATGTAGGTTTTAAGGATAACATACGCCAAACACATTCTCTTCCATTTCAAATTAAATACTTTGCTACTCTGTGGAGCCATGTTTACCCAATCACAGAGTTGTTTCGATGATGTCGAAAGTGTGTCAGGGACTTATCCTAAGTCGAATGGACATATTGACTTGTCAACTTTCTTGTTAAACTTATCCTTTGCAGGTTTCTACATAAAAAATAGAATATTAGGATAATTGTAGTAGTGATAGGCTTAGGATAATTTCAATGAAGGTACACTACATTACCTCTTCAGCATCTACCTCCTCTACCTCCTTAGCAACTACATCCTCATCAAATAAGACAAACTGTTTTGGCCATGCTACCCAGCTTCCACAAGCTTGGACAACTGTTCTGATTTCATCTCCAATTGGATTTGGAATCAAAGCTCTCGCTTTCAGAGGCTGATTAACAAATACATGCAAGTTTTCAGCTCCCAGCGGCTTTCCATGACAAACGAGCAATGAATCATTGGATTAAATCACGGTTGTCGTAGCAATAAGGTTATCGATCAAATCCACTGCCAATTTGCAATTCACCTCAACATTGGTTGCATGTTTAAAAAAAACACATAACTATGCATTACATCAATTCTTTCATTAAGCAGTAGAATATTTCAAGTATTTTATCAAATCTACAGGTACATACCTTTGGTCTTGGCATCGGTTCCAAGCATTTCATGTCTTCAGCTGCGCTTATCTATGTATCATGACAATTAGACTCCTACAACTTCTCATCGCCAACCTTCCCAGCAAGCTTCTCACCTTGAACTTCATTCGACTTGTTAAAAGTTGCAACCACTTTCACAATTTTAGATTTCTTCTTCTTGGTCACAACCAAGGGCTTATCATAATCATTTATTCCGATTGCTACAGTAGTCATGGAAATATGCCTCTTTTTTTTTTCATGCCTCAGAGATGTTTCAGCGGCAGCTGCTTCAACTTGTTTAACATTGTACTTATTATTGGTTAACACATAGGTATTTTTTTCGAGAATAACACGTAGGCATTTTGCAATGTGTCTATTTTCATTTCTTTGTATGCTTACTAATGTGGTCTAATTTTTTAGTTAAATATTACCTTATACAATCCCTATCGTATACAGTACATTTGTATCAAATAATTTTCACTTTAAATATTCAAGCTTGTATAAAATCTATATTAAAAATAATGTCTCGATGAATAAAAATTTCGTATAAAAATGTATACCTTTTAATATCAAAATGGTTGACATAATAGAATGGGAGATGAAAATAGCACCTCCTTTATTACAATTCAGACCCCCTTTCTTCAAGTTTACATGCAAAAATGTAAGAAAAATGCACATAGAAAACAAAAAAGAGGGTGTGGTTTGTAATCTAGAACAAAAAAGGTGAGCAAAAAGCCACCCTAACTTATTTTTTGACCCAAAAGTCACTTTATGTGTAAACACTTGAGAAACACCCCTTAATTTCAAAATATTTACACATCTCATTCATTAAGTTTTTTAAAAAGTACGTTTTTTTTGCCACTGTAAGAAAATAACAAAAATGCCATTGAGTGAAAACATATATGCTTCCTCTCTTCGGCAATTTCGGGGTTACTTGAATTCATCGTCGATCAAGCCCTCGGGTCCCAGTGCCTCATCATCGGTCAAGAGGCTTGGGCGTTCGATCACACCGATGAGGGTCTTAGGAGTTTAGTCGCGGCCTCCGTCGCCCCGATGTGAGTCACCAAACTCGGCCACACATTCGTCGTCCTCGCCAGTCATTTTCCTCAGTAGCCTAAGCATCGCCAGCCTTGGCCTCGCTCCGCTCACCTCACCTCCCTTTCTCAGCCAGGTCGGAGCTGAGAGGCTTGCCAGAGTTGAGATCTGGGTGCAGGTGCCCACAAATGGGTGCCCAGAGCAATTTGTTTTCAGTTTTTCTTAGATGTAATAATTTATGTTGAAAATATAATAGTATCTTTGATAAGATGAGTTAGTATCTTAATAGTCAGTGGATACTATCTTTATAATTCTCGGTTAGTACCTATATATCAAGGTTTTTCTAAACTAGTGTTGGTATCTTTATGAAGTATTGTTCGTATCTTTACGAACTTGTGATGGCATTCTTGTGACACTGGCATAGTATCTTTATGAGATTGCGATAGTATCTTTATAACATTATGATGGTATTTTTATAACACTGTGAATGTATCCTTAGAATGGTGTCATGGTATCCTTAAAACACTTTCATGGTATCTTTATGGTACTATATTGGTATCTTTATGACACTGTGATGGTATCTTTACGACATTGAGATGGTATCTTTAAAACACTGTCATGGTATCTTTAAAACGCTATCATGGTATCTTTGTGTTGTATCCTTAAAACACTTTCATGGTATATTTATGGTGTTGTGTTGGTATCTTTATGACACTGTGATGATATCTTTAGGACGCTGAGATTGTATATCTTTAAAATGTTGTCATGGTATCCTTGTGTTGTATCCTTAAAACACTTTCATGCTATCTTTATAGTGTTGTGTTGGTATATTTATGTCACTGTGATGGTATCTTTAGGACGCTAAGATGTTATCTTTAAAACGCTGTCATGATATCCTTGTGTTGTATCCTTAAAACACTTTCATGGAATTTTTATGAACGAGAAATTGTATCCTTATGAACAAATGGTGATATATTTCCTATCTTATTTTGGTATCCTTATTGATTGAGTTTGTGCTATTATCTTATTGACTTAGTGTTGGTATCTTTCTGAAGTTAAGTTTGTATCTTTCTTGTGTTATGTTGGTATCCTAAACCCTACACTCTGTATCCTAAATCCTAAACCATATAACCTAAACTCTGTACCTTAAACTTTACACCCGACATCCTAAACCCTATACCTAACAACGTAGACCCTATACCCAATATCCTAAACCCTAAACCATATACCCGGCCTACACCCTAGACTCTTTCTCTCTCTCTCTCTCTCACCCTAAACCATATAGCCTAAACCCTATATCCTAAAGCCTACACCCGACACCCTGAACCCTATACCCTATACCCGACACCCTAAACCATATACCCTAGACTCTCTCTCTCTCTCTCTCTCTCTCTCTCTCTCTCTCTCTCTCTCTCTCTCTCTCTCTCTCTCATAACATGGTATCTTATTAACACGACACAATATCCTTGTTGATTTGAGTTTGTGTCGAGTCGTGAAGAACTGATCTTGGATTGCTCAACAATGTCATTGCTTGAGTAGTCAAGACATTCACCGCTGCTCAGATATCTACCATGACCTTGCTAAATTAGATGCCTCCTATGCTCGCAGTGATATATAATGGTCTCATGTGGGAGTCCATTGTATTTGTTGGCTTAGAGAACATCATATATGACTTTTGAATAACAAGGTCCACGGTTAACCCCCACTCCTCTGGTTCTTCAGTCTTTGGCAGAGTTAATCCTTGAACTACATTATTTACGACGGCCACCTGCTTTGCCTTGGTTGGCTTGGCAAACTTGGCCAGTAGTATGTATACCATGCCGACGTGCATGTCCTCAGTATAGACCTCCTCTAAGTCCTCACTATTTTCCCCATAGTCGACTAACTGCTCATCTTCATCGTTATTTGCCTCAGTCTCAACTAACAATGGCTCTTGTTGTTGGTCCTTGATAGGAAGACTTTGTTGCTTACTTACGTAAATTTCTGACTTAAGTCTTCTTAAGGAGTCTACCCCCGCTGTGAGTTCTAGCTCCCTAGCCGTGACTTCCTTGATATTGATCTGAGATGAAGAGTTAACAAGCTTTTTATATTCCTTAATCACCAAAGGCTTTGGCCTCCATCGCAGGACAGGCTTCTTGCTTGGCTTAGCGATCCGTTCTGCCTTGGATTCAATGCATTGGAAGACTAATTTCTGCACTGACCTGTCCTTAACCTTCCATCGCACTCTCTTTAGTGCTCGTTGTGCTTCCACATTAGGTTTGACCTTGTCTATATGGGAAAACACACTTGGTCTGGTTGCTCGCATCGGTGATCTGTTGGGCCCCTCGTCAAACCTAATCATTGGTGTAGCTGCGAGCCTATTCAACCTTCTCTGGATTTGCTCCGGTGACTCTACTAGCTGCTCTGGTTTGATCAAATCTTTGTCTAAGGCCTCTAAAGTCCTCTTCGCTGCTCTGTATTGATGTTGTAGCTTTCTCTTCCTAGTAAGGGTTATCTCGACAGTCTTGCCTCCTGACTTTACATACCACACATCTTTCTTGATGATAGCTCAGCTCACTGGAGGTATGTAAGGCTTGTTGGTTCTTTTTGCAGCTTGTCACTACCCTCCCCAGTTCTCTTTTTTGCCATTCGTATTCTTTTGAATAAATTGGACTCCTTGGCAACTGTTCGCAACTCTTTCGGGCTGATAATTTTCAAGTGGAGATTGGACTGTTGATCTGGCTCGCACTGCCTCTACGAACTCTTTATAAGTCATCTTAAGGCCACATTCTGCCTTGCACCGAGTACTGAGCACCACCGGAGTCGCCTCCCTATAGACCTCTTTTTGCTTTCCTTTGGGATCTTCTTTGCTGTTTGGAGCTACTTAATTGGTGATTTTTAGATCTAACGTTTGTTTCCTCTTGGTTCCTCTATGCCAAGATACTGCTAGAGTACTGACCATGAATGCTCCTTTCGCAGCTTCTTCTTCCTTGTAGTCCGGAAGCACAATATCTCCTTTATCTATCCATTGTTGGATCTGTTCTCGTAGAGCCTTACATTGGTTTGTGTCATGTGTCCAAGCATGATGGAATTTACAACATGGCCTTTTCTGCGAAGATGAAGCCATAGGATTATGTACATTCGCAATGCCTGCTTTGATTAACTCGTCCAAGATTTTTCCCATCCTATCACTGTGGAACGTCCTGATGGTCTTTAGTTTCATAAGCTTCATCGCTCCTACCGAAGTATTTGCGAAAGGCTAACGATCTAGTAATGCAATCTGTGGTGAGGCATCGATGGCCAATCGTCCCTCGTTGATCCACTTTTGGATCTGATCCTTCAGTTTGATGCAATCTTTGGTAGTATGGTTCCACATGTTGTGAAACTTTGCAATATTTCTTTCCTTTCAATTGTTCCGCAATGGGGAATGCACCAAAGTAAGATTTGGTCAATTTCCTCTAAATCAAGTCTTTGATAATCTCGTGAGCCGCGATTACATCATAGGTATACAATTCAAACTCTGGATTTGGGAAAGCACTGGTCAGAACTTGTACCTGTCCCTTCGAGGGAATTATTTTCTTGGACTTGACCGTATTTTTGGCTGTCAATTCCAGACCAGCCACTGTCACATCGTCTGAATCAGATTCATCAAACTCCTCTTCTTCTTGCACTGCTGCAATTATCTTAGGGTGTTCTCGGTACAGAGTTTTTAGAGTGTGTGTCCCTCAGGATGCATTGCGCCTGTTGTCGGCGTCCTCATATGCATCATGAGTTTGAGCTACATCGATGAGAGCATTCAGCGACGTGAACTTCGTATCCACTTATTTTGTGTGTAGCTGTTCTTCGAGCCCTCCTACTGCGATGTCCACCAATTCTTCCATTGTGCATAAAGTCCTACTTTTAGTGTACTCGGTTATGAACTTATGTAAGAATGCCATAGGAGATTTGCTTGGCATTTGCACCATTTGGCATAATTTACCGAGCTTCACAACTGGTTTAGAGCCGCCAAAGTGTTTGGTGAACAACCTTTCCATCATTAATCAATCACAGACTGAGCCTTGTGGTACATAGATTTGTATACCAATGTAACGTTGTTCTAGACAACGAGGATGCGAAGACACTCAGTTTGAATTCAATGAGCCTTCCCTATGGTCCACATTCTACCCTGAATCGAGCAATATGAGTGGCTACTGGCTCTGCTCCTTCACCACTGAAACGAGTGAACGAGATTGATCGATAACCCTTTGGCCATTTCCATCCAACCGGTAGTGGTGGGAAAGGTTCGTTATTGACCACTAGAGTTCCTCCCGCACCTGGTAGCCTCTGATTGATGATATGATTAATTCTTTCCTCTAACTCTCGTTCTAGGTTTGGCGGAAGAAGAGGTGGAGTTGGCGTATCATCATCCTTAACCTCTTTATCATTGTGAAACAGAGGTTCTCATTCTCCGAGTTTATCGTTGATCAAAGCGAAGCTAGTTGTCATAGTGTTAGTGAGGTTTGTGAGAGCGGCCGTGAGGTTATTGAATTTTCTGCTGTTATCAGCAAGCTCGCTCTCTCGAGCCTCGTATAGGCTGTCGAGTCTATTCTGAACTTTGGACACCATCTTGTCGCTGGCCTCTAAGTTGTTCAATATTTGCTCTATGTTTACGTTTCTTCGCTATTCTTGTTCGAGCGAATAGTCTTTATAGGTCTCAAAATCCATGGCCTTTATCTCTTCGATGTTCCTAGGTTCCGACGACGATGATGATGATGATGATGATGATGATGATGATGATGATGATGATGATCGACCTTTAGTCATCGTTGCGTCGAACCTCTGTAATACTTCCTCGTTGCTTAAACCTCTACAAGCAGCTGAGTTGGGTTCTCGGAATGTAGGTGCTGTATGTTTGAGGCAACTCATGAAAGTTTTACGATACGGATCAATGATTATATGACACTAAACCTGAGTCCCACTGGGCATGCCAAAATGTTTGGCTTCGATTTTCTCCAGTCAGGTTACTGCGAGTGGAGTCTTCAGAAATTGTCTCTTTTGAATCCACAGTTGTTGATGTGCTGTGTGCGAGGCGTGCCACTGTCGAGGGTAGAATGTCATTGTGTTGTGCGCCTCGTAGTCTCTGCTTCTTGTCAAGCGATTAGAGCGAAGAGAGCACCAACCTCGCTCTTTAAGTCCTACTTGTCTTGATATAAGACGTAAGCTTCGTGTCTCTCTGCTGAGCCACAAAGAATCGATACTTTACACCCTCGAGCAAGTATAAAGCAGAGAAATCCTAAGGACGTAGTGTTGAGAACACTGGATAGATTGACTTCGTTAAACTTTAGAATTCCCACGCTCTGTCGGGTGACTTGGACTCCTCCGATCGCCGTCGTCATAGCTCGAGTGAATTTTCGAATCCCCACGCTTTGTCGGGTGGCCTAAATCTTGAATTTGTTGTTGTTGGTTGGTTAGCTTGAGTGAACTTTCGAATCCCCACGTTCTTTCGAGTAGCCTAGATCCTGAGCTCGCTATTCGCTGGTTGTTTACTCGCAGCGGAGTAAGATTTGCTTGTGCGTAAATTGTGTATGTATATGTAGAGGTCCGCAAATCTGCTCTACTCCTTCTATTTATTGAGGTATGCTCTCTGATCCTCCTCACTTGACAAGGTAGATATTATCGATTAGGAATAATATCTTGTCTTTAGATTCTCCTAGATTACCTAAGAATCGCCTAGATATCCCTTTCCAATTCGCAGCTCAAATCAGACCGCATATGATTAGCCCATTTTATCTCTGAGACCTAAAAATTATTAAAATAAATATTAAGTTTATTTTGGAGCCAAACAACCATTATAAAAAATCATTATGTGAAAAAAATAAAATAAATAGTCGATACACATTGCATAACCAACTTCATTCATTTATTAGCAAAACCCATCCTCCGCAATATCCCCTCCAGAAAACACCACTTCATGTAATTATAAGCTTTACCCGTATCTAATTTCAGAGATAATACTGCCAGATCATACAGACCCGTTAACCGATTCTTGGTTTTCCTATTAAATGCTTTCCTATGAAAAACATTTGTGTTGCAGTTACTGTCTGTAAGCCATGTCACTTTCGATCTTTGTCTTCCGTAATCATGTTCCTTAGCCAGGAACACATAACGTGGAGCCGACAATACTGAGTGCACTTGCAATGAAATTTCTTCCATATAAAATTTCTTCCCTCGGCAAAGATCGCAATGTTTTCTACCAAGAACGAATATCGCTAATCTCTCTTTCCTCCAATTCCCAAACATCTTCTTTTGCCATTGAACTCTTTTGAGTATTGGTAATACAATGAACCGTCTCATGGATGCATTGGTATCATATTTTAAAAATTTTGGACGAAAAAATATTAAACTGAAAAAAGAAACAAAAATGGCACAAAAGATAATTTGTCTCTACTATATCGCAGCCTTTAAGTCCATTGTTCTTATGAGTAATATTTTATCCTCATTTTTTCTAAACAATAGAATATTGTCTTTATGTGTATTTAGTTTCTCCACCTTGTCCTTAAGTATAATTTGTTATTTTTTGTTTTACGGAATGTGTTTTTTTTTTAAAAGAAGGAAGGGCGGTGTGACAGTTCTGAAGTTTCCATTAATGAAAAAATTGAATAAATTACAATAAATCCAAATAGAGTGTCTCGAATAATAACAAGACTACTCTTACCACTTATGCATTCAAATACCCACCTATCAATAGAGAGTGCAATGTAAATAACTCTATTTGCTTTACAAATGTGGTGACACAGTGACGGAAAGATAATGCAAAGACGACACATCAAGACAAATTGAATAGCTTTCCTACCATATTGTTGAACGATGATTGAATCGCCGACACTTTGTTTCATCCTGCCACTAGAGAGAAACGTCCATCAAACCATGACATGCCTCCTCATAATGTCAGACAAGATGCACATGGTGCACACACATGTAGATTGCCTAGACCGCCTAACTATTATTCACGACATACGATAACAATAAATTAAATGAAAACATTTAAGACCTAGAATAACTAACATCTAAGTCTAAATACTATCGAGACAAATACTAAGGAGGAGAAACCAAACCCAGGTTTTGCAAGCCTCCAAGTCCTTTAATTTGCTCTCTATCAACAAACCTTGGCGGCACACCTCAGTAAGAATTGCATTAAATATACACACATTTGCTTCCAAAGCATTTGCTGCACTCTTTGAACAAGTCTCGTTCAACGCCTTTTCAAGCACACACTGGCAAAGATCTTCATGCATTGAAACCTAGCCCCAAATCCTTCGTAGGGTAGGCAACCTTTTCTTCTCCATCTCCGACAACTATTCGAATCCATAATCCACTCCTCATCATCGATCTCGATTTATTATTTACAAACGAACTGAAGGAAACTTCTTACATGGATGACAACATCTCGACCGGCCGCACCTGCAGCAAGGTAGCGCGGTTAGAGCCTACCCCCTGCACCATGGGCCTCAGACGAACCGTTCGAGAAGACACACTCAAACTTTTTCTAATAACTGCCGCAGAGAGAAAAAAGAGAAAACATGTGCGACTTTTTCCTTTTTCCAGACATTACTGAATGTGTTTTTATAAAACTATAAAAATGTCATTCCAAGTTTTACTTAGCGTAGCGTATTTTTTATTTTCAATATTTTTCGTTTTTATTTTTCGTTAGTTTTTGTATTTAAAAAACTAAAAACTATTTCTCACAACAATACCAAACGTGGCCCGACACTTTTTGTTTTTGTTTTTTACTATAAGCTAGTGCACAAAATTACTAAATCAGGATGCTGAAGCCGAATCTATGCACTATTTTTATAAGTAAAGCGAGGTTGTTTCTCCACTTTTGTATTTCCTTCCAATTATACCCTTTTCTTAATGGTGTAATAAAATATGTTACGGTTAATAATACTAGAAAAACTGCACACACTATGTGTGTATTAATTAATTTCAAAAATGGTAAATATTAACAGTATAAAATGGTAATAAAAATAGAGTTGTGATTTAAAAAAAAATTAAAAAACAGATATTTTTGGTATAGGTGGTTATTGCAACATAGAAGTAGAAGGGGTGGTTAATTCGATGAATGAGAGGAAGTGGTTAACGGTTGGTGAGAGAGATAGTAGGAGAAAAAGATGGGATCAATCTTTTTTCTTTTAATTTTTATTTAATTTTTTATTTACGTTAATACCTTTAATAATATACTAGGGGCAACACACACTCAACGGGTGTGATAAAGCAACGGGGAAGTTTTTTTTCTATATAAATATCTGCTCTGAGCAATTTTTTCTATAGATAACAGTTTTCATTTTTATTTTATTTTATATTTCTATTTGTATTTTGTTATTTACCGATTTGTCCTTATTTAATTAACCAAATGTTAACTTAAAATGGTAAAACAGTAATAAAAAGTAGTTATGATCCACAACACCTTCTTTCTATAAATATAGTATAGATCTCTATTAATTAAGGCAGAGGAGCTTACGGCAGTTGGAGAGGTAGAACTTTAAACATCCCTAATTTTGTCCTTGGGTTTTATAAGTAGTCAAACACAGATCTCTATTAAGCATGGACAAAAGAGTAATTGAGAACTTGGAAAACTGCTTTTAGAGTAATTAATATTGTTCATTGAACTCAAAAGTCATCGGCCTCTCTCGCTTTCTCTCTGTCTCTCTCAACAAGCACGGCGAGAGAGGCTGCTAGGGTCTCGGATGGCACATAGACGGCTCCGACGACTACCTTACCTTGCAGGAGGCCATCGCACCAAATCAGCTCCTTCGTCTCCGGCTAAGCCTCTCGGGATTGCGAGGACTCGCTCCGAGTCGTTTCATGTCACTCACAAGGTCCATGTTGGTGACACTCCCTATGTCAGAGCCAAGAATGTTCAAGTAAGATTCTTAAGCCTTTTTCAGAACTTTCGATTTATAAGTTTGTAAGCATGTTAGCGTTTTCATTTGTGGTTTGGTATTTGGTTTTGAATAGTTGGTGGATAAGGATCTAGAGAGGGCTATACCTCTGTTCTGGGCAGCCATTAATTCTGGGGACATAGTTGATAGTGCTCTGAAAGACATGGCTATTGTGATGAAGCAACAGAATCGGGCCGAGGAAGCCATTGAAGCCATCAAGTCGTTAAGGCATCGGTGTTCCGATCAAGCCCAGGAGTCACTTGACAACATTCTTTTAGATCTCTACAAGGTACCAATCAATGCTTTATCATACACCCTTTAAGTTTTGGAATTGACTGAGAGTGTGTTTAATAGTTTCCAGCAAATGGCAACAAGTTCGACCAATTCTGATATTCAACTTATTGTGAATCCCCTTGAGACGTCAGGACTGATTCCTCCTGACTCTGTCTGGTCAGATCAAGCCATGGAAGTATCTCAATGTTTGATTGGTAAGGCTGTTATTGGGCGAGGCTTTCATAGGGATGAGTTTATCTCTACAATGAAGACATTTTGGAAGTTTGCTGTAGGTCTTTCAAGATGGTTTTAGACCGTGAACCATGGAATTTTGCAAGAAATTTGTTGCTTCTACAAAAGATTGATGCCACCTCCTCATCTCGCTCATTTCAAATGACTACAATTCCTTTGTGGGTACCTGTTTACAATTTACCAATGTGTTGTATGCATGAAAATATGGCAGGTTATATTTGGAATCAATTGGGTGAGTTCATTCATGCTAAACTAAATCCTATCTTTCACTGCATTGGATCTTCTCTTTGCACCCGGGTTAGAATAGATGCTTACAAACCTCTCTATCGGAAAACAACTCTAACTCTTCCTGGTGTTGGTGTTTGTAATCTGGAATTTAAATATGAACGATTACTCAATTTTGTGCATACTGTGGTATACTTGCTCATTGTACTGAAGATTGTTCTCTTCGTCAACAACACCTATTACATGGTGATGAGTTACCTTTTCAAAGGAATGATTTGGATGCTTCTACAAATGAAGACAGTGGTCATCGTCCTCCCCGTACCACTCTAATTGGAAGCATACGGCGTTGTCCATTTTCATTCTTCGGCCACCGTAAGTGGTGATACTCTTCCACCACATTCTGGTACAGTTGTTCCACCTTTTGATAATTTGAGCCGACAATTAAAGGCCCACGTTGACGGTGGGTTAATTACTTTAACTATATTCCCTAGAGGCCTTCCCCAAACAGAGAAGTCTTACAAGTGAGGTTTACTAACAGAAGTAATTGCCGAATCGTTCCCAACAAATTTTGCGGCGGCTAGAACGTGAGGAAGGGGTTTTCACAACAAACGTTGTGTATAGAGAAGTTTTGCTACCTTACGATTAATCCAGCTTTAAAAGATACATAAGATTTTTGCAATACTTTAATGTTCACGAAAATGAAATAATCAAAATATATAACATGTATACATTTTCAGGACTATGGTATCTTGAACCCTATCACTGCTATGAAGACAAATTCATAATATAATATCGAATGACGAAGATGATAGAAAGAGATATGTGGCAAGTGCTGATTGACTAATCATGGTGAATGTGGACATATATTATGTATTTGATATTGTATTGGTTGAATCATATATTCCATGAAATTTTATAATTTCATAGTTTATAATTAAATATCCGACAAATCGCACGCGCGAGCGACGCACTTCCGCGCGCGCGTATGCGCGTGTAGGAAGGCTAGTTAGAATAAAGTCAATAAACTATAGTAAAAAGGGTGTTTTTGGAATAATAAGCAAAGGTGAGAAACAATCCCACGTATAGATAGATAATTAGAAAAAATAAATAAAAATTATACAATTTTTGTTTAAATCTCCACGAGCCAATTTTTTTTTTTTTTTTTTCTATTTTTAAACTAACATCACGTTTCTATAATATATACAATTGATGGGCGGATCTTGACCAACTAGACCTTTTTGGGTCCATGAGATTTAGGACCTCGGCCTGAGCCCGGCCCTAGATCTATTGGGTTGAAATTTTTCGGACCTAAATTTGGATTAGTCCAAACTTAGATTTTTCAGGACTCGGACCGTCCGTTGACTTTTTGGACATATAAGCAAAATAGTGAGCCCTGCCTAGATACAATTTATTTTTGCAGAAATCAGTCGAATACAATTGAAAATTTGAAAAGTATACGATTCGCACGTGCGAGCACACGCGCGGGTTTTGTACGCTAGTCGAGAGTCCAAACTGAGAGCCCCAACGTAATAAGTTGATCCCTTCAGCCCTAGTAATCGAAATTCTTTGTTTCAATTTCAATCATGGCTTTCTCAAGCGAGGTCGGCGATCTCTCTCTCTCAGTTTGTTTCATTGCGTTCGTGAAAGTTACCTACATATAGAGATATAGATTCAATCATCTCATTTACTTTAGCCAATGCTCAGTGATCTATTCAGTTAAGCATATCGAATTCGCTTCTCAAATTTTGACATTTAAATCGTGGTTGATTCTTGCAGGCCGGATTGCGAGTGCTTCTATCTCCTCTCGGTTCCAACGTCATAGTCCGCACTGCTTGGTCCGTACAACCTTTGATTTCTCTTTGTTCAATTTTTTTCTACTGTTTAAAGGGTTTTTAGGTTGTTGAAATTCCTCGATTACCGAACTGAGGTATGTTTGTCACTTGTTGCAGTTGCTCTGTGGGGATCGCTTTACCTATTTATTCAACTTTTAAAGCTATTGAGAGCAAAGATCGAAACGACCAACAGCGTTGGCTTCTTTATTGGGCAGGTCTGAGACTTTTGTGTTACTACTACTAATTAATGCACAATTTGGGTTCAGTGTTGATTGTATAAAGTTGCATAGAACCACTATTGGTTCTTGTCTTCTAATTAAACAATATTCGCTACTAAGTTTTCCTTTATTTTCATTATTATTTTCTTTAAAATCAGAGTTAAAGTTATGTGGCGAAGAACATGTTCAGTGTTTTTGTCCGTTGAATACCGAACTGATCGTACAAGATTGCTAAAAAGGTTGCACTACTAGATAGTTGGGGTTTCAAGTGAGATCCCAGGTTCAGTGTGGACTGTGGAGGAGTGCTGTTTAATTACAAGATTCGTTTTCTGTGATTCTTATGACTGTTCTTCGTACTTGCAGCTTATGGATCCTTCAGTATAGCAGAAGTATTTTCAGACAAAATCCTCTCCTGGTAAGGTTTTCTAGGTTTCTATTATGTACATCTTTTTTTTCTGTCTTCTTTTTTGAATATGAAAATACCTTGTTACAAAGCAGACCATCAGAACCATAACCTTGAAGACAATTTTGTGCATAGATTTAGTTACTTGCTGTATCTAATTGTGTTGTTTTTGTTTTGGATCGACTTTTATAGGTTGTTAATCAATCTTCTCTCAACAGACCTCACAATTGAAATCAAGTCGTCGTTATTCTGTTCTTCTTCTCTCATCTATTTTCTCCCTTTTCTCATTTATTTCTTCATTCTTATGTTACCCTTTGGGTCCCGCATTTTATTTTTGTCATTTTACTGGTGCTGGCTAGATAATCGTGTGACTTTTCTGTGGCGGTTTTGGTTTAAGTCCTGCCAACTGTTGAAAACATTACATATGATCATATCTTAGACTGTAGTGCATTCTTCATTACAGCTGATAGTGGCAATGAGCATCATAATTTAAGTATTTAACAATATTAGTGCTACTAGTTCATTTTATGATAAAAATTGTTGTAATGTGGTACTGCAATGTAATGAAAGCCACTTTCCATGTGTCATCAGGTTTCCGCTCTACTATCACATGAAGTTTGCATTTCTTGTTTGGCTACAACTTCCAAATACAAATGTAAGCATGTGTCATTTGAACAGTAGTACTATCCTGATGAGTATGCTGTATTCTTATTTGAGATTACTAGTGGTGCTTTGCTACTCTCATGCTAAATCCGTTTATTATGAGATTGACAAGGTCGTCATCTATGATAATGTATTTTTGATCTTATGTGGGATGACCAGGAAAATACTGCTAAAAATTTAGAGTTAGACTAGTTCTGAGATATCTTGACCAATTACTTTCTGTCTGACAGGGGGCAACACATTTGTATATGAGGCATCTGCGTCCGTTCCTACTGAGGCATCAAGCCCTACTTGATCGAGTTGTAGAGTTTATATATGCTGAAACGGTAATTACTCATCTTTTAAGTCCCCGTGCAGGGACTTTTGTGTGACATACTCGCATACATACCATCATTAACATGCCTTATTCTGGGAAGATATTAGTGTAGCAGAAATAAAAGTTCAGATGCTACTTGGACTATTCTGCTGTAAAATGTTGGTACAGAAAAAAAAAACATTGGAATATGAATGAACAAAATGAGTACATGTATAGAAACAAACAAGTTACACCTATAGGTATAGGGTTTCAGGAGTTAGTCATAGAGAAAATACTATGAAAACAATGCAATCGGAGGTTCTGAAACACAAATGAATTTGATTTAGAGACACAAGGACAGTGAATGACTGTAATTCAATGAAACTGACATGGTAACGAAAATAAAGTAATGCACGAGAACTTGTATATTTTTTTAATTATTTTAATTGAACTTGCACATTCACATCTTACATTTATTGCAGGGTGATCCACTATATGCCATTTTGGTGATCCCACTATAGGCCATTGAAATTTTAAATTGAAGCTGACATTTAGAGGTTTGTATGGAGTTGCATAATATTGATGTTCTCTTGCAGGGTAAATTTATCAATTCACACCAAGGAGAATTTCAGTTTGCCAGGGAACTTGTTATGAAAGTTCTGGCCTCAGGTATGAATGCGGGCCTGTGTATTCTATATATATCCCAACATTTATTATATTTCATTAGATGAGTTTGCCTATAATTCTGTGAAATCGTTGGTGCCTTTGTGTTATTTTCTTTAGGGTTTTAATTATATTAGCATACATTTTGTTTTAGCATTTTACACCATATTTATGCCTATATATTTAAATTGTTTTTTTTTCTCTTGAATCAGCGAGGGAACTTATGCACCCAGGACAAAAAAGACAATCAAATCGTGCGATTCGAGGATCTGAAGAACAAATTGAGGACTCTGAATCAGATAAAGACGATTAGAGTATTCTTCAAGCCAGCATTCTCCAAGTTGCATATAATAGATTCTGCTGTTAGGCCTTTTACTTTTTGCTGGTTTATAGACCTTGACACCTTGTACATATATGACCATTGCCAGTTTTTATAAGATTCCAGGTAAACAAGTCGATCAATGAAATGACATCTGATTGTTTATATTGTTAATGGTTCATATGCTTTACCTCATCTGCTTGGTTTTATTGTTTTCTAATAGTTTGTTTGTATACATATGCTGTGCATCTTGGAGTTAAAGCAGCTTTGTGCGCTTATAATACTGTACATAAGCAAGCGGATCAAGTATGAGAATTCAACCGATTTAGTGGGAGATGTGCATTTAGTCATCTACTATAGTTATGGCATTATGGCTCTGCTAGGGTTCTCTCTTACCTGGCCTGGCTGATGAGCCATTTTCTTCCACTTCGAGGAAGATCCCCGTCGGGTTTCTCTCTGAAGCCGAGGAACCAGAGATTGATCTCCATCATCTCGCCCTTTTCTTATGGATCTTGTTCGCCTTCATTCGAGGAGAACCTCTTCCAACAGAAACTTCGTTGTGGCTCTTGTTGTGGCTACTGAGGAGAAGCAGAGGGCTTTTATGCTTTTTGTGACCGTCGTCACTGGTTGCTGGCCTATAGGCAGGTTTGGGACAGTGGTGGAACTTGTTTCGGGATTGAGGCGCTTCGTCCGGAAGGTCTCAGTCTTCGTCCTTATGCTCCCCGCTATCTTCGTAGGTCAGTTAACATTCAAGGATCTTTGCAGAGTTGTGTTGTCACCGTCGTACGTTGGAGGTAGAAGACAGGATTTGACTGTTGGGCGAGTCATTGGTTGATGGCGACGGTAAAGGCTCACCGTCGATGCCTTTGTCGGCCGTGGACTTTGTCAGCGCCACGCTTGTGGAGGAGAATGTGTCATGTGCTCCTTCTTAGGTTTGGGCTAGTTGGGCCGGAACACTAATCTCCTTGGGTCGAGTTTAGGGTATTTTGGATCATGATATGGGATCCTGGTGCTCTTTTTCTTTTGCACAATTTCAGATAAGGGCCATGTTCTATTTGGTTTGCGTGTTCTTCGTCGAACATTACATTGGTTTACCCGTGTTGGTGTTTGTGTGGCATATCCCCGTTTACTATTTGTGCTTATTTTCAATACAATGTTCGTGAGCTAGTGTCTGGTTTCTCTAAATTAGCTTAGCAGTGGTCTCTTCTCTCGTGTCTTATCTCTTCTATTGTGTAACATTGTTTACTTCATTAATACATTATGCTGTGCGTTTTAGCCGTAAAAAAAAAGTCATCTACTATAGTCGTCCCAGTGACAATCTCAAACTCTCATCCCAAGTTATTCAACAATAAAGCCCTCACAAGTCACGGTCGAACACCATTAGGAAATAGGCGTCCCATTTCAAGGGATGAACCTTTTTTTTCACCGTATGAATTAAATATTTTTGTTTGACACAGTATATGTGCTGAATAAGCCTTTAATGCATTTATCATGCTTGTGTTTTCCTAAGTTCATGTTTCCTAATTAATAAGGTTAATTTTTGAACCCAGAGCAAAAGTGCATGCATTGTCATTATGAGTTTAGAGTCTAGATGCATGTATTTTTATTAATGTGTCAACCTATTGTTCCATGAACTCCTTTTTAAACTCTACATTCCATTTGGAATGGCTGTTCATTTTGGCAATCAGATTTAGTAATATATTGGATCAGAAAAGAGATCTAGCTTCCTTCTTTTCCAAAATAACTCTTATCTCTTTGGATGAGTCCTTAGGGTGGCGAGTTTTCTTATTTTTGAGTACTCACTTGTGAGTTCTCTCCTAGTATTCTATGGAAAATTGGACGGGGAAGTTCAAACTATTGAATTTTGACCAATAGGCTTTTGACACGTCTAGTCAATTAAAAAATGCATTGATCCATTTTTTTTCATCTTCACGTGCTGCTGCTGGTTGCAATTCAACTTCGCTGTGCTTCATTGAACTGTAAAGTGGAAAACCCAGATTTATTCACTTCATTCTCAACCTAGAATTCCACCAGCTCACAATCTTGGAAATCTTGGAGATGTAGCTGGTTATTAGAATCCGATTACACTAAACTGATTTAGTGGTATAAGCTTCCCTTGTTATTTTTTTACTCATTTTTTGTTTGGTGAGCCATTCAAGTTTGATTCGGTTAGTTAGTTGGGTTAATTTGTAAAGATCCATCTCCCTATGATCTCGAAAGCTTGGATTCTTTTGATCGGAGGATGGATTTGCAGCAGAGCTTGGCGGTACCTCAGAGGATCCCTCCCTGGAGGATCGTTGGAACTTGTGAATGGGCACATCAGTGGCAACTGGCAGCAAGGTGTCGACCAGACTACCTGGGGTGGCATCTTTGGGTATAACCAACACGATGATGCGGGGGGTTTCTTGGTCAGCCACAGAGGAAGAACTGGCAGCGGCATTGCTGTTGTTGGAAGCCATTGAGGATAGGAGAAAAAAGACTGGGTATGGGAAAATGGAGACTTTACGGTGTTTGTATGTTATTATGTTTTGAAAATTTCTAGGTTGAGAATAAAGGTTTGTTTAGGTCCAAAATAAACATTACATTTATTTTAATACTTTTGGGCCTCAGAGGCAAAACAGGCTGGCCGCACACGGACTTGTTGAAGCTGCGAATCAGGAAAGAGAATGTCTATACGATTCCTAAATGATTTAGGAGAATCTAGAGGCAAGATAATATTCCTTTATTTCCTAGTCAATAATGTTACCTTGTCAAGACAGGGAAATCAGAGTGCCAACCTCTATAAATAGAAGAATCAAAGAAGATTTTGGGACCTCTACACTCACATATAATTTGTGCACAAGCAAATCTTACTCCGCTGCGAGTAAACAACCAGCGAACAGTGTGCACAGGATCTAGGCCACCCAACAGAGCATGGAGATTTGAAGGTTTACTCAAGCTAACTAACCGGCAATAGCAAATTCAAGATCTAGGCCACCCGACAGAGCATGGGGATTCGAAGATTCACTCGAGCTAGACGACGGCAATCGGAGGAGTCTAGGCCACCCGGCAGAGCGTGATGATTCTAAAGATCTATTAAGTCACCCTATCCTGTGTTCTCAACACTTCATCCTTAGGATTGCTCTGCTTTATACTTGCCCGAGGTGTAAAGTATCGATTCTTTGTGGCTCGATAGAGAGACACGAAGCTTACGTCTTGCGTACCATCAAGACAAGTAGGACTCAACGGCGAGGTTGGTACTCTCCTTGCTCCAATCGCTTGACAAGAAGCAGAGACTACGCGGCGCACAACACAATGACATTCTGCCCTCGGCAGTGGCATGCCTTGCACACTGCACATCTACATCAACTGATTAAAAGAGACAGTTAGCGATATCTCCAATCGCAGCAACCTGACTAGAGAAAAATTAAAGCCAAACAAGGTTATTACGTGGCTATTAAAACATGTTGGGATAATGCAGTTACTGGTAATCCTGAGTATGTCACAGTGCTATAAAAATTCACCAATCCTGAGTGCTGTCATGCTGAGAGTATAGTTCTTGACTTTTGGAAATATACTTCACTGACTGCTAAACATTTATCTTGAACACAAAGAGCTAAAATTCATTGGCTCGTGGTAGGGGATCACAACATGAAGTTTGAAAGATAGAAACATAATGAAATGGATGTCTGATTCGGAGGGTGTTTGGCAAGATATAGAGGCTGGAATGGAGTAGGTAGTTATTGATTTTTTTAATCAGGTATTTGACTCGTATTCCATCTGATATAGGTTTAAAGTGGGATTGAGGTGAAAATATTCAACTTTAAAAAAACATGGGTAAGAAAAAGCAACAATTCACTTGCTTTTTATGACCATGGTTTTTGAACTAAAAAGTTGAAAATAAGCGGTTTTGATTATTTTATCAAACACTAATTTTATCAAAATAGTTGAAAATAAGCTATTTTTAAATGATCAAACTCAATCCCAAACGGAGCCGTAGAGATGCCAGAATGTGATTAAACTCCACTAGGCAAAAGTGACTCTGGAGATAAATGAAATTTAATGCGCTTCATATTCTAGTGATGAAATTTGATATGGTCTATTCTAGATGCATCCTGATAAGGTTCCAGACGCTAATGGTATATCTCATCTCTAAATTATACTCATGTGTGTTTACTTCCCTAAGTTCCCAATCCAACTAAAGTTGTGAATATAAACCAATTGCACTTTCTAATTTGTGCAAAGGCTATTTCTAACAGACTGAAAAATGTGCTTAATGCTATTATATCTTCTTTCTAGAGAGTGTTTATACCGAGGCGCCTTATTACCGACAATTCTTTGATTGCATATGAGGTGTCACATTATATTCATACCTGTTAGTTGAGTACAGATGGAGCTTTCACTCTTAAGCTAGATATGAGTAAGGCTTTTCACCGCATGCTTGGACCTGTCAATCGATATAGATGAAACATTCTCTCTCAAGCTTGATGTGGGTAAGGCTTTTGACAGCATGGAATGTTATTACGATTAGGTTTTGCAGAAGATTGGGTACAACTTATCATAAGATGTGTTCAAACCGTAAAACATTCGTTTATGATCAATACCCAGTGATGATCTATCTCCCTTCTAGAGGTCTTCGCCTTATGACTCACTATCACCCCATCTCTTTTTACTTAATACCTAGGTCTTTACCACACATCTTGATCTAAGGGCACCAATTGGCGTTATCCGAGGCATCCAAGTTTGTGATGGCGCTCTTACTATTAGACACTTATTATTTGTTGTTTGTTGATGACCATTTACTTTTTGGAAGGAATTTTTAAATGTAAATAAGTCATATTAAAGAAGTCTTGCAGACATATGAAGAGGTCATTATGACAAGACCCGCCCCAGATTACTGCAGTAATATAGGGTAATTCTTGCGGGATCCATTTAGATTATCTAGCACCAATTAATCGGTACTAGCTACCCTAACACGATCAACCCAGAACTTTAACTAAGAACCTACACTGAGAAAACAGAAGTAGTGGAATGTCATGTCTCGTACTCTGAACGATCACAACTTCAGCCGATTAACCTGCAATTTGGGCATTTTAAAACAAAGGACCCAGGGAAAGGCATAAAAACATAAGACGTTAGAGTGAGTAGAAAAAAAATCATAAACTGTAAATCTATAAAGCAAACTCTAACTGTATGCCTTTTCGCTGATTTCTATGGAATAATGCGAGTTCAAAATATCATAAACTAAACTGCAAATGGAGGTAGTCGTTCATGGTGTTTGTTCTAACCCGGAACGTCTGTATGTATGAAAAGTAAGGTGAGGGGATTTTCTAGAGTGTTTATCATAATCAGAGACAATCTGGGTCGAGTAAGGTGTTTGTCCTAACCTGATCTGATTGGCTATCCGGTGATCAACCGAATATCTAGAACATCGATGCAACTAAATAAAACCATCACAAAGTAAACTTCCAAATTAAAACTGCTATGAAATATAGTGTAAATTAAATTGTAATACTGTAATGCGAAAAATAAATGAACTCGCAAAACTGAAATAATGAAATTCTGAAAACTGAACTGCTATCGATTGTGAAAAATAAAGGTCCATTCACAGTATAGTGTTGTGATTTCCATCAAGCCAAAGCATGTCTGTTGGTGTTACAATGTATCTTTCACTGGTCGCGAATATGTCACCCTGAAACAATGATTATTACTTAATAACTAATTGTCAAAAATCAAAATGAATAACTTAGCTCGTTCACTGACGAACATTATCTTCGAGAACCTTGCATTCTCGAATAACGTGCTTTTCAAACTAATGACGTTCTTTAATCTAATTTGAAATTCTAATTCTTGAATCATTTTAATAGTTGCAACATATTCCTTAAATGTTACAGGACTCGAAGTCGAATCGACAATCAATTTAACTGTTTAATAATATCATAAAAATCGTTTAATAAATATCCGATTAATCACACGTCTTAATCAACAATGTCCAAAATACCCTTCATTACAATCAGTATGAAATACGACTAAAACGACATAAAAATTACATCCAAATAGCCTTCGCTGGAACGCCGCCATGGACCACCGCCGGCGGTAACGGTGAAATTTTAGGACGACGCGAAGCTCATTATGCTAAAAATCACACAACAAACAACTTTCTCAACTACAATAAGGTCCAATTCATCCTCTAATTGGTCCAATTTATCTTGAAACTGAAATCCCTTGAAAAAACTTCAATCATTAGATTATCCTTGCTCCGGTCGAATTAGAACGTGTTCATGGTGTGCTTAGCTTCGCGATGAGGAGAGGTTTAAAGTCCAATAGGTTTTATCGGTCAATTTGGCCAGAAAAGTGTCGATCCAAAACCTAAGTTTTCCGGTTCGATTTTGTCTTTCCCACCGCCGCCACGTCTCGAATTATGGTTGAAGATGTTGGGGAAAAGGTAGAGGAGGTCTTGGTGGTCATTTTGACACCTATCAATTTTGGTGGCTGGCCGAGGAACACCCCCGGCGAAGCTAACGGGGAGGAGGAGAAGCTCAACATAGAGAGAGAGAAAGGAGTAGAAAATTTTGACCAGAAATGGAAAGCTTTGACTTTCCATTTCTAGTAACTCCTATTTATTTTCGCGACTAACAAAAAATGTAAATCGTTAAAAGCTCTCGCTGACCATAACTTCTTTGTCGTAACTCCGATTTAAACACTTGACGTGGTTACGAACTCGTCCCGATAAACTCTATGACTTTTTCCAAGGTAATTTCTCAAAACACATAATCTATAAAATTTCGATAAAAACAGTCATTGATAATTATCGACGGTAAAATTTAACTATTTTCCTCGATTAAGTTTAAACAAATCTTAAAAAGAAAATTTCCGAGACAGGATGTTACACATTAACAAAGAACTTTTGCTACAAGCACTATTGTCATCAATAAGAAAGTGACTTCGATCTTATGTTCATGTCGCCATTAGTGACTTCTCAGCCTTCGCTGGCATATGCAATATTGAAGATAAACATGAGCAATATCTCAAGTTGTCAGCCTATATTGCAGGCAAACCCTGGCTATAGATCATATAGGCCTAGACTTAGAGTCTCAAAATTTAAGGCTCCTCTATTTTATAATACATATACTATAAACAAAACAGAACTATGCAAATGGAAACAAAAAAAAATCAGGCAAGCCTGCATCCCAGTACTCTCTTTAGAGAGAAAAATAGTTTTTCTAAAAAACCAAAATCAAACCCTACTTTTTTAGAGAGCCGCCGGCCTTCCCTTGTCCCTGATCTCTCTCACTGCTCATTCTTTCTCTGCAATAATCCTATTTTCTTCTTCATCTCCTTGAGAGCTTCCCTACAACCACTTTGCATGTCGGACTCTACTGAGGACATGGCGCGTCAGTTCTCGACGACCATGGAAATTGGGGAGGACGACGTTGAGTTGTGCCTGAAGGTCAACCTTGAGGTGGATTCCGATGGTGATGACGGTGGAGTCGACTATTTCTACGTGGTGTCTAAGGATTTTCTTCATTAATCTGATCCCAGAAAATTGGCTCAAATCTTTCTGGGCCTTCATGAAGCGGTTGTGACAGTTTCCACATAAACCAACAAAGGTCATGTTCATCTATAAGGCACTAGATCCCTTTTTTCGCACATTTGTTGATATTGGTGTTCTGAGGAGGGCCTTGGATAATGGTCCATGGTTTTTCAGAAATGCAACAGTGGTGGTCAAACGGTTCGATGGATTCCCAAATGTGATGGCGGAGGTTTCATCCAAGATGAGGGTCTGGGCCAATGTGTTTGGATGAAGGTTAGGCCAAGAATATCGGGAGAGCTATTGGTGAGTATAAGAGTTATAATCTCCTCAAACTCCAATACTCTTAACAGCTGCAGATTCAAGTAGTGGTGGATCTACGTCGTGGATTGGTTGTCCGACATAAATTCAAGTTTGTTCAAGGTTTGTCGGTAATGCTTTTCTTCTAGTATGAGATGTTGAAGGGTTTATGTGGATTGTGTGGTTCGTTTGTGCATGTGGATGGGGTTTGCTCGGTGGCGGCGGCCCAGAATGCAGGTTCGACCAACTCCAGTTCTATAGAGGCAGAGATGGACAATGTACCGTGGAGACGGCGGTTCCATCAGAGCCACCTCCTGGTTTTAAAGGTCCCAGAGTTGGTTCCAGGATGGGCCTCTTGAATGTGGTGCAACAACAAGTCGAGGCAGTTGTGCCGAGACATATCCCGGTCGGTGAGGTTTTGAAGGTAGATCAGCTGGGGGCACACAACATGATGGTTCAACCACTAGGGGGTGGTTCTGGTATGATGATAGATGGTCTAATGAGTCTTGATGAGGTAGGGATACATGCAGGTTCTGTGCATGCAAACCCACTGTTTCAGGCTACTGATGTTGGTCGTACGATGACAACTCAGGTCCCGAGGGAGTGGCATTTTACTATTGCAGGTTCAGGGGGACATCTAGCGAATTCTTCTTCAGTCGTGGGGGAGATGGAAGATGTTACAGGTTCTCAACTCATGGAGGTTCCCAGACAACTTGGCTCAACAACGTCTTTTAAGGCGCCACATGTTGGAGCCAAGCGAACTATGTGTGAGGAGAAATCCAGATAGAGCTCAGGTGACACTGATGCAAGTCATCCCAGAGGAGTACACAAGATGGAGTCTCCTTAGAAGAAGGTGACTCATGACCCTGCTACCTTGACAAAGGAACAAGAGGCACAACATATGATGCTGATGTAGATGAGGTGACATAGCTGAATAAGGTGTAGGGCCCAAATTTTTTTTAGTATTGCTTTATACCTAGTCCGTTAAGCTATGTTTAGATACTTGAAAGAATTTACTAGTATAGGTTCTTTTAGGAGGTTCTTTTGATCAGGCCGGTGAACCGGTGAACTTCTTGTAACTTATTAGTTTCATCAATAGATTACCGTCACCATTTCATAAAAATAAACAAAACTATGCAAAACTATGCATTTTACAGCCTACTTGAATACTACCATTTGCTAACCTTGTCTTCCTCATAGCCTCATCTTCTCTAAATCTCTAATCTCTTGTAGTCTTAGAACCTTATTTTTAGGTACTTTCTCTTTTCAAATTTGAATCTTTTTTGTAAGTTGTATTGTTGTGGAACTTCTAATTAATCTCTTTTGACTCTTTTTTTAATTTTCTCCATAACTTGTATTTTTAGTTTGATTTACATATGTATAGGGCCCAATATATATTTTTTTGTCTAGAGCCCCTTGAAACTCATGGCCGACCTTGCTATATTGGGTGGCATCATGTCAAGAATTTCTCATATATTAAAGAAAAGCTGCTTAATAAGAATGGCAAAGAAAACTTCTCCTCAGGGCTGGTCATGACCTCCGCACTTGGGTTGTTGGGAAATCTTTGCCAACATATTTTATGAAATGCTTTCTTCTTCCACATAGTTTCTATGACTAGGCCTATGAATGGGTCGTGTCATATCGGGTTTGTGTCGGGTCATGTAGTTATTTGTATCAAAATCAAAAAACTCAAACTCAACCCATTTAATAATTGTGTTGAAAAGGCCAACTCAAATCCAACCCATTTATAAATGGGTCACCCCGCGTAACCCGTTTAATAAACGACTCGTGTTGTGTCATGTTGAATTATGTAACCCAATTAAACTAAACAGGTTAAAGATTCAAACAACTTCAATCTTCACATACAAAACAATAGAAGTATTAGAAACACAAACTAAATGTTAGGGTTAATTTTAGAGGAAAGACTTTAATAACATTTTTATATAATCAAGTATTAATATAATTCACTATTAAATGAGTCGTGTATACTTGTCATGAATAAGTCGACCCAACCCAATTAATAAACAGGTTATACAACGGGTCAACCCACACTAGACCTGCTTTATAATCGTGCGGATACAACCCGCTTCATCATGCTGGTTTCGAGTCGAGTTTATGGGTCGTGTCGAAATTGACAGCTTATCTGTGGCACCCTTAACAAAATGTGTGCTAATTAAATTTCTCTTAATTAGGGAAGCAAACAAGATGACCGGGTAATTCATTGACCCTATCCGAACCAATGTTTGAAAAGGCATCCGCATAGGCACTGAACACAGCAAAAACGTCTAAATTTTGCTCTAGGCGCCTAGTACTGCCTAGATGATGACTTGATGACTTTCTCTCTGAATATGATACCGAAGATGAAAGAAATGATGACATATTTGAGTTCGGCAATTTGGAGTGATCTTTTAATTTTAAAAAGACATTTTCTTATGCATTTATTTGAATTTGAATTGTTTAATAACATTTCTTTGAAGACAATGTGTTTTAATGACATTTTCTTATTATTTTTTCTTTATTATTCATATTATATATATAATATACTAACTAATTATATAAATAATAATAAATCGAGAAATTATGACCAATGGTACCTCACAAATAGGTCATGCATCACTTCGATACCCCACTTTTGAAAACTATCTCTTCGACACCTCAGATTCAACTTCTTACTAAGCATCAGTACCTACCGTTACTAACATCGCTAGCTTATTATTATTTTTTTTGAAAAAATAAAATTTTTTAAGGGATAATTTTTTAATTCCTATTTTTCTTATTCTTTTTATATTTATTTTTTTATTTCTTCTTCTCCTCAAAAATTAAAAACTTTCCAATAATTTTTCAATAAGTTAACAGTGTTACTAACACCGAATACCGATCTTTGGTAAAGATTTTATTGTGAGGCACCAAAGTGATAGTTTTCAAAATTCAGGTACCGAAGTGATGAATGACCCATTTCTGAGGTACCATTCTTGATAAAAACTCTAAAAGTCGACAAATCTCCGCCTAGGCAGCTAAGTGTTAGGCAACAATTTCACCGCCTAGAATCCTCTTAGCGCCTTTTTAAATATTGATTCGGACATGCTATGATGATGGGTCATTTGTTGGGACAGCTAGCACTATCAGTCCTGGTGCACAAGATTTGAAAGATTATTGTTTGGCTAGAGACGGGTCAAAGAGGGCATTAAGAGGGATAATTCTGGAATGCACCTCAAGCCTAAACACCTCATAAATTTTTTAACCTTTTGACACATGTCACCTTTTTAACCTCTCTCTCTCTCTCTCTCTCTCTCTCTCTCTCTCTCTCTCTCTCTCCTCTGAGTAGCACCACTGCAAGCTTCAATGTCTACCACCACCTCGTCGTCGAATGGCCGTGTTACATCCTTCGCCTCCCGTCTCTTGCGCGAATGTGGAAGAACTCGACTCCACTACCATTTGTCGCGCCGCCATGCCGAATTTTCCCTTCGATTTGGTAGTGGGCAAAGAATGCGATCCTTGCCGCAGCAGCCAAGCAAGTGCAAGCCGACCTCAGTTCGACATGGCCGAGCTCGATCTGAGTGAGCCGGTGGTGGAGCAACTCTGATATTCTCCATTCAAAGATGGACGGTAGAGATTCATTGCAATCAACGACCCAGAATCTTAACCAAATGAATGGTGGTGATGATAAGCAGGTGTCATTTTACTTTATTCAATGGTGATGATTATCATTCATTAATAATTTGGTTGAACAGTGGTGATTATCATTCATTGATATAACCAAAATTGTTTTTATTATATAATTTTCTTTAATTTCAATACATGCATCAAAAAATGAAATAAAATAGTTTAATATTCAAAAAAATCTCACTAAATTTTTTACAGAGTATATATGATGTCTAGATTACTCTAAAATTATTGAACTCAAAAATTGTCAAATACAGTGTGTTGGTCAAATTTTTTGTTGCTTGTCATGAAATTCAAATGTTTGAAAAATAAACCAGTACTTCAAATCGACCAAATTGGCAGTTGGATTAGATTGCTCAATTATTTTGTAGCACCCAATTATTCATATTTTGTTAAATAAATTTTATTTTATTTTATTCCTTTCATAATTTTAAGAAATAGATTAAGATTCCAAAGAATTCTACGAAAATTTTCACGGCACCATTTAAGGCATATGTTATTCTAAAATTATTGAACACAAAAAAATTTCTAGACCAATTGTGTTGTTAGATTATCATTCATTAATTATAATAGGATATAGTTGTTTTAAATATATACTAATAGTTAATAAATAAAATACAAACCGTACTATTAGATCTATGGATTATGTTTTACATCCCCAAAAAATTTGAACAATTTTGGGGACCATTTTGATCTCAATTGGTATAGTAGATTTTTATTTTGAATGAAATTATCGATTTGAAACTCTAAAAAAAAATAGCTCAATCGCCGAAAAAATCACCAAACAATACTGCGGTTATTTATCGTGCCTATTTTCACTCTGAATGTCTGATATCACAAAATCCACAAATTCGTGTCGACATAATGAATGAATTCATGATGTGCCCACTAATATTGTATAACTTGATGAATGCTTTGAACATTTATGATCCTTTGAAACTAAAACAGTTAGATACAAATTGAATATGAAAATATAAACCGTAGGATGTGGGCATATAATTATTGTAAACGTACTGTAAAAGTTTGATCTGGTTTGGTCATAGTTAATACCTCGATCCACGCAATCAACCTCGACGGTTATTTATGCCCCTATCGTCATTTTACACAAGTCACAAAGAAAAATGCTATCGCCCATCTGTTTGGGAAAGTAAAATGTAATACCTGTATACAGAGGTACCCCTTACGATGTCTTGGATGCAAAGAGAGAAACAATTAGAATTGTCGAAGTCGCCAATAAGGAAAAATTAGCGGAATGAAAAATTTGGGCATAAACGACCGTCACGTTTTACCGAATGGATCGATACTGAGACCACCACGAAACCGGATGAAATTTTAACCACATTTTTATAATAGTTCAATGATCTCTTCATACGGTAAATATTTTAAAATACATTGCTTTGACCTCGATCCATGAAGGAAACTCTGACGCCGTTTATATTTTTATTTGTTGTCTTTGTCGATTGATAATAAACACGTCATAATGAGGCCAAAATGAAGACGACCTTTGGGACCGAGACAGAGCCCAGTAGCGAATAGATCTCAAGTTCAACCAAAGAGTTTTGATTGCAAGCTGTGGAGGCTGATATAAGAGCTTTGATTAAGAGATAATCTTGGTGCCCAGAGTAGATCTCGGTGTCCAGAGTTTCTGAGGTGAGGATGAGCACCAGGAAGAGGGAGGGAAGGAGATAGAGGAGAGAGAAGAAGGAGAGAGTGCGGCAAAGTTCGTAGCATTTGGCGGCGGTTAGGGTTACTAGCAGCGGAGTAGTCATGGTGGAGAAGATGGGGCGATTGGCTTGTTCACATAGACTAAGCTTATGATAAGCTCAGTTAAACATTAAAAAAGTTGAACAAAAAAATTGTTAAGATCTCGACACGTGTCAAATAGTGAAATTAGACTTTAGAGTGAAGGCTAATGGGGTGCATTCCAGCCTAATTCGATTAGGACCCCATCCATGCTTTAATAAAATAGAGTTGCTAGCCTTGGTTGTTGTGGGCTAGGAACCTGTTCTCATGATTTACTTTCCTTTAAGCCTTGTTTCTCTCTTTATATGATAGATGTAAACTTTGGGGTGATCGGCTTTTTGGGTAGTAATCTAAATACAAAGTCTGGAGCCACTCTTGCAGGTCTCTCTCTTTGTTTGCCTTGGTTTATTTTCTCATTTTCAGTACTTGAACTACATCAAGTGGTATCAGAGCACAGAGAGGGCTGCTATGCACCCCAGGGCTAATTTTTATTTCTGACACGTGTCGTTATTTAATAGGCTGAATTTTTTAACATTCTTCATCTTTGAATAAGCTTATCATAAGTCAGTCTATACGATCATCTCTTTACCATATTTGTCGATCTCCTCGTTCAAACATCAACGCTGCCGCTGCGTCTTCTTTTCCCACCCCGGCGATGCCACACTTGTGTCATCTTTTTTTTTCATCACTCGTCCCCAGCCATGACCCGACTAGATCTACCTCTCTCAAATCTATATTTTTGTTTGGTTTAGAGATTGGAATTGGATTTTTGAATATTTAATTATTTTGTTTTGATTGATCAATACATTCAAGATGGATTGATTTGGATGACGATGATGGTAACGGCCAGAGGGAGAAGAGATCTCGGCTTGATTCATCTAGCTTGACATTCATATAACACAATTTTGTTTAGGAAAAGTAATGGGGCTGATCAATTTGTTTCTCTCGATTTCTTAATTTGCCTTAGCCCACACTTTGTGAATTCAACTTTGATCCATTTGTGTGCCTTCATCAAGTCACGATGAGGGGTTTGGAAGTTAATAAAACTGAGATATTTGGTGAATGATTTTCTATATTGCATCGTTCACAATGTACAGTATATATACAAGAGACTTGCTAACTTCTAGCTAACTTCTAGGACTAGATAAGGAAAGCCAACCTAGTCTAGCTATAATTACAGATTACATGGAGATTACACAGAGATATCTTCTTCAATACTCCCCCTCAAGTTAGAGTGTATGTTGATTACACCTAACTTGCTTAACAAAACGGTAAACTGTGTAGAAGTGAGCGGTTTAGTAAACAAATCCGCCGGTTGATCTTGTGTTCGAATATGAGCCGTTTTGATCAGGCCTCTTTGAATTTTCTCACGAACGACATGGAATCAATTTCTATATGCTTGGTTCGTTCATGAAAAACTGGATTGGATGCAATGTATAAAGCAGCTTGATTGTCACAGAAGAGTAATGCTGGTTGTGTACCCGTGACGTTGAGATCTCTCAATATGTTTTGCAACCAAGTAATCTCACAACAAGTAGAAGCCATGGAATGATATTCTGCTTCTGCACTTGATCTAGATACGGTTCCCTGCTTCTTTGTCTTCCAAGAGATAGGTGAATTACCTATGAATATGCAATAACCGGTGACTGACCTTCTAGTATCCTTACAACGCGCCCAATCTGCATCACAAAAAGCACGTAATTGAAGTGTACCTCTCGATGGCAACAATAGTCCTTGTCCTGGCGTCTGCTTTAAATAACGCAACACTTTGTGTGCTGCTTCTAGATGCGGAACTCTCGGTTTATCTATGAATTGAGAAAGGATGTGTACTGCATAAACAAGGTCAGGTATTGTAATAGTGAGATAAATGAGTCTGCCCACCAATCTTCGATACTGAGATGGATCATGAAGCAGTTCTCCATCTTTTTGTGTCAAAGCTGTATTATACTCTACTGGAAATTTTGTAGGCTTTGCTCCTAGGAATCCTGAATCTTCCAATATCTCCAACGCATATTTTCGTTGACTCAACACAATGCCTTGTTTTGATCTGGCCACCTCAATGCCAAGAAAATATTTCAACACTCCCATGTCCCTTAACTTGAACTTGCTTGATAAGAACCCCTTTACAACATTGATTTCTTCAAGATTGTTTCCTGCCAAAATGATATCATCGACATACACCAAGAGTATAGTGAATGTTCCTTTGCAATTTCGAACAAATAATGAATAATTGGACCAACTCTGATGAAAACCAGCCCTCTTTAGTTCATTAGAGAGCTTGATGAACCATTGTCTTGAAGCCTGTTTGAGTCCATACAAGGATTTGTGCAATTTGCATACACGATTCTCCCCCTTTCCTCCAAAACCAGGAGGAAGTTGCATATAAACATCTTCAGATAAATCACCATTCAAGAAAGCATTACTTACATCAAGTTGGTGGAGATGCCAACCACGTAAAGATGCTAAACTGAGTAAGACCCGAACTGTAGTAAGCTTGGCAACGGGAGCGAACGTTTCTCTGTAATCAATGCCTTCTACTTGACTGTATCCTTTTGCAACAAGGCGAGCTTTGTACCGCTCTATACTACCATCCGGATTGTACTTGATCTTGTAAACCCATTTGCATCCAATAGGACGTTTGTGAGCAGGTGGTGATACTAAGCTCCAGGTTCGATTGGCTCGTAAGGCATCAAGCTCTTGTCTCATGGCCTCACGCCATTTTGGGTCTTGAACGGCCTGAGAATAAGATGTAGGCTCTCTATCCAGAGTTAGAGCAACAACAAATGCTTTATGATTAGCAGATAATCGATCATATGACAATACATGTGATATGGAGTGAGCCGTACCTGAGACCTTGGTCAGTGAAGATGATGATATGGTACGTGAGGGGAGAGCTGCCTCGATATGAAAGTCTTGCTGTAAGCTTGACGTTCTTGTTGGCCTTGTAGAACGACGAGGAGTAGGAAAATTAGGCTGATCAATGGTATCAGGTGGATGTGTCACAAGAATGGAGGATGGACTTGTCGGACTTGAAGGCGTGTTTGGTTTGGGTGATGCTTGGTGTGAGGCTACAGCGGAATCTTGGGTGAGGGAGGAGATAAGTTTGCATCATTTGAGTGGGAAGGAGTTGGAGTTTCGATAGGCTCTTGATGGTTATCATTTACATCTCTAATACAGCTAGGGAAAGATTCATGTGTAACAAAATCTTGGGAGCTAAGATCACGTACGGACTCTCCACAATGAAAGGAAGGATTATTATTGTTTTGTGATTGTGGAGAAGAATCAAGAAGGGATGAAGATGTGGATGGATAATGGAAAGCATCTTCATGAAATATCACATCTCTGGAAAATAAAATTTTCTTTCCTTTGAGATCATAGACTCGATAACCCTTTTTGCCATGAGGATAACCCAAGAAAATACACTCAATCGATCTAGGGTCAAATTTACTGGGCTTGGATGGATGAGTTGAAACAAAACAGCGACAACCAAAGACACGGAGATGATCATATTGTGGTTTCTTTGAATAAAGCCTTTCGAAAGGAGTTTGGCCATTCAAAAGTGGAGTTGGTGTTCTGTTAATGAGATAACTAGCAGTTAAAATGGCTTCACCCCAAAAACGTTTTGGAAGGTTGGCTTGAAAAAGAAGAGCACGAGCCACATTTAATAAGTGGCGATGCTTTCTTTCGGCAACACCATTTTGTTGGGGATTATTGACACAAGTTGTTTGGTGTTCAATACCTTTGGACGCATAGAAATCAGGCATGAGAAATTCGGGACCATTATCACTTCTAACAATTTTGACAGGTTTATCAAATTGAGTTTTGGCAAGAAGGATAAAATGGATGAGAAGTGAACGAGCTTCAGACTTGTGTTTCATAAGGTATACCCAAGTGCCCCGTGAATAATCATCAACAATAGTCAAGAAATATTGTGCATTAGTGAGTGAAGGAACATGATAACCACCCCAAATTGAAAGGACCCAATCCCGATTCAGTTACCTAAACCGGAATCAAACCCTTTCGAAAATACGAACCAACAAAAACTTTTCGAAATTTGGGCAGAGTTTCGTTACTAGCGTGGAATTACCATAACCTGCACGTGGAAATTAACACTTCGTCCTATGCCACAAAAAGCAAACCGTGGGCACCAATCCCATCCGGATTTCTCAACATCAATTTAATCAACAATAGTAAATAAACTGTACTATGTATATATGTATATCCGTGAAAATCCGCACAACATGTATCAGAATGTATCAGAGCGACCTCTAAAGTAAAACATATACAATATGTACATCAGTAGGCGAAACAAGAACCTACTGGAAAACACAGGTGACTTTGATCACTAGCCTCCAAACCGCGACGTGAAACTCCAAACCTGAACTGCAAACTGGGCACGGAAACCGAAAAGCCCAGGGGAAAGACATAAAACACGTTAGAGTGAGTGGACGAAAATAAATGTCTTTCACCAGTTAATATATATATGTTTAAAATAACATATGCGAGTCCAGGTAAATAAAATAACAAGTACACGAGGTAAAACCATAATCCTCCAGCGTACTGAGCATGCAAGTATAAATCCCACGGGGTCACTCATGGACACACACCGTGCTAGTACAGTCCGAATCACGAGGTCCTTAGTCCCCGTGATTCTAAGCCAGAAATGGCCTCGGTTCCGGGGAAACGCCCCTCACCGGTCAGGTCGGGATAACGACGTCCCTCCTGGCGGCCTACCATCGGGTATCAGCCGAGAGGCAAAGTGTATCGATACAACAACGTAACCAAGACTGTACTCTGTGAAAACCAAATCACAAATATCTCGATGAAAATGCATGAAACAATATATAAGTGTATGCATATTCGTATACGTATATTCGTATAAATATAATCGTATAATCGTAAACACATGCTCATGTAATCCGAAATCTCATACGCATGCTCAAGTTCATAAATCACATAAAAGACTCGCAAGATTTCCGTGAAAAGAAATTGTCCACTCACAGACTCTCGAAAGGCGCGCACGCTCTACACTCGTGGTCCGGTGGAAGATCCCTCGCCTGAAGCACGATCACGATCCAAATCTCGATCTCGATCTCCTGAATACATTCACAAAACATAACTGATCAATATCGTAATCCACAACACTGTACTGAAGCACGGAAACCAACCGTTCCCGGAAATACGAAATGCAGTGCAAAATGAATTACGGAAATCCCGAAATCCCACTCGAAATCTCGACTGAAAATCGGCTAACCAAATCAACCCGAAAACCTCCGTATGATAACCAGGGCGTGATTACGAGAAAAATGACACTAATTACATCGAAATCTGAAAAGTTGACTTTTTGACCGCCGTTGACCGCCGGCGGCGGCGCGCCGTCAACGGTGGAATTTCAAGGCCAAAGTTTCCAGATTTCAAGGTCTCGATGAGCTGAATCACTTTCTCTTCTACCACTTAAGCTAATTCACAAAGGAACCATATCAATTTCTCAAAACCAAAACGAAATTCCCAAATCGGATCCCTAATCGGGTTCACCTCAAATCACCATCTCCGATCAAATTTAACACATCACGAGATTCAGAGGAGCAAGGGGAGTCTTTCCCCCCCAACCACCACCTCCAAACCTCGCCGGAACCACCACCACCAACTCCGGCGACGGATACAAAACCGACCCAATTCGGGTCCAATACAAACGTGATCAAAACTCAATAAATCATACATCAACGTACTCGAAATCATCTAAGGAAGCTATTCATACCCTTGTTGAAGTCGTTGGTGGCCGGAATTTGGTCGCCGGAAAGTGACTTCCCGTTTGGGAAACTTTCCCCCTTCGGTCCGATGGCTTACTTTCCAAATATGGAAAGTCAACAAGATTCAAGTCGATCAACGCCCAAAATGAAGTTTTCGACTAACTCTCGACTATTTTTCGACTTTTCGATATTTATACTCGTCCCTCGGGTCGATCAACGGTCCAAAATGAAAATACGGAATGATTCGGATAAGCTCGAAACATACGGATAAACTCGTCGGAACCCGAAACTTCAAATAACCATAAAATATTCTTCGGTTATCGGAAAAATCTTCCGGAACCGCCCACGAACTCGTAATCATGTACTCTACCATTCCCGTGAAGATACCCAACTCAAATTCTCGACCAAAAACCAAGTCGCGAATCGAATCAGCAAACCACAATTACGACAATAAACTGCGACTAAAACCAAATCTCGAGAATCGTGCCAAACACACATCTGATTCTGGTTCGGGTCGTCACAAATCTACCCCCCTTAAAGAAATTTCGACCTCGAAATTTACGTACCTGTCATGTGAACAGATGAGGATACTGCTCCCGCATACGCTGCTCGGTCTCCCAAGTGGCCTCCTCCACTGAATGGTTCTGCCACAAGACTTTCACCAGCGGAATCACACGGTGTCTCAACTCCTGCTCACGACGATCGAGAATCTGCACTGGCTCCTCAACATACGATAAATCCTCTCTGATCGGCAACTGCTGTGGGGCTATAACATGTGAAGGATCTGAGATGTACTTCCGCAACATCGAAACATGGAAGACATCATGAACACGAGCCATCTCAGCCGGTAACTCAAGTCTGTAAGCCACAGCTCCAACCCTCTCCGTAATCTCGTACGGACCAATGTACCGCGGTCGAAGCTTGCCACGCTTCCCAAAACGCACAACTCCCCTCCACGGAGATAGTTTCAGGAAGACCCAATCACCAACCTCGAACTCTAAACTCTTCCTCCTCACATCCGCGTAACTCTTCTGCCAATCCTGGGCAATCTTCAGTCGATCTCGAATAACCTGAATGTCTTCCATCGTGGTTTTCACCAAATCAGGACCAATGAGCCAACGCTCGCCCACCTCACTCCAACACAATGGAGTGCGACACTGCTTCCCGTACAGAGCCTCGTACGGTGCCATCTCAATACTGGCCTGATAACTGTTGTTGTAGGCGAACTCGATCAAGTGCAACTGCTGATCCCAGTTTCCACGAAACTGCAACACACACAATCTCAGCATATCCTCAAGAGTCTGAATAGTCCGCTCGGATTGCCCGTCAGTCTGAGGATGAAAAGCTGTACTAAATCGCAATCTCGTGCCCAACGCTCGCTGTAAAGCCTGCCAAAACTCAGATGTAAACTGACTATCACGGTCAGAAACAATGGACACAAGCACACCATGCAAGCGAACAATCTCAGACAAGTACAACTTGGCCAACCTACCCACTGATACCTTCCCTGGAAGTGCAAGAAAATGTGCGGATTTCGTCAATCTGTCAACAATAACCTAAATGCCAGTGTTGCCCGCCGAAGTATGCGGCAACTGATAGACAAAATTCATCGTGATATGCTCCCACTTCCAAACTGGAATCTCAAGTGGCTGTAGTTTCCCTGCAGGTTTTTGCCTCTCCGCCTTCACCTGCTGACAAATCAAACACCGACTCACGTACGCGGCAATCTCCCGCTTCATGTTGCGCCACCAATAATACGCTCGAAGTGTACGAAACATCTTCGTACCTCCGGGATGCATCGCATACGCTGAACTGTGGGCCTCGTCCAGAATCTCCTTCTTCAAGTCCTCGTCCCTGGGTACACATAACCTGCCCCTGAACAACAACGTACCGTCATCGCTCAAACGGAACTCTGTAGGCACACCATTATGAATCATAGTCTTCTTGCCCAGCAAGTAAGGATCTGAATCCTGTGCCTCCCGTACCTGATCAACCAACACTGGTCGAACCTGAAAACTGGCCAACAAGGCTCCATCATCATCATACCCAAACACAGCACCTGTAGCTCGAAGCTCAGCTAACATCGACACTCTGGTCACACACATGTGAAATAATGAGGCTCCGGATTTCCGGCTAAGTGCATCTGCCACAACGTTGGCCTTCCCCGGATGATACTCAAACGTGCAATCATAATCATTGATCAACTCCATCCATCGGCGCTGCCTCATGTTCAGGTCCGGCTGCGTCCGCAAGTAAGTGAGACTCTTGTGATCAGTGAAAATCTTACACTGAGCACCGTACAGGTAATGTCTCCAACTCTTCAACGCTAACACAATAGCGGCTAACTCCAAATCATGCGTCGGATAGTTGACCTCATGCGGCTTCAACTGTCTGGAACCATATGCAACGACTCTACCATGCTGCATCAACACACAGCCAAGACCCAACTTCGACGCATCACTATATACAAAAAACTCACCACTGTCGTCTGGCAAAGTCAGAACCGGTGCAGTAGTCAGTCTCTCCTTCAAGAGCAAATAACTCTCCTCGCACGCATCAGACCACTCAAACTTGACGCCTTTCTTCGTCAATCTGGTCAGTGGTGTAGCTATCCGGGAGAAATCTTGTACAAACCGTCGATAATAGCCTGCTAACCCCAAGAAACTCCGGATCTCCGGTACAGTAGTGGGTCGACTCCAATTCAGCACGGCCTCGATTTTATCAGGATCAACACTAACTCCCTCGGCCGAAATCACGTGGCCCAGAAACTTCACACTATCCAACCGGAACTCACACTTGCTAAACTTCGCGAACAGCTGATGGTCCCGCAAAGTCCGCAACACCGCACGCAAGTGCTTCATGTGCTGACCCACACTCCTCGAGTATATCAAAATATCATCAATGAATACTATCACGAACTTGTCCAGGAATCGACGAAACACCTGATTCATCAAGTCCATGAAAGCTGCGGGGGCGTTGGTCAACCCAAACGGCATAACCAAAAACTCATAGTGCCCATACCGCGTCCTGAAAGCTGTCCTGGCCACATCTGAATCCCGGATCCTCAACTGGTGATATCCGGATCGAAGATCAATCTTCGAAAAGACTGTCGCTCCCTTCAGATGATCGAACAAGTCGTCAATCCGCGGCAACAGATACTTGTTCCTCACTGTAATCTGATTCAGTTTCCGATAGTCGATGCACAAACGCATGGACCCGTCCTTCTTCTGCACAAACAACACTGGAGCACCCCACGGAGAAACACTCAGTCGAATGAATCCCTTCTCTAACAACTCGTGGAGCTGAATCTGCAACTCCCTCAACTCTGCAGGAGCCATCCGGTACGGTGTCTGGGAAATCGGTCCAGTACCCGGCAACAGCTTAATGGTAAAATCAATCTCCCGTACAGGGGGTATACCAGGTAACTCTGCTGGAAACACATCCGGAAACTCAGACACAACCTCAATACTACCAAGATCCGGCACTGCAGCTGTAGTGTCCACAACATGGGCTAAGTAAGCAACACAACCCTTATTCATCAACCGATCTGCCCTCATCGCGGAAATCAAACACGGTAGGGAAGTGTTCTTCTCGCCACGAAACAATATCTCAGGCAATCCTGGTCGTCGAAACGCGACCTCCTTCCTGTGGCAATCAAACATGGCCCAGTGCGACTCCAAAAAGTCCATACCCAATATCAAATCAAAATCCACAATATCAAGCAACAACAGATCAGCGGCTAAACCATGACCATCAATAAACACCTCATAATCTCGGTAAACCCAACCGATGCTCACAACCTCATCTGACGGATACAACACTCTCCACAACCCCGGAAGTGGAGATGCAGGTACCGTAGCCAATAATGACAGTCTAAATGATATGAATGAATGTGTGGCACCTGGATCTAACAATGCAACTACTGGAATACCAAAAACATGTAACGTACCGATAACGACCTCCGGTGATGCTCTGCCTCACGCATAGTCATAGCATGAACTCTCGTCTGTCCGGCTGGTCGTCCTCGCTGGGGCTGACCCTGCTGTCTTCCCTGACCTGCAGTCTGTGCTGGTCGAGCTCCCGAAGTGGCACCTCGCTCAACTCCGGAACTCTGGGCCGCCTGTCCACCAGTACCATACGACTGAGGACACTCTCTCGAATAATGACCCACCTGGCCACAGCTATAACAAATAACAGTACTCCGCTGACATACACCAAGATGACGCTTGTTGCAGAAGCTACACAAGGGATACTCCCGCGGTACAGCAAAAGTGCCACCTGTACGTCGAGGATAACTAGAACCGCTGGAACCTCCACTAGCCTGTGGTTGCTGCGGTCGATCTCTCCTCCATCCCGGTCTCCGTCTAGGTACACTAGCTGGTGGTCGATATGACCCACCGCCCGAAGATGAAGCTGAACCGAAAGTATTAGAACTCAACCTCTTTGAAGGCCCCTGACTCGGTCCACCCTCCTCAAATCGTCTCGGCTGGTACCTCTGCTGTCTCTCCTGCTCAATATCCTCGCCTCGGAGAGCTGCACTGACAAACTCATCAAAGTTGTTCCTCGGCATCGTAGTCAACGTCGCCTTAATGTTCAGATTCAATCCCAGCTCAAACCTGCGACACTTGGCTTCCTCTGTAGCCACCATATCCCGCGCAAAACGAGACAAACGAGTAAACCGATCCCGATACTCAAGTACAGACAAACTGCCCTACCTCAAGTTCGTGAACTCCTCGTATTTGCGCTGCTGGGTAGCCTGATTAAAATACCTCCGCATAAACAGATCACGAAACAATGTCCACGGAGTATCCATAGGAACTCTGTCAGTGCTGACCCACCAAAAGTATGCATCACCCTCAAGTAAACCAACTGCGGCTACTGACATCTGCTCAGGTGTAAACTGCAGACGCTCACAAACATGCTCAATCTGAACCAACCATGCCTCGCATATCTCTGGATCAACTGAACCTGAAAACACAGTAGCACCCGCAGTGCGAGCCTTGACCACAGGGTCAAAACGCTCTTCCAAACGTAGCACTCGCATCAGCAAGTCGCGCGTTCGGCGATCCTCATCAGGATCATCATCCCGGTCAACACGGGAACCACGTCGAGGAGGCATCCTACTGATACAAGACAAGCATTAGGCACAAGCAGAAAGAACGTAATCATGAAACCGCAGATATTTGAGGACACACAACACCCGAAGTATTGATGAGTACCGCTGGCCAGTCGGGTCATCACTCCAGTCATGTTGTATCAACTCAAATACCCTAAGCGTCACAACTACAAGAGTCTACAGAATCTGACAACCTAATGCTCTGATACCAAGCTGAAAGGACCCAATCCCGATTCAGTTACCTAAACCGGAATCAAACCCTTTCGAAAATACGAACCAACAAAAACTTTTCGAAATTTGGGCAGAGTTTCGTTACTAGCGTGGAATTACCATAACCTGCACGCGGAAATTAACACTTCGTCCTATGCCACAAAAAGCAAACCGTGGGCACCAATCCCATCCGGATTTCTCAACATCAATTTAATCAACAATAGTAAATAAACTGTACTATGTATATATGTATATCCGTGAAAATCCGCACAACATGTATCAGAATGTATCAGAGCGACCTCTAAAGTAAAACATATACAATATGTACATCAGTAGGCGAAACAAGAACCTACTGAAAAACACAGGTGACTCTGATCACTAGCCTCCAAACCGCGACGTGAAACTCCAAACCTGAACTGCAAACTGGGCACGGAAACCGAAAAGCCCAGGGGAAAGACATAAAACACGTTAGAGTGAGTGGACAAAATAAATGTCTTTCACCAGTTAATATATATATGTTTAAAATAACATATGCGAGTCCAGGTAAATAAAATAACAAGTACACGAGGTAAAACTATAATCCTCCAGCGTACTGAGCATGCAAGTATAAATCCCACGGGGTCACTCATGGACACACACCGTGCTAGTACAGTCCGAATCACGAGGTCCTTAGTCCCCGTGATTCTAAGCCAGAAATGGCCTCGGTTCCGAGGAAACGTCCATCACCGGTCAGGTCGGGATAACGACGTCCCTCCTGGCGGCCTACCATCGGGGATCAGCCGAGAGGCAAAGTGTATCGATACAACAACGTAACCAAGACTGTACTCTGTGAAAACCAAATCACAAATATCTCGATGCAAATGCATGAAACAATATATAAGTGTATGCATATTCGTATACGTATATTCGTATAAATATAATCGTATAATCGTAAACACATGCTCATGTAATCCGAAATCTCATACGCATGCTCAAGTTCATAAATCACATAAAAGACTCGCAAGATTTTCGTGAAAAGAAATTGTCCACTCACAGACTCTCGAAAGGCGCGCACGCTCTACACTAGTGGTCCGGCGGAAGATCCCTCGCCTGAAACACGATCACGATCCAAATCTCGATCTCGATCTCCTGAATACATTCACAAAACATAACTGATCAATATCGTAATCCACAACACTGTACTGAAGCACGGAAACCAACCGTTCCCGGAAATACGAAATGTAGTGCAAAATGAATTACGGAAATCCCGAAATCCCCACTCGAAATCTTGACTGAAAATCGGCTAACCAAATCAACCCGAAAACCTCCGTATGATAACCAGGGCGTGATTACGAGAAAAATGACACTAATTACATCGAAATCTGAAAAGTTGACTTTTTGACCGCCGTTGACCGCCGGCGGCAGCGCGCCGTCAACGGTGGAATTTCAAGGCCAAAGTTTCCAGATTTCAAGGTCTCGATGAGCTGAATCACTTTCTCTTCTACCACTTAAGCTAATTCACAAAGGAACCATGTCAATTTCTCAAAACCAAAACGAAATTCCCAAATCGGATCCCTAATCGGGTTCACCTCAAATCACCATCTCCGATCAAATTTAACACATCACGAGATTTAGAGGAGCAAGGGGAGTCTTTCCCCCCCAACCACCACCTCCAAACCTCGCCGGAACCACCACCACCAACTCCGGCGACGGATACAAAACCGACCCAATTCGGGTCCAATACAAACGTGATCAAAACTCAATAAATCATACATCAACGTACTCGAAATCATCTAAGGAAGCTATTCATACCCTTGTTGAAGTCGTTGGTGGCCGGAATTTGGTCGCCGGAAAGTGACTTCCCGTTTGGGAAACTTTCCCCCTTCAGTCCGATGGCTTATTTTCCAAATATGGAAAGTCAACAAGATTCAAGTCGGTCAACGCCCAAAATGAAGTTTTCGACTAACTCTCGACTATTTTTCGACTTTTCGATATTTATACTCGTCCCTCGGGTCGATCAACGGTCAAAAATGAAAATACGGAATGATTCGGATAAGCTCGAAACATACGGATAAACTCGTCGGAACCCGAAACTTCAAATAACCATAAAATATTCCTGGGTTATCGGAAAAATCTTCCGGAACCGCCCACGAACTCGTAATCATGTACTCTACCATTCCCGTGAAGATACCCAACTCAAATTCTTGACCAAAAACCAAGTCGCGAATCGAATCAGCAAACCACAGTTATGACAATAAACTGCGACTAAAACCAAATCTCGAGAATCGTGCCAAACACACATCTGATTCTGGTTCGGGTCGTCACAAATATCAACATGAATTAATTCGAAACAATCTTTGCTGAAAGTAGAACTCAATGGAAAAGGTTGTCTAGTTTGTTTAGCCAAAGGGCAAACCAAGCAATTATTTGGTGCACAAATGGTTTTAGAAAATGGGAATAACGAAGATACTCTCTCTGATGGATGTCCCAGTCTCTGGTGCCAAAGGTTCGACTTTTGGACATGAGCTACACTGCATGATCCTTTCTGGTGTAGGTCAAGGCAGTATACTCCCTCCCTCTCATGGCCCATCCCAATCATCTTCCCCGATCGTAGGTCCTGCACAATACAAAGTTGTCTTAGAAATATGGTCACATAAAACGAGTCACGTGCCAACTTGCTAACTGATATCAGATTCAGATAGAACGAAGGAACACATAATACATTCTCAAGTTTCAAAAATGATGGAAACAATACTGTCCCAATATGTGTGACCTGAGCAGATGATCCGGATGGTAGCCTTACAGTATATTTCATAACAAGTTGTTTTGAAGTAAGAAACTTGTCATCACAAACTATGTGATCACTTGCACCACTGTCTATAAGCCATGTTGGAGTACTACAACAAGTATTGGCTACGGAAGCAGCCTTACCAGAAAGCTCTTCATAATTGGTGATTTTACCAGCTTGATCCGATGCTTGGTCTGCTTGGAGGAGTTTCAATAATTTTGCATGTTCTGCTGGAGAGAAAGAAAATGAGGACCCGGCAGATTGGTCCTGGTTTGTGCAAGATGCCGAGATATGATTCACTCGGCTTGAACCTTCTGCTGATTGCATGTACCTCTTCTTTTTGTTGCATTCTTCGACTACGTGACCTCTATAATTACAGAAGGTGCAGCGCAAGTGCGCCTTGCAATTGTCAGCGGTGTGTCCTTTATAGTTACAAGTGGTACAGCGTAGGTGTGCCTTGCAATTTTCAGTAGAATGATTGGATCAGTCACATTTTGTGCATCTCGGCCTGCTTTCATTGTTGCTGGAACCACGGCCTGCCTTGCGCGTGTAGCCCGCAAAGGGTTCAGAAAGAGGCTCTGTCCTGCTCTGTTGTTGCACATGGAATGCAGTGGTTTCGGCCGGCTGTATTATGGTTTTGCTTGATGCTACTGCCGCTTGTTTTTCATGTCTGAGGCATAAAGAGTACACCTTATTCAACGTTGGTAATGGATCCATGCCAATTATGTTGCTTCTCACGGTGGAAAATTCATCAGACAATCCCATCAAAAACTTCATGGTTTTCTGAGTTTCCACATATGATTTCAATTCGGGTCCAGCATCACAAACGCAGGCAGGGATGTTGCATAAAGCTTCCTTCTCATCCCAAAGGCTTTTAAGTTGAGTGAAGAAGGAAGTGACAGTTGAAGAACCCTGCATACAATCATGTATGGAATTTTCGATGTGAAATAGTTGAACAGTATTGGTTTGTCCGAACCTTTCTTGAAGCTCAAGCCAAAGAGTCCTTGCATCCTTGCAATGAGAGAAGCTCTTTCCAATTTCTTTGGACATCGACGCAGTTAGCCATGTTTTGACCAGAATGTTGCATCGGTTCCATTGATTCAGTTCCTCCGGATTCTTTGCAGGTTTGGGTATGGTTCCGTTGACGAATCCTATTTTGTTCTTGATTTGAAGTGCCGCGCTCATGTTGTCTATCCATGAACTGAAATTGTCTTCGGCCAGAGATTGTGGAACGAGGATTGCTCCAGGTTGGTCTGAATGATGGATGTATAGGGGATGATTAGAATTCTCCCATGCCGGGGCTGTTGCTGCTGATTTTGAATCTTCTGTTCCTGTCATTGTTTTGACAGAATTGTAGGATTAGAGATTGAGGTTTTGTTTTTGGTGATGGTGGTTGTTTAGGTCCTCAAGGACGTTGCTGCTCTTGATACCATAATAAAACTGAGATATTTGGTGAATGATTTTCTATATTGCATCGTTCACAATGTACAGTATATATACAAGAGACTTGCTAACTTCTAGCTAACTTCTAGGACTAGATAAGGAAAGCCAACCTAGTCTAGCTATAATTACACATTACATGGAGATTACACAGAGATATCTTCTTCAATAGAAGTAAATGAAGAAATCGAACCTGGTCCAGTGAAGGAGAAGCACCTGAGATAGTTAATTAGATTGTGACAAAACATGAATATATGATCAAATATATATATGCAGAAAAGTTAGGATTAAAGTAAAACACGAACCAGATTCCGAATCTTGGCTTCAAATAAATCATGGAACCAAAGCAATGAAAGATCCTAATCAATTAATGTGGGATTATAATTTTTTTTTGTTGCAGTCCCAAGAGTTTTGCTAACTCACAGATGCCGGGAGTGATCGATCATATGATTTTTCCAATGATAGAACTCATCCATTAAGCTCACACCAACGTTTTTTAAGATGGGATTGATTCTCGGTCAACCTTCATACGTTATGTTAAAGGAAGTAAGGGTTTAGAAGTGGGTGGCTTCCAAAACTTAGCTTCGTTAAAATTGAACTAAGGTGGATGTGCAACACGGCGGGGAGGGAGGCAGTAGAGCACGACGATGAGGTAAATGATGTTGGCGAAGGAGGCACGAGGTGTGATCTATGCCCATAGTAAATTATGGGAAATGAAGGTGATTGTGGGAGGAGGAAGGAGAGCGAGGTAGAGAGATGAGGTTTTGCAGTGGACAACGGCAGTAACCCTGTCAACGACGGCTAATTTCTGGACATAGGTTGAGCATCACCTATAGTGAGCACATCCGAAGCTCAGTCAATACTGAGAAAAGTTGACAAAGTTGACCATTGCGATTGTGACATGTGTCATTTTTAATTTTGGATGAATAATTTTGGATGCATTCCAGAATTTTCTTCTGAACACCACAATCTTGGGATCTCTTCCTCTATTTAGCCCAAAATAGACCCGATGGTTCATGGACATCGTGGTGCGCTGACCAATAACGTGACCCTCGTGGTATCGAGAATGAAGGATTGAGGAGACAAGTGTAACAATGACAGAGCGATTGGAATGCCTTGAAGCCCGAAGTCGTGAGGGAGGTGATTCAACCTCTAACAGAGATGACAAGAACCCTTTCACTTTCGTGCTCCGCATGAAGAGCCAAGTGGAGAGATCAGGAATGATCGTGCTGGTCACTTCGATACGAAGATAGAGATTTTTGAATTTGAGGGAAAATAAAACATGAGGTGTTCATTGATTGACTAAATGTAGTGGATAGGGTCTTTGACTATAAAGAGATGCCAGATCATCATAAGGTGAAGCTTGTTATTGTTAAGTTGACCAAGTATACCTCAACATGGTGGGAGTAGTTGAACACGAGGAGAATAAGGATGAGCAAATCAAGAATTACTATATATGAGAAGATGAAGGCTTTAAGGGGAAAGTTTCTGCCTGACAACTATCTTCAAGAATGGGTCTCCAAGTTTTGTAATTTTTCACAGGGAAACAAAATTTGATTAGTATACTGAGAAGTTTGATTTACTCATGATTCATTGCGGTATCGATGAACCGGAGGAACAAACCGTTGCTCCGTATCTATGAGGGTTACAGAAGGAAATTCATGATGTGATAACCTTGCAACCTCACTGGTACGTCATAAGATGATATTTATAGGCTAGTAGTCAAAATTGAGAAGCAACTAAAGTAGAAAACTAATCATTTGACGGGAGGCTTTGGTATTCTCAACCCCATATGGAAGGAGAAACCTTTGGAGTCTACCCGAGAGCAAGAGGGATTGGGTCCAAGGCCGAAGAAACATTATAATCAATGATGGGATTTGTAAAAATGTCATGTCACAAGAGATGGTCGACAAGATAAAGTTGAAGGTTGAAAAGCGTCCAAATCCTTATAAGCTCACTTGGTTCAAGAAAGGAAGTGAGGTAAATGTTATAGGCGTTGTTTAGTTTCATTCTCTATTGGAAAATCGTGTCAGGACAAAGTTTAATGTGGCGTGGTACCATGGATACATGTCACTTATTGTTAGGGAGGCCATGGCAGTATGATTGAAAAGAAATTCATGACGGTTATAAGAATACTTATTCTTTCGTGAAAGACAGAGTGAAGGTGATTTTGGGGCCATCTAGAAGTGAAAGAGTGGCAAAGTGTAACACGCAAGAGAGGGCTAGCTTCCTGACTATGGTAGAGTTTATGGAGGAACTTCAAGGAGAGACTCATGTGTATGCATTGGTGGTGTAAGAGCTGAATGTTTAGAAATCAATTCCACAACGCCTTGAGCCTCTATTGTAAGAATTTTCTGATGTTATATCTGAAGAATTACCAAAAGGCTTACCACCAATGAGGAAGATACAACACCAAATTGACTTCATTCCAGGATCTACTTTACTTAACACAGCTGCTTATCGAATGAGTCTCGCTGAGCATCAAGAGTTGCGAAGACAAGTCAAGGAGTTAGTTGAGAAGGAGCTGATCCGAGAGAGTATGAGCCCATGTGCCGTTCCAATGCTTTTGACACCAAAAAAATAAAGGACATGTAGGATATGTGTAGAGATCAGGGCTATCAATAAAATCACAATAAAGTATTGGTTTCCAATTCCTCGACCTGATGATATGTTCGATATGTTGAGTGGCTCCAAGTGTTTTTCAAAATTGATCTACGAAGCGGGTACCATCAAATAAGAGTCAGACCTGGAGATGAATGGAAGACAGTCTTCAAGACTCGCGATGAATTATACAAATGACTTATCTTGCCCTTTTGATTATCAAATATGCCAAGCACTTTCAAGTGACTTATGAATCAAATACTCCGACCATTCATCGGTAAGTTTCTAGTTGTTTACTTTGATGACATTTTGGTGTACAGTTTGGATGAAGAACAACATATTGATCACCTCATACAAGTGTTGCAAGTCTTGCGAGATCAGAAGTTGTATGCCAATCTGAAAAAGTGTGACGTTCTCACCGATAACTTGGTGTTCCTCGGGTTATGTCGTCTCAAAAGAGGGAATAAAAGTTTATCCACGCAAGGTGGATGCTATTCGGAGTTGGCTTGCTCCTACTAATATCTTTGAGGTACGAAGCTTTCATGGTTTAGCTTCTTTTTACATGAGATTTAATTTTCCCACATTTCAGTTCAATTATAGCCCCCATAATTGATTGTTTAAAAAAAGATGAATTTGAGTGGAGTAAATAGACACTTTCTGTTCCTGAATCACCACCTACAAGGCTTGTATTTACCCCTTCTTGTTCCTGAATCACCATGGGAAGATGTCTCTATGGACTTTGTTGTGGGGCTGCCAAAGACCAGACGTGGGGTTGATTCTATTCTAGCGGTGGTAGACCGATTTTCCAAGATGGCACATTTTCTTCCCTGCGCCAAAACCTTTGATGTAACTCATTTGGCTCAGTTATATTTTAAAGAGGTCGTCAAATTTTATGGGGTGCCAAAATTACGTCTGACCGCGATCCTAGGTTTGTTAGCCATTTTTGGAGAACACTATGGCACAAAATGGGAACTCGCCTTCAATTCAGTAGTTCTCATCATCCTCATACAGACTGTTAGTCTATGCCTTGAATCTTGAAGTCGCGTCGGCGTACGCGAGGCGCGTTGGCATACGCGTGGCACGTTGGCATACGTGTGGTACGCGAGCAAGGAAGAGTCTCTGGCGAGAGAGTCTTTGGCGAGTGTTGACTTTGGTGAAAGTCTCTGGCGAGGAAGTTTTTGGCGAGGAGAGTCAGAAGTCCTTGGCGAGCAAGACTTCTACTCACGATTTCGCTAGGACTAGGATTCCTCAGGCATTAAGGAATTGGGTTTCCTTAATCATTCTGGTTTGAGTTTCCTCAGACGTGTGTGTCTGGGATTCCTCTAGTATTCAGGACTCTGTTGGCTATATATATATAAGGGTATTGGCCATAAGGGAGTGTGTGATATCTGGTTCTATCCTGTAGATTAGGCTTAATCTAGTGTGGTAGAGAGATTAGGTATTCTGTAATCCTAGGTTAGGCTTAACCTAGTGTGATACACTTTGTAATCTGGTTCTCCAAGATAAAGTAATCTGTTCTCCTTCTGCCGTGGACGTAGCTAACTCGCGTTAGTGAACCACGTTAAATCTGTGTTTGTTCTTACATTTATTTGCTTCCGCTACAACAAACTGGTATCAGAGCCAGGTTCAGGATGTTTGGAGTGAATGTGAAGATCAACAAATTCACGGGGAGGAACTGTTTCAGTTTATGGCAGATCAAGATGCGTGCCTTGTTAAAGCAACAAGGATTGTGGGCGCCGCTGATGAAGAAGGCAGTGGGTCCCGAGTCCGCTGAGATGACCAGTCTGGAGGAGAAGGCACACTCGACTATCATGTTGTGTCTTGCAGATGATATCATCACCGAGGTTGCAGAAGAGGAATCTGCATCTGGTTTGTGGTTGAAGCTTGAGAGTCTATATATGACGAAGTCTTTAACCAACAAGTTGCTTCTGAAGCAACGTCTGTTTGGTCTGCGTATGCAAGAGGGTGCACCACTGAGAGATCACTTGGATCAGCTGAACACAATTCTGTTAGAATTGCGTAATATCGATGTTAAGATCGAGGATGAGGATGCTGCCCTAATTCTGTTGGTATCTTTACCGATATCATACGAGAATTTTGTGCAATCCTTTATTGTTGGAAGGGATACGGTGACTCTTGAGGAGGTAAGATCGTCTTTTCATACCAGAGAGTTGCGCCATAAGGAAACTGGTACAGGTTCAGACAGTCAGGCTGCTGAGTTAGTAGTCAGTGGAAGTAAAGGACATGGAAACAAGGATAAGAAGAAATTCAAGAAGCCAAGTTTCAAGGGTCCTAAATCCAACGATGTATGTAACTACTGTAAAGAAAAGGGACATTGGAGAAGGGAATGTCCGAAGTGGAAGCAGCAGGATAAACCATCAGGGACCGTTGCTGTAGCAGAAGATGACACCAATTCAGAGGAGGATATGGCTCTAGTTGTTGATGAACATACACATCGCGATGATGTGTGGGTTCTAGATTCCGGGGCGTCTTATCATATGTGTCCGTGCAAGGAGTGGTTCGCAACCTACGAGCAGGTAAATGGAGGCAATGTGACCATGGCCAACAATGTTGCTTGCAAAGTGGTTGGAATGGGCTCAGTTAAAATACGGACACATGATGGTAAATTCTGTACATTGAACGAAGTTAGGCATGTTCCTCGCATGACTAAGAATCTGATATCTCTGAGTCATTTGGACAAGAAGGGGTTTAGTTTCAAAGGAGAAGGCGGGATCTTGCGTGTCTACAAGGGTTCAGATGTGGTTATGAAAGGTGTCAAGCGGGGAACTTTGTATATACTACAAGGTTCTACGCTGTCTGGTTCTGTTGCTGTTGCATCATCAGAAGTTCGCAAGGAGGATATGACTAAGCTATGGCACATGAGACTCGGTTATATGAGTGAACGAGGGATGCAAGTTCTAGCTAAAGAAGATCTTCTGGGTGGCCACAAGGTAAATGACCTTGAATTTTGTGAGCATTGTGTGTTCGGGAAATTACATCGCAGTAAGTTTCCTAAAGTAATTCACAAGACAAAAGGCACACTTGATTACATCCATTCAGACTGTTGGGGTTCGTCTCACGTTGAGTCTTTAGGAGGTCACAGATATTTTGTGTCGATGATTGATGATTTCTCAAGAATGACTTGGGTGATTATGATGAAGCATAAAAGTGACGCTTTTAAGAACTTCAAGCAGTGGAAGGCGTTGGTTGTAAATCAAACTGGGAAGAAGATCAAGAGGCTAAGAACAGATAATGGTTTGGAATTCTACTGTTCTGAGTTTAATGAGTTCTGCAGGAATGTAGGGATTGCTAGGCATCATATAGTCAGGGACACACCACAGCAGAATGGTGTGGCAGAACGAATGAATCAGACACTTCTGGAGAGGGCAAGGTGCATGCTCTCTAATGCTGGACTAGAGAAGAGGTTCTGGGCAGAAGCTGTGGGTACAGCTTGCTATCTGATAAACCGTGGACCTCACACTGGTATACGTCTCAAGACACCTTTTGAGATGTGGTCTGAACAGTCTGCTGATTACTCAAATCCGAGGGCTTTTGGCTGCACTGTTTATTATCATGTAAGTGAGGGTAAACTTGAACTAAGAGCTAGAAAGGGAGTATTTGTAGGCTATGGAGATGGAGTTAAAGGATATAGGATCTGGTCTCCATCTGAGAGGAGGGCCATCCTCAGTAGGAACGTAGTCTTTGATGAAAATTCTATGTTTAATCCTACTGTAAAGTCCATAGTTGTATCAGAGAATGGTAGTGTTGAGAAACAGGTGGAGCAGCAAGATAAGGTTGAACCACAGCAAGGAGATCAACACTCACATTCAGAATCAGAGTCACTAGTAGATAACCAGCATGGTTTGCCTCTTAATCGGGTTAGGAGAGCAAATTTCGGGAAACCACCTACGAGGTATGGTTTTGAGGACATGGTGGCTTATGCACTTCAGGTTGCTGGAGAGGTGGATCCTCGCGAGCCATCCACCTACAAGGAAGCAGTTACATGTACTGAGTCTTCCCAATGGCTTGCTGTAATGGGAGACGAGATGGAATCACTTCACAAGAATCAGACTTGGGATTTGGCCAAGCAACCTCAGAAGAGAAAGGTTATCACTTGCAAATGGATCTTCAGGAAGAAGGAAGGGATGTCGCCTGCTGAGGGGTTCAAGTATAAAGCTCGCTTAGTTGCAAGAGGGTTTCATCAGGAAGAAGGTGTAGACTACAATGAGATTTTCTCGCCTGTGGTCAGACATACATCTATCAGGGTGCTACTAGCCTTAGTTGCACATCAGGATCTGGAGCTTGAGCAACTAGATGTGAATCTGCATGGAGAGTTGGAGGAGGAGATATACATGACTCAGCCAGAGGGTTTCCAAGTTCCTGGAAAGGAAGATTTTGTTTGTAAGTTGAAGAAATCTTTATATGGACTAAAACAGTCACCAAGGCAGTGGTACAAGAGGTTTGACAGCTATATGATGGAGATTGGATACAGCAGGAGTCCGTATGATTGTTGTGTTTACTACAACAAGGTTTCAAATGAGTGTTTCATTTATCTGGTCCTGTATGTAGACGATATATTGATAACTGCAAAGGACAAGTCAGAGATTCAGAAGTTGAAGGATCTTCTCAGTGCTGAGTTTGAGATGAAGGATCTGGGTGCAGCAAGGAAAATTCTGGGAATGGAGATCTATAGGGATAGGAGTTAGAAGAGGCTGTTCTTATCACAGAAGGATTATATTCAGAAGATATTGTCAAGGTTTGGCATGTCTACAGCAAAATCCTTAGATACTCCAAGTGCAGCGAACATTCATTTGTCCACTGCATGTGCACCTAAATCAGCTCAGGAGAAGGAGTACATGTCTCAAGTTCCCTATGGTAGTGCAGTAGGAAGCTTCATGTATGCTATAGTCTGCACTAGAGCGGATCTTGCACATGTTGTCAGTGTGGTCAGTAGGTTTATGGGTGAGCCTGGAAAGGAGCATTGGCAAGCTGTGAAGAGGATCTTTCGTTACCTTAGAGGTACGTCTGACGTTGGTCTCATTTATGGAGGTGATACAGGGTGTTTAGTAACTGGTTACTCAGATTCAGATTATGCTGGAGATGTTGACACAAGAAGATCTATGACTGATTATGTTTTCACTCTTGGTGGGTCTGTTGTTAGTTGGAAAGCTACTCTGCAATCTTCAGTGACTTTGTCTACAACTGAAGCAGAGTACATGGCATTGACAGAGGTAGCCAAGGAGGGGATCTGGTTGAAAGGACTGGTTAGTGACTTGGGTTTACATCATGATCAGGCTATAGTGTATTGCGATAGTCTGAGTGCAATCTGTTTGGCCAAGGATCAAGTTCATCATGAGAGGACTAAGCACATCGATGTCAGGTATCATTTTCTAAGGAGTGAGAAGCGGATCAGGGTGAACAAGGTAGGTACTGTTGATAATCCAGCAGACATGTTCACAAAGCCGGTTTCGCATAGCAAGTTCCAACATTGCTTGGACTTGCTGAATGTCAGAAGTTGTTAGTTGCTCGTTGGGGGCAACACCTGGGTCCTTTTCTGGGAGAAGGGAACATCTGGGTTCGTTTTCTGGAGGAACGACATTTGGGGGCAGAGGAGAAGTCTGGTACTTCGGGTACATCTGATTACTTGGGAGAGAATTCAAGTCAAGGTGGAGATTTGTTAGTCTATGCCTTGATTCTTGAAGTCGCGTCGGCGTACGCGAGGCGCGTTGGCATACGTGTGGTACGCGAGCAAGGAAGAGTCTCTGGCGAGAGAGTCTTTGGCGAGTGTTGACTTTGGCGAAAGTCTCTGGCGAGGAAGTCTTTGGTGAGGAGAGTCAGAAGTCTTTGGTGAGCAAGATTTCTACTCACGATTTCGCTAGGACTAGGATTCCTCAGGCATTAAGGAATTGGGTTTCCTTAATCATTCTGGTTTGGGTTTCCTCAGACGTGTGTGTCTGGGATTCCTCTGGTATTCAGGACTCTGTTGGCTATATATATACAAGGGTATTGGCCATAAGGGAGTGTGTGATATCTGGTTCTATCCTGTAGATTAGGCTTAATCTAGTGTGGTAGAGAGATTAGGTATTCTGTAATCCTAGGTTAGGCTTAACCTAGTGTGATATACTTTGTAATCTGGTTCTCCAAGATAAAGTAATATGTTCTCCTTCTGCCGTGGACGTAGCTAACTCGCGTTAGTGAACCACGTTAAATCTGTATTTGTTCTTACATTTATTTGCTTCCGCTACAACACGGACGCTCAAACAAAAGTGAAAATTCTGCTATGCACTCCAATACTAAACACCATAAGTATAATTTCTAATTGCGCAACGTGTCGTAGTATAATTGGCTAATTCGTCAACTTTTTAAAAAGTTGATTCAGCTTATTATAAACTTAGCTCATTAAACCTATCTCTCTCCATCCCTTGTGCGATTTCAGACTCAAGTCGGTCACTGTGAGACGGCCATCATCTTTGTCCCAATTTCGTCTCTGGTTTTTCAAATCCAATTTGAATGGCATTCAGGGAAAAATGGCCTCCAGGTTTTTGCAATCCTCCTCGGTGGTCGTCGTCTCCAACCACTTGGATGACTGCGCCTCCAGCCACGATGTTGCCCTCGCCTCATCGACCTCCTCTCCTCCTCCGACAATGTCGTCATTCCGCAAAAACTCCAGAAATGACGAGAACAACCTTGTTTTCATCCAAGATCCGTGAAGGAGATGAGGGATGAAGGTCGAGATGATGTGATGAATCCAACTTGTCAAGATTGAGACTAAAACAAAGACCGTTAGTGATGCTCTAGCTAGACCTGGATTTGAAAAGCGACATGGCCCGTCATCGAAGGTCAGAGAAACCGTGCGAGATCAGTTCTGTTCAAGCCGACTCTGGGTGCCCATGGTGAAAATTGGGTGTTCAGAGTAGAGGAGTGTGACTGGGAGGAAGAGGAGGGAGAGAGAGGTGGAGGGGGGAGGTTCTCGCGGTGGCCGGCGGCAATAATCCCTATGGCGGAGGTGTTTGGCAGTGGGTCATTTCTTGAGCAGAGATGAGGATGAGGTATAATTAGCTTATCATAAGCTCCGTCAACCTTTTTCAAAGTTGAGAATTTTAACGAGTGAGATCTCGCCACGTGTCGCTGAAGAAAATTTAGACCCTAGGCTGTTTAGCCCGGGGGTTCATTCCAGTCTGATCCCTATGTTAGATGTAAACTTTGAGGTGGCCAGTTTATTGGGTAGTAATCTGAATACAAAGTCTGGAGCCACCGTTTCAGGTCTCTCTCTCTCTCTCTGCCTTTGTTTCTTTTCTTATTCTCAGAACATGAACTACATCAAGCTATGTCTTTCAAAAGAAGAGGGAGAAATGAACTTCAAGAACCTTCATGCACACAACCTTCCTCTCCTAGCAAAACAGGGTTTGGCGTTTGATGCGCTCTCCAAATTCTTTGGTTGGCCGGCTTTACAAAGCTCGTTATCATCCGGACTCTGATTTTCTCTCAGTTACATAGTGTGATCTCTCAGTATAGTCATGTTTCATCAATATTATCATACGTACTCTTCGTCATCTTACAACAGGAAAACTTAGTCACGGGAGAGTGATCAACAAATCCATAAATTTAAGAACAATGCTTCTCGATCACTAGTAATGGTTACACTCAAATTACACCTGCATCTATTGCTAAGAAAATGAAATCTTTGCACACAAGGTAGTTGCCTCCTACTCCTCCATATGGACCCTCATAGATAGACGCTTCCGCTTATTCCTCCTAGATGAAACAAGTTTCTTCGGCTCTAGTGTTGCTGAACTACAACTCTTGTTTCTGTTGCAACCTGATGTCACCTCCACTGGCATCAGTTTATGGTCCGGACGCAAATTAGCATTACATGCAATTACATTACTTTTGAGGACATAATTGAAGCAAATTTGTATGCAGAAATGAAAACCATCCACAATTTCATTTATCACAAGGATGTTTCACTAGAACAAAGAAATGAACAATCGTCAAGAGTTTAGAACTAATAAGAATAAGACACCTGTATACAACTTTTGAAAATTTATGCTCTGAACTACCTACTATTAACACCTTCATTGTTCAGGGAGAAAAAAATCTATTAACAAATGACATCTGATGAACACTCCAAAAAGAGTAAAAATTACCAAGGCAATGATATGCAATGCAAAAAAAGAATTTAAGTTTATCAAGAGTTTTCTAGTCCATGACCAGGCACATGAGAGCTAGGTCTCCGCGCAAGCTTCTTGACAATGGAAGCCATGTATTTTCCGTGATGCTGTGCGAGGGCAAGCTCTGTCTCTGTTGGTTTTCTTGTGCCATCACCGGAAAAGACTCCAGAACCATATGGAGACCCTCCTCTAAGGGAGTCCATTTGGAACATTCCAGCACTGAAGGTGTGGCCAATTGGAACATATAGCATTCCGTGGTGTGCTAACTGAGTAATTGCTGTCCAACTGCCGAAAATAAACATTAAGATGTACCAATAAGGATGGGTTTGATCACATAAAATATTCGTCAAAAATTCAGGATGATGACATTTACATCACACACAAAATGTGACAATTTGAATCTGCATCTTCAAAACCATTCATGGGAAAATAGACTCTTTCTCAAAATTCATGAGCATTTGTACTACACAGTTCCGGCAAGCCAATGGTGCATAATTCTAGATCAACATAAGGGGATACATAAACTCATTCAATTAGACGAGGTTCACACATTAATCAGACATAGAAGACATAGACATGGCTGGCTGATATAATTGTAGTTGGTTTCAAAGCAATTCCAACAACTTCTTTTTTCAAAGCTCTATCCTCCAACAATTTTGCAGATAACCTGATCAAATACAGATGAGGTTTAACATCTTACCTACAAGACTCCAAGTTATTACCATCACTTCTTTACCGACATGTATAAGAAAAAGGTAGGAATTTGAACTTAACCTCAGCTCACATTCTTTGCTCGAATTCACAGGATCAATATATGAGTCTCGACACCAATTCCCCTCCCTCTATATCATGAAAATTTCAAAAGACCAAGTGTCTACACAAGAATCGACAATGTACATTTGATGTAGTTGTAACCACATTGTTCAAAACAACCAAGCAATGTGATCAACCAACACTACATTCCCAATTCCAATACACTTCCATTGAACAGATTAGCTACAACACAAAAATCTACAAATCCCCGAACTTTTATCATATATTAATGAACCGAAAGAGTCATACTTACGCAGTAGTTTCTTGTCCACCGCCCTGCGTGCCAGTACTAACAAAGATTCCAGCAGGCAGCCCTGCCAGCTTCTGCTCCCTCCACAGCTCCCCCGTCGAGTCGAAAAACGCCTTCATCTGAGCAGCCATGGACCCATACCGGGTCGGAAACCCGAACAAAAGCCCATCAGCCTCCACCAGCTTCTCAGGCACTATCACAGGCACTACCTCATCATCACTACCATCTTTCTTGATGGGCACCTTCATCTGCTTCAACATCTCAGACGACATTGTTTCGGGCACTCGGTACAAAAATCCTTCAACCCCATCACAGGAATCAACTCCTCTCTTAATCTCTCTGGCCATCAGCTCCACGTGGCCGTACATTGAGTAAAACACTATGAAAACCCTCAGCTTATTATTCCTTTTCTGTTGCTGTTCCTTTTGCTCTTCATTAGCACTGCTTACGTCAATTGGGTTTGTTGTTGTTTCGGTGAGTTTGGATTGGTTTTGATCTGAGACGATTTTGTTGGTTTCTGGGTTTGGAAGATCATTGCCGGAAACTCCAGGCGGTGGCCTAGTCCTGCTGGGCACACAGCCACCACCTTTACCCATGAAAATTTCACGAATTAACTGGGTTTGTTTCTGTGATTAGCTTAGAAGCTATGGAAGATTTGGAGTAGTGGGAAACGAGCTTGGGAATTTTGTTTGACTTGAATCCATGCCGCGAGCTGTCTATGGACAGACTGGAGTTTAGTGGTGGACTCCGTTCATCACGTAATAAACTGTTACTTTCTTAAATATTAATTATTATTAATTTGGGCGGGGCCTGCTCAGTCTACCTTTTTGTCGGAGGATTTAAAAGTTGAGAAAAATTATCACTTATTTTTATCCTACTTTTGTCATTTTAGTTACTTTATTATTTAAAATATTATTTTAGTCACTGAACTAATTGTTTATATATTACTTTAATTATTATCTTACCCCTTATATATCAAAAATTTGATGTACAAAACTGACGGAACTATCAAAGTGATACATGAAAGTAAAGTTGAGTGACCAAAGTGATATTTTGAAAAGTAGAGTGACTAAGATGTTGAATGTGACAAAGATAAGTGATCATTCCAATAATTTTCCCTAAAAGTTGAGTTGGCCATCAGAAGCTTTAGGACATATGCATCGGCTAATATTGGGATTGCTTCTCAGCTCTCTGAAAGCACTTCTGAATTTTTTTTAAAGTGCTTTTACAACTAGAAAGCTTAAATAATTTCAAGTGTTTCTAAAACTCAACTAAACTTTTTTTTTAAATATTTTTTTCTATTTATAATGAATTATTCTTATTGATCCATAAACGCTTTTAAACATTTTAAAAGAAATCTCAAACATTTTAAATCCCCAAATTATAATTCCTCATGAAATGCTTTGGGTTTGCTCCATTTGTATATTTTGATACACCTATATGGATGAATAAGTACTTAAAAATTAAGCTTAGCTACTTGAACAACTATCCATATTTTTGAGCAGTGAAAACTAATTGAACAACATTAATTTTCAAGCTATAGCTACAACTACGAAATATTTCCCAATAAACGGAAAAGCTACAACTATGAAATTCAGGGCTCTTGGGAGCACCAGATTTCTGAAGTGTCAAAGTACTTGGAAGAAAGTCGATTGACATCACATATTATCATCCATTTTGACCATTTGCTATATTAATCTATAATTACATGCCTGCACATCAATAACTCTAACATCAGTTTCAAAATACAATGGTACAAGTACTCTACAAATACTGGTTAGCATGATAGAGCACTAAGCTGCAATCTTAAAACAACATATTTTCTCTCTAAGGACTCGTGAATGCTGACAACAATTAAGCGAGAATCCTCAATCGATAGTCAAAATCTTCACTAACTGGATCACAGTGATGTAGTTAAAAAGTTTCTCAGTCTTCTTTGGATGAGCGATTTTTAGACCTTTTAAACTCCCATGGTGGTAGACAGCCTTTATAGTGAGAATGTAGAAACAATGAAGACATCGATACTTCCCTTTGAGGCATTGATATTGAAGACAAGCAAGTGAAGGCACTTCGCAGTCTCTTTTTCCCACTTTCATCTCCCTGGAAATTGGGGTCACGTGGAATAGTTGTGGACTTAAGTGCACCAGGGAGTATACAGTTGCACAATGAACCTACAAGGGAGCAGAAAGGATTCAAAGACAAAAACGACATGAAGTGCCCTTTTAATGAAAACATTACTCGAGAACAAAGATAAACATATTGATTATGATCAACAGTTTAACACAGAAAATTCAAAAAGTACCACTAGCAGAGACAAAACTGAGCCAATATATATTTAGTGAACATCCTTTGTCGGCAATTGATATGACCCGTTGGTACTCAAGTAGTACCGATGGGATCAAGCAAATAGTATGATTTAAGAATCTCAAACCTCAAAGACACAGCAAAGTGAGACAACTGAAACTATACCTATTCTTGCAAGTCGATTGACCCATTTTGGTATAGGTTTGCCAGCCAGCTTATAACATATATCGTGACAGAAATGGTTGCAGTTCTTAACGATCAAGTGGTATGTGTCACCGTTATATTTTGCAGATTGACGTTCCATGAACTCTCTAACTTGGAAAGGATCCAAGCATGTTGTGCCAATAAAAATTGACCTTCTAAACTTGAAGCCAGGGCACTGTCGAGGTTCAACCTCAAAGACACCACTTGATGAGTACTCATGGGCTCCAAAGGCATATTCTACACCATAGACTGCAAGAAGAATGAAGGATAAGCAACAGATCATATATAGAAACAAGAGATTCAGGTTGCAACATAACTATTCCAGTGACTGAGGTCTTTGTAATGGACTTATGATAGTAACTATTCTTATGTCATATGGATGACAAGAACAAACAAAGGAGAAAAATAAATTTCCAAAGCAATATCATATGCGTGTGTACATTCATTAATCAATAATCATACATTAGCATATAATTTTGGGTGGCTGCAGAATTAGTCTTTTTCCCAAAGCAACTCATATTGGACTTATAATGACAAATGTACACTGACCTTCTACCCCAGAGTGAAAGATGCCAACACCTGCCCAATAGACATAGCCATTTGCAGGTGTCAAGTCATAAACATTTAGATAGACAGGTACGTTGCCAGGACTACAGTCTTCTGTCTTCACATTTGGAAACATGCAGAAACATGAAGCTGATTTCTCTCTCAAACAAAGAGGCATGATAGATTGCCAACCATCCTTTGAACCTGATTTCATGCTGAAGTGAAACCAGGATCAATGAATACTTACTTTGAACTTGGAAATAGGAACAAAACTAAAAGATTGTTAATTTAACATTACTATATGCTTTCACCATACTTCAAAGATCACAATAGGCATTCCTGGGTTTTGAATGGTATCAGCCTGCTGTTTGATATTGAAACTATTCTTATTGTACTATCTATCAAAGAATATAAAAATACATAGTACATCATTTTCATTAACAATGGAGTCTTTTACAGCAAACCACCTCATGATGATGTAGGAGAATATGATCCTCACTCATTCAAAGTGATTAGTTTAGTTCACAAATCCATTTATAGTTCTGTCGCATGGACTTACAAATACCATAACTTTAGAATTTCGACAGTGATTACAATTTTATGCCTTGAGATAAATAACCTTCACTACCTCAGTAGTTATATTCAGCTTTAATTAGCTGTTTGTATCAAAACTATTCTATAGTTTATAGTTTACTTGTGTCAAGTTGCCTATGCATAGATCTTACGTAATTTCCAGATTTCAGTGATACATTCCTGCCAATCTATAGTTCACTACTATAAAGCCAAGTGGTGATACAATCATACATCAGACATCACAAATAGATCTCCAGGGTTTCTATCTCTTAGTATGGAAGTTTATATAGTCTTAAGTAGAAGGTTTCTGGCAGTCAGAAGCTTAACATTCAAATAAGCTATCTAGATGAACCCCTATAACTCATGAACTTTCATGAATCTAGATGATCCCCATTGAAAGTTGAATAGACTAATTGAGGCTCTCAAGTCCAATCAGACCACACTTTTTCTTATATATATTATGATTCCTCCATGAGGAGTCTTGTAACATACTTTACCAGAATATCAGTGTTCAGCTTTTAAAGATTCTGTGAAAAAAGAAGAAGGCTTTCCTATATTATTGCTGGATAAGTTTCGAAAGAGGACTACAATATTAAAGTTCATTCAATTTGTAATTCCTCAAGAGCTATTTCTTAAAATGAATAAATGTGTGATCCATCACTCTTCTCCAGGCATCTGCTAGTGCATAATGTATACCCATTTTAATCTAGAGGACCACCTCATCCAGCAGACAATCATCTTCAACTTGGCCTCAAACTACTAACCCATGTTGGCTCCCATTCATTATAATCATCTATTCTCCATGAATCCAGGATAGCAAGAACTTGAATCATGTTAGCGCTCATTCTCATGCATTACTACATAACAGGCGCAAGGACGCAAAGTAAAACAATATGAGTCTAACTCTCTGTAACAGTGTGATTAGAAAACTGGCAGATATGATTTATGGTACGGGACATGGATAAAAACTTGCAAGTATGGACCCTGATACAAAGGCACGTCAACATGCCTTCAAGAATTCTGAAATCATCAAGAGGGAAAAACCAGAATGTTTACCTGAATTCAACCCAACTTTGATTGCTCAATGTCTTAATATCTCTCAGGTACTAGTTCAGATGTTATACAACTTAAAGTTTCAGACTTTGCAATTAAATTATTAAACCATGACTACATGATGGACAAAAGTGAAACCGTGCACATTAGTGTTCTTATTCTAACAAAACACCAGGTGAAGCAATCTGATCCATTCATCAGGAAAATCCTACTAAAATTCAGTAAGAGCACCACAGAAAAGCATAATTAGATAAATCTTTGAAGAACGACATCAAATTCGTCCAGGAAACCCACGTAGTACATAATCAAAGAAAATGAATCAAGAATGTGCTAGCTAATTTTCACCCAAACTACTATAATATATACCAAAAGACAGGTATAGAGAAACGGCAAAATGGAATCAGGAACTCGCAGAAGTTGGCAAAGCATTCTATACCCATCAGAGAGAAACGAAAACCCAGAAAGACCCACTAACCTGATTGAAGCATGAGACTCACTAGAAAGTGAAGCAAATGCAGCTACAAAGATACAGAGCAGACATTTCTTTCAAATTTCAAAACCAGAGAGAGGAGTGTGTGTGGGTGCGCCTGAATGCCCACACATTGTTTGTTTTTGTTGTGGCACAAATGAAAGCTGGCAGACTACAGAAGAAAGAAACTACTGTCTAAAATTTTTGAAACACAAAGAGGGGAGAGAGAGAGAGAGCTTGAGAGAATTGTTGTCTGTGTCTCTTTCACTTTGTGACAGTTTGACCGGCTCACTTTACGTTTTCGTGTCTCTGTTTTGGCAAATTACTGGGGTCCATTCGGAACAAGTTTAACTGACAATTAGCACCTCAATTCCTTTTCTTTTTCCTTTAAATTATTAGCTGGCCTTCCTACAGGTGCACGCACAAGCCGTCACGTTCGGGCTTACAAATTGTGGGTGTATTTTTTGAGAATATGTGCAACATATTATCGGTGTCTTCATTGAGAGTGTATTATATTGTTTTACAACATATATAATTACATTCACGGATGAAAAACTGGCACCTTTTTCATCGGGTGACCACCGTGGAATCGCATAATCTTTTTGGTAAACAATAGTTGGGCCTTGTTACCGTGCCTATTTTTGAATTGTGTACATTTAAATCATAAAGGATATTTATTATATTAAAAAATTTAATATATTTTAGCACATGACATACATCAATTTATAAATTAGTCTTTCAAATTTATAAAATTATTATCTCAACTTATAATTTTGTCCTAAAAGTTATAAAATATTTTTGATTGAGTAATGACTACTATTGAACTACAATTACAAGAAAAATATTCATTTTACAATTTTAATGATTAATTTATAAATTGATGCATGATATCTGTTAATTCATGGTAGCATTCTCCATATTGTGTATGTTCCTAGTTATGGTAAAATATGTAGAGAATAAATGAGAAAATCGTATTTAGTGATGTACTAAGATTCTTACCATATGTAACTCCATGTAGATAAATGAGGTTCTTATTCTCAATAAAATGTTACACACCATTGCTTCAAATGTCTCTCTATACTTTACCATATTTAGACGTTATTAGCACGAGACTCTAACCCTGTGCATAGATCTGGAAGAGAAAACAAGAGAATAAGAAGATTGTTCTAAAATCAATCACAACTAAGTTTTCTATGAACACATCTTGCATTTAAATTCAAATAACATACACTTTTGGGACTTTGAATTTTTCTGCAAGGATTTTGGGATAACATCACATCCCTCATTTCTACACCGCACCTTTCTTGAAAGTGGAAATTTGGAACAAAGAGAGTTCCTAGATGAACTAAGAGTGTTCATCGTGAACAAAGAGAGTTCACCAATCGATTTGAACAAAAAAAGTTTATAAAAGCATCGATTAACGAACAAAGAGCGTTCGTAAGACCATATACATCAAAGTAAATGTCCAATCCAAACAATATTGAAAAACAAATTAGTTATCGAGGAAGTCCTTTGTGACTGCAAAACTAATATATCTTTTGTTTACTCATGGTGTTTGATTCATAAAAGTGCATTGACTCCCTACTCCGGATCTAAAAGAGAAGTGGAATAACATGTGGTTTTCCGATTTCAAACATATAACATCAATAAACTAAGAGATGCTCAAAGCTTAGATCCATGCTCCAATTATGCGGAATGCAATTGAAGAGCGAGAGTTGATCGAGAAAATCATCTACACCTTCCATCATTGTAGCACCAATAATATCGAAGTAATATAATTTGTAATTCGATGCTCAATGAATCTTGACATTCTATTAGCTTATTAATCTCATGATAGATAAGTAATGAATAATCATAATTCAAGGAAAGATGAGAAGTAAGAGAGTTCACAATGCGAATTATGAAGTGCGCCAAAGAGCAAGGTGCAAGGAGTGGAACTCTTAAATTAAGAAAACTTTGATGAGACGTTTTTGGTCTCTACAACCGCCTACACATAAAGACGCCATAAGTTGGCGTATGAAGGTCATGATCAATGGCCGTGGTGATCAAGAAAGCCATGAGGCTGAGGTACTATAAAGACCTGACCCGATTTAGCTGCCTAAACCAGGATTAGACCTTAACAATCAAATTAACATCAGATTAAACTCATAGTTAACTAAAAGTATAAGAAAGTACAAACTCAAGACTCTAGAGTCATACAACAATGTAAATCTTTTAATATTGGGTCACACCAAGTAGAGAATACAAGAAGACGTTTATGACATCAGAACTACTAGACTAGCTAAACTAAATAAGCTAACTGAAAAACTAGCTTGTAGGATCAACCTGTTCCTACGACAGAAATTGCTATACCCCAATAATGTACGTGCTCGACCTCAACATAACTATGCAAACCTATACATTTGAAACCAAAAGACCCAGGGGAAAGACATATAAAACATAGAAAGTGTCAGAGCACTACCAGCAGAAACGTTATAGCCGACGACATAAAGTTGTTGGCCTGTCCCAGATTATCGTCGGTAATACACCGTCGGTGATATTATAACCGACGACAAGATAGAGTTCTCGTCGGTTATAGTATGGAGCTATAGCCAACGAGATCAAGTCGTCGGCCATACCTCCTCCCCTGGTCAAAATGGTTGACCATGGAGGAAACTATAGCTGACAAAATATGTGTATATCGTCGGCTATAGTGTGTATTATTTTAATTTTTTTTTTGCAGGTTCTTGGTTTTATCCCAGAACCTGCATTCCCAAAAAGTCACAAATATTGTTCACATTGAAAATCCAAAAATATTGAAACTATACACGTAAATAAAATAAAAAACCAAAATCGTTCAAATCTATATACATATGCGTACTACGTACTACGGGCTTCCTAAGTCAATGTGGTCAAACGGATCGCCAAAACTTGGTTGGTCCTAGTCTGCGGCTGCAGCTGTGGTTGTGGCTATGGCGCACTGAAAATGGACGGGGAGCTATTTGGATTCCAGATGCGTGCAACTGTGCATAACAGTGCTGCATCCATGTCCCCATCATCTACTGCTGCTCGGCCAACCGATTATGCTCTGCAGCTCGTGCCTGCTCCATCTCCTCCATCCGTAAGCGTTGAGATTCCATCTCCATCGCTTCCCTCTGAAGCTGCTTGTGTAGCTCATAGTCCTCGAAGATAATCCCGATCCGCGAGAGAATTCAGGAGTCTTCTTCAGCAGCCTTTGACCCCACTTTCCGAGCCCCCTGCAGTAGAAAGTGTTCTTCTCTAGAGGGATCGCGGCTGCCATAATCCTGGCCGCTATGATCAGATTAGATTGATCAATCTGATCAGTCAGGAGTTCCGCATCGGGGGTGTTGGGATAGCGCTCTCTCGTCACTTGAGTCAACACCTCCGGAATCACCTCCTGAAGTCTCGCCTAATTGACAAAGAAAAATAAAATGTTAATTAATGTAAAAAAATAAGAAATATGTTTATTTTGTTATAAGCACACTTACAACATCTTCGAGGGACTGCGGATATGCGTGCTGCATCGTATAAACAAGCGGAGGGACTTCTGGGTGGTTGGCCGCCTCCTCAATCCAACCCGAGTATGATCTGGAACCGGCATGATGATTTTTTATGTTTTTGGCCCGGTTCCTTGTGTTGAATTCAGAAATAACCTGCTTGATTTATCCAACATCAAAAAAATATTAGCCAAATAATTTGGGGGAAGTACGATAAAACAAAAATTTAATCGATCAAAGGTTGCGTACCTTCAATTTCAGGTTGTTGAAGTGAACCACAAGCCATCGCCACTCGTACTCCCTATAACGAAACTCGCTAGGGGTACCCGAACGATCGTCACCGTACTTTTTCCAATACTTTTTCAGCTCACCTTTCCACTCCTTGTACCTATATTAATAAAACACAAATGTTAGTAACTTACAACATTTTATGAACATAATCAAAACAAACAAAAAAATCGAAACAAATGAATCACGTAACCTGCTCCCTTGCACTTTATCCGCCCATGTGGGTCTAATGTCATTGTCCACGTGAAACCACCTCTACAATGCATATATATATATATATCAATATTAAAAATTTATATAGAAAATATACATAATGAATATACAATTCCACTCACCGACAGCGCATTATTCAGCTCATATTTGACTGATTGCGGCACCGAATTCCAATCTGGCCACAACATAGGGACTCTATCCCGTATGATGCTACCTGTCATTCCTGCGTACTGTCGAGTGACCTTTCCCTCGATCACCTGGCCTCCATCCCCGGTCGAAATCATAACTTGGCCACCACCGGTAGCCCCCGAATCGCGTCGTCCAGTAACTTGCCGACGACGGGGCCTCTGGTCTTCTTTTGTTTATCACCAGGCACGATCTCGTCTATCACATTTGTAGACGATTTTTTAAACATCAACACCTATTTGAATTTAAATATTACTAAGTAAAAAGATATCACTAATTAATATTTACCTGATTCGTCGGTGCGTTGTCCTGAAATCCTCACACTCCAGAGAGGTTGAGGGAAGGGTACATATGCGTACGCCTGGTCTGGGGTAATGAACCCTAGCTGTCCTGGAACAGACATTCCCGTGGAATCGACGAGGGGTATCGTCGGGATTTCGAAGGGTAAGAATAGGGTAGACCGCGGGCATAGTCGTATCCTGGCCGAGGATTGAGTCGATCCATCAGCCTCCTCGGAAGAATGAGGAGTCTGGTCGGTGGATGGGGAAGGGTCCCGCTAATGAATGTCTGACATTCGGACTAAGGATTGAGTCGCACTATCCGTTGAAGGCGTGCGACTGTCCTCATAAAGCCTCCTCGCGCTGGAGGGTCGACGAGGCTCGACCTGCTGCTGCTGAGAGGGTCTCTGGCCTAGAAGTGTACGGTGCCGAGAGGAACGCTGTAAGTGTTGCCGATACTGGCGCATCCTGATGGATGCGGACTAACTTTCGCTGCCATCATCCCCACCTCCCGATCTCCCTCTCGACACCTTCCCCCCCCCCCCCCCCCCCCCTTGTGAAGCACCGCAGTTTAACCAATTCATCATTTCTATAAAATTTACGTAACATACTCAATTTTATATAGTTTTTAAAATTAACAATAAAATTACAGTTAATTCATATTAATCTACCAAATGTCAGAATATATTAATGCACATATTTCCATATTTAACTCATAATAATTCCATAAATTACAAAAAATTCAAATTAATTCATATATATTAATCTACCAATCAAATTCTAAATTAATTCACATAAATCTAGAATAAATGAAATTAATTCACATAAATCTAGAATAAATCAAAATTAATTATTAATCTGCCAATTTAATTCATATTAACACGAAATATTAATTCGGTATTGATTCATATATATATATGTTCATAATAAAAATTACAAAATTCAAAACAAATTCAGTAAATTACAAAAATTCATAAAAAAATCCTTGCACTCACATAAAATAACCATTATATTCCAAAATTTTCATTATATATTTCTTCATATAAAATTTCATTAAACTACAAAAATTCAAATAATTCCTAATCCAAAAATTCGAATTCCTAATATATATAATCCAAAAATTCCTATATATTCCAACAATCTAACAATCTCATATGCATATATATCATCATAATCTAATATATAATCCAATAATTAATATCCAACATATATATAATCCAATAATTCCAAAAATCCAAAAAAACAAAAAAATCAACAATAATTCAGAAAATCAACAATAATTTCACACAATTCATCCAAACATCCACATTATCAACATTCTAAACATAAACTAACCTAAATAAAAAAAAATTCAAAATTGGGGATTTAGGAATTTAGGAATTCGAACCTGTTTTTGGGTTGTAGGAAAAGTGCACTGAATCGGTGGCTAGGAAGGATAGACGGCGGCTAGGATGAATGATCGGTGGCGCTGCAAAAAAATGGGCAGTTTCGTTTCTGCCCAAAACGGCTGTTCTGGGGGATATAACCCGAAAACTATAACCGACGACATAAGTATCGTCGTCGACTATAGTATCACCGACGATTTTTATTATGAATATCGTCGGTGATACTATAACTGACGACTGTACTTATGTCGTTGGTTATAGTGTCACGACCCGAAACAGATTGAGCAGTGTCATCAGCTGGGTCCGACAGATTATGGGTTAATAGCAGATTTCCGATAATGGATTTACTCGCCTGGTTTCTTAACGACTTAATTATTGGCCAAGAATCAGAGCTGGGACTCTTCTCAAGAGTCGTTGTATATGTGATTTCGAGTTCGTGGGCGGTTCCGGATTGTTATTTGGACGACCGAGGAATTAATTATGAATATTTGAAGTTCAGATTCAAATGGTGGTGCTCTAAACGACTAAATTACCAGTCGAGAATTTGGTTTCAGATTCTTCACGGAAGTTGTAGAGAATTTAATTTTGAGTTTGTGGGAACTTCCGGAGCATTATTCTGAGTTACGAAGATTAAGTTGTGATTATTTCCGATTGTTGATTATTTGGTCGATTTAAATGTGTTGGTTTGAACAGTTGACTTTTTATCCATTTGGCCGATATGTTTGACTTTGGGTGATTATTGAAGAGTATGTCGAGACGAGTTTGTGGCCGCGAGAATTATCGGAATCGGAATTACGACGAGAAAGTTACGGGTATTTGAAGTTTGTCGAAAAGGATAAGTATGAGTTTCTATTTTGGGAAGCTATAAATAGGGGGTTTCCAAAAAGGGAAAGTCAAAGATGAGCAATTAATGGTTGATTGGGCTTTGACCGAGTCAAGCTCGGTGGAGATGGGTGGCGCGACGTCCTCCTCGGTCACCGACGGTGATCCTCTGTCCGGTCACCTCCGGACATGATCTTGGTGTCCTTCTACTCGGCTCAACCTCCTCATCCTCGTGCCGGCCACCGTTCACGGCGAGGTGGACGGTGGAGAGTGAATTTTCCGATCAAAGATGGAGGAAATTGAGGTAATTCGGGTTTGTGATTTTTGGCCGAGTTGAACTACAAAATTGATTGGGCTTTGTAGCTCTTCCCTCCACGAATCTAACCACGTTGGTTTGGAGTTTCAATTTGTTGTGTGTAAGGAGAATTTTGGATTTGAAATTTTGTGTGCAATTCAGTTTTTCGTGAAATTGGATGAGTTAGAGTTTGAATTGGACTTCGGTGCAGTTATGGAATTGGTGCAGCTCCGCCGTGAAACTCTTCGGTCGGCAGCGGCGCCGCCGTGGACGGCGATCAACGGCGGCGGTCAACGGTCAACGGTTTGACTTTTTGGACTTTCGGCAAGTTGCATGTCATTTGACTCGAAATCGCGCTCCGATCGCAGTGGGGAGGTTCGTTTCTCGATTTGAGCATCCGAAAGTAAAGCGAGGTATTGAGGTGTTATATATGGATTTTCGACGATTCGTCGGCTTTGAGTTATGTGTTTCCGGGAACGGTGGTTTCTCGTGATTTGTCTTGCATTGTCGAGATATGATTTTGAGATTGGATTTTGTGAATATTCAGGTGTTCGTGATCGTTCGTTTGGCGAGGGACTTTCCGCCGGATCACGGGTTAACGCGATACGCGTTACGCCAGTCTGTGAGTGGACAATTTCTTTTCACGGAATTCTTGCGAGTCTTTTTATATGATTTTCGAACTGGAGCATGCGTATGAGATTTCAGATTACATGAGCATGTATTTACAATTATATATATATATACGGATATACGTATACGAATAAACAAATATGAGCATATTTACGAGATTACGATTATTATGAGCATGTGTTATATACGATTATGTTACGCATATGCATTTTTATGCTGTTTACTGTACATGCATCGAGATATTTGTGATTTGATTTTCACAGAGTACAGTCGTAGTTCATGTTGTTGTATCGATACACTCGCATCCCGGCTGATCCCCGAGGGTGCTTACCAGTAGGGGTACCGTACCTTGTGCCGATGTAGTTCTGGGTGGGTACTGGTTTCTGTACCTTGTGCCGATGTAGTTCCGGGTGGGTACAGATGTCTGTTTCTTGTGCCGATGTAGTTCCGGGTGGAAACAGATACCCTGACCTGAGGCCTTTCTGGCTCGAATCACGTGTGGGTCTGGGATCCCGTGATTCGGACTGTACTAGCATGGACGTGTCCATGAGTGGCCCCGTGGGATTTTACTTGCATGCTCTGTACGCTGGAGGATTATGGTTTTACCTCGCGTATTTTATTATATTTATTTATTTGGACTCGCATATGTTTTATAACATATATATTACTTGGTGAAAGACATTTATTTTCGTCCACTCACTCTAACGTATTTCATGTCTTTCCCCTGGGCTTTTCGGTTTCCGTGCCCAGTTTGCAGTTCAGGCTCTGGTGTCGCACGTCGTGGTCGGAGGCATAGTGCTCGAGCTACTTTGTTTCATCCAGTAGGTTTATTGTTCTACCTACTGTGGTATGCGTATATGATTATGTATTAGAAGTCGCTCTGAGTTTCCTATTGAACATGTTATACGATTTTACCCGGATTTCAGTAAAGTATATATTATATGTATTGTTTACTTTACTGTTGATATATTGAGAAATCCGGATGGGATTGGTGCCCACGGTTTGCTTTTTGTGGCATAGGATGAAGTGTATTTTCCGCGTGCAGGTAATGGTAATTCCACGCTAGTAACGAAACTCTGCCCAAATTTCGAAAAGTTTTTGTTGGTTCGTGTTTTCGAAGGGGTTTGATTCCGATTTAGGAAGCTAAATCGGGGTTAGGTCCTTTCATATAGTGCTTGGGTTATCCATGCCATGATGCTTAGGGGTGATATGTTTTACCGAATAATCGAACCAAAAATCGAAATAAATTAAACCGAACCGAATAATTTTTTAAATAATAATGTAGTGTTGTGGATTTTTAAACCAAAATCACCTTCTACAAGCGTAGATTTTTTCAATAAATTTTTATTCCTATCCCGAATAATTAATAAATAATAATGTAATATATGTTGTCTTTCTCTTAAGAATGAGGTCGGTAAAAATAGATATCCTTCTATGGATCATTAATATTCCTAAGATCAATACACAATCAGCTCTTGAATCAATAAAAAAATATTAATAAATACTGTATTAAAAAAGGACAAATTTTAGCGGATGGTGCTGCTACAGTTTATTAAAAAAAGGAAAAAATGTATTAGTAGCTTATATGCCGTGGGAAGGTTATAATTCTGAAGCTAGATGCGCATAATAGATCGATATGAACATCATGAGTTGTCCCGTAATAAAACCGGTTGTTGTTGAGAATTTGTTCGGGGTTCCTCCCGGCCGGCCATTTTGGATAGTATAACCGACGATATTTATTATGAATATCGTCTGCTATACTTTTTTTTTGCCTTTAATTTTTTTTTATCATGCATTTATATATAGAAAAAGGCTATGAGTTTTTTTTAGTTACTTATAAAAAAGACTAATTAAATAAAGTGGCTACTTTACATATCACGAATGTCAACATTATTAATTAATTCATTGCATATTCATACTCAAATTGCACGCCAAATTCATCGTCGTACACATCATTTTACATTGCACGTTCATATACTCAAATTAACATACGTACACTAAGACGCATAGTCAGAATCATCGCTTGAGTCTGACTCGGTTTCCGAGTTAATTTCAGGTAAAATGTGTAAGCCCTCGTCACTTGAGTCTTCATTGTCTTCATTTTGATTAACATCAATAAGTTTCGGTCGAGGAATTCGTACCACACTACTCTGTATTACATTATTAAGGTGAATTGTTGAGGAATCAGGAATACCAGTTGCGTTCGGCTCTTGGTATGCACTAACTTCTTCATTATCCGAGGTCACACCAAGTGTCGAGGCACTGTACATGTTTCTTGGAAGAACATGGTTAACCACTTTCCACGCACCTTTATGGACAAGATCATCAAGATATAACAATTGTTTCACCGCTATGGCCAAAACAAACGAATCATCTTCATACCAGGTTATAGTAGTATTCACCGAAAATATGTCGTATTGATCGGTCCTTGTGTTCTCAGGGTCAGTATCAAACCATCTACACTTAAAAAAATGCACTGTCATGCCTTCCCCATAATTAATTCGACAACTGAATGGAGAATACCGTAATAGTTAACTCCATTCTGCCCACCATGCACCATAAGCCCAGAATTTTGTGTTCTTCGTCTGACATCTCTATGTTCACAAATAAATAGCCCGCCATTTACTTTACACATAGGATAAAACTCTGGAAGTTACCAGTTTCTGCGCCAAGAGCCTCAATTCGTGTGACCACTGAGGGATACCATCATCTTGTACATGGTTCATCTGAAAATAATAATTTATTAACTTAACTATAAATATGATACGAGATACTGAAATTCATATACAAGTAAATATATCTATATACGTACCCATTTGCCAAAATAGTTTGCGAACGTCTTGTTGTGGTACTCAACATCACCGGCAATAGCAGGGCAATAAATGTGCAGATTTTTCTAATATTGAACTTCTGGACAGTTAATCAATACCGACCAGTGGGCAATGACTAGCTCATATGGTTCCAAATTGTACAAGTTGGACAACTTTCCAGAAACTTCAACATCATTGGAGATGATCGAAAGGTTGAACTGTGGTTCATCTACCAGTATATGTTGTGGAGGGTCCTCCAACGCTCCCAAATACAATTTGGTGTACGTTACGCACTCGTGCGCAGTATATGCTTCAGCGATACACCCTTCGGGTGCGGATTTATTCATCACATAGTCTTTGTAGTCCCCTAATTGTCTATAAAGTGGTACGTAATTAAGGAGCATGTTATGATTATTGTAAAATAAGTGAATAAATAATATTAAAAACATAGCCAAATTCAGAGATGCTTTACGTACCTTTCCATGGGATATATCCATGTGTAGTGTACTGGACCGGTAAACAACAATTGTTCCGGAAGATGGAGCATCAGGTGAGGCATGATGTCGAAAAAATTTGGAGGAAATATCCTTTCCAATTTGCACATGATAAAAATGATGTCATGTTGCATTTCCAACATGTCTGATTTCTTCACTTCTCTCGTGCATAACTTTTGAAAGAATCTTGACAAAACCACTAATGGCTCCACCACCTCTTTGGGCAGGTACCCTCGAATGAAAACAGAGAAGAGGCGTTGAAGAATTATATGACAGCCATGACACTTTAGTCCGTACATCTTATTGTCTTTGAAGTGAACACACCGACTTATATTTCCTGCATAGCCGGAAGGATACCTAACATTACCCATCCAGCCAAAAATTTCATTATTTTCGGCAGGCTTGACGGTATAAGGAGATTGAGGCATTTTTTTTCCCATCTCTCAACCAAAAATGTTTTCGCAGTCCCATTCTTTTCAGATCAATGCGTGCCTTCGGGCCGTCTTTAGTTTTTCTCTCTCAATTCAACACTGTGCCGACCACACTCTCGCACACAATTTTCTCTATGTGCATGACATCTAAGTAGTGTCTGATCAGCAACTTGGACCAATACGGAAGTTCCCAAAAATACTTTTGTGTGTCCAGAATTTATACCTGTCGGGTTTGTTAGGTATTGATGCCACTATCTCAGGATGATTGCTGAACTGCCCAAAATCGTATTCATTTAGCACTTCCAATATTTCATCTCTTGTCCATCTCCTCGGCTGCTCACCTGTTTCCACAGTCCCATCAAATGCCTCCATATCCTCCTGAAATGGGTGATCATGTGGAAGCCAACAACGATGACACATCTGTACAATCTTCCTGCAATGAGGTCTGCAACACTCAACAGTCATGCACTCTGGACAAACCCTGTATCGCCTGGTAACGGTGCCCAAAAACATCCCGCGTGCAGGAAAATCTCTAATGGTGCCAACAAGCATGGCATGCATCTGGAACATCTCATTTTTGAACTTGTCATAAGTAGGATGACCATGCTCACTCAGGTACTTAAGCTCCTCAATCAAGGGTCTCAAATACACATCGAGACACTTTCTTGGATAACCTGGCCCTGGAATTATCATAGTGAGCATATTGTATTCTTTCTTCATGCACATCCATGGAGGAAGGTTGTACGGTACCAAAATAACTGGCCATATAATGTATTGAAGACTCATGTTGCCAAAAGGGTTGAATCCGTCAGATGAAAGGCCCAGCCAAACATTTCGAACCTCTAATGCAAAATAAGAAAACTCCCTCACCATGTGCTTCTAAGCCTCTCTGTCAGCAGGGTGTATAAGGGTATCACCATCGGGAAAATTCCTCTCGGCCCACCATCTCATAGCTTCAGCTGTGTGTGCAGACATGAACAACCGTTCTAGCCTATCTATCAACGGAAAATACCGAAGTATCTTCATAGCTTTCTTGTTTCCGGCAGGAGTCAACTTATACCTATCTGTACCACATACCGGGCAACCATCAAGGGATTCAAGATCATTCCCATAAGCATCTTCACCCCAGACTAGAATGTAATCATATCTACAAGCATGGGTTTTGATGTAAGAAATGCCAAGATGTTTCAGGATCTGTCGCACCTTACGATAAGTGGTAGGAAGGCGATGACCGAGGGGCAACAACGAACCAGACCACTTCAGCCAATCATCAACAACCTTCACACTCATTTTGTTCTCCACTTTCAGCTTCATTACTCCCATAACACTTTTAAGAACAGTCTTATTACACTCGTTGTACAACGGGGTCTGTTGGAAAGCAATGAGGTTGTTGTACTTGTCCATAACAGTAGTGTTGACAGCTGTAGGTAATTGCTGGACTAGCTCAATATGAGGGAAACCCCCAACGGCGGGAGGGATATCTGGTGCTTCAGCAAATACACCGCTCTCATAAGGAAACATATCGTTGATCAACCTTGTTGTTAGATCATTGGATGTACTGTCACTCTCAAAAAATTGTCCCTGGTCATGCTGACCAACTGATGAGCTCTCACCGTGATAAATTCAACATGTGTACTTATCCCAAAACCCATTTTTCTTCAAGTGCTCCAATACTTTATCAATGTGAAAACGATATCGCTCGCTGCGACACTGACATTTCATTCAGGGACAATAATGAATTGTCATCCCTCCACAATTAACCTTCACATATTCCATAAAACTTCTAATTCCACGATGATATCTTACATCCCATCTTAGAAGACACATCCAACTCTTGTCCATCATGATAATTATAGCGCTGTATGTATACCCATGATTTAATTAATTAAAAATTCATCATTATATATACATCGATATTTATATTATAAATTACATAATTTAATTATTCTACTCGATCAATCCCTAACTAATTAATTACAAATGAACACATATATATATATTGTCTAATTAATAATAATTAACCACGTACACTACAATCACAATATTTAACCAAAACATGCACACAATAATCACAATATATATATATTAACCATAATATATAATCACAATTAAGGTTATATATAGTTAATAATCACAAAAATTAAATAAATCATCCTATATTCACAATAATCAACGACAATCACTCAAAATCAACAATATCAATCACTCAAACCCAACAATCAACTCAAAATTAACAATATATATATATATATCTCAACTCGATCTATATGTACATCATGCATATATATATATATATGTACGTACGTACCTATATAATGAATCACGAACTCATCGTGGACAGTTTTCGACAACACCCAATGATTTCGAAGCGTTTTCAGTTTCCGCGAGAAATTTTTTTTTGAATGACCGAGCTGCTGCTCAGATTGGATCTATAAACCACACCTATAGCCGACGATACTAAAAAGTTGTTGGTCATAGTAAAAAACCTTGTCGGTAATAGTTACAAACTATACCCGACGATTTTTCGGCTACTATAACCGACGACGTGATTCTAGTCGTCGGTTATAGTACTATGACCGACGACTGGAGAACCTCGTCGGCTATACCATACCATAACCGACGACAAGGGTTGTCGTCGGCCTGTTTTCCGGCAACTCGTCGGCTATAGCGTTTCTGCTGGTAGTGGAGTGAGTGGACAAAAAATAAACAATCTTAAGAAATCATAAACCATAATCTTATGTCTTTCACCAAAAATATAAAATAAAACTGAGTGAGTCTGAACAAAAGTACTGCAAGCATGTGGAGGCGAAACATATGAATAATCAGGTAAGGCATTCCTAATCCCCCTAGACCATACACGGTGATCAGTCGAGTAGCCTATGCATCGATGCATGATCTTGTACGTGACGTGCATAAAAATCGTAAAGTACATGCAGAGCCTCCATGCATAATCATAAAACATATAACACGTCATGTCATAGAAATATAAGATAAATCATAAAAATATATAATAAAGACTCGCTAACGACAAAAAAAAGTCCGATAGGCAATAGGCGATCCACTAATTCAAAGTTGTACACCGAAAGTTAGCATAAATAAATAAATTGTCGTAGTAATTAACACGAGTGCATTATTCGAGTCGTAGAAAGGTTTTTGAAACTTGCCTTGTACTAGACAATATGAAAGGACCCAACCCCGATTTAGTTTCCTAACAAAAACCATTAAAATTTCGGCAGAGTAATGCTACTAACGCGGAATTGCCATTAACATGCACCCGGAAAATACACTTCATCCTATGCCACAAAAATCGAACCGTGGGCACCAATCCCATCCGGATTTCTCAATATCATAACAGTAATATAAAGTAATCAATAAAACTATACTTTACATAAATCTGGGGAAAAATCGTATAAAGTTGTGACAACCCGAACCAGAATCAGATGCTTATTCGGCACGATTCTCGAGATTGAGTTTAGTCGCAGTTTTACGTCGTATATGTGGTTTGCCGATCCGATTCGCGACTATGTTTTCAGTCAAGAATTTGAGTTGAGTGTCTTCATGGAAATTGTAGAGTACGTGATTTCGATCTCGTGGGCGGTTTCGGAAGATTTTTTCGATAACCGAGGAATATTTTATGATTATTTGAAGTTTTGGGTTTCGACGAGTTTATCCGATTGTTTCGAGTTTATCCGAGTCGTGATGGTTATCCATTTCGAATCGTCGATCGACCCGAGGGCGAGTATAAATATCGGAATAGTCGTGAAATAGTCGAAAATGGCAGTTTGAACTTTGACCAAGTATTGACCACCTGTTGACTTTCCAAATTGGGAAATCTTACCGTTGACCCGTGAAGGAGGAGGAGACCCGGTTCAGCTCGTCGGCCGACCCGACTTTTCCGGCTATCTCTGGTCAGGCAGAGGGTATATTCTGACTCACCTTGAGCTCCTCTTTCATTTCATGTATGATTTATTAAGAATTAGTTACGGTTTGTTGGGTTTCGAAGTGAGACCGAATGGTTTGCGTCGCCGGTATCAGGAGGAGGTGCTCCGGTGGACGACGGTGGTGGAGGATAAGGGGGTTCGACTCCCCTTGTCCTTGAGAGTCTAACCGTGTACTTTGTTTGGGCTATTGTGTGAGTTTCCATTGAACCCGAGTGGTGGCCGGAATCTGGGATTCTGTTCTGTTTCGAGGGGTTTTGGTAAGGATGGAGTGGGAATTGGCCTGGGAGCCAGTTATGAAATGTGTCTGGCTGATCGAGATCTTGAGAACTGGAAGTTCTCCGCCGGTGAATCTCGCCGTTAACGGCGCGCCGGCGGCGGCGGCGGCGGTCAACGGTGGTCAACGGCGGAGGAGTTGACTTTTTCAGATTTGGGTAAAATTAATGTCATTTTTCTCGTAATCATGCCCTGATCGTCGTCCAGAGGTTTTTGGGTCGATTTGATTAGCCAATTTTCAGTCGAGATTTCGAGTGGGGGTTTCAGGATTTCCGTAATTCATTTTGTACTGCATTTCGTATTTCCGGGAACGGTTGGTTTCCGTGCATCAGTACAGTGTTGTGGATTACGATATTGATTAGTTATGTTTTGTGAATATTTAGGAGATCGAGATCGTGACCTGGATCGTGATCGTGCTTCAGGCGAGGGATCTTCCGCCGGACCACGAGTTTAGCGCGAGTGCGCATTACGCGAGTCTGTGAGTGGACAATTTATTTTCACGGATTGATTGCGAGTCTTTTATTTATGATTTACGAACTTGAGCATGCAGATTGATTATGATTTTACGAGCATGTGTTTTACAATTATGCATATACGAATATACGTATACGAGTATACATGTGTATATATTATGTTTTAAGCATGTGCATAGAAGGATTTATGATTTGATTTACGCAGAGTACAGTCTTGGTTACGTTGTTGTATCGATACACCTTGGCTTCTCGGCTGATCCCCGAGTACGCTCCGGGAAGGACAGATATCCTGACCCGAGGCCTTTCTGGCTAGGAATCACGTGTGGGTCTGGGATCCCGTGATTCAGACTGTGCTATCGCGTGGTAGTCCATGAGTGATTCCGCGATTTTTATGTTGCATGCTCCATACACGTGAGGAGCTAGAGTCTCCCTCGTGTACTCGGACGCGTGAGGAGTTAGAGTCTCCCTCGTGTACCATTTCTTACTTATGCATTTAGACTCGCATATGTGTTATATTATATATATATTCGGTGAAAGACATTTATTTTCGTCCACTCACTCTAACGTGTTTATTGTCTTTCCCCTGGGCTTTTCGGTTTCCGTGCCCAGTTGCAGTTCAGGTTTGGTGTTTTCACGTCGCGGTTTGGAGGCTAGTGATCAGAGTTACCTGTGCTTTCCAGTAGGTTCTTGTTTCGCCTACTGATGTGTATATTGTATATGTTTATTTTAGAGGTCGCTCTGATACATTCTGATACTTGTTTATACGGATTTTCTCGGATATACATATATACATAGTACAGTTTGTTTACTGTTATTGATTATATTGATGTTGAGAAATCCGGATGGGATCGGTGCCCACGGTTTGGCTTTTGTGGCATAGGATGAAGTGTTATTTCTGGGTGCAGGTTATGGTAATTCCACGCTAGTAACGAAACTCTGCCGAAATTTTGAAAATTTTTTGTTGGTTCGTATTTTCGAAAGGGTTTGGTTCCGGTTTAGGTAACTGCATCGGGATTGGGTCCTTTCAAAAGTATAACATCAAAATGCTTAGAGTGACCTCTAGTGTATAATTATATCAATATACCACAACAGGCAGAACAAGAAACCTATTGGAAGAAACAAGGTAGCTCGAACACTATGCCTCCGACTGTGACGTGCGACACCAGAATTCGAACTACAAACTGTGCACGGAAACCAAAAAGCCCAGGGGAAAGACATATACACCGTTAGAGTGAGTGGACGAAAATAAATGTCTTTCGCCGAATAATATATGTTATAAAAACATATGCAAGTCTAAATGCATAAAAATCAAATGGTACACGAGGGACACTCTAACTCCTCACGCGTACAGAGCATGCATCATAAATACCGCGGGGTCACTCATGGACTCCCTCGCGCTAGTACAGTCTGAATCACGGATCCCAGACCCACACGTGATTCCAAGCCAGAAAGGCCTCGGGTCAGGATATCTGTCCCCCCCGGAGCGTACTCGGGGATCAGCCGAGAAGCTATGTGTATCGATACAACCCTGTCTACTGAGACTGTACTCTGTGTAAACCAAATCATAAAGAGTTCGATGCAAATGTGTAAAGCAATATGTAAATGCATATACGTAATGTATAATTGTATAGGCATAATCGTATAACACATGCTCATATAAATCATAATCTCATATGCATGCTCATGCTCGTAAAACATGTGTAAAGACTCGCGATTATCAGTGAAAAGAAATTGTCCACTCACAGGTGAGCGTAACGCAATACGCGTTAATCCCGTGATCTGGCGGAAAATCCCTCGCCAAACGAACGATCACGAACCCCTGAATAATCATAAAATCCATTGCTCAAAATTATAACTCGAATCCTTAAATCATATCACGAGAAACAACCGTTCCCAGAAATATATAATTCAATAACGACGAAATTGTGAAAATCCGATAATCACATGTGACGACCCGGACCAGAATGAGAAGTATAATCAGCTTGATTCGTGAGTTACAGCGTAATCGCGGATTTTCGAAAGTTATTGGAATCGCCAGAGTTCTTAACGACTTAATTATTGGCCGAGAATTGGAGCTGGGTCTCTTCTCGAGAATCGTTGTCTCTTCTCGAGAATCGTTGTCTCTTCTCGAGCTGTCAGATTAGCAGAAATGGTTGATAATTGCTCGAGTTCGGTATTTGGACTATGTTGACATGTGTGTGAGTTGTGTTGTTGTGTGTAGTTTGAGCTGTGATTTGCTATGTTATTTTGATCCGTGTGCGGCCATAAGCGAGTTTGTGTTATGCCGTGTGGTTCAGCATCGCCTATAGTGTTGGCTTTTATGTGTGTTGTGTTCCGTGTGGCGGAACGGTGTTTCAGGTTTGCTATGTGTTGTGTACCCTATATGTTCCTTATGTAGGAACACTTGGCGATTGTGTGAGCCAGTTCAGATTTGTGATTTGAGGGTACATAGATTCCAGCATGAAATTATCTCCTATTGTGGAGTTTGTGATCAGAGTTGTTCAGTTGAGATTGCCGTTGGTGAGTTGAGCAGTATGCAGAGGCAGTGCTCCTACCTTATAGTCGGCAGACTCGGAAATTTTGAGGTCAAAATTTTTCTAAGGGGGGTGGATTTGTGACGACCCGGACCAGAATCAGAAGTATAATCAGCTTGATTCGTGAGTTACAGCGTAATCGCGGATTTTCGACAGTTATTGGAATCGCCAGAGTTCTTAACGACTTAATTATTGGCCGAGAATTGGAGCTGGGTCTCTTCTCGAGAATCGTTGTACATGTGATTTTGAGTTCGTGGGCGGTTCCGGATCGTTATTTGGACGACCGAGGAATTAGTTATGAATATTTGAAGTTTCGACGGAAACGGATTTAAATAGCAGGTTTGTTCGCGACTAAATTATCGGACGAGAATTTGGTTTTGGCTTCTTCACGGAAGTTGTTGAGAATTTAATTTCGAGTTTGTGGGAACTTCCGAAGCATGATTTTGAATTACGAAGATTTAGTTGTGATTATTTCCGTTGGTTGATTGTTTAGTCGATTTAATGTTTGTTGCTTTGAATGGTTGACTTTTTATCCGTTTGGCCGATGTGTTTGACTTCGAGTGATATTGGAAGAATATGTCGAGACGAGTGTGTGGCCGCGAGAATTATCGGAATCGGAGTTACGACGCGGAAGTTACGGGTATTTGAAGTTTGTCGAAAAGGATAAGTATGAGTTTCTATTTTGGGAAGCTATAAATAGGGGGTTTCCAAAAAGGGAAATTCAAAGATGAGCAATTAAAGGTTTGACTGGTGCTTTGACCGAGTCAAGCTCGGTGGAGAGGGGTGGCGCGACGTCCTCCACGGTCACCGACGGTGATCCTCCGTCCGGTCACCTCCGGACATGATCTTGGTGTCCTTCTACTCGGCTCAACCTTCTCATCCTCATGCCGGCCACCGTTCACGGCGAGGTGGACGGTGGAGAGTGAATTTTCCGATCAAAGATGGAGGAAATTGAGGTAATTCGGGTTTGTGATCTTTTGCCGAGTTGAACTATAAAATTGATTGGGCTTTGTAGCTCTTTCCTCCACGAATCTAACCACGTTGGTTTGGAGTTTCAATTTGATGTGTGTAGGGAGAATTATTGATTTGAAATTTGTGGAACAATTCGGTTTTTCGTGAAATTGGATGAGTTAGAGTTTGAATTGGGCTTCGGTGCAGTTATGGAAGTTGCTTAGTGGACGATTTTGAGTGGAATTGGTGTAGCTCCGCCGTGAAACTCTTCGGCCGGCACCAGTCCCGCCGTGGGCGGCGGTCAACGGTCAACGGGTTGACTTTTTGACTTTCGACAAGTTGCAGGTCATTTGACTCGAAATCACGCCCCGATCGCAGTGGGGAGGTTCATTTCTCGATTTGAGCATCCGAATGTATAGCGAGGTATTGAGGTGTACATATACGGATTTTCGACGATTCGTCGACTTTGAATTACGTGTTTCCAGAAACGGTGGTTTCTCGTGATTTGATTTGTATTGTCGAGTTATGATTTTGAGAAATGGATTTTTTGAATAATCAGGTGTTCGTGATCGTTCTTGTGGTGATGGACTTTCCGCCGGATCACGGGTTAACGCGAACCGCGTTACGCCAAACTGTGAGTGGACAAGTTTCTATTTTCACTGTTGATTTTGCGAGTTCGTGGATTTATTGATTTCCGTATTTATTTTATACGATGATTGAGATATATGTGTTATTTTCGGAGGTATATTATATGTTTATTGGTGATGGCATTTATTGCATCGATGCTACCAGAGGTGAGAGATTCCTCTGGCCCAGAGTTGAGAGATTCCTCTGAAGCAGGGTTGAGAGATTCCCCTGAGTGCCGCCGGGGTTGAGAGATTCCCTTGGCCTTTCACCGTCAGGTTGAGCGATTCACCTGACGTCGGGCTTGAGAGATTCGCCCGACAACCTCCATATATATATGTGTGTTGTGTTTTCCGAACTCGCATTGTTTTATATTGAGTATGTTTATAAACTGGTGAAAGGCATATGTTATTTTCGTCCACTCACTCTAACGTTTATCGTTTTTATTTGCCTTTCCCCTGGGCTTTTCGGTTTCCGTGCCCAGTTTGCAGTTCGGACTCTGGAGTCGCACGTCGTGGTCGGAGGCATAGTGCTCGAGCAATCTTGTTTCATCCAGTAGGTTTATTGTCTACCTACTGTGGTATACGTATATGATTATGTACTAGAGGTCGCTCTGAGTTTCCTGTTGAATACGTTATACGATTTACTCCGGATTTCAGTAAAGTACTATTATATATATTGTTTTACTTTACTGTTGATATATTGAGAAATCCGGATGGGATTGGTGCGCACGGTTTGCTTTTTGTGGCATAGAATGAAGTGTATTTTCCGCGTGCAGGTAATGGTAATTCCACGCTAGTAACGAAACTCTGCCCAAATTTCGAAAAGTTTTTGTTGGTTCGTGTTTTCGAAGGGGTTTGATTCCGATTTAGGAAGCTAAATCGGGGTTTGGTCCTTTCAGCTTGGTATCAGAGCATTAGGTTATAGGTTCTGTAGACTTCTGTAGTCGTGTTTACTATGGGTATTTGAGTTGATACAGCATGACTAGAGTGATGACCCGACTGACCAGCGGTACTCATCAATACTTCGGGTGTTGTGTGTCCTCAAATATCTGCGGTTTCATGATTACGTTCCACTTGTTGTGAATGATGTTTTATTCACTAGGATGCCTCCTGACGTGCTTTCCATGTCGTTTCAGTTGTGGATCCTATTGAGGATCAATCGACGCGCGATTTGCCCGAGAACTATGGATTTAGATGAGTATTCAGAGTTCAGTGAACTGTGTGGCACGGTTTGCCTGGTTGTGTGTATGAGCGTCTGTATGTTGCCTCAGAGTGGAGAATTGTGGCAGTTGATGTGTGCCTGAGTCAGATCATTGCATTTTGTGGGCTGATATTGTGTGAGTTCCGGTTGCGACTCCATGGTCTACATTCAGAGTGTTGTTTATACGGTGAAGGTTTACCAGGCTATCCAGCAATAAAATATGGAGTGTTTACCCACCTGAGGCAGAGATGCATTGTCCACATGTTTGTCCCTGTTTGCACGAGTTATGTGGCTTTAGAGGGAGCTATGCACGAGGTTCGAGATGAGTTTGAACCTGAGCATCAGAGAGAGTCTGATTGATGTGCCTCGAGATAGCCGTGAGGAGCTTAGTATGTTGCACTCAGTGGCGAGGCTATTGTGAGGGAAAGATGTACGCGGTTTTCGATGTGATGATTTGAGGAAAGTGGACTTCGTCGAGATTTTGATGAGTTTGAGTTCAGGCACTTCGGGATCAGTGACTTCATCAGGCTGTGGCCTTATCGATTATGTTGAGGGTCATCTGATCAAGCTGAGGATTTGTTTGACGATGGTGGAGATCACAGAGTAGCGGATTTGCTCCTATGGCATGAGTTTGGGCGATCGTTGGTGATCCTATCACGCAGCAGGTGTTGCGGTGGTTTGTGTTCGTAGAGCACTTTCAGTTGCTGTTTCGGTGGCCAGGAGGGTCACGTTACGAGGGAGCACCTCAGCCAGTTGTTGTAGCGGTTCGGTAGCTCAGAATTTACGAGGAGATCCTCATGTTGGTCCTACAGTCTGATCAATGTACCCTTTTGATGAGCTATTCAGCAAGTCGCATTTGACGTGGGTGGCTAGTTGGGCATGTTGGAGTTCGTGCCATGACCTTGTTTGAGGACAGACTTTTCTCCGAGGTTACTGTTGCTTGATATCCATAGCGGTTGTACCTGTATCTCCACTTCCGAGGTTTTGGAGAGTGTTGCATCCATCCGGAGGTTGCGAGATCCTTGTTGGAGGTTGTGTGTTAGCCGCGGATCTGTTATAGCTTGATATCATGGTTTTGGTGTATTTATGAGTATAGACTTACTGATGATGTATTTGGCTATGTTTGAGTGCCTCGAGGAAGAGGTTGTGTTCGACGATCAGACTTTCCCCGAGAAACTGTTTCGCGGTGATGGTCGAGCGGATGATGGAAATAGGTTGTATTGTTGCTTAGCTCATGTTGTGGATATTACGGTTACTGTGCCCGATGTTGGCGACATTGAGGTTGTTCCCAAGTTTCCAGATGTGTTCCGGAGGAGTTACCAGGTGTTCCTCCAGTTTGGAAGATTGACTACACCATTGAGCTTGTACCGGGCACTAGATTCATTCCACCGACATCTTGTCGTTCGGAGCCAGCGGAGCTGATGGAGCTATAGTTTCGATTTCAGGTGTACTGGAGGAGGTTTCAGGAGATTTCATGCGACCCCGCGCATTGGCGTGATGTGCTCTTGCATTGTTTGTATGGATGCAGGATAGTTAGTCGAGGTGGTGCATTGAATACCGAAGCCTGATTCGCTTCAGAGGAGAGCGAGTATCCTCCACTTCGGATTGACGATTGGTTTGGTCAGCTTGTGAGAGCTTCAGTCTTTTCGAAGATTGATTTTGGTTTCGAATATCAACAGTGGTGGTTCGGTGAGTCAGATGTGGCTTTGTTGGCTTTCAGATCATGGTATGAGCATCTGGAGTTTTTAGTCACGCTATTTGGTTGACCAATGCTCCGTAGGTCTTGTGGACTTGATGGACCAGGTGTTCAGACGATTCTGGACGAGTTGCGGTCGTGTTCATTGGCAACTTCCTGATGTACTCCAGGAGTGTGGACCAGTACCTGAAGCAATTGTGTGCAGTTTCGCGGATTTTGCCAGACGACCTGGTGTTTGTGAAGTTCAGTCAGTGTGAATTTTGGTTGATTAGCGTGAAGATTTTGGGCTGTGTGATGTTAGCCGAGGGAGTTAGCGTGGATCCTGACTAGTTAGAAGCCGAGTTGATTTGGGGATTGCTTTACCATTGTACCAGAGATCGGGAGTCTCTTGGGATTGACAGGCTATTACCGACGGCTTATGCAGGATTTTCCTGGATTGCCACTCTATTTTTCGAATTGACGAAGAAGGCGTCAAGTTCGAGTGGTTCGATGCACGCGAGGAGAGTTACTCACTCCTGCAGAATGGTTGACCGTTGTTTCGATTTTGACCTTACTTGATGACCGCGACGAGTTCGTGGGTTATGGCGATGCATAGAGGTTTGGATTTGGTTGTGCTTTGATGCTGTGTAGCAGAGCGGTGGCTCATGGTTACGGACAGTGGAAACCTTATGTATCTACGTATCTTGTGTATGGTATTGGGTGTAGCTGTTCTTGTGTTAACATCAGAGAGTTGGATACACTACTGCTATGGCGTACAGCGAGGTGTAGGACGTGTACTGATCACTTGAGTTTCATCCACTTGCATTTTCGGCCAGATTTGAGCTTGAGGCAGTGTTGATGGATGAGATCGACTATCGACTGTGGCTGCACATTTGAATTTGTTGAGGAAGGCTAGTGGTTGTACTTTGACCATCCGTTTGGAATGATGTTGTTGTTGATGCATTCAGTCGAGAGTTAGGAGCCTTAGTATTGCATGTGTGTATGTGTGGCTCGAGTTTCCGTGTTAGCCGAGTGTGGGCTACGAGAGCTGAGTTCGAGTGTGATGGTGTTGAGGCTCGTGATTTTTGCGCGCGTTTGGCGCTAATGGTACGGAGGTGTGTCCGACACTTCGAGTTTACTACTCATGGCGCAGCATGGAAGAACAATGTAGCAGCTTGTGTGTGCAGATACCACATTTGTCGATTGACGATGGCTAGGAGGCAGAAATTTGCCGAGATGTGTCAGCCATTTGAGATTTCCGATTAGACGTGGCGTTTTTCGCTGTGATTGTTGGCAGGCTTGTATAGCTGTGTTCAGTGGAGATTCTCCATTCCATGATATGCCTGTGTTCCAGTTCGCCGATCGAGAAAATCAGTTACAACCGAGTGTTGGTGAGCTGTGCAGCGAGCATTGGGGACCAGATTACAAGTTAGTACCAGCTTCTATCCTTAGATTGGAGAACGATCTTTGAGGACTGTTCGGACCTTGGAGGGTATATTGTGGACCTCGGTATTGCAGTTCCGGAGGATTTGGAACCAACAGTTTCAGCGGTTCGAGATTGCATGCAGTACCGGTTTGTTGACCACTGTGATTTTGATGTTGCGTGATGTTGATCTGAGGATGATGATGTACTCCATTGTGTTGGAGCAAGTTTGAGTTTGAGTTGATGTTTGATTCTGATTTTGTGGAATGTGCTATCATAGACTGTCAGATTAGCGGAAATGGTTGATAATTGCTCGAGTTCGGTATTTGGACTATGTTGACATGTGTGTGAGTTGTGTTGTTGTGTGTAGTTTGAGCTGTGATTTGCTATGTTATTTTGATCCGTGTGCGGCCATAAGCGAGTTTGTGTTATGCCGTGTGGTTCGGCATCGCCTATAGTGTTGGCTTTTATGTGTGTTGTGTTCCGTGTGGCGGAACTGTGTTTCAGGTTTGCTATGTGTTGTGTACCCTATATGTTCCTTATGTAGGAACACTTGGCGATTGTGTGAGCCAGTTCAGATTTGTGATTTGAGGGTACAGAGATTCCAGCACGGAATTATCTCCTATTGTGGAGTTTGTGATCAGAGTTGTTCAGTTGAGATTGCCGTTAGTGAGTTGAGCAGTATGCAGAGGCAGTGCTCCTACCTTGTAGTTGGCAGACTCGGAAATTTTGAGGTCGAAATTTTTCTAAGGGGGGTGGATTTGTGACAACCCAGACCAGAATCAGAAGTATAATCAGCTTGATTCGTGAGTTACAGCGTAATCGCGGATTTTCGACAGTTATTGGAATCGCCAGAGTTCTTAACGACTTAATTATTGGCCGAGAATTGGAGCTGGGTCTCTTCTTGAGAATCGTTGTACATGTGATTTTGAGTTCGTGGGCGGTTCCGGATCGTTATTTGGACGACCGAGGAATTAGTTATGAATATTTGAAGTTTCGACGGAAACAGATTTAAATAGCAGGTTTGTTCGCGACTAAATTATCGGACGAGAATTTGGTTTTGGCTTCTTCATGGAAGTTGTTGAGAATTTAATTTTGAGTTTGTGGGAACTTCCGAAGCATGATTTTGAGTTACGAAGATTTAGTTGTGATTATTTCCGTTGGTTGATTGTTTAGTCGATTTAATGTGTGTTGCTTTGAATGGTTGACTTTTTATCCGTTTGGCCGATGTGTTTGACTTCGGGTGATATTGGAAGAATATGTCGAGACGAGTGTGTGGCCGTGAGAATTATCGGAATCGGAGTTACGACGCGGAAGTTACGGGTATTTGAAGTTTGTCGAAAAGGATAAGTATGAGTTTCTATTTTGGGAAGCTATAAATAGGGGGTTTCCAAAAAGGGAAAGTCAAAGATGAGCAATTAAAGGTTTGACTGGTGCTTTGACCGAGTCAAGCTCGGTGGAGAGGGGTGGCGCGACGTCCTCCACGGTCACCGACAGTGATCCTCCGTCCGGTCACCTCCGGACATGATCTTGGTGTCCTTCTACTCGGCTCAACCTTCTCATCCTCGTGCCGGCCACCGTTCACGGCGAGGTGGACGGTGGAGAGTGAATTTTCCGATCAAAGATGGAGGAAATTGAGGTAATTCGGGTTTGTGATCTTTTGCCGAGTTGAACTATAAAATTGATTGGGCTTTGTAGCTCTTTCCTCCACGAATCTAACCACGTTGGTTTGGAGTTTCAATTTGATGTGTGTAGGGAGAATTCTTGATTTGAAATTTGTGGAACAATTCGGTTTTTCGTGAAATTGGATGAGTTAGAGTTTGAATTGGGCTTCGGTGCAGTTATGGAAGTTGCTCAGTGGACGATTTTGAGTGGAATTGGTGCAGCTCCGCCGTGAAACTCTTCGGCCGGCAGCAGGCCCGCCGTGGGCGGCGGTCAACGGTCAACGGGTTGACTTTTTGACTTTCGACAAGTTGCATGTCATTTGACTCGAAATCGCGCCCCGATCGCAGTGGGGAGGTTCGTTTCTCGATTTGAGCATCTGAATGTATAGCGAGGTATTGAGGTGTACATATACGGATTTTCGACGATTCGTCGACTTTGAATTACGTGTTTCCGGAAACGGTGGTTTCTCGTGATTTGATTTGTATTGTCGAGTTATGATTTTGAGAAATGGATTTTGTGAATAATCAGGTGTTCGTGATCGTTCTTGTGGTGATGGACTTTCCGATGGATCACGGCTTAACGCGAACCGCGTTACGGCAGACTGTGAGTGGACAAGTTTCTATTTTCACTGTTGATTTTGCGAGTTCGTGGATTTATTGATTTCCGTATTTATTTTATACGATGATTGAGATATATGTGTTATTTTTGGAGGTATATTATATGTTTATTGATGATGGCATTTATTGCATCGATGCTACCAGAGTTGAGAGATTCCTCTGGCCCAGACTTGAGAGATTCCTCTGAAGCAGGGTTGAGAGATTCCCCTGAGTGCCGCCGGGGTTGAGAGATTCCCCTGGCCTTTCACCGTCAGGTTGAGCGATTCACCTGACGTCGGGCTTGAGAGATTCGCCCGACAACCTCTATATATATATGTGTGTTGTGTTTTCCGAACTCGCATTGTTTTATATTGAGTATGTTTATAAAATGGTGAAAGGCATATGTTATTTTCGTCCACTCACTCTAACGTTTATCGTTTTTATTTGCCTTTCCCCTGGGCTTTTCGGTTTCCGTGCCCAGTTTGCAGTTCGGACTCTGGAGTCGCACGTTGTGGTCGGAGGCATAGTGCTCCAGCATTCTTGTTTCATCCAGTAGGTTTATTGTTCTACCTACTGTGGTATACGTATATGATTACGTACTAGAGGTCGCTCTGAGTTTCCTGTTGAATACGTTATACGATTTACTCCGGATTTCAGTAAAGTACTATTATATATATTGTTTTACTTTACTGTTGATATATTGAGAAATCCGGATGGGATTGGTGCGCACGGTTTGCTTTTTGTGGCATAGGATGAAGTGTATTTTCTGCGTGCAGGTAATGGTAATTCCACGCTAGTAACGAAACTCTGCCCAAATTTCGAAAAGTTTTTGTTGGTTCGTGTTTTCGAAGGAGTTTGATTCCGATTTAGGAAGCTAAATCGGGGTTGGGTCATTTCATCACACCACAAAACCTCGCTCTAATTTCCGATGCTCAATTCGAAAAATAAACCTCACCACTGTAATCGGGGCACGATTCCGAGCGAAACGACATATAACTCGTCGAAAAATACGTCGGACAAAAAGTCGCCGCCGCGGACGGCGGCGCCGGCCGTCAGCCGCCAGAAAATCCAACCTGCCCAGAAAATTTCATGCTACACATGGTTTTGAAGATCTCGACGTTTCCAACAAATTTCCAGTTCAAAGTTAAGGCCAATTTTGATCGAAAAACCTCCAAAAATCAACTCAAAGTTCCAAACCCTTACCAGAATTTCAAATCGAACGATCTCCTTCCTCCGGCCACGGCAACCCTCAAGACCACTTGCAATAACTTTCTTAGCTCGAGGCTAACAAAACCCCTCAAGGTTGCACCACCTTCTTGGCCGGAAAATCCACCTCCGACCACCGTGAATACTCGCCGGAAAAACACCGATTTCACCAAGCTAATTCTTCCTCCTCCGGCCACCATAGGAGGTGATCCAACTCCCAAGTTGAAGAGCAACTCGAGCCCAACAAGTCTCGTGAAGAAGCCTTGTCCAAATATGGCCGGAATCGGCCTCAATTCCGGCGAAAACCAAACGGCACAACCACACCCAAAACGGGTCGCCCATGACCCGCGGTCAACGTGGTCAACACCCACTTTCCATTTCTGGAAACTTTCCCAAATCGGCATATATCGTTTCCGTATTTATACCGTACGCGCATCGAAACCCAAACGGATAAATACGACAATATTCGACGGATGAAAATATTCACAACTTATTCCTCGTAACTCGGAAAAAATCCTCCGGAAGTTCCCACGAGCTCGAAATTAAATTCTCTACAACTTCCACGAAGGATCCCAAATCAAATTCTCGACCGATAATTTAGTCGCTAACGAAGCCGCCATATTAACAGATTACGTCGAAATCACGACAAATCGCGAAACTCGCAAATCAAGTCAATAATCATTCCATTTACGGTTCGGGTCGATCAACGGTCCAAAACGGATCACAATCACAATTCAGATAGACTTGAACACGAACGGATAAACTCGACAATATTCTGAAATTTCAAATATTCATATTATATTCCTCGGTTGTCAAAATAATACTTCGGAACCACCCACGAACTCGAAATCACGCGTACAACAACTCTCGAGAAGAGACTCAACTTAAATTCTTGGCCAATAATTAAGTCGTGATCAAGACCAGCGATTCAATCAATTATCGGAGAACTGCGATTACACGCTAACTCACGAATTAAGTTGATTATACTACTGATTCTGTTTCGGGTCGTCACACAATAGTCAAGAGTCAATATGACAAGACATTCATGAGTCGTTAATCCATGCACTAGTTTCAAAAGGGCCACTCAATGAGCCATGTAGCCCGAGTTCAACGAACAGTAGACTTGAATCGATAAACAAAGATTATCCACATGAAATGTCATTTCCATGATTCCTATACATAAACCGAAACCATGTTTAAAGTTGTCCAAATCATTCCAAACTATACATAATCATGAAAAAAATGCGACTAGGAAAATTCCCATGAAAAACAAACTTTCTGGTTGTCGGAGCTTCATCGCACATGGCGGCAGTTGAAATCTGACCCGTTCCAAATAAATAGACATGTATATGACATCAAATATCTCAACAATCCTAACAACATTGTAGTTCAACACAAAGTCCAAAATTAGCTAGAAGTCAACGAAATCTCACCTTGAAAGTTCGAAACCCTCGCCGAAAATTGGAATCGACCAATCGACAACCACAAACCACGACATGAACCAAAACCAGTGGCGTTCGACTTGTGGGGGAACAGGCTACAAAACCCCCATGGTTGTGATACCCAACGCCAGCCGAATTGCCGGCGACGACCATAATCGGCCAATCTAAGAGCTTTTCGGCCTTGATTCTATCGACGAAGTGAATGCATAGAGAATTAGTGGTTTAGGAATGGGAGAGAGGTACAAGAGCTTTCAAATTTGGGTGGTGGGCTGGCGAAAATGACACCGGACAATGACGACCTCACCGGGGTCGAGAGTTGTCGCGAGAGAGGAGAGAGAAAGTGAACTGGGCCGACAGGAAAAAAATTGGGTTTTTACCCAACACAGGTTGACTTCAACTTAACCCCTCACACCTAAACACGTACGATCCACGGTCCAAAATTAATTTAAACAAGATCAAACGGTCCACAAGTTGGCAGGTGGTAGTGAAAGGACCCAACCCCGGTTTAGCTGCCTAAACCGGAATCAAACCCCTTCGAAAACACGAACCAACAAAAACCGTAGAAATTTTGGAAGAGTTTCGTTACTAACGTGGAATTACCATTACCTGCACGTGAAAAATACACTTCATCCTATGCCACAAAAATCAAACCGTGGGCATCAATCCCATCCGGATTTCTCAATATATCAACAGTAAAGTAAAATAGTAAATATATATGCACTTTACTGAAATCCGGTGTAAAATCGTATAATATAAACAACAGATTACTCAGAGCGACCTCTAATGTATAAACATATCAGTATACCACAGTAGGTAGAACAATAAACCTATTGGAAGAAACAAGGTAGCTCGAGCACTATGCCTCAAACCACGACGTGCGACACGAGAGCCCGAACTGCAAACTGGACACGGAAACCGAAAAGCCCAGGGGAAAGACATGAAACACGTTAGAGTGAGTGGACGAAAATAAATGTCTTTCACCAGTTAATATATATGTTTAAAATAACATATGCGAGTCCAGGTAAATAAAAACATCATAGTACACGAGGTAAAACTCACACTCCTCCAGTGTACTGAGTATGCAAGTAAAAATCCCACGGGGTCACTCATGGACACACACCGTGCTAGTACAGTCCAAATCACGGGATCCCAGACCCACACGTGATTCTAAGCCAGAAATGGCCTCGGATCCGGGGATACGCCCCTCACCGGTCTGGTTGGGAAACGGCCCTCCAGGCGGCCTACCATCGGGGATCAACCGAGAGGCAAAGTGTATCGATACAACAACGTAACTGAGACTGTACTCTGTGTAAACCAAATCATAAACAGTTCGATGCAAATGCATGAAACAGCATATAAATGTATGTATACTCGTATACGTATATCCGTATAAGTATAATCATATAAAACACATGCTCATGTAATCCGAAATCTCATACGCATGCTCAAGTTCGTAAATCATATAAAAGACTCGCAAGAATTCCGTGAAAAGAAATTGTCCACTCACAGACTAGCGTAACGCGATACGCGTTAACCCGTGATCCAGCGGAAAGTCCATCGCCAAACGAACGATCACGAACCCCTGAATATTCACAAAATCCATTCCTCAAAATCATAACTCGACAATACAAGACAAATCACGAGAAACCACCGTTCTCGGAAACACATAATCCAAATACGACGAATCGTCGAAAATCTGATATGTACATCACAAGACCTCGCTATACTTTCGGTCGCTCAAATCAAGAAACGAACCTCCCCACTGCGATCGGGGCGCGATTTCGAGTCAAATGACATGCAACTTGTCGAAAATCCCAAAAAGTCAACATTGACCGTCGTTGACCGCCGCCCACGGTGGCACCGCCACTGACCGGAGAATTTCACGACGAAGCAACCACCATTCCATGCAAAATCACCCACTGAGCAACTTTGTCAACTGCATCGAAGGCCAATTCTCACTCTAACTAGGTCAATTTTATGATAAACCGAATTGGTACACAAATTTCAAATCCAAAATTCTCCTTCCACAAATCAAATTAAAGCTTCATACTTACATGGTTAGAATCCTTGAGAGGAGAGCTACAAAACCCAGTCCAAATCATAGCTCGAATCGGCCAATTTCATGCAACCCGAATTCATCCATTTTTCTCCAATTTCTCGCCGGAAAAGCTTCCTCCTCCGGCGACCTCGCCGCAAACGGAGGCCGGGAAAGTGAAGAGGAGGTCTAGGCGAGTCGGAAGACACCAACCTCAAGCTCAGAGGTGGCCGGAACCATCCACGCCGTCGTGGAGCACGAGCTAGCCGTCGGCCTCCTCCTCCTCCCACCGAGTTGACTCAGTCAACTCGGTCAAACCTATTAATGAGGATATTGACTTTCCCAAACTGGCAAGTTACTATTTATAGCTTTCCCAAAAAGGAAACCCCCATATTTAAATTTTCGGCAAACTTCGCATATCCGTAACTTTCTCGTCGTAATTCCGATTCCGATAATTCTCGCGGCCACAACCTCATCTCGACGTACTCTTCAATTATCACCCAAAGTCAAACACATCGGCTAAACCAACAAAAAGTCAACTGTTCAACCAAACACACATTTAAATCAACTAAACAATCAATAATCGGAAATATTCACAACTAAATCTTCGTAACTCAGAATAATGCTCCGGAAGTTCCCACGAGCTCGAAATTAAATTCTGAACAACTTCCGTGAAGAAGCTGAAACCAAATTTTCGACGGGTAATTTAGTCGTTAAGAGCACTACCATTTGAATCCGAAATTCAAATATTCATAATTAATTCCTCAGTCGTCCAAATAATGATCCGAAACCGCCCACGAACTCGAAATCACACATAAAACGACTCTCGAGAAGAGACCCAGCTCCAATTCTCGGCCAATAATTAAGTCGTTATCAAATCTGGCGATTCAATCATCAGTCGGACATCTGCGTCTACACAGTAACTCACGAATATAGCTGATCATACTGCTGATTCTGGTCCGGGTCGTCACAGGTAGATTCATATTTTTATTACAAAAAATCACACAAACTTTCGAAATTCGTAACAACTCACTGAAAACTCCGAAAAATCTAATAAAAGTATGCACAAACGAAATAAAATTCTCTACAACTTCCGTGAAGAAATTTAGTCCAAAATCATAATTCACAAAAAGTCAATTTTTAATCGTGATGAACCTCGATAAACGTGGCATATGATGCTCAACTCGATAATTAGTGCGACTATTGATGATAAGTTACTAATTTAAGTTCGGGTCGTTACAATCTACCCCCTAATAGAAATTTTACCCTCAAAATTTACGTCTCTGAACGAAGACGATGAGAGAATCTGATGTCAAGCTACTGTTTAATTTAATATCGCAACATGTCATAAATGCTAAATTTTCTCAACTTCGCTGTCACTTGCGATTTGATCAAATGCAAATATTCAACGAAAATTGCCTGTTATAAATAACTCATCATGTTGGGAACTCTGCACTACTGCCCCATAAAAGCGATTGCAACAATGCAATCCCATACTTCTGTAGCCGTCCCCATGAATTGAGGTACTATTAAATCGAACATACTTGAAATGCCGCTACTAATAATAGTTGGGCACGATAACTTAATAATTTGATTGGCCTATCATGAACTTACCTAATGTTGGCGTTTAGTCGATAATCTCCTACTAGCGGACATCACTATATTCTATACCTTCACGAAACAAATCACTAGAACAATACTAATATCCACAATGGCCACCAAAATGAAAGAGTCTAATCTCGAAAAGGTCCATCTCCAGGATTTTTGATCTCTCCATGTAATGATCTCTTCTATAAATGGCACATATATAACAATCCTGAAGATGAGTTTAATAAGAACTACTATACATCATGTCTGTGTCATCGACGACAGGTATGGTAGGTATCTCCAGGGGCAAGAAGAGGGTAGACTGCAGACATAATCGTACCCTAGTCGAGGAACTACCTGAAGCACCAGCCTCAGAAGAATGAGGAGTCTAAGCCGTAGAGGGAGAAGGCTCGAGCCAGTGAATGTCTGGCATACAGAACGAGGATTGAGTCGCACTATCCTTTGAGGGCGTGCGGTTGTCATCGTAGAGCCTTCTCGCGCTGAAGGGTCGGTGGGGCACTACTTCTTGCTGCGGCGTTGCCCCCTGACCTAGTAGTTGAAGGTGGCAAGAGCTGGGAAGGCTGTTATAAGTGTTGCCGATAGTGGCGAACCCGAAATGACTAGTGCTAGTCCCATTTCTACCTTTGGATCTTGACCCGGATCTTAACGAATTACCGCAGTTTAACCAATTCATCATTTCTAATCAATTTACATAGCATAATCAATTAATCAACAACACAAAATTCACCAACACATGCATATATTCACCAAGACAAATTACTGCGGATCTCGACGAATTACCGCGTGCAGGAAACCAACACCTCATCCTTAATCAATTTACATAGCATAATCAATTAATCACCACACAACTTAACATATGTTTACAAATCATCATCTTCATCAAAACAGTAGCATCATCATCATCAAAACAGTAGCATCATCTCAACAAATCATCAGAATTCATAAACGTCAACTGATTTCATCTTCATTAGCATCACTAACCATCCTAAACAGTAGCTAGCAGTCCTACCATAACCATCACATACTCAACAGCTTAACCATCATATACATCAACACATATACACATATACATCACAACACATATACATCATATACACATTATACATCACAACAGCTTAACATCATATACGAAACAACATTCAAAACATGTTTCACAACAACATTAGCATCAACAACAACACATCAATAATCGAAGTAATCAAACACAGCATCCAAAACCAAAATAGTAGCATAACCAATTCCAAAACAGTAGCTTAACCAACATACACAGCATCAAAACATATTCAAAACAGCTTCTTCATCATCAACAACACATCAATCATCTAATTCAAAATCAAAATCGACACCTAAATCATAATGCAACTGTTTTGGTTGGAGAGAGAGAGAGTGAGTGAATCTGGCAGCGGATGTGCTGTGAACGGTGGCGACGGCGGTAGGGCCGATTTAGGGTTTGACTAGGCCGATTTTTTGTCGGTTAGAGAGAGAGAGAGTCTTTGCTATACTGGGTGGCGACGGGCTTGTCGACGGCGAGTTGTGCGGCGAACGACGTGAGATTCCATTGGAAATTGAAAAAATTAGGGTTTGGTTCATTTTGGTTCGTATTGGGCGGCGCAAGGTCGATTATGGGTAATATATCCGAAAACTATAGCCGACGACATTGTACATGAGTGTCATCGGCTATAGTGTTTCCCGGCGACATTGTACATGAGTGTCATCGGCTATAGTATAGCCGACGACAATACTTAAGTTGTCGGCTATATTGACTATAGACGACGACATGAGTCAATGTCGTCGGCTATAGTGTTAAACTTTTTTGGCAAAGTAGGCTCATATAGAAACACGTTTCCCACAAATACTTGTTTAACTAATGAAAGAGCATAGGCAAAATTAGGCTCATGAACAACAAACATACATGTTTATACTCAAATACATTTTTAACTAAGGCTCACAATCAAAAGCATCGCTTAAGTCTGACTCGATGTCTGAGCTAATTTCTGGTAAGATGTGCCGCACCTTATCACCGGAGTCTTCGTCAACTTCATTTGGATTAACATCAACAAATTCTGCTTGAGGAATTCGATCCACACTACCCTGTATCACATTATTAAGGCGAGTTATAGATGATTCAGGAATACCAACTGCGTTCGGCTCTTGGTATGTAGTATCTTCTTCTTCATTATCTGTGGTCTCACCAAGTGTAGCATCACTTTATATGTTTCTAGGAAAAACATGGTTAACTAATTTCCATGCGCCTTTATGCATAAGATCATCAAGATAAAACACTTGTTTTACCGTTGTGGCAACAACAAAAAGGCCATCTTCATACCAGCTTGTAGCAGTATTCACCAAAAATATTTCATATTGATTAGTCATTGTGTTCTTAGGGCTAGTATCAAACCATCTACACTTAAACAAGTGCACTATCATGCCTTCCCCATAAATTAGTTCAACTACTGAATGGAGAACACCATAATAGTCAATGCCATTCTGCCCACCATACACCATTATACCAAAATTCTGTGTTCTCCGTCTGACGTCTCTATGTTCACATATAAATTGCATGTCACTGACCTTACACATCGGATATACTCTTGAATTTACCGGTTTCATCACCAAGAGCCTCAATTCGTGTGACCAGTGTACGCTACCATCATCTTGTACATGGTTCATCTGAAAAAAAAACTATGTGTACAAACTTTAAATATGAACATTGATATTAAATATATCGTATATATATATATATTTACTTCTATATATATATACACGTACCCAGTTGCCAAAATAGTTTATAAACGTCTTGTTGTGGTACTCAACATCACCGGTAATAGCAAGGCAGTAAAGGTGGATGTTTTTCCAGTATTGAAATTCTGGACAATTAATCAATACCGACCAATGGGCAATGACTAGCTCATATGGTTCCAACTTGTACGAGTTTGGCAACTTTCTAGATACTTCAACATCATTGGAGATGATAGAAAGGTTGAACTGTGGTTCATCTACCGACATATGTTGTGGAGGGTCCTCCAACTCTCCCAAATACAACTTGGTGTACGTTATGCACTCGTGCGCAAGATATGCTTCAACGATACACTCTTCAAGTGCGGATTTATTCATCATATAGTCTTTGTAGTCCCCCAGTTGTCTATCAAGTTGCAAAGTGCATGTTATGATTATTGAAAAGTAAGTATTTATATATAATTAAAAACAAAGCCACATTCAGTTATTGAATATATCGTATGTACCTTTCCATGGGATATATCCAAGTGTAGTGTACTGGACTGGTAATCAATAATTATTCGGGAAGATAGAGCATCAGGTGAGGCATGATGCCAAAAAAAATTGGGGGATATATCCTCTCAAATTTGCACATGATAAAAATGATGTCCTGTTGTATTTCCCACAGGTCTGATTTTTTCACTTCTCTGGTGCATAACTTCTGAAAGAATCTTGACAACGCCACTAATGGCTCCACCACCTCTTTGGGCAGGTACCCTAGAATGAAAACAGGGGAGAGGCATTGAAGCAAAGTATATGGAAGCCATGGCTCTTTAATCCCTACATCTTATTGTCCCGAAAGTTAACACACCGACCTATATTTCCTGCATAGCCTGAAGGATACCTGACATTACTCATCCACTCAAAAATTTCATTCTTCTGGTCAGGCTTGACGGTGTAAGGGGTTTGAGGTATTTTTTTCTTCCCTTCTCTCAACCACAAATGTTTCCGCAGTCCCATTCTTTTCAAATCAGTGCATGCCTTAGGGCCGTATTTAGTTTTCCCCTCCTAATTCAGCAGTGTACCCACCACACTTTCGCACACATTATTCACTATGTGCATGACATCTAGGTAGTGCCTAATTGGTAACTTAGGCCAGTACGAGAGTTCCCAAAATATAATTTTGTGTATCCAGAATTCATATCTGTCGGGTTTGTCAGGTATTGACGCCATTATTTCAGGATGATTGCTTAACTGCCCAAAATCGTATTTATTCAGCACTTCCAAAATTTCATCCCTCGCCCATCTCCTAGGTTGCACACCCATTTCTATAGTCCCATCAAAAAGCTTTTTATTTTGCTGAAATGGGTGATCATGTGGAAGCCAAGAACGGTGATACATCTAGACAATCTTCCTACAATAAGGTCTGCAGTACTCAACAGTCATGCACTCTGGACAAGCCCTGTATCCCCTGGTAATGTTGCCCGATAACATCCCGTGGGCAAAAAAATCACTGATGGTGCCAACAAGCATGTCATGCATCTGGAACATCTCGTTTTCGTACTTGTCATAAGTGGTATGGCCATACTAACTCAGGTACTTAAGCTCCTCAATCAAGGGTCTCAAATACATATCGAGACACTTTTCTGAATAACTCAGCCCTGAAATTAACATAGTGAGAATATTGTATTTCTTCTTCATGCACATCCATGGAGGAAGGTTGTACGGTACCAAAATAACTGGCCATATACTGTATTGCAGACTCATGTTGCCAAAAGGGATGAATCCGTCAGATGAGAGCTCGAGCCAAACATTTCGGACCTCTGATGCAAAATAAGAAAACTCCCTGACAATGTGCTTCCAAGCCTCTCCGTCAGCAGAATGTATAAGGGTATAATTATCAAACAAATTCCTCTTAGCATACCATCTCATAGCTTCATCCGTGTGTGCACACATGAACAACCGTTCCAGCCTATCAATCAACGAGAAATAATGAAGTATCTTCACAGTTTTCTTGTTACTTGCAAGAGTCAACTTATACCTATCTGTACCACATACCGGCACTACCACAAATTGAAACATTACCGGCGAGATTCCGGCCAACAAGGCCGGCGACCGGAAAAGTCTCCGGTAATGTCCATCATTACCTAAGTCGCCGGTAATGTCGCCGGAATCTCGCCGGTAATGTTCCAAAACATTACCGGCGACTCCAACCGTCGCCGGCAATGTCAAGCTGAACATTTCCGGTGATTTTCCGGCCGGAATTTCGCCGGAAATGTGTGGCTAGACATTGTCGATGACGGTTGGAGTCGCCGGTAATGTTTTGGAACATTACCGGCGAGATTCCGGCGTAAAGTCGCCGGTAATGTCTTCATTTCTGGCGACTTACTCCGTCGCCGGCAATGTGTCTTATATTAGATGCCGGTTGCGGCAGCTCGATCATTCAATCATTTTGATCGAAAGAAATCCAGAGAAATCGAAAGAAGGAAAACGATCATTCGGTATATTGTCAAAATTAAGGCGCGCGTCGAAAACTCGATCACTCGGGAAGCTATATATATAGGTAGGTGTATATATACGTATATGTGTATGTATATATATATGTGTGTGTGTTGATCAAATCCAATTCGTGAGATATATATGAAATGTTGATACTAGCCCGGAGAACACAAGGACCGATCAGCACGGAACATTTTCGGTGAATACTGCTACTACCTGGTATGAAGAAGACCCTTTCGTTCTTGCCTAATCAGTAAAACAAGTGTTTTACCTGGACGATCTTCTTAACAAAGTCCCGTGGAAGGTGGTTAACCATGTTGCTCATAGAAACATATACAGTGCTGCCACACTTGGTGATACCGCAGATGATGAGGAAGTTACTGCATACCAAGAGCCGAACGCTTTTGACATTCCGGAATCATCTACGATTCGCCTTAATAATGTGAGATCTGGGAGTGTGGTTCGAATTACTGGAGCAGAACTTCTCGATGTTAATCCATATGAAGTTGACGTTGATTCAGATGACGAGGAGAGGCATATATTGCCAGAGGTTACCTATGAAACCGAGTTAGACTCAAGTGATGACGATGATTACGATTATCATCCTTAGTACGTTAATGATGTAGTCGGAAATTGTTGTCGGAAATATGATGTAGTCGGAAAATGTAGTCGGAAATAGTAGACGGAAATTGTAGTCGTTAATCGTAGACGGAAATTGATAATCAAAATTGTAGTCGGAAAATGTAGCCGGAAATCGTAGACGGAAATTGTAGTCGTTAATCGTACGTAGACGGAAATTGATAATCAAAATTGTAGTCGGAAAATGTAGCCGGAAATCGTAGACGGAAATTGTAGTCGTTAATCGTACGTATACGGAAATTGATAATCAAAATTGTAGTCGGAAAATGTAGCCGGAAATCGTAGACGGAAAATGTTGTCGGATATTCTTTGGGAAATAATGACATTACCAACGAGTTGAAGTCGTTGGTAATGACATTACCAACGAGTTATAAGAAACTCGCCGGCAATGTTTTCTGGATAGAAACCCAGTCGAGCCCGAGCCTTTCATTTCTCCTCCTCTCCCTCTCCTCTCCCTCTCCTCCTCCCAAATCGGTCCGGTGAGTTCAAAGTAGCTCACCTCTAGCTCACCTCCTCCTCTCCCACTCCTCCTCCTTATCCTCTACTCCTCCTCTCCCTCTCCTCCTCTCCACCGATCCGGAATCCTCTCCTCCTCCGAAAATCTCCTCCTCCCCTCCTCTCCTCCCCTCACCATTGTAGTCGGCAAAGCATTATAGGTGGAAATCCATGGCAGGTCCGATCCTCTCTCTCTCCCTCTCTCTCTCTCTCAATTTTTAATTATTTTTGTGTATGTGTATGTGTATGTGTATGTGTATGTGTATGTGTATGTGTATGTGTATGTGTATGTGTAAATTAATTAGGGTGCTAAGTTGGAAATTAGGGTGATAAGTTGTAAATTTATATGCAATGTATATATATGTGATGTATATATATATTTAGGTATGTGAAAATTAAGTGATGTATATATATGTGAAAATTATGTATATATGTGGTTTGGATGAATATGTGATGTATATATATGTGGAAATTAAACCTAATTAAGATGCATGATATATATATATATGTGTGAAAAATGTGGAAAATTAATTAGGGTTTGTGATTTGGATGAATATGTGAAAATTAAATTTAATTAAGATGCATGATGTATATATATATATACATCGAAAATGTATATATGTTAATTTAGGTGATATAGTTGTTAATTAATCGTATAAATGAAGGTGGAAATCGGGATCGGAACGGTTTATAACCAGAACGGTTTTAAACCGGAACCGCGCGGAACCGGAACCCTTTGGAACCGGAATTGTTTGTAACCGGAACCGTTATGTTACAAACGTTTTCGGTTACAAACAGTTCCGGTTTCTAACGGTTCCGGTTCCAAACCGTTCCGGTTCCGATTTGTTATAGAACCGAAACGGTTTGGAACCGGAACCGTTTGTAACCTTTCCCGTTATGTTACAAACGGTTTCGGTTACAAACAGTTCTGGTTACAAACGGTTCCGATTTCTAATGGTTCCGGTTCCAAACCGTTCCGGTTTCGATTTGTTATTGAACTGAATCCATGACTATTACGGTGTCCAGGAGGTTTTGCGGCTAATTGGCTGTGACGACCCGGACCAGAATTAGCAGTATGATCAGCTGTATATATGAGTTACTGCGTAGCCGCAGATTGACGACAAGGTTTGAACCGCCAAGGATTGTTAACGACTAAATTGTTGGCCGAGAATTGGAGCTGGGTCTCTTCTCGAGAGTCGTTGTACGTGTGATTACGAGTTCGTGGGCGGTTCCGGATCGTTATTTGGACGACCGAGGAATTAATTATGAATATTTGAAGTTCAGATTTTAATGGTGGGCTACTTAACGACTAAATTACCGGACGAGAATTTGGTTTCGGCTTCTTCACGGAAGTTGTTCAGAATTTAATTTTGAGTTCGTGGGAACTTCCGGAGCATGATTTGGAGTTACGAGGAATTAGTTGCGAATTTTGCCGTTTGTTGATTATTTAGTCGATTTAATGTATGTTGCTTTGAAGGGTTGACTTTTTATTCGGTTGGCCGATGTGTTTGACTTTGAGTAATTATTGAAGAATATGTCGAGACGAGTTTGTGGCCGCGAGAATTATCGGAATCGGATATACGACGAGAAAGTTACGCGTATTTAAAGTTCGTCGAAATGGATAAACATGAAGTTTCCTTTTTGGGAAAGTATAAATAGTGGACTTGCTCCTTTGGGAAAGTCAAAGCTGAATTAATTTCCTTGACTTGGTGAGTTGACTCGGTTTGACCGAGTGGGAGGAGGTGTTCGACGGCAAGGCGGCGACTCCACGGTGGTGGTTGATTCCGGCCACCTCCCGGCTTGGTTCCGACTCCTTCCGGTGCGCCTCGGCCTCTGGGTCTCGGCTCCGACCTCCTCTCATGGCGTGGGACGCCGTAGGTGATGAGTTTTCCGGTTAGAAACGGTGAGGTTTTGGATGAATTCGGGTTTATTGATTTTGGATGAATTGAGCTATGAAATGGATTGGGCTTTGTAGCTCTTCCCTCCATGAATCTAACTAAGTTGGTTTGGAGTTTCAATTTGATGTGTGTAAGGAGAATTCTTGATTTGAAATTTGTGGAACAATTCGGGTTTTCATGAAATGGAGCTAGTTAGAGATTGAATTGGCTTTCGATGCAGTTATGGAAGTTGCTCAGTGGACGATTTGGAGTGGAATTGGTGCATCTCCGCCGTGAAATTTTCCGGTCAGAGGTGGCGCCGCCGTGGGCGGTGGTCAACGGCGGTCAACGGTCAACGGGTTGACTTTTTGACTTTCGGCAAGTCGCATGTCATTTGACTCGAAATCGCGCCCCGATCGCAGTGGGGAGGTTCGTTTTTCGAGTTGAGCGTCCGAACGTAAAGCGAGGTATTGAAGTGGTATATACGGATTTTCGACGATTCGTCGACTTTGAATTATCTGTTTCCGAGAACGGTGGTTTCTCGTGGTTTGATTTGTATTGTCGGATTATGATTTTGAATATGGGACATTGTGATTATTCAGGGGTTCGTGATCGTTGTTTTGGCGAGGGACTTTCCGCCGGATCACGGGTTAACGCGATACGCGTTACGCCAATCTGTGAGTGGACATTTATTTTCACGGAATGATTGCGAGTCTTTTATAAATGATTTACGAACTTGAGCATGCGGATTGATTATGATTTTACGAGCATGTGTTTACGATTATGCATATACGAATATACGTATACGAATATATTCATACGTACATATTATGTTTAAAGCATGTGCATAGAAAAGATTTATGATTTGGTTTACACAGAGTACAGTCTCAGTATATGTTGTGGTATCGATACACATTGGCTTCTCGGCTGATCCCCGAGTACGCTCCGGGAAGGACAGATATCCTGACCCGAGGCCTTTCTGGCTAGGAATCACGTGTGGGTCTGGGATCCCGTGGTTCAGACTGTGCTATCGCGTGGAAGCCCACGAGAGTCTCCGCGATATGTTTTACGTTGCATGCTCTGTACGTGAGTGGTAGCCAGAGTCTCCTCACGTAGCATTTGATTTTCACGCATTTGACTCGCATATGATTTTATATGTATATATTACTTGGTGAAAGACATTTATTTTCGTCCACTCACTCTAACGTGTTTATTGTCTTTCACCTGGGCTTTTCGGATTCCGTGCCCAGTTTGCAGTTCAGGCTCTGGTATCGCACGTCGTGGTCGGAGGCATAGTGCTCGAGCTACTTTGTTTCATCCAGTAGGTTTATTGTTCTACCTACTGTGGTATGCGTATACGATTATGTATTAGATGTCGCTCTGAGCTTCCTATTGAATACGTTATACGATTTTACACTGGATTTCAGTAAAGTGTATATATATTTACTACTTTACTTTATTGTTGATATATTGAGAAATCCGGATGGGATTGGTGCCCACGGTTTGATTTTTGTGGCATAGGATGGAGTGTATTTTACGTGTGCAGGTAATGGAAATTCCACGCTAGTAACGAAACTCTGCCAAATTTCGAAAAGTTTTTGTTGGTTCGTGTTTTCGAAGGGGTTTGATTCCGATTTAGGAAGCTAAATCGGGGTTGGGTCCTTTCATTGGCTTCGGAGAGGTTCCCGAAATAGTGGAGGGAACAGTAGTCAAGCTTCCTCCTCGCCCGCAGTTAGCAACACGCCCAGTGGGCCAATAATGACTGCTCGCACGAGAGCCTTGCTAGAGGCACTGGGAAGAGACTTGAGCAGGCCACAGGCGGAAGGAAAACGCCCATAAGGGCCAATGAGGATGGCGAGGTGATCGAGGCATTCGACACCACGCGCAAATATGTCAGCATGGCCGGTGCGATCTTGCGGGACAAGGTCCCAATGCTTTGGCCAGATTGGGAATCTGTGCCTATCTACGTGAAGATGCAAGTGCATAATGCACTCAGTGTGAGTAAAATCGTATTTTCATTACGTAAATTTTACATTTATTAATTAAGTCCACTTAAATATATAATTTTACCTTTTATATATTCATATTGCAGGTGTGGTTTGACGTGGATGAAGTTCTTATTCACACGTGGGTAGAGCGTCAACTACATATGAGGTGATGTGCTTCGACTTATTTGAATATATATCGAGTTAGATTTTTGTTTATCAAGTGTTTTAATATCTCTAACTTGTTTTCCTTGTTTTAATATAGGTATAAAGAGTGGAAGAACGAGCTTTCTTCCCATTACACTGTATACAAGGAGCTAGGCCGAGGTTCTACCCCTAGCGAATTCCGGTTTAGGGAGTACGAGTGGATGTGGCTGATAGCCCACTTCGAGCACCCCGAAGCGAAGGTATGCATCCTTAATATATCTTACAAGCCTAATGTATCGTATCAGATTGAAATAGTTAGTTACTAATTTTTTTCCATATGTTTATCAAACAAGGCGATTTTGAAGACGAACCAGGTGAATAGATTGAAAAACACTAGGGCCCATTATGCAGGTTCACTCAACTACATGGGTTGGTCGACTAAGGCGCAGCAACAACAAGAAGTAAAATCCTTGGTGTATATTCATCAGAAGTTCTATCCGCAGTGCCCTGACGAAGTGGTAAGTCTTTCGCCTCTCCATGTGTTAATAAAACTATTTTTCGATATTAATAGATTTTGTTAGTTAATACGTTGTTCATTTTCGCTTTTCAATTAGGCGAGAGTGGAGGAGGCGACCGCAGAAGTGACCATGAGTATAGCTCGGACTAACCATCCTGACTGCTTCGAGGAAGAAGTCACCCAGTAAGCCTCTCAGATCGATCCGCTTGATCCCCCGATAGCGACTCAGATCATGGCAAAAGCGTGCGGGACTGGAAAGAATACCTACTACTGTAGGGGAATGGGCTCGGCGGGCGAAGGAGTATTGAAAACTGTTTCCACCGATTTACGCGCGGGGGCGTAAAGGGGCGGAAGCAACAAGAATAAGCTTCCACGAACTCCTTCCTCTTCCTCCTGGTGCGTCCGAACGGTGGGGCTGTTCGGATGGGCGGGTTCTCTCTCTTCTCTTCTTGCGTGCGGGCTCCTTCCTTCGTTCTCCTTCTCGTCGTGCGATGGACTTCCCCCTTCTTTGTACGTGCGGGATACCTTCCTTCGGGCGGTGGGCTCTCCTGTCGGGCGCTACCTCCTTTTGTCGGGCGTTCGGGTGCAACTGTTAGAGGAATACAACAATGAAACAGGCGGTCAGGGGTCGAGACGGGGTGACCCGCCTTCAACGCTCTGATGCCTAAGTCAGAAGATGTATTGGATATAACAGTTAAGCGAACGCGCGAGTAGTGTGATATGAATCGAGTGAGTCAGCTGACTCTCGATGGGATGATCTTACCTGTAATAAATACCTAATATATATAGGTGGTTGAGTTTGGAGCCTGGTGGTGTTCTTCGATGTGGGACAACCTGCACTCTGCTGGTGTGTGTTCTGCTTATTCGGGCGCGTGCGCGCTCGGATGGGGCCGGTCTGGTGAGTAAAGTTGGAGCCTCCTTGGTGGTCTTGCGTGTGGTCCGATAGGTGTCGTTTAATCTGCTTAAGTGGATAAGTATGTTAATCGTACAACTACTGATACAATACTAATAAGTCCCCCAAGTCCCCAAGTCAAAGAGAACTTTCTTGACTGGGGAGTTGAAAAAGGGTGTGCGATTAACAAGACTACTTATCCGATTGAGCAGTGGTGCCTGATCGTGTACTCGCGCGCCTGATCGGGTACCTGTGCACCTGCGCCTGATCGTGTACCTGTGCGCCTGCGCGTGCGCGCCTGATCGTGTACCTGTGCACCTGCGCGTGCACGCCTGATCGTGTACTCGCGCGCCTGATCGGGTACCTGTGCACCTGCGCCTGATCGTGTACCTGTGCGCCTGATCGGGTACATGTGCGCCCGATCGGGTACCTGTGCACCTGCGCGTGCGCGCCTGATCGTGTACTCGCGCGCCTGCGCCTAATCGGGTACATGTGGGCCCGACTCCCAAACGAATCTTGCTGTTTGGAGCTGCGCACTCGATCGTGTACCTGACGAGTATTGCGTATTATGCCTGACTTGCATGATAGTGCTATGCAAATGAGCGAATGTGGCCTTGCGAATGATGCATGAATGGTTCCGAGCGCTGACCCCGACTCCCAAACGAATCTTGTTGTTTGTAGCCGTTAAGCCTCGGAACGGTCTTACGAATGATGCATGGATGGTTCCGAGCGCTGCGTTGGTGTACCTGTGGGCCCGACTCCCAAACAAATCTTGCTGTTTGGAGCCGCCCGACTCCCAAACAAATCTTGCTGTTTGGAGCCGTTAAGCCTCGGAACGGACTTGTACATGATGCATGAATGGTTCCGAGCCGCTTGCGCGGACTCCCAAACAAATGTTGCTGTTCGGAGCCCGCCAAGAATAGGCCTCGGAACGGTCGTGCGGGTGGAGTACGAATATACTTTCAGCATAAGAGTGGTGTGAAATCAAAAATACTTATCTTTTGGAGTGACGGGCGCCAAGATGTCGCTCGGAATGATCGTGCGGAATCAGGATGGACGCGCGTGATCGTCGACCTTAGCAGCAATAGATGGAACACATGTATTTTGGGTAGTGGTGTTTATACGAGGTTTGCAATTTGTAAGTTTCCCACAGACGGCGCCAGATGTTTCCACCGATTTACGCGCGGGGGCGTAAAGGGGCGGAAGCAACAAGAATAAGCTTTCACGAACTCCTTCCTCTTCCTCCTGGTGCGTCTGAACGGTGGGGCTGTTCGGATGGGCGGGTTCTCTCTCTCTTCTCTTCTTGCGTGCGGGCTCCTTCCTTCGTTCTCCTTCTCGTCGTGCGATGGACTTCCCCCTTCTTCGTACGTGCGGGATACCTTCCTTCGGGCGGTGAGCTCTCCTGTCGGGCGCTACCTCCTTTTGTCGGGCGTTCGGGTGCAACTGTTAGAGGAATACAACAATGAAACAGGCGGTCAGGGGTCGAGACGGGGTGGCCCGCCTTCAACGCTCCGATGCCTAAGTCAGAAGATGTATTGGATATAACAGTTAAGCGAACGCGCGAGTAGTGTGATATGAATCGAGTGAGTCAGCTGGCTCTCGATGGGATGATCTTACCTGTAATAAATACCTGATATATAGGTGGTTGAGTTTGGAGCCTGGTGGTGTTCTTCGATGTGGGACAACCTGCACTCTGCTGGTGTGTGTTCTGCTTATTCGGGCGCGCGCCCACTGGGCGCGTGCGCGCTCGGATGGGGCCGGTCTGGTGAGTAAAGTTGGAGCCTCCTTGGTGGTCTTGCGTGTGGTCTGGTAGGTGTCGTTTAATCTGCTTAAGTGGATAAGTATGTTAATCGTACAACTACTGATACAATACTAACAAAAACCACTTCACAATACTCTACCGGGTCAAGAAGTTCAACTTCTAGTCGTAACCTCGCAGCGAAGCTTCATAGGACACAAAGGGAGTTGGAGGAGCAAAAGAGGCAGATGGCCGAGTACCAAAACATGGTCCAGCAGCAGACACAGATGCAGGCTCAGATGTACACATGGATGCGGACGATGTACGAGGCTCAGACTAACGGACAACCGTTCCCCACACCTCCCCCGGTCCCGGTCCCGGTCCCTCCGTTCTCTAGCTATCCACCACCACCACTGCACCAGTCAACGCCAGAGCAAGACCAAGGTAGCCACCGGAATTCAAATGAGTACATGGATTACTTCGACCCTGACCCGCAAGTTCCTCGACCCTGACCTGTAGTTGTAGTTAATTTTCGTATCGTCGTTGCTATTTGTACTGTACGTTGGACATTTATGTGTACTGTTGAACTTGTATGATTGTACGGTTTATGTCTTTCAATGCAGGTTCTGGAATTGGGCCCAATCCAGAACCGCGTTTTTTTTTCAAAATTTTTCCAGACATTGCCGGCGACATGGACCTCAGTCGCCGGCAATGTCTCACATTCTAGCCACGGCGGCGCTGCCATTGCCGGCGACGCCGTCGCCGGTAATGTCTTGACATTGTCGGCGACTCAAGTCGCCGGTGATGTCTCGGACATTACCAGCGACGCCGTTTCCCGTCGCCGGCAATGTTAACACCGGCGGGGGATTTCCGACGACGTCATTGCCGGCGACTTGTCGCCGGTAATGACAATTCCGGCGAAAAAAATAGACAAGGCCGGCGACGGGAGGTCGCCGGTAATGTCTCCATTTTTGGTAGTGCGGGCATGCATCAAGGCATTCAAGATCATTCCCGTAAGCATTTTCATCCCAGAAGAGAATGCAATCATATCTGCATGCATGGATTTTGATATAAGAAAGACCAAGATGTTTCAGGATATGTTGCACCATACGATGAGTTGTAGGAAGGCGATGACCAGGGGGAAGATCGAAGCAGTCCACTTAAGCCAAGCATCAACAACCTTGACACTCATTTTGTTCTCCACTTTGAGCTTCATTACTCCTATGACACTTTCAAGAATAGTCTTATTACACTCGTTGTACAACGGGGTCTGTTGGAAGGTAATCAATTTGTTGTACTTGTCCATACCGGTAGTGTTGACAACTCTAGGTAATTGCTGGACTGACTCAATATGAGAGAAGCCCCAAACGGCGAGAGATATATCTGGTGCTTAAGCAAATATACCGCTCTCATAAGGAAACACATCGTTGATCAACCTCGTTGTTGGATCATTAGATGTATTAGCCCTCTCAGAAAATTGCCCATAATCATGCTGACTCACTGATGAAGTTTTACCGTGACAAATCCAACATGTGTACTTATCCCAAAACTCACTTTTCTTCAGGTGCTCCAATACTTTATCAATGGGAAAAAAATATCGCTCGCTGCGACACTAAAATTTCGTACACGGACAGTAATGAATTGTCATCCCTCCACAATTAGCCTTCACATATTCCACAAAAAACTCATAATTCCATGGTGATATCTTATATCCCATCTTGGAAGGCACATCCAACTATTGTCCATTCTGAAAATTCCAACTGTGTATATATATATACATGCACTAATTAATTAAAAATTCATCATTATATCTATATATATCGATCTTTAAACTACAAATTTCATAATTTAATTCTTCTACTCCCTAATTACAAATTAACACATATATATATCAACAATTTTCATATAATTATATATATATATTCCTTAAATTCAACTCAACTCAACTTAAAATCAACAATCAACAATCAACACACACATATATGTATATATACATACCTATATAGCTTCACGAACCTATTTTGGACAGCTTCCGACAACACCTAACGATTTCAGAGCGTTTCGAGTTTTTCTCACCAAATTTTTTTTTAATGATTGAGCTGCTACCTAGATCGATCTGTAATAAAGAACTATAGCCGACGACATGATGTAGTCATCGGCTATAGTTGAAAAATGTCGTCAGTATTTGTCAAAAACTATAGCCGACGACGGTCCCGTCACAAACACCAACAACTTTTTCCAGTCGTCGGCTATAGTACTATGCCCGATGACGGGAAACTATGGCCGACAAATCCTATTTTCCGTTGGGTATACTATACTATACCCGACGACTTTTGATGTCATCAGCCTATTTTCCGTCATTTTGTCGGCTATAGTACTTATTCTGGTAGTGTATATTTGCGGAGGCAATTGATGATCCAGGCGACATCATTATGTTTCAAGTAGTAAGCATTTCAAGATTCAGGATTTCAAGGGTATACTTCGAGATTATGGATTTTCAATTTTAAGGATTCAAGTTTAATTTCAAGGGTTTCAAGGTTTGGGATTTCAGGTGCAGCGGAAAAAAAATTGGTGGTGGTAATTTAGGATTCAATTCAATTCAATATAAGGTTTTTCAAAAACCCTGGATTTTCGGTTCTGATACCTAGTAGAAAAGTATTTCGACGAGAATTTAATGGTTTCATTCGTCCCAATTTTGGGGTTAAATAGAGACTTACAAGTGGTATCCTAATAGGAAAATATTTACACAATCTTATCATATCTACATTGATTAATTCTAATTAAAATAGGATTATTCTTTACAACACAGATGACACACACATCTCTCATCGAACAACTCCCTCATGGGTTTCCTTTCATTTTTCTTAGCTCCAAACTAATTAGTCTTTCTCTCTTCATAGTTTGTTAGCTCTACTAGTTTTATTAATTATCGTTCCTTTTTATCCTAGTATGATTTTCAATATAATTGTTTCTTTCATTGCACTTTAATTTATCGTTATTTACTTTTCAAATTATTCTTTGTTCTTTATTTTTTGTTCTTTACATATTGCTTTTGTATTATTGTTCATTTTATTTGTCGCTCTTTACTTCCTTGCTCTTTTTGATTCATCGTTATTATCTTTCACTTTAGGCCAGTCATTTCTTTTGACAAGTTCAATTGAATCGACTCGCTTCTTAGTCATCACTCAACTCATTCCGTGAATAATCGCAAAGTCATTATTACCAAGGTAATCAAACCACCAGCCAAGAGTGCATTCCTTCCTCGGCTTGCAATCACCTGAATAAATTAGATTCGCACACATATTCATCACTATATCCACGCTTGATCTTGAGGCGGCGAGTTGGCATGCCCGCATTTCAATTAAAGGACATTTATTCTTAGATCCTCGATTGTAGTCAGCCGAGACGACGATTTTGAGGTAACAACTATACAACTCACAATACTAATGGACAACTCACAATACTAATGGGAGGAGCCTACCACTCCTCATCTAAACTCGAAATCAAAGCTAAATAGTTAATCTAGCTAGGTAGTTTATGCACAAAAAACATACATTGCCTTCAAGATAAACATATTGAAACAAACAACTACCTAGAAACCTTTTGAGGCAACAATATCCTCCAAAATAAAACCAATGTATGATGGATCGAGCCTGACCTCCTCAATACTACTCACAACCAAAACAATATTATTCACAACCTAAACCAATACTACTTATAGGGACATATTACACATTTAATTCTTGTTTTTATCGAAATAATATACGTTTGATTCTTATAAGTCCAATTGTTTGAGAAAAAAAAAGATTTCATCGAAACCTTTATGGTTTGAATAGTACATCCACAACTAAATTTTTATTTTATTCTTCGTAACTTCCAGTGTGTGTCTTTTCTTAGTCAGATAAGATTTAGTCTAGATAGAGATAGAGAGAATCCCTATTTTATAGGGATACTTATTGTAACAAATTATATCAGCCTATATATAAGGCATTCTATCAATAAAAGAGTTACAGTTTTCAGTCAATCAAATATTCCTCTATAACACGTTAATAAGCACGCTCTTAGTTAATAGCCAACTATCACCACAGAGAAAAAAAATACCCTAACCCTAAAACTCTCCACCGTCGGTAGCTCTTCTCCACCACCGATCTCAAAAGTTCGGCTCCTCCTCATTCTTCCGACGATCCTTCTTGTGAGGCAGACGCTCCAACAAACCTCTCAATTCGACAAAATTGTTTGACTTCCAAAGAACCGCTACAAACAATCTCCTCCTCAATGTCATCCAACTTTTGTACCGGTCATACGGAGCATAACACCAATCGAGGTAAATATTCTGAACCGTCAATCTTTAGATCAAGGAATAAAACTTACTTCCTGCAAAACACTAGATCTTAGGATAGTAATTTGTGATTTATGATTATTGCATATTTATGCCCTAGTTCCTATGGACTTATATCCATAGAGTATGAGTGACGATCATGGGTGAGTCACGGTTTAGAAAAGAAAAGAAAGAAAGGGAAATCGATTCTATGTGATGGTTAATCACGGTTTCTGGGTGTGGTTTTTGAGCCACCATTTATGGATGATCGATTTTGTAACCATACGTCATGGATACATTCTTATTCATTAAAACTTGATGTCAGTGATCGTGGTTTTTCGATCGATACTATTTAAATCTTTTTGTATTTTGTAGATGAGTTCGAACGAGCCAGTTGGGCTAGAATTCGACATCCTTGATCTTCAAGGAAAAAAAGTATCATTGTTGGGTCTCTGATATGATTAGCACATTCATTGAAAAGAGACTCAGCAACACCATTCAACCTGTTGGGCGAAATATTATTCCACCATCAGAAGAATCGAAAGCTCTAGACCTCATGTTTTTTAGGCATCATATTCATTCAACTCTCAAGAAGTAGTACTTAAAGAAAACAGATCATCTGGATTTATGAGATGCTTTGAAGTAACACTTCGACAATGTGCATGATCCACAACATCTAGAATTGACTATGAAATGGGAAGCCCTTTGGCTTCTGGATTTTCCAAAGATCCAAGATTACAATCAAGCGATGTTGGATCTGCAGTCTGAGTTGAGCTTCTATATGGTAGAAAATTCCAAGAATGACAGGATGGAAAAGTTGTTGAATACCTTCCCAATATCCATGAGTATTCTTGCTCATCAGTACCAGCTCAAGTATGAACAGGGGAGGATTCTTACCTTTAGTGATCTCATCAATAGCCTAGCCAAAAAGGAGAGTCATCACGAGATCAAACCCAATAATAGCTCAAGACAGCTGGTAATAAAAAGCCTGAGAGTTACTAAACTGGAGGAAATGCCTGTAAGGACAAAAAGAATGTTCGTTCAGAACCTTATAATTGTAGTGGGAGAGGAAGGTGTGGTCGTGGCCGAGGCCGCAGCCAAAATCTGACTTGGCATAGAGATCAGAATGCCAACTCCAACAAAAACCAATCTGGTTCGTGTAATAATGGGAAAAGGCATTCCAATTCTAGAAAATTCACGTGTTACCGGTGTGGTTCAAAGAGCATATGCACAAGCGATGTCATCCTAGCAAAGAAATCTAGAACATCTACAAGACGCACAAGTAGTACTTAGCTCAAGAGTCCAACTTTGCTGGAGATTTTGAGATAGATGTTGATACCAATCTCGTGATTGCAGAGGACAAGGAGACTGGCCTAGTTACTTCGGATTTTGAATAGCCTATGTGAAAGGCGTTATCTCTGTAATAGATTCAAGTTTTTTGTTTGTTTTTGACTTGTTTTTCAGCCATTTGTTTTTTTAAAAGACTATTGTCTTGATATTTGGATAAGAAAATCTATGATGTAACTTTTTAGTTGGCAAGTAATGGAATTTTCTCTATTTTTTGGTATATGAAAGTGTTGGGAATGTTATTTCGCTACTCGTTCAGTGTATGGTTTGATGTTTACAATTTAATATGGCATATTGACACAATGATATAGTAAAAATGAGACACAAAAAAGAGGATGTTTTGATCTCAAAAATTCTTCGGCTCATCAAGATTCTTCTCGGTCATCGAAGGCTTCGTTTTAGATCAGTTTTTTTTTTTCACTTTTTGGCATGTCGAGGATTTCCTTGACCGGTCGATTGATTACTCCTGTCTCTGTTTATGTCCCATTTTGACCCGTCGAGAATACTATTCGACCCATCGTTTAGGTTTTCTTCGACCCGTCGACATTGGTTTTAGGAATGTATCTATTCCGGTTCAACATCAAGAATTGACGTGGTCTAATCCCACTATATGTCATCATGATCCATGCACAACTTAGAGTGAGATAGAAGTGCAAATAATACTTGATCTCCAGAAAGTAGCAAACTCTATGCCTGACTCCTTTACTGATATCGCTAAAAGTGATACGATCGGATATACTTGCTTCAAATGTTCCTACAAGGTTGGTAATTCCAAAAAAATGAGTGGTGAGTACCAATACCGAGCAAGGAAACATTCCTCCTGCCCATGTGGAAGGTGTTGTGACGGCCTCGGCTCCCACCAGGAAAAGAGGGAAACCAAGAAAATCCACTGATAAACCGTCGGTTAAAAGGCAGGCCGAGGCACAAAATAATTAATTCATCATTAACATTGTGAATCCTTCATATGAGATTGTCTCTAACTACAGTTATGTCCTTAAATCACAATTGGCATGTCTGGGGGACGCCTCAGAATCTCTTATGATGTCACAGAACAAATAAATCTCGCTTAGAACAAATGCTGCATGCATTCTTATGGATAAATCTTCCTTGTTAGTTGATGATGCATTCGCTTATTCCATCACTCGGGAGATTATAGAAGACGATGAAGTGGAACCTCGCTCTGTGGCAGATTGACAATAAAGAGCGTCTTGGCCGAATTGGAAGGTAGTAATCTAGGCGAAACTAGACTCTCTGAATAAAAGGCAGGTTTTTGGTCTGGTAGTGCTATGCCCACCGAATGTTAAGCCGTTAAGACATAAATGGGTCTTTGTTTGGAAGTGTAATGGGAAGAATGAGGTCTTGCATTATAAAGCTAGACTAGTGGCACATGGTTTCTCTCAACGCCCTGGGATTGATTATAAGGAGACGTATTCTTTGGTTATGGACATCATCACCTTCCGCTACCTGATAAGTTTGGTAGTGTCCTAGAAATTAAGCATGCAGCTTATAGATGTGGTTACAACATATCTCTATGGGGATCTTGATTCAGATATATTCATGAAAGTACCAGATGGCATTGCTATACCCAAATCAAGTAACTCTAAACTACGGAGTACTCATGTAATATACGCGTCTTAGTGACTACTTGATTGGGAAGGGATACAAGAATGATGACTTATGCCCTTGCATGTTCATTAAAAGAACAAATTCAAGATTTTCTATAGTAGCAGGTCTATGTAGATGATATGAACATCATTGGAACTCTTAACAAGATCAATGAGATGATTGGCTACTTGAAATCTGAATTTGAGATGAAAGACCTTGGTAGGACTCGATTTTTTCTTGGATTAGAGTTGGAACATCGAGTTAGTTGAATCCTTATTCACCACTCTGGTTATGTCCAAAAGATGCTCAGGCAATTTAATATGGACAAATCACACCCTGTTAGCACACATGTCTGGACCCCAAGAAGGATCAATTTCATCCGCTAGATGATGATGAGGAGATCTTCGGATCTAAAATTCTATATCTTAGTATCATTAGAGCTTTTTCGTATCTAGTTCAGTGCACGCGTCCAGATATTGCCTTCTCAGTGAACTTGTTGGCTAGATATAGCTTTGCGCCTATGTAACATCATTGGAATAGAGTAAAACAAATCTTCACATACTTGAAGGGTTCTGTTGACTTAGGCTTATTCTTCCCTTACAAAGAATACAGAGAGAAGCTTGAAAATCTTGAAAAAATGATGGTTGAACATCAGCATACAGGTTCTGGGCTCTTTGACTTGTAGAGTAGATTTCTCGACCCGTCGAAGGTAGTGAACAGTGATAACCTAAGGGTGTCCTTTGACCCGTCGAAACCAGTACCCTAGATCGAACAGAAGCATTCGTTTGACCCGTCGAGTAAGGATTTCGACCCGTTGAATTCCTCCCCTACTGCAAGCAGTTTTACTACAACCCCTTATTCTGAAACACCGGTTTATATGTTGGTTGGATTTGTTGATTCTGGGTACCTCTCTGACCCACACAAAGGTTATTCTCATATTGGTTATGTTTTCACTATAGGAAACACGATGATTTCTTAGAGATCAACTAAGCAAACCTTTGTTGCTACTTCCTCGAATCATTCAAAAATCATTGCTTTGCATGAAGCGGTTAGAGAATGTATCTGGCTTAGGTCATTCATTCATCATATTCGAGGGCCTAGTAGATTACCATCTGCTACGACGGCTCCCACTTTCATCTTTGATGATAATATGGCATGCATTGAACAGATGAAGTTGGGTTACTTTAAGGGTGACAATACAAAGCATATATCTCCAAAAGATTTCTTCAATTAGCATTAACAACAGTTGTTGAATATCCATGTGAGCCAGTAGGTTTGGCAAATAATGTTGCAGACTTGTGTACTAAGTCTTTACCCAAATCTACATTTGTGAAACATGTGAGACGCATTGGTATGCACAGGTTATCTGAACTCCATGACTGAGCTTACAGTCAGGGGGGGTCTACGCCACACACATGTAGTAGCATTTGTAATTGATGTGTTGTACTCTTTTTCCCTTAGACCAAGCCTTTTTTTTACCCATGAGGTTTTTGTTTTCTTGGTGAGGTTTTTAGTAAGGCAACATGTCATGCTTCATTCTTGAGGCCATCGACACAAGGGGGAGTGTTTAAGGAGATTTATTCTTCGTAACTTCTGGTGTATGTCTTGTTCTAGTCAAATAAGATTTAGTCTAGATAGAGATAGACAAAATCCCTGTTTATCAAATATTCTTCTACAACATTATTGACAATATTTCAAAAACAACTCTTATGCTGATAAATATTATTTTCTCTGATAAATTTTCATTCGACATCCCATCAGAAATCGAGCAATCTTTTCTTCTGATCACTTATCTCTCTCTCTCTCTCTCTCTCTCTCTCTCTCTATCTATCTCTCTCTCTCTCTCAAATTCATCTGTGGTAGACAAAGCTCTCTCTCTCTCTCAAATTCATTCTGTGGTAGACAAAGATCTCTCTCTCTCTCTCTCTCTCTCTCAAATTAAATAGGTGGTAGACAAAGGTCTCTCTCCAGATTTATGTTCCTCCTCATTCCTCCATGTATAACTTATGCTACGGTACAAAACTCATAAATCACTTTATTCTGGGAGAACAACGACATACAAGCCTTAAGGATGGCGCGAAAGTTTTCAAGAAAAGCAAGTGGTACACGTGACTCAACTTTGTTCATCATTCATCGACATCAACCACTTGGGTAACAAATTCAAAGTTTCCCTATTTTGTTCTTCCCATTTTATTATATATTTACTAATTAAATCATTAGTATTTTCAAAATTCAATATCACTATTATTTCCAACATCAATGAATCAAGCTAGAAAAAATTAAATCCATGCCCACGGATCTAACTCCGTCGTGATATACGAAATACAAGAAAAGATAAGCCATACCATCATCATCTAATTGTCTTGTTTTCGTATACATTACCTGCATCCAAAATTGTTGTAAGGATGAGCTTTCGTCCTTGCTGCTCAATAGAGTTGTACCCCAGCTATGTGTGAAAATAAATGAAATCATAAGTGCCACCAAGTAAATGAAAATCGTGCATATGATCAAATGCTTAAAGCCATAAATAGTGCAGTTTATAAAACCATAGTAGGGTCCATAGAGAAAAATCAAACCTAATGACCAGTTTATAAGCTAACTGCCACCTTACCATGATAAATATCGTCTACCTGACGAGGTGTTATGAGAGTGTCCACTCATGTCATGTCACCTAGAAGCAGTGCCATATCTTAAAGGATGTCAGAGTCTCTTCAATCCATACAGCCCCTTTGGACGTTTAGAGGATCGAAGCCCAGGGAAGTTGTTATACTCCTCTCACTCTCGGGTCATCAAACAGAAACTCATATGCATTGAAAACATAATAATCATGCATTAAGAAAATATGTTCTTTATAAAACCACTCATTGAAGCAAGTCCAGAGTCTCCTATCTAAAACATTGACACTTTGATTTCCACTCGCTTTCCTAAGCTAACACCACCATATTTCACGTCTCGGGTAACTTATTTCATTCACATAGAACCAAATATTCTTCAAGCCCCAAATATCCTTCGAGGCATTCCTGCAGCTTCAAACTCAACCAAAGTTTCTCAATTTCATGCAAAAAGTGTCATGCTTTCCTCATTGTACTTCAAACTCTCAATTTATAGTTTCATCGATAAAGAAAGTAGAGCATCCAACCTTGTTTAGAATAGGAACCACAATCGGAATGGACGGAAAAGCAACATTGATGGTGCCACGAACAATGACTCCGACGAAGAACGATGACATTGAAGTCACGTTTACTTACTTGGAATAGGAATTGTTCTGAATCGAAATAGCAAGAAATCGGAATGAAAATCTTTCAATTCCATTAAGTTGTTTACTTACTAATTAAAATCTAACAGGAATGGGAATGATTATGACTGATATTGTTTACTTACCATAAGGAATAGGAATCAAAATTGGTTTGATTACTAAAATATTGTTTGGGTATATGTTTGTTTGATTCAACTATTAACAACATTGCAATACTAAAATGGTAAGCTATTTCAATTTTTCACATAACCTTATAGTACGGAAATGTTTCTTAGCTCCATTGAATTTGAACATGTTTTCTTTGCATAATATTGTTCTTCCCTTAAAACGAAACAGAAGCATGAACATGGACAAAATGTAAAGTAAGTACGGGATAAGGGATAAATGAGTGAAAAAAATAAGTCAAATGAAGCAGGTTAATTTCTTGATGAAGCATAAAGTAGAAAATAGAGACAAATAACAAATTAATTGTCCATGAAGTAACAAAAAAAAAAGAAACATCCTTCAAAATGACAAATTAAACTGAAACAACAAAGTTAACAGAGAAGCATCCATGCCAAATGAAACTAAACTAAAGCAACAAAGTAGAAAAAAAAATAGTATTTAAACTTTTAGGTTTAGGTATCTACACTACCAGAAAAATGCACATAAGCGACGGAACCTTTAAGGTTTCGTCATCTAAGTACGACATAGACAAAAAAACAAATTTTTGTCTCCCAAAAAAAAATTCTTCATCTAAGTTGGACTTAGATGACGAAACATGATATTTGTCGTCTAAGAAATACCTTAAATGACGAATTACATAATTCGTCGTCTAAACTTGACATCTTAGACGACAAAAACAATATTCGTCGACTAAGTTATCTCTTAGACGAAGAAAATAGTTTCGTTGCCTAGGTATGTACTTAGACAAAAAAACTTTACACCTAGACGACGAATTATTTCATCATCAAAGAAAACTCAATTATTTAGATCAGATTTCATGTCTAGATTGGGCATTTCTCAACTTCTCCTCCCTCAACTTCTCTCTCTCTCTCACTCAAAACTCATCTCCAGCTATAATTTCAATTTCATCAGTTATTCAACCCTCGGAGTTCTAGTTTACCCACTTATCTCCTTATCGGTGAAGGTATTAACTCATTTCTCTTGATTAATTTTTTGAATTTAATTACGTGTGTAATAACGTATGGTAATGGAGTTTTCCGGTGAAATATTCTGGTGAATATATAGTTTTCGGCGACCATGTTTGCATATATATTGCATTAATTACTTTTTTATTGTTAAGCTAATTAATAGGTTAAGCTAATTGTATGTCTAATTGACTAGCTAGTTGAAAAATGTTAGATTAAGCTAATGGTTTAAGCTAATTGTTAAGCTTAATTGTATGTTTAATTGTTAATTAAGCTAATTGTTAAGCTAATTATATGTTGAACTAATTGTTAAGGTAGCTAATATATGTTAGAATAATTAGTTGAAAAATTATATATAATGTGTAAATGAATATATATTAAGTTAATAATATCATATAATATTAGTTAGATTAGTTATAGTATATTAGATTATATTAACTTAATTATGTTATGTAATTTAATAGTATAGTATATTAGATTAATTAATTATTAGTTGAAAAATTAATTAATATGATATTTAACTTACGCAGAAATATGGATTAGAGTTGGATACATTTGGCGAATAGAAGTGATGAGAGGTATATGGACGAAATCAGATAGCTTATGTTGTTTGCAATGGAACTTGGTCAAAGAAAAAAGCGTTACAGGTATCCGTGCAGAAAATGTCTTAATCATCAGTTTGTGGAGATTACTGTTATGTCTCAACACTTGTATAACCACGGTATGATGTGAAGTTACACTACATGGAGTGAGCACGGTGAAGTAGTAGACTCCAGCTCAGGACCGGACTTCAGCTCAGGTACAGTTACTAGGGTGCCTCATCCAGTGGTAGTGGCGCCCCTTCTTGGCACCTCACTGTGGATTTGGTCCAAGATACTTTTCCAGAATTTAGTCATGGTAGACACCAACAAGACACGAGAGGTTATGATACACCTTATTATGACACAGTCTCTGCAATCTTGGTTACTAACATTACTGAGATGGATAAGTACAACGAGATGCTATTTGAAACCCAGACCCCGGTGTACCCTGAATGTCCAAGGAATGTGTTGCGATATATAATGGAGGAAATTCAGATAAAAGTGAAGAATAAAATTTTAGACCGTGTTTTTGACGGAATGTAGGAGCCTATATGTAAGTTGCTTTCTGATTATCACAAATTTCTCGAAACCCACTATAAGGTTAGAAAGATCTTAAGCAGCCTCAGCCTAAAGTACAAGAAAATTCACGCATGCATAAAAGATTATTTATTTTTTTACAAAGAGTATGCACATTTGGATTATTGTCCTGTATGTAACCAGTGCAGATATTTGCACCGGGGGAATACGAAGAGTTCGAAGAAGCAAATTCTTATTAAGGTGCTTCGCAATTTTCAGTTAATTCCTAGACTGCACCATTTGTACATGTCTCTATACACAACAGAAGCAATGAGATGGTACACGGAACAGAGAGTAGATGGCTATGTGCTCAGACTCGTGGCTGATGGGATGCTTTTAAATATTTTGACAGAGAATTTCTAGACTTTGCAGCAGAGGTTTGAAATGTTAGACTTGGACTTTCTATAGATGGATTCAACTTTTGGGGTAATAATAGCACTTCCATCAACGCTTGGCCAGTTATTGTCATGTCGTACAACCTGTCTCTCTGGATGTGTATGAACAAGGAATTTAATTTCCTTATTCTTCTAATTCTAGGTCATAAATCTCCTGGAAAGTGTTTAGATGCTTACCTCAGACCATTGATTGACAAGTTCAAACTGTTGTGGAAAAATGGAGTCCCAAATTATGACAAGTTCACTGACAAAATGTTCATGATGAGAGCAGCCGTAATATGAACCATCGGTGATTTTTCTGCGTATGGGGTGTTGGCATCTTGCACAACTAAAGGATAAAATGCTTGTCCTGTCTCTTTGGATGATGTCAACTCTAGTTGGCACGCGGAGAAAGTGTGTTACATGGGTCACCATAGATGGCTTCCTCATGATCACCTGTGGCGACAAGATAAGGATCATTTCAACGGGACAGTAGAGAGTAATCCTAAACCCCGACAATGGTCTAGCAAAGAGATTTTTGAGAGGTAAAACAGCTTCTATTTCGGTGTGTTGACCAATGACGACGATGTGAAGAAAAGCAATTCACACAATCTTAGCTATTAGCATCACATGAATATTTTCTTTGAATTGCCTTACTGGTCAAAGTTGAAACTCAGAAACAACTTAGATGTCATGCACATAGAAAAGAATGTGTGTAATAGTGTGGTGGGAACAAATCTAGGTATTAAGTTGAAGACTAAGGATACTCCCAAAGCGCGAAAAGATCTAGAATCTATGAATTTACGTTGTCCCTTGTGGTTAAGGAGAGACAGAAGAGGAGTGTATAGCAAGATGCTAGATGCACCTTACACTGTGAAGCCGACACTGAGGGATTTTGTATTCAACTGGTTTAAAAGTGTTTGTTATCTGTCTAATTATGCAGCGAATATATTTAGAGCAGTCAATAATAAGCAACACAAGTTCATTGGTCTAAAGACTCACGACAGTCACATTATGTTGCAATGTCTTATTCCAGTTGTAATTCAACTATATTTTTCTTGTCACGTCATCAAACCAATAGTAGCATTGTATAGATAGTGGGAGAGGTTATGTGCTAGAGAGTTGAAGAAGTCAAATGTGGTCGAACTACAATACGAAATTGTCCACATCCTTTGCAAATTAGAAAGGATTTTTCCCCTTCTTTCTTTGACATCATGATTCACCTCATGATCCAGCTTCCCAAACAAGTGCTACTTTCTGGTCCAGTCCACTACACTTGGACGTATCCTCAAGAAAAGTATAATTAACTATAACGGTTTTTCATTATTTACATATATTTTTGTGTTTCTCCTATTCGTCAAATAATTATTTATATCATTTTGCAAACAACTCGGATAGTATAAAGGATTTGTCAAAAATAAATCTGCCCATGATGGCTCCATAGCAGAGACATACCTAATGCATAAGTGTGTTATCTACTACAACAAGAAATGACCCGACCCTACAATGGAGGGATACTCGTTCTGAGTCTCTCACCCGGTACGACTATCAATAGAAAACACAAATAAAATAAATGTGACGAGATCGTTACCAGGCCACCTAACCTGAGTCGATCTGAGTCAGACAAGGTCACCTAACCTCCCTTGACTAAACTATTCGGTGATCAGCCAAATAACTAAAGCATCGATGCCACTAATCAAACCATCACAAATAAACCTCCAAAATAACGCTAAAAAAAATATACTGGAAAACGTAATAAAATAACTAAACTCGCTATGACTGTGAAAATAAAGGTCCACTCACAAATTTTGCCTGGATAATTACAAAGCTGAAAACCTGTCGATCAACACAATTATTCATCTGACACGTCCGCTAACTCAATATCTTGAAACCATGATTAAATTAATATCTGGCCATCGGGATTCATACTGAAAAGCTAAGATTGTAATCTGGTGAGTAATAACATCGAGAATCTCGTATACTCGAATAACGTATTAACTGTCTATTTACTAACTCAATCAAATTCTGAATTCAATTTCCTGTAATCCCTCAATTTAAGAGTCGCAAACAAATCTCGAATATCAAACGACTCACAATTAAACTAATAATCAATGCGTCCATTTAATATTGTCGTGAATTAAATTGATTATTGTCTGATTAAATACTCGCCCAAAATTATCAAGCTCATATCTGAATATAAACCTCACCGTTGTGTTCAGCACATGAAAACAAGCGAAAGGACATAAAACTTAGTCAAATATTTCACATTGCCGAAGCTCCGCCGCGCACGGCGGCGCCTGGGGCCGCCGGAATCCCATCGGCCCAAAAATCTTTGACCTATACAACAAATTAAAGATCTCAACATTTCCAACAACTTTGTAATTCAATGCTAAGCCTAATTCTAACCGAAAAATGTCTAAAACTAACCGTGAAGTTCAAAAATCTAGCCGGAATTTCATTCTCCGATCGGCCACCACCGGCCACGGCAAGGCCCAAGACCACTTGGGATAGACTCATCATCCCAAGGGATACAAAACCCCTATGGTTTCGTCCCCCAACGCAGTTGTCTCCGCCACCAGCGAAATCCGGCCGGAAATCCCTCATTTTCTTCGCGTCGATTCCTCCTCCTCCGGCCACCAACGTCAGCGATCCACTAATCAAATGAAAGAAGAACTCGAACACATCAATTTGATGCCAAGACCACGGCAAGAGGTGGCCGGAAAAAGGTACACCGCTAGTGAGAAGTTTCAAGGCCAAACAGGTCAGTTTGACCCGTGGTCAACGCGAATCAAACCCAGTTTCTAAATTTAGAAACCTTCCATTAATAGCTCATATTTATACCGTATACATACCACATACATACTGGCCCAAATCAATGGTTCCAAATAAATCTGATCAAGATCAGACGGTTAAGATTAAATCAGTAATTAAATCAATACATTTTAAATACTTTCACCAATAGACTTCAAAATTTGATAAAACATATTTCGCTTATCCAAAAATTCTCCGAAAATTCCCACCAGCTCAGAATTAAATAATATACAATTCTCATAAAGGAAGTCAACACAAATTCTTGCCTGGTGAAATAGTTTTTAACAAACCTAATTACGCAACTAATCCACGATAACACGTAACACAAATCGATAAACGTGTGATTAAGATTCGGGTTGTAACAATCCACCCCCCTTACTAAAATTTCGTCCTCGAAATTTATATACATGCTAGAAGAACGAAGCTACTGCTCACACAAACTGTTTTGGCTGCTACGTGGCTATGTTTACTGCATGATTATGTACAACACTGTCACTAACAGAATATTCTTGTTCCAGAGAATCTACTCTCGACAATTAAGAACATCCAACAGTTCCACAATATGAACTGAACTTAAATTGAAATTGTCTGCAACGAAAATTTCTAAGGCATGCTAATATCAGAGGGTTAAAAATATACGTTCATAATCACGATACGTGAAATCCGTCATATACATATGCCAGCCCTGATAACATTCTCAAACGCTAAAACATAATGCCCATATCCTTACCAATCTCATATGGTTCAATGAACCGCGACAGCGACTTGTCGCGCCAACAAATGTGCATAACTCATTTCCATAACGATAGCTAGAGGGATACTCAATTACCACTGTATACTCTGACTGACATTAGCGCAATCTTTTCTGATGATCCAACAACTTTAATGTGTTAAGAAAATCTGCATGTCATTTGTCATCTCTAGCACACTAACTGGATTGATAACACTTCCTTACTAACTTTATATCAACATAGTCGAATACTACCTGACTTACCATAAAATGCTTTATGAAGTGGCACCTTGATATTCAAATGAAAACTGTAATCGTAGACGAATTCCGCCTAAAGGCTGACATTTCATAAAAAAACTGTAATACATATAATCTTAGCATACAACAATAATCTGAGTAGGTTCTCACGAACTGATACGCCACCAGAGATGAAAACTATGTTCTGCATCTATAACTGAGCCAACTTGTTCACGAAAAATTTTCCTCTACGACTGAACTAAATTGAGAAATCTTTGTAAGATGATTCACAAATAGCTTAATACCGATATTCTCTTAACTATACGTGAAAGTTATAGACAACTATAATAACCCGCTTCCACCTAACACACGCTGCTACAAGTCTGAAAATTCCTAACGTTCTGCGTTAACTTGTTGACAAATGGTGCATTAACTTACGTAGATAATAATCTTCGGCTGAAAGTTCAACTACCCATAAGACTGCTTCAAGATTCGATACATTTTATATACTTTAGAATACCCAACAGAAATCGAGCAACAAGCCTCGCCGAGAATCTTCTGTTTTCGACTAATCTTTAACTGATTCACGGAATCTGCCTTTATATAACAACATCTCACCTTTATCTGCAAGAAATCAAGCGATCCACCAACATACAATTTACTAAAGAAAAATCACAATCCTGGAGTTCACGAATTCTATAAGGAGAAAACTGATCGAATCAGGAATTATCAACAAAACCTCCTCTTTTCGGATGGTAAATATTTCTCAGAACATGGAGTGTGAATCAAACCCAGGTTTGAATTGAAATTGAGATACTAATGCAAGTTCTTCCCTTCTGAATCAGACAGATTCATATCTGAAAGGGGTTGACAATAAGTTCTTTCAAAACTGACTATTTGTCCTTCTGTTAGAAGTGTTCCAAAAATGTCTGCGATCGAGTAAATAGCTCTACGAACGAATGGACCGGATCGAATCGAAAAATGAAAAGATTTGTACAAGTTATACCTTTCGTCGCCATTTTGTGGAAAATAGTTAGGTATGAATATGTTAGACACCTGTAACTCAATTGGTGAAATAGTATCTCTCTCCAAAAAATCTTTTTTTTTTACCGCCGCGGAAAGAAAATATTTTGTTGCGAATGAACAAGATATTGAGGAATTGTCCATACGTAAAATCATAATTATTGATACGGGCCTTTTCCACAGACTCTCTGGCTTAATAACTGCGATATAAAAGAAAACACTCCTAACATGCATCTCTGACTGAAGTAATATTCGCAACTCCTGAATATGCAATAATGTAACACCAGATTTCTAGTTAAAAACATTACTTACAAATTAACTTTTTCTTCGAACTGCTTTGTTAAACCCAGACCATTTAAATCGAATTCTTTTTTCTCAACAATAAGGTCAGTAGCACCGTAATACGTGAAAATTCTAATACAAATCGGCGATAAAAATAAACTAATCACAGAAAGTTCCAAATAACTACCACGTTAATAGGTTTACTCCATATCAACACATCTTCAACCTTATCCAGGTCCATACTGACATACCCTGTTGATAACACATGGCTCACTAGTTTAACACTGTTAACTAAAAAGCTAGTAATCACTGAACCGGATATACAACTAAAATTTTCTCATTTACTGATCAATTAAACTTAACTCTTTTCCACGGTACTTATGTGAAAATCCTATATCAATCGGCAGTTGCAACCAGCTCAAATCCAGAAAGCTTCTATTATTTACTACACTTATTGATCTGCTTTGGTTCAACACCACTTCCATCTTATCTGGGTCAACACCAACATACTTTACTAATAATACATGGCCGAGAAATCTTGCACCACAAACCAAAACTTGTACTTACTAATTTGATAAACAGCTAGAGTTCTCACAAGGTCATCGATAATGAACCCGATATCTCACCTGCTATTGCACATCCCTGGAAATAAACTAATATGTCGTTAATGCAGTTGATAACGAATTCACCTGAGAATGCTCGCTACACACGATTCATTATACTCCTATATTAATAGATGCGTTCAGTAAAATAAACTGCATCACCCGAAATTTAAATCTACCGAAACACGATCGAAAATTAAATTTAAGCAATATTGAAGCTCCTTTTGAATTATCTAACCAACCATCACATCAAAATGGTGGATACTTGCTCTTCACAATAACTCAGATCAGCTACCGACAGACATCACACAAACATATCAAATCATCTGGTACAGTGTCTACGCAATGAGACATATACATGGAAAAGCTCATACATGTCAACAATTGCCCGTAATAGAGGAAGACCTAATAATTCTTTAGAACAGACATTAGGATATTCCCTGATTACTACAATCTCTTCAAGATTAGGAGGGAAACACAAGTATTTACACCATTCGCTAAATGTGAAGTACACCATTACACAATATTCCACTGCTTCATAGTGACGATCTCGATCACTGATAGAAATATTCCACCATTCCAAAAGTTATATAATGCTAAAGGATTCGACTAGTCTATCCAATACTCACAACCTCTGATTCTGCTAAACTGAGTGCCTGGGTGGCGGTGTGGCTCTGACCTCTAAAGTGGCTCCCTGAATCATCACAAGCGCTCTGCACCAAAATTCCACCTGAGGGTCCCAGTATGGACACACCCTCCCAAAATGATCCAACTGACCACAATAAAAATAAGTTAAATCTTAAAAGAATATTGTCCGCAAAAATACATGTGACATCTGCAACAAAAGAGAAATCTCTACGTACAAAAGGGTAAGTTAATAACTGCTCATTTCACTGATACTGACTTCTGACCATCACAATTAGAGTCAACTCTTCCCAACTCAGAAAATGAGTCGAACAACATACACAAGGAGCAGGAATGTGAGCTTCCATGCCTGAAGAAATATTGCAAACCGATATGCTCGAACTTCCCCACACCGAGGACTCTGAAAAAGTACACTACCATCAAATCATTGAGTTTCTCCACACACAAGTTAGCATCTAACCTTCCATCAAACTGCAATACTGACAATTATTTAAAAACAACGTGTATTACATCAGATAGATACAAAGCGACATCAGACCACAAACGCTGCTCAACACTTCACTTTTACTGTCCGGCAGGGATTTGGTGCTAACTCAGGCCAAGCAGGTAAAACGATATCGATACTCTAACCCAACCTGACACTCTGTTAAAAACACCAACATTCCTTACGCCTCTACTGCTTATAGGATTCGCCAAAGGGAAATTCATACACCTTTTTACAAACTCTAATCACTGAGTGAAAACTTCATTCTTCGTAATACCCTCCCACTGGCAAACTGTATAGTCCAACAACAGACTAGCAACTACTACAATTTTCTGCTCGAAAATCAACTGAGATCGCAAATGATCAAACTCGACCAATTCCACTAGCCACAAGGTTATGGGAGTATGTAAAATGAATTGTTCCTACTATAGTAACTTTACTAATTAATTCTCAAAATCCACTCAAAAAATTGGCATCATGCATGCAATCAAATCACACATAGTCAAACTGGAATTTGTGTATCATGCAGATAAGCTAGGTGTCGAGGCGTACCGACTGACTAACTACCGAGTCCAAAACTGACAGCTCACTAAAAGAAGTCACAAACCAAATAAACTAAGAGACTCTAGACATTTGACAAAGCACATTACTTGGAATAATGAGTATCCGCCAACTAATCGGGCTATCCTTCTAGAAGTGTCATACGTTCTCAAAAATACATATATAGATCTGACCAGAAGAGTCTACAGAATCTGTAACCTAATGCTCTGATACCAAACTGAAAGGACCCCACCCTAGATTAACTAGTAATCTAGAGTCAAGCCCTAACAACTGACCCTAATCTACGAGTTTCTGTGAAATTTTTGACATAACTTCCCTTATGAAAGAGACATCCAAAAACTTGCAAGGAAAACAGACACTCCGCAGATAAACCCACAAACAATACCGTGGACCACCGATGTCCATCCGGATTTCTCAACATAAAACTAGAATTAAACCTGATACATTATTTAGAATTCAAAAACATACTTCCAATAAGTACGGATTCACATACAAAGAAACTCAACTCGACAACTATACGAGTGACAACCTATTCACAAGAGTCTCATAAAGACAATACTACTAAACAAGTATCCAGAGTGCCTACAATAACATAAGAGACATACTGACAGTGAATTGGGACCTACTGCTGAAGGAATTGACTGGTGGACTTAACGCCCTCGACGACATCCAGCACCCTCATGATACACACTGAAATCTGGGCATCGATAAACCGAAGGGCCCAGGAAAAGACAAATAAAATGTTAGCGTGAGTGGACAAAAATTAATATAATAATCTGCGTAAATCGCTAAACTGTAATTTCATGTCTTTCAGCTATGTTATGGAAATAATGCAAATTCAAAATAAATAACAGATATACAATGGAGGGATAGTCGTTTTAAACCTCTCACCCGGTACGACTATCAATAGAAAACATAAATAAAATAAATGTGACGGGATCGCTCCCAGGACACCTAACCTGAGTCGATCTGAGTCAGACAAGGCCACCTAAACTCCCCTGACTAAACTATCCGGTGATCAGCCGAATAGCTAGAGTATCGATGCAACTAATCAAACTATCATAAATAAACCTCCAAAAATAACGCTAAAAAAATATACTAGAAAGCGTGATAAAATAACTGAACTTGCTACGACTGTGAAAATAAAGGTCCACTCAAAAATTTTGTCGGGATAATTACAAGGCTGAAAACCTGTTGATCGGCACAATTATTCATCTGACACGCCCGCTGACTCAATATCCTGAAACCATGATTAAATTGATATCTGGTCATCTGGGTTCATACTGAATAACTAAGATTGTAATCTGGTGAGTAATAACATCAAGAATCTCATATACTCGAATAACATATTAACTATGTAATTACTAACTCAACCAAATTCGGAATTCAATTCCCTGTAATCCCTCACTTTAAGAGTCGCAAACAAATCTCGAATATCAAATGACTCGCAATTAAACTGATAATCAATGCATCCATTTAATATTGTTGTGAATTAAACTGATTATTATCTGATTAAATACTCGCCCAAAATTATCAAGCTCACATCTGAATATACACCTCACCATTGTGTTTGGCACGCGAAAACAAGCGAAACGACATAAAACTTCGTCGAAAATTCCACATCGGCCCAAAAATCTTCGACTTATATATCAAATTAAAGATCTCAACATTTCCAACAACTTAGTAATTCAATACTAAGCCCAATTCTAACCGAAAAATGTCCAAAACTCACCGTGAAGTTCAAAAACCTCACCGGAATTTCATTCTTCGATCGGCCACCACCGACCACGGAAAGGCCCAAGACCACTTGGGATAGATTCACCATCCCAAGGGTTACAAAACCCCTATGGTTTCATCCCCTAATGCCAATGTCTCCGCCACCGGCGAAATCCGGCCGGAAATCCCTCATTTTCTTTGCGTCGATTCCTCCTCCTCCGGCCACCAACATCAGCGATCCACTAATCAAATGAAAGAGCCACTCGAGCCCATCAATTTGATACCAAGACCACGGCCAGAGGTGGCCAGAAAAAGGCACACCCCAGGCGAGAAGTTTCAAGGCCAAACGGGTCGGTTTGACCAGTGGTCAACGCGGGTCAAACCCAGTTTCTAAATTTGGAAACCTTCCAATACTAGCTCGTATTTATACCATATACATACTGCACATATACCAGCCCAAATCAACTGTTCAAAATAAATCTGATCAAGATCAGACGGTCATGATTAAATCAGTAATTAAATCAATACATTTTAAATACTTTCATCAACCGACTTCAAAATTCGATAAAACATAGTTTTCTTATCCGAAAAATTCCCCAAAAAATTCCCACAACCTCTGAATTAAATATTTTACAGTTCTCGTGAACGAAGTCAACACAAGTTCTCGCCTGGTGAAATACTCGTTAACAAACTCAATTATGCGACTAATCCACGATAACGCATAGCACAAATCGATAAACGCGTGATTAAGATTCGGGTTGTAACACAACAGGTACCTCAAGGATCTAATCTAGACCACTGCCTCCAATCAAAATGCCTACAAATATCTTTCATTTGTCACAGATGTTGTACAATCGTTCAGAGGAGTATCAAATGAAAGATTAACTAAAGAAGAACTTATTGAAGTGCATTGGGTAGTATTGCGAGACGATGACAAGGTCGACCTATACATGCAAGCTTACAGGGAGAAAATAGAGAGAGCGAAACCGGACAAGAGTCATAACTGGGTTGAGAAAGTGCTTAAGAATTAGTTCCATGATTATTTCCTCCAATGGCTACATATGTTTAATTAATTTAAACCATGCATATAGGTTTGTGATTTTATTTTATTTTTGAAATTGAGAAATCAGAATGGCAATAGGTGCCCACGGTTAATTCGAAGAACATTTGGTGTTTTCTTATGTGAAGTATTTTTCCTTAGTTTGTGCATGCAGGTCTATGGTTTCCTTTTGTTTTAGGAAAAATTATGTCAAATTTTGGTAGAAATTAAATACACATTCGTATATCTTCTTTACACATTTTGCAGATGATCGATATAAAAAAATACGGTAACCACGAGGGATGGTGGTCATGGGAAAAGTACTCATTGGCTCATAAGCCGGTTCAACACTATAGTTACCCCGAATATTTCGTCAACGGTGTAAAGTTTCATTTATTGGAACTAGATAAAGGAAGAAAAACACAAAACAATGGGATCGCGGTTGGGGAAGCGCTGATGTATATTACGAGGTTCTTATTAATGTCATTCAGTTACTTTATGGGAATAATATCAACGTTTTTCTATTCAAGTGTAAATGGTTCAAGCGTACGAAGGAAGATCTGGGTCCTTTATAAATCAATACAAACTCGAGCTGGTATAAGGATGAGTCATTCGCTCTTGCCACTTTTGTTAGACAGGTGTTATATCTGGATGATCCAAAAGTTGGTGAAGGTTGGAAAATAATAAACCATATGTCTCACCGAGGAATAGGGAGTGCTACAACACTTGAAGAGATATTGGCGACTGACACTGAAACGCATAATGACAATGTATATCAAAAGCCTAATACTTCTATCATCCTTGACATAAGGGAACTAATTCGGTCTAAGGAATATTTATCCATGCCTGATGGTGCCACAGATCTTACTCAAGAGGAGATTAACGACCTTGAGAAGCGTGCCCCTGAAGAGGAGCTGGAGGATGACGACGACGATGTCGGATACGATTTAGACGATGGAGATTATGATGATGAGGATTATTCAGTTGAGAGTGAGGAACATAATTCAAACGATGATGATTATGATGATAAGGAGTGATTGATAAATATACAAAATACTTAATGATAATTATTTAATAGATGGAGATAATTTAATCGAATTTTAAACTTAATTAATTAATTTGTACGTACATGCATAACGTAATAAGTGTATTAATTAAGTATTAATTAAGGCACACAAATTAAAAGAGGTTTATTAAGAATGTATGTATGTACATTTGCAATACTGATGTCTTACAGGAATGATTAAACAAATGCAAGATCATTTTCTAGTAAAGATGACATCTTAGACAATGAAATCATATAATTTTGTCCTCTAAGGTTCACTTAGACGACAAAATTACGTAAGTTCGTCGTCTAAGGGTGGACTTAGACGACGAACATAAATTCGTCGTGGAAGAACCATTTAGATGACGAAAATATAGTGATTTCGTCATCTAAATACATGTACAAACCCTAAACGAACATTTACCCATGCCTGATGGTGCCACAAATCTTACTCAAGAGGAGATTAACGACCTAGAGAAGAATGTCCCTAAAGAGGAGATGGAGGATGACGACGACGATGTCGTATACAATTCAGATGATGGAGATTATGATGATGAGGATCATTCAGTTGAGAGTGAGGAAGATGATTCAAACGATGTTGATTATGATGATGAGGAGTGATTGATAAATATACAAAATACTCGAAGATAGTTATTAATAGATGGAGATAATTTAATCAAAAATTTCAAACTTAATTAATTAATTTGTACGCACGTGCATAGCATAAGAAGTGTATTAATTAAGTATTAATTAAGACACACAAATTAAAAGAGGTTTATTAAGAATGTACATATGTACGTTTGCAATACTTATGTCTTACAGGAATGATTTAGAATAGACAAATGCAAAATCATTTTCAGGTAAAGATAACATCTTAGACAACGAAATCATATAATTTTGTGGTCTAAGGTTCACTTAGACGACGAAATTACATAAGTTCGTCGTCTATGTCCCTTAGACGACGAACATATATTCTTCATGGAAGAACTACTTAGACGACTAAAATATAGTGATTTTTTCGTCTAAGTACATGTACAAACCCTAAACCCTAAACCTTAACCCTAATCCCTTTGCCCTAAACCCTAAAAGTTTTAGACGATGAAAGTAGTATATTTCGTCGTCTAAGTCGCACTTAGACGACGAAATTCTACCACTTTCATCATCTAATTAGATTTTCATAATATGACCTCTATAAGTATGATTATGTGTACCATGTTAGATCGTGGATTATGATTGTCGAGGGCATAGAGCAAATAATTCTTAAACTGTGGGTGTCGACGGTTTGAAAATCGGAGTTATGAATATTTGTATATCAATATTTATGCTTCATTGAAATTTCAGTTTTTTGATAACACCGATCAAACCCTTAACGAACTTCTTATTGAATTAAAATTCGTCTACTTACATATTAAGTGGTGATGAATATATCTAACGATTATTTTGTCCAAATAATATAACGTTAATATGAATGTAGAGTAAATACAAACATACGAACACTTAAATTATACAACATTAGTAGATGTATAACAAGTATCAACTCGCCAATCTAGTTTTATGTCAATTTTACTTTAATTTATATCTAATTGATATTTAAAGTTTCAATGTAAGCTAGTGAAAATGCTTTTAGTGTCGGAAATAGTTTTAATAATTAATAATATTTACGATCGTTTCCGTCTTTTAAATTTTTGTCGATATTCACAAAACTGTAACAATAGAATACCAAACTCTACCAAATTGGCGTTAATTTTTTTTAAAAATATTATATAAACGTAATGATTACATGTAACATCTAATTTCTTCGTATTTTTAGGCAAGTAACCAAATTGTTTTAGTTTTTAAACTATCTCACAAAAATTAAATAAATTATCACTTAGATGACGAAACGCCTAGGTTTCGTCAACTAGGTGTCTTCCTAGACTACGAAATCAAGTAGTTTCGTCGTCTAACCCCAAAAAATTTGGCGATTTTGTTTTGCACCAATTTTTTGGGACATTTTTAATAACGACTTAGACGATGAAATATGTATAATTCGTCAACTAAGTGGACGTACTTAGGCGACGAAATCCTAAGTTTTGTCGTCTAAGTCGATCAATATGAATCGATTTAGGAAGAATTTTCCCTGAATTGGATCCAGACCCTAAAAATTTCCTCTCTCTCATCGCCATCGTCTCTCTCTCTCTCTCTCTCTCTCTCTCTCTCTCTCTCTCTCTCTCTCTCTCTCTCTCTCGGTCGCCTCCGCCTCTCCTCGCCACCATCGCCGGCTCCTCCCTCTCCTTGCCACCGCCACACCGACGCTCCTCTCTCTCTCTCTCTCTCTATATATATATATATATATATATATATATATATTTTGTGAATTTGTGAAGATATATGGATATATATATATATGAAGATATATACGTGAATATATATGTGGATTTTGTGAAGAGATATAGGTGAATATATATATATATGAATTTTGTGAATTTGTGAAGATATATGGATATATACGTGAATATGTATGGATTTTGTGAAGATATATACGTGAATATATATATATGGATGAATTTGTTGGATGACAATGAATATATATGAAAGGACCCAACCCCGATTTAGTTTCCTAAACCGGAATCAAACCCCTTCTGAAAACAAGAACTTGCAAAAACCACAAAAATTTCGGCAGAGTTTCGCTATAACGTGGAATTGTCATTAACCTGCACCCGAAAACACACTTCATCCTATGCCACAAAAGCCAAACCGTGGGTACCAATCCCATCCGGATTTCTCAATATCATAACAACAATGTAAAGTAATAATCAAAACTGTACTTTACAGAAATCCGGGAAAAATCATATGAAAACATAACAGTAGAGTAATCAGAGCGACATCTAGTGTATATATACAAAAATATACAACAATAGGCAAAACAAGAAACCTACTGAAAAAGAAAGGTAGCTCGAACACTAAGCCTCCGACTGCGACGTGAGACACCAGAATCCAAAGTGCAAATTGGGCACGGAAACCGAAAAGCCCAGGGGAAAGGCAAATAAAATCATTAGAGTGAGTGGACAAAAATAATCATATGCCTTTCACCATTTATATATATCATAAAATGAATGCAGGTGTCAGGCGAATCTCTCAAGCCCGACAGTCAGGCGAATCTCTCAAGCCCGACGGTGATAGACTAGGCGAATCTCTCAAGCCTAGTGGGTACATCAGGAGAATCTCTCAACCCTGGATCTGGACTACCGGTGATCAGCCGAGTAGCCAATGCATCGATGCTAAGTAAATTCCATCACCATATAAAATATAAAACAATACCTCCAAAAGCAATAAATAATCTCAACAACGTACTGAAAATAAATACTGAAATCAAGAACTCGCTACGATAGTTTAAATAAAAGTCCACTCACAGATAGCACAGCGCGCAAACGCGCTAATCACGAGATCTGGCGGAAGATCACTCGCCCAACGTACGATCTCGATCCCCTGAATAATCATAAAATATAACTGATCAAAATCACAGTTCATTACTTTGTACCACACCTCGGTAACCAACCATTTCTGGAAACATATAACTCGATACAAAATAATCGTCGAAATTCCCCAAACTCTCCACATAAATCCTCGACTAAAAATCTGATATCCAAATCAACTCGAAAACCCCAAGGCGATGATCGGGGCGCGATTACGAGCAAAACGACATAAAATTTGTCAAATTCCAAAAAGTCAACGGGTCGCCAGAGCTCCGCCGTTGACCGCCGTCGCCCTCACCGGAGGAATTTCTCGGCAACCAAGGCCCCAAAATGATCTCCTCTTCAAGCCAAGACTCTTACCTCAAAGAGTCACCACCATCCAGCTACCACTGTGGCCGGAAAACAGCTCGACAGATTCAAAACCCAAACCGGCCGGAAAACTTTTCTGGCAAAAATCTCCGCCGTGAGGCTACCTCGGCCTCCCATCTTCAAGGGACTTCCTCCCCAGCTCGAACCCAACCTATTCCACCTAAAATCCCCTTTGGAAAGTTGCCGGAAAACACCTCACCATTAACCTCGATTCCGGCGAAATTCAAGCTCACCGTTCTCCGTCAAATCGTGACCAAATCAGTCCAAACCAAAGCCTAACAGTTTCAAATCACAAGGGGTATCCTTATCTTCCAAAGTCGTGGCTAGAATCGTCAAACACGACGGAGAGTTTCAAACCGGGTCAAAATCGCCCACGGGTCAACGGTGGTCAATGATCAAACTTTGGCCAACGCCAGTCAAACTTCCCAAAACAGTGTTTTCAATAATTTTTCGACTATGTCCGATATTTATACTCGCGGCTCGATACGATCGACAGTCCAAATCGAATCACAATCACGTTTCGGATAACTCAAATCCAAACGGATAAACATGACGAAATTACATGATTTCAAATATTCATAACATATTCCTCGGTTATCGAAACAATTATCCGAAACCGCCCACGAACTCAAAATCACGCGTACTACAATTCTGGGGAAGAGACTCAACTCAAATTCAAGCCCGATAATTAAGTCGTGATCAAAACCGCCAAATCTATTCATTTACGATAAACTGTAATTACTCGCTAACTCGTGGATTAAGCCGATTACTATACTGATTCTGGTTCGGGTCGTCACAAATCTACCCCTCTTAAAAAAATTTCGACCTCAAAATTTACATACCTGCTAGGTGAACTGATGAGGATACTGCTCCTGCATACGCTGCTCAGTCTCCCAGGTGGCCTCCTCAACTGAATGATTCTGCCACAACACTTTCACAAGCGGTATAACACGGTGCCTCAACTCCTGCTCACGCTGATCGAGAATCTGTACTGGCTCCTCTATATAAGTCAAATCCTCCCAGATAGGTAGCTGATGTGGTGCTAACACATGTGATGGATTTGGAATATACTTCCGCAACATCGAAACATGGAAAACATCGTGTACACGAGCCATCTCGGAAGGTAACTCTAATCTGTAAGCCACGGCACCAACCCTCTCGGTAATCTCGTACGGACCAATGTACCGTGGTCGAAGCTTGCCACGCTTCCCGAAACGTACAACTCCCCTCCAAAGAGATAGCTTCAGGAAGACTCAATCGCCCACCTCGAACTCGAGACTCTTTCTTCTCACGTTCGCATAACTCTTCTGGTGATTCTGGGCAATCTTCAATCTATTCCGGATAATCTGAACATCCTCCATGGTGCTCTTCACCAGATCAGGGTCAATCAACCATCGCTCGCCCACCTCATTCCAACACAATGGAGTGCGGTACTGCCTCTCGTATAGAGCCTCATACGATGCCATATCAATACTGGCCTGATAGCTGTTGTTGTAAGCAAACTCAAATCAAATGCAGTTGCTGGTCCCAATTTCCTCGAAATTGCAAAACACAAGACCGCAACATATCCTAGAGAGTCTGAATAGTCTTCTCAGACTACTCATCAGTCTGAGGATGAAAAGCTGTACTGAAATGCAATCTAATACCTATGGCTCAATGCAATGCCTGCCAAAACTCTGATGTAAACTGACTACCCCGGTCAGAAACAATGGATACAAGCACACCATGCAGACGAACGATCTCCGCCAAAAATACAGCTTTGTCAATCTGCCCACTGAAATCTTCCCCGGAAGTGCAAGAAAATGAGCGAATTTCGTCAATCGATCTACGATAACCCAAATACCAGTATTACCGGCCAAAGTACGCGGAAACTAATACACGAAATCCATGGTAATGTGCTCCCAATTCCAAACTGGAATCTCCAGGGGCTGCAACTTTCCCGCAGGCTTCTGCCTCTCCGCTTTAACCTGCTGACAAATCAAGCATCTGCTCACATATTTGGCAATCTCCCGCTTCATATTGCACCACCAGTAGTAAGCTCGAAGTGTACGAAACATCTTCGTACCGTCGGGATGCATCGCATACGCAGAACAATGAGCTTCATCTAAAATCTCTTTCTTCAAACTCTCGTCCCTGGGTACACATAATCTACCTCTGAATAGCAACGTACCATCATCACTTAATCGAAACTCTGTTGGCACACCATTCCGAATCATGGTCTTCTTGTCCAACAGATAGGAATCTATATCCTGAGCTTCCCGAACCTGATCAACCAACACCGGTCGAACCTGGAATCTAGCCAACAAGGCTCCATCATCGTCCCACTCGAACTCAGGTCCCGTGGCCCGTAACTCGGCTAACATAGAAACTATGGCCACACATATATGAAACAATGAAGCTCTGAATTTTCGACTGAGTGCATCAGCAACAACATTAGCCTTCCCTGGATGGTACTAAAAAGTGCAATCGTAATCATTGATCAACTCCATCCATCTGCGTTGCCTCATGTTCAAGTCTGGCTGAGTGCGCAAATAAGTGAGACTCTTGTGATCGGTGTATATCTTGCACTGAGCTCCGTACAGGTAGTGTCTCCAACTCTTCAAAGCTAATACAATAGCAGCCAACTCCAAATCATGGGTAGGATAGTTGACTTCATGTGGTTTCAGCTGCCTGGAACCGTAGGCCACCACTCTGCCATGTTGCATCAGAACACAAGCAAGTCCCAACTTCGATGCATCGTTGTAAACCACAAACTCTCCACTATTGTCAGGTAAAGTCAGAACCAGTGCAGTGGTCAACTTTTCCTTCAGCAGTAAGTAACTCTCCTCACACGCATCAGACCACTCGAGCTTGACGCCTTTCTTCATCAATCTGGTAAGTGGAGTAGTAATCCGAGAAAAGTCCTGCAAAAATCGCCGATAGTAACCTGCCAAACCCAAGAAACTCCTGATCTCTGGTACGGTGGTAGGTCTACTCCAATTCAACACGGCTTCTATCTTATCAGGATCCACGCTGACTCCCTCAGTTGATATCACGTGGCCCAAAAATTTCACGCTGTCCAACCAAAACTCACACTTGCTGAACTTCGCAAACAACTGATTATCCCGCAAAGTCTGCAAAACAGCTCGCAAATGCTTCTTATGCTGACCCACACTCCTGGAGTAAATCAGGATGTCGTCGATGAACACGATCACAAACTTGTCCAGAAACCGTCTGAACACCCGGTTCATCAAGTCCATAAAAGCTGCGGGGGCATTGGTCAACCCAAACGGCATAACCAATAACTCGTAATGCCCGTACCGTGATCTGTGTCCTGGCCACATCTGAATCTCTGATCCTCAACTGATGATATCCGGACCTGAGATCAATCTTAGAAAAGACTGAAGCTCCCTTAAGCTGATCAAACAAGTCGGCAATCTGTGGCAACGGATACTTGTTCTTCACAGTGACCTGATTCAGCTTCCGGTAATCAATACACAGCCGCATGGAACCATCCATCTTCCGCACAAACAGTACAGGAGCACCCCACGGTGATACACTGGGTCGTATGAAACCTTTCTCCAGTAACTCTTGAAGTTGAATCTGTATCTCTTTCAACTCCGCTGGCGCCATACGATAAGGTGCCTGAGATATAGTTCTAGTGCCCGGTAATAGCTCAATAGTAAAATCGATCTCCAGAACTAGAGGAATACCCGGTAACTCCTCCGGAAATACATTTAGAAACTCGGAAACAACCTCAATATCACCAATGTCTGGCACAGCAGCTGTAGTATCCACAACATGAGCTAAGTAGGCAACATAACCCTTCTTCATCATCCGCTCAGCCTTCATCGCTGAAATCACACATGGAAATGAAGTATTCTTCTCACCGCGAAACAGTATCTCAGGAAAGCCTGGTCGTCAAAACACAACCTTCTTCTTATGACAATCAAACATAGCCTAATGTGTCTCCAAGAAGTCCATACCAAAAATCACGTCAAAGTCGACGATATCCAGCAATAATAAATCTGCGGCTAAACTATGACCTCCAATAAAAATCTCACAATCCCTATACACCCAGCCAATACTCACTACCTCACCGGACGGATACAACACTCTCCACAACCCCGGAAGTGGAGATGCAGGCATAGTAGCTAAAGATGATAATCTATATGATATGAATGAATGCGTAGCACCTGGATCTAGCAAAGTAAGTATTGGATAACCAAAGACATGCAACGTACCAATAACAACCTCCGGTGAAACTCTGCCCTCACGTAATAACATGGCATGAACCCTGGCCTGCCCGGCTGGTCGTCCACGCTGAGGGTGACCCTGCTGTCCGCCCTGGCCAGAAGACTGTACTGGTCGAGCCCCAAAAGTAGTACCTCACTCTCCTCCGGAACTCTCGACTGCCTCTCCACTAGCACCAGCAAGTTAGAAACATTCTCTCGCATAGTGACCCTCCGGCCACAACGATAACAAACGACAGGGCCTCGCTGACATGGACCAAGATGATGCCTTCTGCAGAGACTACACAATGAGTACTCCCTCGGTACGGCAAAAGTGTCACCGATACGCCGAGGATAACTAGATCCGCTAGAACCCCCACTAGACTGTGGCCTCTGTGGTCGATCCCTCCTCCATCTCTGTCTCTGTCTAGTTGAACTACCTAGTGGTCTATATGGTCCACTGCCCGAGGATGATGCTGATCCGGAAGTGTCAGAACTCAGCCTCTTGGAAGGTCCCTGACTCGGTCCACCCTCCTCAAATCGTCGAGACTGGAATCTCATCTGCCTTTCCTTCTCGATATCCTCGCCTCGAAGTGCGGCACTCACAAACTCATCAAAGTTGTTCTAAGGCATTATAGTCAGTGTCCCCTTGATGTTCAGGTTCAAGCCCAGCTCAAATCTACGACACTTGGCTTCCTCTGTAGCCACCATGTCACGAGCAAACCGAGATAAGCGGGTAAATCTGTCTCGGTACTCAAGTACTGACATACTGTCCTGCCTCAAATTAGTGAACTCCTCATACTTCCGCTGCTGTGTAGCCTGGTTGAAGTATCTCCGCATGAACAAATCTCGAAACAAAGTCCACGGAGTATCAACCGGAACTCTATCGGTGCTAACCTACCAGAAGTATGCATCAGACTCAAGTAAACTAACTGCTGCCACTGTCATCTGTTCAAGGGTGAAACGCAAACGCTCACAAACGCGTTCAACCTGAACCAACCATGCCTCACAAATCTCTGGATCAGCTGAACCCAAAAAGACAGTCGCTCCAGCAGTTCGAGCTTTGACCACAGGGTCAAAACGCTCCTCCAAACGCAACACTCGCATCAGCAAGTCATGCGTCTGGCGATCCTCATCAGGATCCACATCCCAATTAACACGGGGACCACGTCTAGGAGGCATCCTAATTATACAGGAAAAGCATTAGTCACAAGCACAAGGAACGTAATCATGAAACTTCAGACATTTGAACATATACAACACCCGAAGCATTGATGAGTAACCATTGGCCACTCGGGTCATCGCTCCAGACATGTTGTACATACTCAAATACCCTTAGTGTCACAACTACAAGAGTCTACAGAACCTGAAACCTAATGCTCTGATACCAAGCTGAAAGGACCCAACCCCGATTTAGTTTCCTAAACTGGAATCAAACCCCTTCTGAAAACACAAACTTGCAAAAACCACAAAAATTTCGGCTGAGTTTCGCTATAATGTGGAATTACCATTAACCAACACCCGAAAACACACTTCATCCTATGCCACAAAAGTCAAACCGTGGGCACCAATCCCATCCGAATTTCTCAATATCATAACAACAATGTAAAGTAATAATCAAAACTGTACTTTACAGAAATCCGGGGAAATTAATCTGAAAACATAACAGTAGAGTAATCAGAGCGACTTCTAGTGTATATATACAAATATATACAACAATAGGCAAAACAAGAAACCTACTGAAAAGAAAGGTAGCTCGAACACTAAGCCTCCGACTGTGACATGAGACACCAGAATCCGAACTGCAAACTGGGCACAAAAATCGAAAAGCCTAGGGGAAAGGCAAATAAAATCGTTAGAGTGAGTGGACGAAAATAATCATATGCCTTTCACCATTTATATATATCATAAAACAAAGCGAGTTCATAAAATGAATGGTGGTGTAAGGCGAATCTCTCAAGCCCGACGGTCAGGCGAATCTCTCAAGTCTAGTGGGCACATCAGGGGAATCTCTCAACCCTGGATCTGGACTACCGGTGATCAGCCGAGTAGCTAATGCATCGATGCTAAGTAAATGCCATCACCATATAAAATATAAAACAATACCTCCAAAAGTAATAAATAATCTCAACAACATACTGAAAATAAATACTGAAATCAAGAACTCGCTATGATAGTGTAAATGAAAGTCCACTCACAGATAGCACAGCGTGCAAACGCGCTAATCACGAGATCCAACGGAAGATCACTCGCCCAACGTACGATCTCGATCCCCTGAATAATCATAAAATATAACTGATCAAAATCACAGTTCATTACTTTGTACCACACCTCGGAAACCAACCATTTCCGGAAACATATAACTCGATACAAAATAATCGTTGAAATTCCACAAACTCTCCACATAAATCCTCGACTAAAAATCCAATATCCAAATCAACTCGAAAACCTCAAGGCGATGATCGGGGCGCAATTACGAGCAAAATGACATAAAATTTGTCAAATTCCAAAAAGTCAACGGGTCGCTAGAGCTCCGCTGTTGACCGCCGCCGCCCTCACCGAAGGAATTTCCCGGCAACCAAGGCCCCAAAATGATCTCATCTTCAAGCCAAGCCTCTTACCTCAAAGAGTCACCACCATCTAGCCACCACCGTGGCCGGAAAACAGCTCAACAGATTCAAAACCCAAACCGGTCGTAAACTTTTCCAGCAAAAATCTCCGCCGTGAGGCCACCTCGGCCTCCCATCTTCAAGGGACTTCCTCCCCAGCTCGAACCCAACCTATTCCACCTAAAATCCCCTTCGGAAAGTCGCCGGAAAACACCTCACCATTAACCCCGATTCCGGCGAAATTCAAGCTCACCGTTCTCCGTCAAATCGTGACCAAATTAGTCCAAACCAAAGCCTAAACAGTTTCAAATCACAAGGGGTATCCTTACCTTCCAAAGTCGTGGCCGGAAACGGCCGGAATCGTTAAACCCGACGGAGAGTTTCAAACCGGGTGTAAATTGCCCACGAGTCAGCAGTCAAACTTCGGTCAAACTTCGGTCAAACTTCCCAAAACAGTGTTTTCGATAATTTTTCGACTATTTCCGATATTTATACTCGCGGCTCGATACGATCGACGGTCCAAATTAAATCACGATCACGTTTCGGATAACTCAAATCCAAACGGATAAAAACGACGAAATTACACGATTTCAAATATTCATAACATATTCCTCGGTTTTCGAAACAATTATCCGAAACCGCCCACAAACTCTAAATCACGCGTACTACAATTCTCGTGAAGAGACTCAACTCAAATTCTCGCCCGATAATTAAGTCGTGATCAAAACCGCCAATTCGATTCATTTAAGATAAACTGTAATTACTCGCTAACTCGTGGATTAAGCCAATTACTATACTGATTCTGGTTCAGGTCGTCACAATATATGGATATATATATATATATTGGATGATGTGAATTTGTTGAATTTGTTGGATGTGAATTTGTGAATTTTTGGGAACATGTGAATTTGATGAATTTGTTGGATGAATTTTGGATGCCGATGAATATATATGGATGAATATGTATATGTTGAATTTTGTATATATATGACGAATAGGTTGAAATTTTTTGTATTAGTTGTATTAAAATTAATTGGATTGTGGATTGTTGGATTGCATGCTGAATAAATGTTGTTAATTTCCGATGTCGTATAGCTTAATTAAGATGTCTAGCGGTAGGAAGAGGCGCACTACCCAAGAGAAGGTTGCCGAATTTCAATCCATTGGATGACAGATAGGTTGGGGTCAAATCTCAAAGGAGACTGTTACGGATCCAGCGGCTTTTCAGCCAATACTGAAGCGGCTACTGAATATATAGATAAGCATGTGGTTTCCACTTCAATAGCGGTGTCACAATGTCTCCAAGAATTCGTCGATGATTCTGTTCACTAGAGCGCCTGACCAAGAGGGAGCCCTCTGCCCCGGTCCCCAAACCTACCCAGAGACTTGGGAAGGGAGCTAAAGGTGAGCAAATAGTAAAGTCAACATGGAAGAAGATCGAGGTGTCGTTCGACGAGTTCACCAAAGGCCCTCTGGCACTGGAGTTGAGCAGTTTGTACTCGTATAACATCGGATCAATCATACGGAACAACATATGTATATTGCCCCTTCTTAGATTGAGATGCCCTAAGCCGAAAAGTTCAGGGTGTATCTTGAAGTCTCGGTAATAGGGTCTATTGAACTTTATTTACTTTCATAATTAATTACAAAGCATGGAGGCATGGGGTCTAAGAATTTTATTTTTATTTTTTTATTCTAGGTACATTTTGACTAGGAAGGCGAACCAAAGATGTGGGAGTTCGTAGAGGATACGGCTATCTGCATTTACAAAGATTGGAAGTACGACCTCCAGAAGTACTATAAGCAACACGGTGCCAACCCTACCCTAGAAGAGTTACGGACGAAAGGGGAAGACGAGTGAAAATGGTTGGTCGGGCACTTTGAATCCGAGAAGTTTAAGGTTCGTCTTCATTTTCTTTAATGTAATGAAACTGAATGGTTTCTTACTTTTAAACATTTATTTATTATTTAAAATTTTTTGTTGTGAAATAGTTAAGGTCGGAGGCCAACAAAGCTAATCGTAAGAAGAAGACCGACCACCATATTTCGGGCTCCAAAAAGTTCATGTACATGGCAAAGGCTCACAGAAATGCAGGTTTGAAGCATTATTTTCTGAATGCCAGTGTGTCTGCTTATGTCAAGCTCGGGCAATTCAATGTCTGCTTATGATTCTGAACTTGAAAAATCCGGAAAGGAATCAGTGCCCATGGTTAATTTGTTATGTTGGAATAGTTATTCAAAGTGTTTTTTCATGCAGGTTTTTGGTTTGCTCCATTTTTAGGGGAAACTATGACAAATTTTTTTTAGAAATAACCATTCATATATTATTCACATGATTAATTTTAGAAGAGGTTGATACAAATGACCTAGAAGGAATTGGTACGCGCAAAGTTGGAAAACCCGGAGATGACGCCTGAAGAGCTGTCTGCTATATCAAAGGAGAGTCAGATCAATATTGAAGATGCAGTTTTCGACCGTCGACCTGGGAAGGAGGTTCGTGGCCTTGGATGGTTGGTCCAGCGATATTTGACCTAGTCATCTGCATCGGCGAGTAGACACAGTGCGGTGGATGCCAAGGTAGTCTGAGCCACCCAACAGGAGGCTCGATCGGCCCGGGAGGAGGCTAAATTGACGCATAAGGGTGTTCAAACGGTCCGAGAAGAGCTTCGATCGACCAACACTCAGATGAGCTTTGTCCTCAAGTTCTTCGAGTTAATGGGCATGCAACCTCCGCCCCAAGGTCATCCAGATGCCACGCCTTGGGATCCTAGACACAATGACAACGATCCGAGTAGTGGCGAGAGAATCTACAGGATCCATACTCCTGCTTTAGTTTCCTAGTTTATGCATATTTCGATCGATGTACGTAAGTACACTTTTTATGTACACGTTTTATATTTAATATATTCAATGAATATTTTATTTATTTAATTAATTAATATTTAATTCAATTTATAATTCTGAAATAATTATTAAAAAATTAAAAATTGAACTTAGACGAAGAAACGAGAAGAATTCGTCGTCTAGGTTCAATCACTAAGACGACGAATCTATTTTTTTATTCGTTGTCTAGGTGTTATACCTTAGACGACGAATATTGATCTTCGTCGTCTAAGTGATTGAACCTAGACGAAGAAATGTTGTTCGTCGTCTAAGTATTATCACTAAAAGGATGAATATCCTTCGTCGTCTAAGTGTTATTACTTAAACGATGAAGATCAGTATTTGTCTTCTAAGGTGCATCCAAGGTGACGAACAATTTTGTCTCTTTTTTCATAAATATTTCGACGTCTAAGTACAAGTGCGACGAAACATATTTCGTCGTTTAAGTAGCACCTTAAACAGCGAAACATTTCTCTTTTGTTGTCTAAGTGCTTAGATTACGATTCTTAGAAGACGGAACCTAGGCGACGAAAAACGTCACTTAGGCAACGAAATTGCTTCTTCGTCTAAGTGTGTTTTCTCGTAGTGCTATGAGTTTTTGAATTTACATCAGGACATTTTTTGTAGACAAAGTTGATTCCGGTAGGGTTGATTCTTAAACCTATCTCCCCCATCCGGAATACAACTCCGGGTTTATCCCGGAATTATTCCTGATAAAAAGGTTGGTCCCACCTCCATTTTGATTCCCTTATGTTCAAGTAAACGCCGGAATTCAACCATCCCAGAATGATTCCCATTCTTTTGATTCTCATTCCAAGTTAATAAACATGCCATGAGAAACACAAAATCATCAATCTTGATCGAATTCAACAACCCAATATACCGATTAATCTATACTAGTCAAAAATCAAAAATCAAATGTGCCAGAACGCAGACCACAAAGAAGATACTAGCTTCCATACCTTGCATGGATGATCAGAGACCAACATGATATCAACATCGATGAGCTAGAAGTCTCAATTACTCAATCTCAGTTGAAGAATATCACCCATAACCCAAATGAAGAGAATTTGATAGAAAGAAATGACATGCAACACGAGTTAGAGTCCATTTGATGCTATACTGAAAATTAAAAACTATAATGAACAGTCGTCGTGCTTATCTTGATCCAGTATGACTCCACCCTTGGATCATCATCATGAAATTTGAATATGATACCGAAGACACAATTTCGAGAAACTTTCATGAAGAAGTAGAAGGAAAAAGAGCAATGTAACCTATTGATTTTGGCCCTGAAATGCAACTGACGAGAATAGTGTTGAAACCAAGAAAGTTACTTTGTTGGGTCAACTCACTTCTAGTCCCTTCAAGATGGTATGGGCTATATACATTCATAAATCCAATGTTCCAGATTGTCCAACAAACATCTTTTTTCTTTTATTTAATGTAATTAGCCTTCTTGCCCATGCGTTCGCTCGTGCTAAACACCGGTCTAAACAATTAAATTTCTTTTTATTTTTTGATCTACGACAGTATCTTGTATTTAGTTTCTTGATGATTTTACTTTTTCATTCCTTAAGGGTATATTTGGAATTTTACAATTTGGTAAAACCAATGACAGCAAATTCTTGGTTTTATTATAGTAGAGATTTCCTCATTTTCCATGTTTCAAAATTCGAAACAAACAACCAACGCTTCCGAAAAATTTCACAAAAATTACCATGGACTCGTGATGAAATACAATTATTTTTAAACCAAGGATTTCACTTCCTCGAAATTTCATAAAGTTTCCCCGAGTGTCCTTCATAATCACCAAAATTACGAATTAAGTGTCGCATTAATTTCCTTAAATATTCTTGGGGTCTCACAACGACATCCTTTTCTTTTCTTCCCAAATCCCTTTTTTCAACTATTCACAGTCTTTCGATCTCAATTTACCAAATCTCTAACTTTTCATGCTTCAGATACACGTATAGTATCAACTTCATCGATTTCTTGTTGGTTCTTCTGAGCTTCGACATCGACAATGTTTGGCTTGGTTGTTAAACGAAGTGTTCCCATTATCGCACGTAAATTCGGTGAATACGGTACTGCAACAAGTGTCTACATTGCTTTCGATCATTTGTCATTTCGATCCCTTTGAGGATTTTTTTTCTTCTTTTCTCTTGTGTTTCAGTTCCTTGCCTTAACGTAAATAAAAATAGAAGTTGTCAAGTAGTACGGAATGAGACAATTAATAACGATATGTATGATTTTCAAGTCGGATAAAAAATTAAAGTACGATTTTGATTTTTAGTAAAGTCACGGCATCAAATTTTTTGAAGGATAACAAATTCGGATATTGTTTCATCATAAATGGTCTTTAAAAAAGATAACAGATATATAAAAGCAGATATTTATTTTTTCTTTCTGAGGAAAAGCAGAAGTTTTACTGTTTTAGGCGGTGTAGTAATAGCCGCTTCTGGACTGGACCGCGGTCCATGTTAGTATATAGAAGCCGAAATATTTTCTTTACACTAGTTACTGTCCCGTCCGTATATAACGAACAAAGCTCAAAGCTCTACTGTGCAAAACCGAAACGGCGAAACCTACTCAACAGTCAACAACACTCGCTTTCTATTGTTTGGCGCCATACACTCTCTCGCTCACACACACTGGTTTCTCCCTTCAGACTCTACTTTCCACTATTTTTGTTCTCAGTTGAGGTTTGTTGTCTGTGCTGTGCAAAGAACGCTTCTTTAGTTTTCTTTTAAGTTCATATAGATATGGTGAAGTCAGAATTTTTGTATAAAAAGTGGACATTGGTCTTCAGGACCATGATATTGGACTCTTTATTGGATTTTGGTTTCTTTTAGACTACTTTTGGTGGGTTTTGGGAGAAACAAAACGAAAAAAATAGAAAAAATTGATGTCAAAGTGTATTTTTCCAATCTGCAGAAGTTGTTCTTTACTTGGATTACATTGTCTACGTTTGAGAAGCTACCTGGCTCTGTTTTTAGTTGGGCTTCTTTTTACTACTCAAATTTGAATACTAGTTATACCTAGAAGGTCTTGCTGTTTTTATCAATGGGTGCTTGAATTGAGCTTAGAGCTTTTGTTTGCAGTCGAGAACCATTACGCGTTCTCCGGTTTTCTTAAATGTTGTTGTCAGCCAAATTGTGATAAAGAAGTGATTTCGGGTGCTTTTTTTCTTACTTATTTGCTTGTCGTAATTTTTTTGGTGATTGGAGAAATCAATAGGATTGCAAAGTTGACATACCATGGAAGCCAAGGAAAGCAATGCTGCTTCAACTCAGGTTCTCTCTCTCCCAAATTTTCTATATCCTACTTTGAGTATATAATATCTTCCTTGTCTTAGCTTCAGCCTCTTATCCTAGTTTGAAGTTTGAGTAGGTTTCGTAAGTACATGTATTGAGAATTAGAGATATTTTATTAGCTGATTCTTACCACACAAGAATGGAACATGTTTATAACCAGTGACCGGAAACGGTCAGGGTCTGACATTAGAAATTCGAGTCAAAGGAGAAAGGGTTCTCAATGGAGAAGAAGTGGAATCAATGACAAACAGTAAGGGCGGATCGATGGATATGGATTTCGTACGCATTAGACTGCCAGAAAGTGAGAAGGAAGCTTCTTTTTCTGGAATTAGTGGAGACGTTGGTTCACAAAGGTGATTTTATTTTTCCTTTTTTTTATGCGTGTGTGTGCGATAATTGGTAAGTTCAGTAACATGCATTTTAGTATTTGTTTCTTTATCGTGAATCAATATATTTTGTGTTTATTTCAACAGCGCTGCAGGCAGAGGCGAGGATTCGTCAGATGAGAATGCTGATACAAACCGAGTATGTCACTTTAATGATTACCTTGTATTAAGAAGGTTTCTTACGTTTCCGGTTTGACCTGCATGACCAGATCAAAACTAATCTCTTAAGCAATTGTTGGGACTGGCCCAATACTGTATCTGATTTGGTTTAAACCTTTAATGTTATGCCAGGATTTTTCTTCGATTCAACAAAATTTTGTAAACAAGTTGCATCAAATGGGGGCAGCTCAGAATAATGCTATAGTATTGTGTAGTGGCACAAATACAGGTCTGAATTTTATTAATATTCGAGGAAACATGCGCATTACCCATGCGCATTCAGGAATGGACCTGAATGTATCCAGTGGTCATGCCATACGTACAGAGGTGAGGAAATATGTATCTAAGTAGCTGTCTTAGCTCTGTGGCTTCAGAAACAATGCTTGAGTCATTTTTATATCCATTTCAAGCATTGTTTCTGAAGTGGATTTAAAAATGAATTTTTGTGCAGCCCGTTCTCCTGTTTGATCTCTTATTTAAAGCTGTTTAAACTCTGAGTCAAGTTATCTGTCATGATTGATGTTATAATTTCCAGACCATTGAGAAAATTAGGAAAAGAAGTAAAGAAGAAGCTGATGTTATACGTTGTTTCTCACGTTTTTCGACTTCAGAAGTTTCGATGCCTAATTGTTAGAGTAGCTTCGTAACTAGTGAGTAATGTGTTTTTTTTTCAAGGATAAATCATCAAGGTTCAAGATTAATTACCATGTTTACATTATTAAGTTTATTTTTCGTGTGTAACTCTTTATGAAGAATTATTCACACTTGTAGCTAAAAATGGATTACAAAAATATATCTTACAGGAACATTAGGATGTTATCAGGTTACCCTAGTACTGTATTTTCTTATTTGAACCTATGGTACCATTTTGGTGGAGATAAGCAGCTTTGATTCCTTTCTAGCATCCTCATTCACTTCCATCAATTGGTATCTTCTCTCTCATGCGTTACAGGAAGAATACGAACGGAGAAGAAGAGAAAAGAGAAAACAGTCTAATAGGGAGTCCACTAAGAGGTCAAGATATCGTAGACAGGTAACATATATCATCAGTATTCAGGTGTGAGTATGTATACATGCGTTTGTGGGTAGTACCAAATCAAAGTCGGAACAATACAAAGATGACATGCAACCTAAGAACCTATAATTTTAAGGTTAAGTAAACATGATTTAGTATTGTGAATGAGGGATAAGCTAATATTGAAAATTGATATTAAGAGAGTGCTGCCAAGAAAAAAATCACCATCTACAGAATGGTCAGAGTGGCTGAATTACTATCCGAGGATAGATGCCTCTAGTTACCCTTTCAAAGTGATATTTATCTTTGAAATTTCAACATGACCAGCTGAATTAATTTCTGATATCATTGTTGAGAATATTATTGACTTTAGAGTGCATGTATGTGAACTTAAATGGTTTTGGCATTCCAGGAATATTCTGGTTCTAGTTATGTGTAGATATATTGTTCTTACTTGATTAGTGGCCTTGGTTTACAATGCTGTCTTTGTTTCTCTTTATTCTTCTTGTGGTTAATATGATACTTTCGGTTTTGTTTTCCAGCAAGAATGTGAGAAACTACGAGAATTTGCAGAGATGCTAACTAACGAAATTTCAGAACTCCCGAATGAGTTAGGATCACATCCTCCAAAGAGAGTAGATTACATCCTCCGGGACATTTTATGCTACTTATCGTACCAGCTCATAGGGGACTCGATTTTCTATAATTTTGCCAAAGTTAATGCTTAAGCAACATTTTTTACTTATATTAATTATACATGTTTCATATCAATTCAAAGAGAATCCTTCATACCTTCCCTTATGACTTTACACTCTATGATACTCATTTCGCCGGCATAAGCGAAAGGATCCTCTTCGGACCTTTTAGTGATGCAAAATATTATCGCATGATTGTCTCCGGTTTGCTAACACGTATTGGTTATGTCTGTACATTGTTTAGGTGACACTCCAGAGCTAGGGGACTTCGTGCGTAGCCCGCTCAGCCAGGGGACTTCGTGTCGAGCCCGCTCAGCTAGGGGACTTCGCTCAATTGAGGGACTTCGTGCCGAGCCAGCTCAGCTAGGGGACTTCGCTCAGTTGGGGAACTTCGTGTTGAGCCCGCTCAGCCAGGGGACTTCGCGCCGAGCTCGTTCAACCTTGCAAACCAGGGGACTGCCCCAATCCTTCGACGCCGAGAACGGTAACCCATACCACACCGACCGAGTTCTTCCATACCGTCCAAGTTCTTTCAGCGCCGCCCGAGACCGACAACGCCGTTATGCCCCCCCCCCCCCCCCAAAAAAAAAGAGGTCATTCTTACTAGGAGAGTTAGGGGACTGGCGAGTATATACCCTCACTTACACTTGGTAATTTATTTTGTAACTCCCCAAGCAAGAAATACTTTTTTACTTGGAGAGTTAGGGAACTTGTACGTATATGTGCTATATTTACCAAGCGTAATGACACCGGAGCTACTCACCGGTGGCAAGAGTCGGCCAAGCCATTGTCGCCACCGTCGGAAAGCATCCATCCATTTCCGGGGAAGGAACAAGGCTAGCATTTGTATTTTTATTTGGTGGTTTGAGAGACTTGCAGCCCTCTCCCACATTGTTAATGTTGTAAAGGGAGAAGCACCCCCTACCTATAAAGGGAGGCCTCTATCCCACTTAAACTGATTCCACACACAACTTATATAGCACTTGGGCCTAATAGTTATTGGACTCGAGTAGCATAGTTGATGCCCATTGAGGTGCAAGTGGAGTAGCCAATTCGGTGAATCATTATACATCTCGTGTTATTTACTTAAATGTTGTTAGTTACTTTTGTTCTATCTCGAATACTTGTTATTCCCGATATGAACAACAAGCATCGAAGTTATACAGAAATCTAGGAAGCGTGGCTTGGCAACAGTAAATTCCACTGCCCACAATGACAATACTACTCTCTGAATAGTCACAAATGGACAAGCATCCACCAAGGGTGTTGGTCGATCCATCAAGAAAATGCATCATCAAGGCCGTTCCGCAACTCAATGAGGAGAACCTGTTCCTCTTCTGGGAGTACAAGAAAGGTATCAGCCCCAAGTCCGACACCTGGCAATTGCTAGGCTTGTTCGTACATTTGGAGAAGGTAATGGGGCTTCTGACCCTCAGTGTGCCTTCAATAGAAATGTCCAACCCCTCTAGATTGATGCAACTCAAGAAAGGCCTGAGATGGCTTACCATAAGGCACCGGCCTTAGGAAAGGCATCTTTTAACTCGGTAGACATAGAAACATGGGCAATAGTCTGGAGAGTAGCAGGTATTAGCTCAAGCTCAGTGCTGTTCATAATATCACAAACTAGGCCAGAATATACAAGTAGCTCAACCCAGAAGGAGCGCATAACATTTGTAAAAATAATGGCAGATGGTTCGCATATGCACTACTACTATTTCACAGATGCACTACCACTGTTTCTCAGATGCACTGCCACTGTTTCACAGATGCGCTATCACTGTTTCACTATTTCACAGCTGCACTATCACTATTTCACAAATGCACTACTACTATTTCACAAATGCACTGTTGCCACTTTTCACAAATGCACTACTACTGTTTCACATATGCACTATCACAGTTTCACAGATGCACTATTACTATTTCACAAATGCACTGCTACCACTTTTCACAAATGCACTACTACTGTTTCACATATGCACTATTATTATTTTACAGATGCACAGCTACTTTTTTACATATGCACTACCACTGTTTCACATGTGCACTACTACTATTTCACAAATGCATTACTATCACTTTCAAAGATGCACTACCACTATTTTACAGATGCACTACCACTGTTTCACATATGTACTACTATTATTTCACAAGTTCACTAAAAACTATTTCACAGGTGCACTACTACCATAGAATCACAAATGCAATATTACTATTTCACAGATGCATTACCACTGTTTCATATATGCACTACTACTATTTCACAAATACATTACTACCACTGAATCACAAATGCACTACTACTGTTTCATAGTTGCACTACCACTGTTTCACAGATGCACTATTACTATTTCACAGATACACTACTACCACTGAATCACAAATGCACTACTACTGTTTCACAAATGCACTACCACTGTTTCACATAAACACTACTACTATTTCACATATGCACTACTACCACTGAATCAGAAATACACTACTATTGTTTCATAGATGCATTACCACTGTTTCACATATGCACTACTATGCACTACCACTATTTCACATATGCATTACTACCACAAATATAGTAAATCTTATAACCTTTACCTATTTCTGCTGCGGGTTGCGACGGGAGGCGCTTTGCAGCTGCGGGAAGAGCCATCAATGGAGGCTAAGGTTTACAGTTACACATGTATATATCTGCTGCAAACCTAATGATAGAGTTCAGATCGGAACAGATGGAGTGGCAAACCGAATCTCCTTCCCTTGAGAGAATGGATTGATCAAATCGGTGATGCCTAGCTATGAGAGAGAGAGAGAGAGAGAGAGAGAGAGAGAGAGAGAGAGAGAGCGATTGGAATCAGGAATCAGGCGGCGACGGTGATGTGGAGAGGCGACGACTACGACGTGGAGAGAGATGCAAATGAAGAGAGGAGAGATGGATTGCTCTGTTAGGGTTTTAGGTATGAACAAATGAAAGAGTAGATGATTTTGTGGCTGATTCTTATGTTTATATACGATGGTATATATGTAATTAGATTGAATTTTAAGATTTTATGTCAGGTGACCTTATTTGAGATAAAATTGTAAAGTGACTTTATCTAGTATACATCTTATGTATATGACCTTATATATAATTCCCCCTTATTTCAAAATATAGATTTTAAAGTGAATTGTTGGTCACTAAAACTAGAGCTCAGTGACTTATGGATACTTTTTAAAAAATAATGTGACTTTTGAGTCACATGCTTTTAAATTACTTTTGGGTAATTAAAATTTACTTTAATAGCTCAACTGATTTTGTAGCGAGGATATATGGTCACTATATATTAAGGTTTGTCAGATAAGACTAGGTAAGCTTAATTTGGTACCTAATACCTTTTTTGTTGAGAACAAAAATAATCCATCAAACTCGACTACATAGAAGGGATGCCAAGATCAACTAAGATAATTCCACAAATGAATAATGAAACTCGATTTACAAAGTGCAAGCATATCAATTAGTCTTACACAACATAATGTAATAAAAGTGAAAACAGTGGTGGTAGGCTGGTAGCCATGGCCATCACACGATCAAAATGAAGGACTCTCATGAAGCCTCTTCCACTGCAAAAAATTAAATAAAGAAATCATTAAAAAAGCGTGTCAGCAATGGTTTATGATAATTGATCCAAACAATGATGGTGCCATACTATATATACGTGTATACCTTTTTATAATCTACTTGAACCATCCATCATCATAATCTTCATCAGTGTCATCATAAGGATCCCTCTCCGAACAATTAAAACATGATATAGCATGCGGAATGATCACGTCTCGAAACATGATACTACAAACCACAACATGTCATTATTCACTGAACAATAGATCTACATCATAAAGATCCTCATACTTGAATAATATTTAGGGCTTGAGAGAATAATCACATACCCAATTTCATAATCTTCCGGAGTGTCGCCTGTCAGTTTATCCTAACAAAAAAGTTGCATCAATTAAGAAGATTAGGAAAACTGGACAACGATCATAATTGGAAAATGCAGGAGGGTATCATAATCAAATACAGACTTACAGTTTCTATGTCAAAATAAAGAGGATCGAGATAAGCAAATGACTTGAAGAAATGGAAGAAACTTTTCAGGCGTTTACCATGCTCATCCACTGTCAGGTTGTGAGAAGGAATCCACTCTATTTTATCCCTACAGATAAAAATAACACAACCTAGCTTAAGAAGAAACAGTAGGGGGAAAAAACTACGTATATATGGTGTATGATCATGAACTAAAATTACCCAATCGCCTTCAAAAGAAGAGAGTTGTTGTCATCACCCGTCACCTCATACGTCTTAGTCAAAAATTCATTGCTAAAATAAGGATTTTCTTTGTCAAAGGTGAATGTAAGCTTAAATCCCTTGTAATTAGATGTCCTACTGCACTCGATGTTTTTCAGAAATTTCAAAGCCTTTGCATCTTCACCTGTAATCTATTAAAAAGAAGGAACAGACAAGATGAGGATTGATTAGAAAATTAAGAAAAACAGAAGCACAGAAAAACTTTGGCTGGAAAACTTGCACACCAGGTTAGAGAGATATTTGCGGAAACGCATAGCGTCACGCCAAAATTTATGACGAAGAGTTTCAGAAGCAGCAATAAGTTTCATCTACAAAATTAACCAAATACACAATTTCAGGGCAGGGAATCCAGAAATTAAACCTCTGAATCAGAGGCTCTGATCTACAAAAACAAAGCATATATACCTTTTCATAGAGAGGGTGCAAATATTTTGTCTTAAAATCTAATTCCCATTGACATCGTGCTTCAAAAAACTGATCCTGCAATATATAAGACATACATTGAGATGTGACATTCAACTGTTCCAAAACTACTATAAGACATTACATAGCTGATACCATGTCACGAAATTGTTGACGGTGTTTCTTCACCCATTTATTTCTATTCCGAACAAAGGTAGCTTCCTTCTTGAGGATGTCAGCCTGCATAATTATGAATTTTGATCATCTACACTAACTAATTTAAAAAGTGAATCGAAAATTAGATTATGAATTCTGAAAACAAACAAACAAACTCACATGTATCGCTTTCAATTGTTCATAGGACTGTTCAAAGGACTGCATTGATCAACAAATTATTAAACCCTAGCCTGATGCTGATCCTGATGCTTTTTACAAAATAAAACTGAAAACGGAACTTACTCTAATATCACGCACAAACTGTGGGTGGGTTTTTGCTACAGAAAAAATAAAAAATTAATTAATTAAGGTAGAGTCTGGACAGTAGGAGAGAAATACGAGAATAAGTTTAATCATCCCCAGATCCACAATTTAGAGTTAGAAATGACTATTACCCAAATCCTTCAAATGATATGGACCAATCCGCGGGAAAGGCCGACGGACGGGGACGGGGGCCGCGACTGCCCTTTTCCTCTTGCCTTTTGAAGTCGAAGCCATCGTCGTGTTTGGTTTGTGCTTGTGAGATTTCCTGAGATTTCTGGGTTGAGTTTGAGAGTAAGAGAGGACGAGAGGTTAGGGATTTCTGGGTTGGGTTTAATCGATCGATTGTGAGACAGAGAGGATTGTTGGTTCGAATCAGTCGATTGAGACAGAGAAAGGGTTTTAAGTGTCCAAGACTCAAATCGTTCTAATTTTTCCCTCAAAGCCTTTAGGGTCAGTAAATTATGGACGGTTGAAATCAACACTTTCACCATGAACGAACGGTGCAGATTACTCGGTATCAATATCAATCGAGCCGATGAGTTTTATGAGGTTAACTTTTCACGAAATGCCCCGTTTTTTAAATAAAAAAAATAACGGACGATTATAGTATCAATATTATAAAAACTTATATTCTATTAGTATTTAGACATTCAAAGACACCGGTAAAACGAAATATAAGAAACTCAACCCATTAAACTTGTTAAAAAGATAATTTTATCCTTGTACATAATTGATTAAACCTTAGTAGAAAAAAATTCAGAAAAATTTAATTTAATTTCTCTCTTGGATTAAAATCACCAGCGATACCTGAACTCTTTCAAATATATCAATGTGATGCCTGACTTTTAAATTATATCAAAATGATGCACAGACTTTATAAAATCTTTCAAAGTGATGCCTAAGCTTATTTTTCGGCAGTGCACTGTTAACGGTGATGACATGACAACGACAAATTTGAAAGAAATCTATTATATCCTTAACCAACGAAACCTGAACTCTTTCAAATGTATCAATGTGATGTCCGACCTTTAAATCTTATCAATGTGATGCCCAGACTTTATAAAGTCTATCAAAGTGATGCCTAAACCCATTTTTCTAAACTACGCGATTAAGATTGATGACATGTCGTTATTTTGTTCGATTTTTTTTAAATGATCGTAATACCTTATAATTTCATTTTCCATTCTCTCTCTCTCTCTCTCTCTCTCTCTCTCTCTCTCTCTCTCTCTCTCTCTCTCTCTCTCTCTCTCTCTCTCTCTCATTTTTCACGATTTCTTCTTCCCGACCTGTCTCTCTATTTGCACCGACCTCGGGGTCGAGCTCCAAATCCGTCCTTTGTTTGCACCAAGCCAACCTTGGCTTCTTCTTCCCCGGCTCCAACCTCCACCACTTTGACACCGCCTCCTCTCTCATCTTCTCCTCTGCCAATTCCGCCCCCCCCCCCCCCAATTCCCAATTTTTCAGAGCGACGTTAATCGCGGACCCAATCTGCAAGTTGGAGTCATGCTCCACCGTCCGCTTCTCCATCAGCGAACTCCGACAACGACATGGCGGTGACGGTGTCCACACAGTGAAGCACACAGAGTTGGGGCAAGGCTAGATTGAGGGCAATGCATCGCATCACTTTGATAATGTATAAGACATACGGTCGAGATCAAGAACACCACCATGACAATTGGGTTAGGTCAAGAGTCTAGAATTGTCACAAGGATTGACCCAAAGGCATTTCTTGCCTACGCAAGAGAACAACGGTGGAAAGTCGAATTTTCAACGTGTTCTCTTTTTTGGGGATACATCTACGTGGCAATTGTGCTAAACAACCTTCGGTGAACTTGCTCTTAGTAGGAGTTGAAAAAGTGCTTACTGATGAAAGGTATACTGGAAATGGGCGCCTCAGTTCACTCTTGCTTAGACTTCAACACTTATGGATGGTATTTAGACACTAGTATGGTCCAAAAAAGCAGGTGCAATAGTAGTTTACTTTTTGACATTTTTTTATATCATCAAATAAGAGGCACTTTATTAATCACAAGGGAACATTGTTACATAGTAGATGCCCTGAGGGCTCGAGAGAATTGACTTCTAACAAACTAATCTAGGAGTCCTGAACTAGTTCACGAACAAATGCTCAGCAATGAACATCAAGTAACCAGGACATGCCTCGCACAACCAAGACGAACACCAATACGGATAAACCAAAGTAATGTTCGCCTAACAAACTCCCAACTATTTATGGGTCTCCTCGAGGTCCATGATGCCCTCTATGGCCAGGACCTCCCTTATTATAGGGACCATAGTACCCTCCATGCGAGGCTCAAGCACCGGGCTCCTAGATTCGGTCTTAAAAATGGCCTGAACCAACTCCACAAAGAAGGATAGGGACATGGCCCCCTATCCTTAAAACCCTAGTCTAAGACAAAATAAGAAACCGTAGGCTCCAGTCCAGAAAGGACTTGGCCCAAGCCCACTTCCCATTTGGGTTTGCAACTTGGGCCCAGGTTGGAGTTAAAGCCCAAGATCGCTTGCTATCAGTCCAACTGCTGCGATGCTTCGGAAGATACCGATTACCGAGCAAATAATTTTTCGGCCAACCAACCACCTGCCGCTCAGGCCAATCTACCATACTCACTGGCATCACGAACCATAGAGCCCGCTCTGTGACGCAGTTCAAGACAAACTGTCTAATCCAAACTGACGAGATCGAGACAACCATGCATCACGACCCAGAGGCAGAGCTGCGCTGCACTTGAAGGCGATCAATAGAGACCCACGAGGAGAAGGCTGAGATGCCACACGAGAGGGCGTCTGGAAAGAGTTGCCGACGTTGACGAAAGCACGCCGACCTCTGAAATATTCCCCCCGCCGCTCCCTAAACCCTAGAGAGAGGGAAGGACCAGGCGAGAGCCATTTTAAGATGAAGATGATAAAGAGTGATTTTTCGACATTTATTTTACTTATTACTCTCCTACCTGAGTAATAGTCATCATTCAAAGCTTGGCATTCTGAAAAAAGAAGAAGAATTTGTTTGCTTTCACTTTGGATCGAACCAAAAACCAAAGCATAAACTGTAAGTCCTTTACCACTACGCTATACCCTTCATTGATATATGGTGCATATTTATATATATATATATACGGTCCTTATCCAAAGCGAAGCTTCGCTTTAAAAACAACGAGCAAAGTTCTGATTTTCACGAGATTGAAAAACTTGCTTGAACATCGAAACCACTCCCCAAGCCAATGCCACCGTTGCATTAGTTACATACAACTCAAGTTGTGCATCAACAGTTCAGTGGCATGAACCTTACATTAACAACATTTTGTGACTTGCCTAACAACGTTTAATTTGCCTCGTTATATATATAGTTGTTAATTAAAAACACTAACATTCTGATATTGTGTATATCAGAAGAAAGAAATATGCAAAAAGTCTCAAAAGGATGTAGAAACGGATGAAGAGAGCAAACCAACTATATATTATATATATATCATATGAATTGACAAAGAAACGGATGAAGAGAGCAAAAAAACATCCCAAAAGGCCATATATCCTTTTTTGTATCACCTACTGTAACAGCTTAGCTAGCCATGACTTCACCTGGTCTCAAGTCTCAACTGCCTATACACACGTATATATGCATCAAGTTTTGGAAGGTGTCTGACATATAAAACTAAAACAGAGAGCCTCCCCAGAAGAGAACAAGAAAAAGAGAGATCAAAGTGAGAAAGAGATGCTTCCCAAACTGCTATGCTGATTACAAAGTTGCAAAAGATTGAGTCTGACTGTCTGAGGCTAACAGCATCTTCTTTAACTTGAGTAGGTTATATATAATTATATATGAATCCTATGTTCAGAGAGCTGTGTTGTGGCTCCATTTTGTTCTTCAACTTTGGTGGGCTAATAAGGTCTTAACCAAGTCAATGGGATGTATGATTTAGATTGTATTTTAATGGTGCACAACTGCATTTGAATTTTGAAATATGGCAGAGAGGGAGTTTTAGTAACCGAGTCAAGTCCTTCCTTCACACATTAGAAACTACAATTGTGTAGAGTCAAGATTCGTCAAGATACCTGTGTATATCAGAAGAAAGAAATATGCAAAAAGGATCAACAAAGAAACTCCTAGAACAAAGTTGCAGCCTGGCTTCTACAACACTGATAAAGTCATATGAAATCTGTCCTCATAGATTGTTTGCCTGACGAAATAAGTAAATGAATGAAGGTTGGAATATGATTACTCCTTGTATGTTGTATCAGTTGTATGATTATGAAACTATGAATGTTGCACAACATAAACACAACTTGGGTGTACGTTCTGATTGATATTGCAAGCAGTTAGGGTATTGCAGCAACTTTGGCTTTCTACAACTTTAAGGCTAAGTTATGCCGCATATTATGTACGTACGCTTGATTTACAGTTGAACTGAAAACCACAAATTGAAGTCATTACAAGCTTAAACAATAAGTTAAACGTAGGTTCACAGCTAACCAAAAAGAGCTGCTGAATCTTTCCTAGGTTAACCAGGAATGGTCAAACAGAATGCATTTCAATCCGTCTAGGTTGTCTCTAACAACCAAATTGTGAGGCACAATCAAGATTCTAAAAAACGCTAGGCGGAATTAGGCGGTGGAGCTACTGCCTAGGCGTTTAGGCGTTTAGGCGGAGTTTAATCGGTAATTAAGCGGTAATTAGGCGGATCATTTTTTATATTTATTTAATTAATTATATATTTATATGATGTATTGTAATTTGAAACATAAAGTAAAAATTATAAAGAAATATCATAAAATTTCTAAACTAAGTTTATAAATAAATCCAATTAACCATCCATCTCAATTTTTGAAATAGATGTGCATAAACAAGAATCTGAAGAATATGAAATTATTTATTTCGAAGCTGATAATTCACAAATCATAGTATATTATGAGTTTATGACAATGAAGCTTACATTATAAACTTGCAACCATGGAAACCATTCAATCATAAAGTTTCACGGAATCAAGTTTTGTTTGTGTGATGGTCATAGACACTATGCTCCTGCCCATATTTAACCATACCAAATTATCAACATATAACAAACAAGGGATGACGGCGGTGGACGGCAAGTGGCGGCGACGACAGTAGTCGACGAGCGGCGTCCAAGTCACGGCGTTTGCAAAGGGAGAGAGACTACGTTTCGCGAAAGAAATTTAATTAGATTTTCTGTTTAGAATTCATTCATTTGCGTTGTACCTCTTAATTTTAAAAAAATAAAAAATAAATAAAAAACCGCCTAGGCGGCACTTTTCTGCCGATTAGTCGTTAGTCGCCCGCCTAATTGCCGATTAGTCGGTTCCTGCCTAACTACCCCGCCCAGAACCAAAATTAGGCCATAAGATGATTTTTTTTCCGATTAGTCGGTGCCTAGGCGTCCTAAGCGGCCGTCTTTTAGAACAATTAGCACAATATGTGATGCTCACCTATCTATGTGGAGTAGGTAGGATCTACCCTACTCCTTGTTAAAACCACTATATAAGTAGACGTGCAACTAAGTAACTAAAGAGCCAAACCAATTAATTAAGCTGCTTTATGGTCGACTATTGTTTGCATGCATCAAGTGCTTTCGGGTCCAAGGATGGCGGATACTGCGGGGGTCGTTCCTTCTCGAAGGCGTGCCCTCACTCTCGACCTCAATGGCTCTTTAATTTTAAACTTTGAAGAAAACGGCCGCCCCCATACTGGCATCCTTGAATCGATCCCCAACTATAATACCAAAAACCGAAATCTTTTTTGCATGTTTGCTTCACAAGATGAACAAATAAATGTAGTTAATTTAGAATAATCTTTGTTTCTTCTCTCTATGTGTCTCATTTTAAACTATATAGGCATATAGCACTCATAATTTTCCCCACCTACTTGTTTAACGCGAAAATTTTGCCCTAGAAGGTGGTTCCAAAAGCTGTAAGAAATCGGGGGTGTCTCTCTTAAGTTTGTTTACCTGGCTCTGGGGGCTTTTGCTGCTGGATTTTTACCCAAGTACATTTCATTCTAGCAGTCATAAAAAATAAAGCATCGATCTGGTTAATAAACTGGAAATCTGATGTAGTGTGAAATTCTTACAGAGAGGCTAAGGAGATTCGCTGCTATTAAACATATGCTGTATTAAACATATGACTTGTTTTGGATCAAAATTGATTCATTTGGGTTGGATGCGCTTTGCTTTCATCGTATTAAAAGGAAAAAGGGAGCAAACTCTAACTGGAATTTTGATTGGATTCTGCGCACAATGTTTAACAATTTAGGGGGATAGGAGTGGAATTTTTGGATCGCCTTTAACAAACAAAGAAAAAAATGAACACAATGTTGTCTAGTCAATATGCTTTAAGATATGATCTATTAAAACAACAGGGTCTGCATACAGATTACTATAGTAATTAATGGATGACAACATAAAAGAATTTGTGTGGCATCCAGGGTATTTCATGTAACAAGCGGTCTAACCTAAACTCGTTTACCCTTGCTTTTTCTTGGCCCGACTACCTCCCAACCTTAATCTGTTTGTGGCTTCGTCCTCGGCTCATTAATTGGACCGCCAAGCGTATGAGCCTGGGGAGTGTCCACAATCATGTTTGATGAATCATTGCTTCCCATGCTAGGATATGTATCATCCAATTCTCCTATGCAACATCGCCAAAAATATTGTCCTACCTGCCACAATATCTACTACGCCATATTGCCGAAAGAATTCTCCTACCATTCACAGTATCTCCTACGCCATGCCGCCATCCTTTAACTAGCTGAGGAGCAATAAAAGTCGCGTGGGTCGAATTCAGGGACTTAAGGGTTACTAATTCAAACGAGTTCTCCACCGTTGTGCCCCCACCGGTCTGAGCTACCAGCGACAGAGTAGTAAAAGCTACCGATGCAATGTAGCTGTCCATTGCATCCCTCGGCACTAAATCATTACAAAGGAGTATGTTAGTTACTGAGATGACCTTCATTTGGAACTGGCCATTTGGGTTCTATAGTTACTTGAAGGAACCCCAATATGACGTCATTACTCATTCCGGAAACAAACACATCTAAAAGCATTAGCCATCATTTCTTTTTTTTTACCCTCGGGTGATAGTAAACTAGCTACTTACCGGCCTATTACAAGAATGCCTATTTTATCTTATTTAAACGCAGGTACCAGCTCCGTCAAAGCGGCACAACCACATTTATGAGTGTGCGTGTTCCTGATATACAACTCGGGTGCCAACAAAAACAAGGAGCCACAACGGAGGCAACACAAAATCAATCACAAACGCGGAAACACAAAAACTAGGGGACTTAGCCGGAACAAAGGGGCTGGCCGCACTGAGGACATTGCCCTCGCCATAATTAACCATACTTGTGTTATTATTATTGTTTTACAGGTATACCCAAAGGAGCGGGTTCCCAAGATAGAGCTCGGGGACTAAAAAAGCACGTAAAAAAAAGGGCGTGATCGCAACGGCAACGGCATCAAGGGATAAGCGTAAACGGGTCAACAACGGCAGCGGCGTCAAGCAAATCACAATGGAACCGCAGCCGGCGGGACAACTAAAAATCCTAGCGTGATCGGTTACCTAACTAGCCTAGCATTAACGGATCCCAAACAAAGGCACAACCGTAACGGCATCAACAATCAAGCAAGTCTAGCAATAGCACACAGCAATCAAACAGAGGGCAATCAACAAATATCACACCGGCGAGTTACATCAAACAATCAAATCGCCTTACAATTGCAAGCCACCAAATGACAACGAGAAGGAACCGAGGGACTTCGAGTCCGGTTTACTGGTCGACCGGCATTGACGGGCCTCCTGAGAGCGGCAGCGGTGTGTGTGTGCTTCCCAAGAGCGCCATAGTGTCCCGACAGCAGCCGGGTTCCTCGACGCTGTTCAGCTCCAACACCGGCAAACTTCCCCAACGCCTATTTGCTTCCCTAATATCGGACCGACTTCACCAAACCAACTTACTTCTCCGAGTCCGAGTCTGAGTCCGAGCAAGCCTATTTCCCCGAGCCGGAATCCAACGCCGGGCCGAGATGGTTCTCCGAGTCCGAGATGCTACCCTGATACCAAAGCGCCTCGCCGAGCCGGGACCACTTCCCTGAGCGAGATACTTCTCCGAGCCAGAACGGCACCGCCGAGCCGGAATGCCGATCGGAACCGCGACTTCGAAACCCATATCGGAACCAAAAGTATGGGGGGCCGATCACAACAAATTTTCAGAGGTAGAGATCGAGAGCTACTGGGCGAGGAGAGGAGTGAGAAGAAAGGCTGCGACTGCCAAACGTAAAGGAAGGATTGAAAAGTCAAAGAGCTTTTCACTTGGGCTCTGCTTTGGGTTGACCGGTCTCAGACCTTAAATGCCTCTGCTTCACTTCTCCAGCCCACATTAAGCCAAGTCTTCTAAATTTTAATTATGGTTAACAAAAGCATGCCTACTACGCTTATACGCATGCGTTATCATTTTCGCTTATATTAAATATACTAGTTTTGCATCAATGAAGAGAGTATTCTTTAGATCTTTTGCTTATTGCTTTACACTCTTCATGGTTACGATACTCACATCGTTGACATAAGCAAAAGAATTTTCTTCATACATTTCATTGATGCAAAACATTGTCACATACTTGTCAATGTTACTTGTCATTATCCTCCAGGTCACACTATAGGAAGTTATTTAAGGATTTTGAATCGCCCTCTGGTTTACCAAAACATATTGTTTATGTGACTTTATACAGTGTTTAGGTGATGCCCCAAACTAGGGGACTTCGAGCCAAGCCTGCTCAACTTTGCAAGCTAGGGGATTGCCCCAATCCTTCATTACTGAGAACGGTAACCCACGCCACATCGCTCCGAGTCATACCGGTTGAGTTCCTTCATGTCGGCCGAGTTCTACCAACACCGTCTGAGTTCCTTCATGCCGGCCGAGTTCTAACAACATCGATTGAGTTCCTTCACACCGACCGAGTTCTACAACACCGACTGAGTTCCTCAACGCGGGCATTATACAATGATCCCACTTAATTATTAACTAGGGTTGATCAAGTCATAACTTATTAAGTAGGAGAGGGCACTTGTGATTTAGCTAGCTAGCTCGTTGTTAAACTCAAAGACTGATGGAGGAAGGAATGCAAGAGTACAATACTTATATTAGGTGAGACTGAGTGCCGACTGCCGAGGTACTACCTCAAAAAAAAAAGAAAAAAAAAAGTCATTCTTATTTGGAGAGTTAGGGGATTGGAGGTCCGTACCGCACTCGCGCTTAGTGACATTTTAGTAACTCCCCAAGCAAGAATTTTCTCTTACTCGGAGAGTTAGGGAACTTATTCGTATAGGTCTTATAACCTATGCCACCAAACGCTCATGCATTTCAAGATCCGGCCATGCCGCCGTCATCACCACCAGAAGTCACGAACTCATCACCGAGAAGCCAAAGCTTATTTAGTTGTAGTTGAAGCCTTAAGAGCTTTATATCCCACATTGCTAAAAATGTAAAGGGGGAGGCACCCTTGGCCTATAAAAAGGAGTCTCCTCTCCCACTTAAACCAAGCTGATCTTTACATAGTAATTGGGCCTAATTTCTATTGGGCTTGAGTAGCACAGTTGAGGCCCATCGAGACACAAATGTAGTAGCCAATTCGGTGAACCACTATACTTATTGTGTTCTTTACTTATCGTTACTTAGTTACTTTCGTTCCATATCTCGAATACCCGTTATTCCCGATATGAACATTCATCACTATCTTCATCATCATTCACAACTTGGCACAAGTGACAGACCATACTAGATCACTACACAATTTTAAACATACCTATCAGCAAGAAGGAAGCTAAAACCAATGTCCACAAGCACATTTTCTTTGATGCATATTCATGGCAAGTTCATAGAAACCCTTAATGCAAAGTGTTTTGAATAGAACTTACCTGTCTAACATGAGGAGTAGGACCTCTTTGACTATTGGCTTCCCTTAGGCTTTCAATAGACTTGAAATTTTCACATAGATATTGTCAGTGCCACCCCTGAAATTGTGAGAATGAAAAATAACCTATGTATCTAATACTAGATTATTGTATAACTTCCCATATATTTGATTACTATGTTCTTGATTTTATTTTCAAATTTCAATATTCTCTTACGAAACAACACACAACTCATTTTCTCAACCCTCACAACTTCACATTTCTCTCCGCTAATCGAATTTCACTCAGCCTCAACTCCCACTCCTCTCTTCTAGACTCGATTCTAGATGATCTAAGTAATCTAGCAATATTAGTATATATCTTTCTCAACCCGACTGCCCTAATCTCCATTTCATTTTAAACTTGTGTAATCGAATTTTGATTTGATGTTGTACTTGCATAAAGTATTTCACTAAATTGATTTTTTTAATACTTGTTTCAAGCCTTCAGTTGCTTGCATTACTTCCTCGTTGCTATAAGCTTGTAATGCTACTGATAGATGGGATTTAAGGAGTAATTTATTGCAAACATGTAATATGTGACATTTTCATTGAGATAGTTAAAAAAGTTGCTACTCCTGTACAAATTTTTTGGCTCGGCCATTGTCTACACTCGTTGCCCTCAACGCTCCTCTATTGGTTTTGGCTTTACATTATTTTGGCCCATAACTCTATTCGGTGGTCTAGTCCATATTGGTTGATGGCACGTGACTAGCATGATTGCTAGGTTAATTGAGTTGCATACTCTCATATATATATATATATATATATATATGAGATATGTTGCTGCAACTGACGGCTTAATAGACCGAGAGAGGTATTTGAGAGACCAGAATAACAGCTTCCCTTTCTATTGTTCTTCTATTGTTCAAGATTAATTCCTAGTTGAAAGCTAGATAGTTTTAGTGGTGGAATTTATCTTGATAGTTGAGAGAAGAGTATTCTCTAGTTGTTAAAGAGCATATATTTGGGTGTATTGGGGTTTTGGGTAGTAGGAGTTTATTTTTAAACTCAAGTTGTAATCTCTCCAATTGATCATAGTGGAATTTCTCGTCGGTTTCGAGTGGACGTAGCTCAATCACATTGATTGAGTGAACCACTATAAATCCTTGTATTGTTTGTGTTTGTTGTTTTCTTTGTTACTTGTTGATTTATTACCACTATTTGTCACGATTCTACACAACAAACTGGTATTAGAGCTCCTAGGTTCAGACTAGGAGCAAATTACTTTTAATGGGTGACAGAGAGAAGCCTTCATCTTCGGGTACTTCGATCTCCACTAGGACAGTGATGCGCAATGCCAAATTTGAAGTTCAGAAGTTTGATGGAACGAGAAATTTTGGTATATGGCAGTGTGAGATGATGGATGTCTTGTGTCAATAAGAATTGGATATGGCACTCGAAGAGAAACCCAAGGATATGAATGATGTGGAGTGGTTGAGAATAAATAAGTGGGCTTGTGATTCTATCAGATTATGTCTTGCTTAGGATCAGAAGTTCAGTGTTATGAAGGAAACCATTGTAAAGGTTTTGTGGCAGAAGTTGGAAGATCAGTACATGACCAAGAGTCCTGAAAATCGGTTTCATCTCAAGAGGCGGCTTTTTTGATTTAACTATCGACTAGGTATTTCTATGATTGAGCATATCAATAACTTCAATAAGATACTCGCCGATTGACTAATTTAGATGTGAAAATTAGTGATAAGGATAAAGCTTTGTGTTTGCTTAATTCTCTACTTGACGAGTATGAGCATTTGATTACTACTTTGCTCCATGGAAAGAATGATGTGAAATAGGATGAGGTTTCAATTTTCAAGTGCCTTGGTAAATAGTGAGTCTAGAAAGAAAGAGAAGTAGTTGCATGATGTGGAAGGTGAAGCACTTGTAGCAAGAGGAAGATCTGAAGAAAGAAAGCAGTCTGAAAAGAGAGGTAAATCTCGTTCCAAGTCTAGAAGTAAATTTCCTGCAAAATATGAATATGTCTTTTGTCGTATGAAAGGACATTGGAAGTCCATAACTCTTTTGGCTTTACATGATTTTGGTCCATAACTCTATTCGGTGGTCTAGTCCATATTGGTTGATGGCACGTGACTAGCATAATTTCTAGGTTAATTAAGTTGCATACTCTCATATGTATATATATGAGATATGTTGCTGCAGTCGACAGCTTGATAGATCGAGAGAGATATTTGAAAGACCATAATAGTAGCTTCCCTTTCTATTGTTCAAAGATTAATTCCTAGTCGAAAGCTAAATAGTTTTAGTGGTGAAGTTTATTTTGATAGTTGAGAGAAGAGTATTCTCTAGTTGTTAAAGAGCATAGATTTGGGTAGTAGGAGTTTATTCTTAAACTCAAGTTGTAATCTCTCCAATTGATCATAGTAAAATTTCTTGCCGACTCCGAGAATAGACGTAGCTGAATCATATTGATTGAGTGAACCACTATAAAACCTTGTGTTGTTTGTGTTTGTTGTTTTCTCTGTTATTCATTGATTGATTACCACCATTTGTCACGCTTCCGCACAACATCCTCCTTGTCTTTAACCACTTATATATAAGTAGACGTACAACTAAGTAACTAGAGCCAATCAAACCAAGTTTTATGGTCGACGTACTATATATTGTTTGCATGCATCGATCAATTGTTGTGGGGTCTAAGGGTAGCGGATACGGTGGCTGTCGTTCCTTCTCGATGGCACAACGTACTTTATAATGTTTAGTTGGGTGTTATTTTGCATTCCAGCCTACATATTTGCTAAATCTTCCCTTCTTCTAAATGATTGTAGGCAAGTTTATCAAAACAAAATGTAGATATGCTTTACTTTCGAGTCTGGGTTCTAGATAACTCTGTTTCAGTACTCATTCTCTTAGTATTCAAAATTCATTATTGTTGTACACATGTATTAGTGCATAATGTTTGTGTAAGGTTTACTACACATCAATTTTCTTGTTTGTGTATCAAAGGAAACTCTAGCGCATAATGTTTGTGTAAGGTTTTCTATGTTGTGCGGAAGCTCTAAACAATACGAATTATCAATAGATATGAAAGATAAACAGAAAAAATTATAACACATAGATATACGTGGTTCACCCAAATCGGGTTACATCCATGGGTGGAAACAGTGAGGAGATTCCACTAAGATCAAAATGATATTACAAGGTGTTTCACACTCAAACCCAAAACTCAATTACACCCAAATACACTCACTGAGAGGAAAGACTAAAGAGATCTAAACAACAACGTCGAAGTATAGATGCACAAAAGAGATGATACAAAAATCTAAGAGTAATCTCAGGGCTGCAAACTATACTAGTTGTTCTTCTTATCTCACACAAAATATTGTGGCCAAATTCTCTCTCTCTACCTCTGATCAATACCGAACAACATAAATATAGGAGTATATGGTTGTGTAATATGCCGACATGCATACTCACAATTCTATAAGGATTATGCTAATGACCAAATTCCATAAGGTCACATGGGTGTAGTCCAAAACATAATTGATTTTGGTTTACAATTTAAGCCATAAATCAATAATCTCCACCTTGGCTGAAATTATCAAAAATCTCCAAAGTTGAATTTCCTCTGAAAGTCCCCTCCACCAAAACTACTAATTACAAGTAGCAATCAAGTCCAAGCAACGCTTGAACTTGCAAACAGGAACCAACTTGAACACAAAATGATGATCCCAAAAAAGAGACTAATTTTTTCAACCAAAGCAACAAAGTAGAACCAAAGTTACTTCTCTTCAATATCATCAACAAAATCAAGCACATCTTGACTAGGTTGAACAAAAGCTTGAACAAGCTCCACCCTAAAGTGCAAAACTTCACTGATAACATATTTGGGTGACATAAACTGGACACACCACATGTCATACAAATTCAACCCACAAACAAATCCTAGAAAACTAAATTTTGTTCTCATCTCATGTTTACTATCACTCACAAGAGCCACAAAAGAACAAGTAATAAAACAACCAGCATGAATATCAAACCATACCTCAAATAGAGTCTTCACACAAAATGTAGTCGATGAAGACGAATTCATCAAGTAGCAGGAATTACCAAATTCAGCACCAAAGTCTATAGACTTAATCACATAAGAAACCATGCAGACTACTTTATCCATAAGAGAACCAATATGTTCTATAAAAGATGTAGGTGGTGTCATCAAAATAGTGCGGTGTCTCACTATCACATCTTCACAAAATCGATCAAATTGGCCCTAAACAAATACATCCGTCATTGAATCTGATAATGGATATGATGAAGCATCATGAAGCATGTAAAGGTTATTCTGAATCAACTTTCATTTCATAACCACAAGACCATCCTTGCAAACTCTTAAAACTCCACTTGTAACCTTGTGAGTCAAGAGTACCCAAAGATACCAAATTCTTCTTCAAATTTGGGACATGCCTAACATCCGTCAAGCTCCTAATAACTCCATCATGCATCCTAATTCGAACTATTCCAATACCCATAACTTTATTAGGAGTAGTATCTCCCATAAACACAAAACTTCCATCAACAGACTGATATGAGTCAAACCAGTCCCTATTGAAGCACGTATAGTGTGAACAACCCGAATCAAGCAACCAAGCATCACTAAAAGAATTACCAGCAAATAATGCAAAAGAAAAAGTAGAACTGAAAGGACCCGACCCTAGATTAACTAGTAATCTAGAATCAAGTCCTAACAACTGACCGTAATCTACGAGTTTCTGTGAAAATTTTGACATAACTTACCTCTACGAAGAGGACTACCAGAAACCTGCAAGAAAATTACACTTCAAATTTTCCATAAACAATACCGTGGACCACCAATGTCCATCCAGATTTCTCAACATAAGACTGGAATTAAATATGATACATTATTTAGAATTCGAAAACATACTTCCAGTAAATACTGATTCACATACAAAGAAACCCAACTCGACTACTATACGAGTGACAACTTATTCACAAGAGTCTCACTAAGACAATACTACTGAACCAGTATCCAGAGTGACTTCAATAATACAAGAGACATACTGATAGTGAACTGGAACCTACCGCTGAAGGAATTGAATGGTACGTGGACTCAACGCCCTCGACGACATCTAGCACCCTCATGATACACACTGCAATCTGGGAATCGATCAACCGAAAGGCCCAGGAAAAGACAAATAAAACTTAAAAATATTAGCGTGAGTGGACAAAAACTGTTAGTCTGTGTAAAATAATAAAATATTTTATTTATGCCTTCCCACTGATTTCTATCAAAAAGCCTGCAAGTTTGACAGTTATAAAATTGTAATAATCATGGAGCTAGTCTGCAGAGAAATCACTGACCTTCCCTGACCAATAGCTACGATAAATATAACAATGGGTCAGACGAGGCAACCTGACCTCCCCTGACAGGTCTGATGAGGCAACCTGACCTCCCCTGACCAGAGATTATCCTGTGATCAGCCGAATAGTCAACGCATCGATGCAGCTAGCCTATAAGCCATTACAAGAAAAATCTCCATTTCTAATCTGATCTAAAATATACTGTAAATTAAATTAACATGCTGAACTACTGAAATACTGAAATTCTGAAAAATGGAACTTGCAACCGACTGTGAAAAATAAAAATCCACTCACAGATTTTGCCGGGATAATTACAAAGCTGAAAATCTGTCGATCGGCACAATTATTCATCTGACACGCCCGCTAACTCAATATCCTGTAACCACGATTAAAATTAATATCTAATCATCGGGTTCATACTGAATAGCTAAGATCGTATTCTTGTGAGTAATTAACACAGAGAATCTCGTATACTCGAACAACATAATTTCTATTTAATTACTGACTCAACCAAATTCTGAATTCAATTCCCTGTAATCTCTCACTTTTAAGAGTCACAAACAAATCTCGAATATCAAACGACTCACAAATAAACTGATAGCCAAAGCGTCCTTAAATATTGTCGTGAATTAAACTGATAATTGTCTGCTAAACTACTTGTCAAAATTTATCAAACTCAAATCCGAGTACAGACCTCACAATTGCTTTCGACATGCGAAAATGAGTGAAACAACATAAAACTTTGTCAAAAATTCCACATCGCCGGCACGTGGGGCGGCGGGTGGCGGCGGCCGGAATTCAACCGGTCCATAATTCATTGACCTATACATCAAATTAAAGATCTCAATATTTTCAACAACATTCCAGTTCAATGTTAAGCCCAATTCTAACCGGAAAACGTTGAAATCTCACCATGAAGTTTCAAAAACCTCGCCGGAATTCACATTCTCTGATCGGTCATCACCGGCCACGGCAAGCTAGGCCCAAGACCACATGGGTTCAACTCACCATTCCAAGGGCTACAAAACCCCTATCAATTCGATCCTCATCGCCGCTGATTTTTGAGCCACCACCAACGCGGCCGAATTATATGATAAGGATTGTCTTGATTGATTCTTCAATGTAGACTGCTGGTCCGCAGACGTGCCCTGCAGATCTTGAAAGTGAATGCAATGGTGATTCTGATGAATGGAAAGGGGAGTTTTTCCCTGAAATACCCAAGATTAAGTACGAGGTAGAGAGGCTTAGCAGTTAGCACAAATTTCATATGATTATGTATCTACTTTGTATGATTGCATGTCATTTTAACATCTATTTTACAACTAGTTAATGGCTATTCAAATTTATCTATCAGTTGATTATAGTACACTTATTCACACAAGTTACCTATTTCTTCAGTTATTGAATATGGAGGATGAATGCAAGTCTTTTTCTTATAATATTGAAGATTTTCTATGCCCAATTATTTACCGACTGTTTTTTTTTTGGTTTTTTCAGGGTTCCTCTAGCAAGAACCCCCTTTCATTCAAATGGTATAATGCAGAGGAGGAGATTCTAGGGAAGAAAATGAAGGTTTGTAACTCTTTAAGGGTTTATTTGATTATTTAAGCATCCAATGGTTGTTGTCTGAAGTTTTGGCCAATAATAGGATTGGTTGAGGTTTAGTGTTGGGTTTTGGCACACATTCCGTGGAACAGGAGGTGACCCATTTGGTGCAGCTACAAAGAATTGGCCATGGGAGGATGGAACTAACACTGTGGCCATGGCCAAGAGAAGAAGTAAGACTATCCTCACCGTTTATAGTTTGGCATGTGACAGAGATCAAGCAATAGTTATATCAATAGTTACAAAACTTTTAATGCAGTGAAAGCCAACTTTGAGTTCATAAATAAGCTTGGAGTCGATCGGTGGTGTTTCCATGACAGAGATATTGCTCCAGATGGAAAAACCATAGAGGTAAGGCATTCATAAGGTTACTGATATATTTTTATATTACTGGTTGAAATGGTGAGCACAAGAAAGCATGAAATGGGAAATATTATTGTTCCAGTTCTGGTAATTATAACTAGATCAAGCTGGAAACTGTTGTTTTACATTGTTTTTCCTTTATAACAGGAATCTAATACAAACTTGGATGAGGTTGTGGCCCTTGCCAAGGAACTTCAGGTAATTTTTTCACACAAGTACAGAAGGAAATAATGCTATGACTCATGAGCAAATACATGTAACAATGATGCAATCATAGTCATTCAAGTTAGATTGTGTACTGTGTATGCTTAATGACATGTTAAATGTTTTACTGTATAAGTATTCATACGATCTGTGAAATTAGCAGAGGCTTATATGCTGTTTATTTTATAATGGAAGGTCAGTGTAGTCAACCCAACAACCCACTGTGTTTTCAAGATTATCTCTGCATATTGTCAAAAAGTGATATGGAAATTAAAAAATAGATTATAATGGTGAATGTAACATGCTAGTTGAGCATATTTATCGTGATTGGCATCTCCACAGCTAGCTTTTTTTTAGATCAGTAAATGAAGGCCTCATTTAAATGCTTTGTTGTGTGGTAGCAGGGAACCAAAATTCGACCTCTGTGGGGCACAGCTCAGCTATTTATGCATCCTCGCTACATGCATGGTGGTGCTACTAGGTGGTCTATCTTTTCAACTATTGCATATAAACCTGAAATTTTCTTTGTTCATCAATTATCATTCTTTGCTCATGTTATTAATGTTTCAATGTAACAGGATGAGATGGAGGAGTTGTATGGTCCAGATGCTGTTTCTGATCTCAGAGCTGTTAATATTAACTCTTCCGATGGTGGAAGCAACAGCATGGAATCAAAAACTCGAAGTAGAGACGAGTCACCTTCTCCTCCTCCTCCTCCTCCTCCTCCACCTGCTGAGCCTCGATTATTTGGTGTCACCCTACGGCTTTCCTGATTAATTGTACGTAGTTAAGATGTCCTGGAATGGAAGTCCAATAGGGCCCTAGGCAGTTCATAACTTGACAATGTGTGTTGTTGTATGTGGAATCATTTTCGAGTAATGGATACCATCTCTAACAAGCGTTCCAATGTTCTTGTCATTTGCGTCCTTTTTCAGCTTAGACCTGCTTTCCGGTATTATAAGGACACTCATACGATGAAATGTATGATACATGTTAAGAGGGATGACTGTGAGTCGGCTGAGAAGGATCTCTCGCCAAATACAATGATTGGTCTATTTTAGAGATCATATGAGTCACTAATGTAGCTTGTTGCTTGTAGCTTGATACAAGTAAAAAGCACTGGTAATTATACAAGAGCCACAAAAGGTTGCATGTTAATATGAAGTGGTAGTGCCAGAACTGAAACGAAGTATTAAATTTTTGCCATGGCAACGGTGAATTGACATTTCTGGAGAAGTTCAAAAATCGAAAATAGCCATGTTAACTTACATGTATGTTCTTGCCTCTTGGAACATATAAGTTACAACTTTTTTGCATCAAAATGTCAGAATATATGAGTTTATCTTTTGGCCAATGACCGTGTCCGTTTAGCAGGAACAATCAACTATTCTGAACCATCAGGAAATAATTTTAGTGCATCCTGCTTTCCATTAACATAGAACTCCACAACTGCTAACATTCGTGGAAGTTTATCGGGGTGGTAGTTGACATGAACAATTACCGGCTTCAACTCGCTCAGATTATCATCTTTCCTTGCAGTCTTGAAAAGGACCTTGCTATTCATAAATAGATAGAAATCCATGGTTCTCCTGGAAGCATGAAGGCCATCATATCCAGGATGAAAAGGAAAAAAGAGTTCTTCATTGAAAACTGCCTGGTCCCAAGAAGTTGGCTCCCTAGAAAGCCGACCAGCCACGCGATCCAATAGTTCAATTGAAGGAATTGTTGGTCTAATGTAGAAGAAGCCAGAGTTATAAACCCACATCCGCATCGTATGAGCATAACGAGCCCAACCCATCATGAGTTCATCAAAGACATCGTTGAAGCCATAGGCAGTCTTATTATCATGCCCATCAGTCATGGACTCCACATCCGAATCACGATAGAGATGATCAAAAGGGTTTTGCAAGTAGACAATATCAACATCTGACAGGAGCACACTATATCCTAGCTGCAGAAACTCCCTCAAGATACGAAATTTTAAGCCAGAGACAGCATGATTCCCTCCCTCCAGTTCTCGCAATGGAGTCGATGTCTTTATTGACATCTCTCTTATAAACAGGAACATCTTTTGATTCACAATATCTGGCAATTTTTTCATCCAAAGCAACAACCAGATAGTTGGGTATGCCCACTCTCTTGATATTAGTGAACCATACTTCCAACATCTCCTTCACATTTGAGTTCGCAAGTGCAACTATGACCTCTTTATTAACAGCGACTTTCTCCAATATCAAGAGATCAAAAACGATCAATAACAGTTATTGGGTTCCATTCACAAGCTCCTAAAAGTCAACGGGCTTCATTTTGCACCAAAATTCAAGAACTAGTGATCACCCATATTTCATAGTAGAAGTGAAAGCGAGAATAGAGTAAAAGGCCTCCCACTCACATCTTCCTCATTCTCTCCGTTCGCATCTCAATACCTCAACGTCACCACATTCTGATTCACAGCACCATCACCATTACCACACCAAAACGGCGCCGTTTGCAATCTGATATGCCTCCGCCACAATTATCAGTCTAGCCGCCCCCACACTACTTGTCACACTCTCACTCAACAGACTCATCGTCGTAGACGCGTCCTTCTTCTTTGCTTTGCTAGAAACCACCGGGCCTCGACAAATTGCTCGACCCTAACGCTTTTTCGCCACTGAATCCGAAGAAGCTCTCTTGCGGCAGCGGTCCCAATCTCGTCTCCGGAAAACAAACAAACAAAAAACGCTAGGTAGCTAATTCCACCGTCGTTAATGGCGGTGTCAGAGGAAGAGTGTTCCTCTGCCAACTCTAGATCATTGTCGTCGACGTCCAGCAACAACTCTCACTATCTCTCCAAGTGTGTCCTCCGCGGCAGCGTCTTCCTTCTGGTCCTTCACAGCCACATACGACATCGCTTTCAGCAAAGTAATATGTCTCCCTCTCTCCTCGTTGCTTCAAGTTATCGTGAATCTAAATGATGATGGTGGTTTGGGATTTGCAGGAGAAATCTATAGAGTTGATTATAATCGGCGAAGACGGGATTGTACAGTCTGTGTGTGAGCAGCCTGTGTTTGGCATCATTAAAGATATTGCTGTCTTGCCTTGGAATGATAGATTTCGCAACCGAAACCTTCAGGTATCTATTGCAACAATGTATAATGTATCAACCTGCCTTTTGTTCCGATAATGAATGCAACTTTTGTTATTTGTGTCCTCGTTGTGTTATAGAACTTAGAGAGTTCGTTGTAAGAATATGGTCTTAAAACCGTAAGATGTAGTTTTGTACTAGAACTTGGCATTTGAGAAGATGGGGTTGGTGGTTTTATTAGCGGTGGCGATGGCGGTGATGGTGGTGAAGGCTTCGCATGACTATAGGGATGCACTGATGAAGAGCATATTGTTCTTCGAAGGACAGAGGTCAAGCAAGTTACCCTCTCAGCAAAGAATGACATGGAGAAAGGATTCTGCACTTCATGATGGACAACAGATATGGGTAAGTCTCGATCGCGAAGACCACAACCAAATCTAATTTTTTTTCTCAGTTTAAATATTATGATTCTCGACCATTTTCTATAAGTATTATTAATTTGGTGCATGAAAATTCTGCAAATATGTGTTCATCCAAATGGAGGTTTTAGGAATTCAATTCCAAAAATGAGCTGAAATCTCCTTGAAATTGAAGCAACGGTCTTATCTGAATATCCTTATGGCTGTTACAAATCAAACGCATTGTTGGCTACAAAGTAATTTTGATAAGTTAATTAAAACGTGCAAATTAATCTACATACATTTTTCTTTGGCCTTTGCTTTATAAATGTGCCACTGCGCATATGATATAACAGTACGTGAAACTCTATCAGTTTGTATTTTACTCACTTACAGAAGGAAAAAGCATTCGAAAATGTGACATAGCTAAAAAGTTTTGGTCAATAAATTAATATTGCTAGCTTCTCATCGATCTCTCCTAGCCTTTTTATAGTTTGTAAATTTGCATTAAGCTTGTATGATAACTACTATTCTACTAGGTAATAGGACTTGCTCCTAAATTTCAACTTGCCAATATACGAAGCGAATCAATTTTATTTAATTATTACATGACATTTACACATACGACGATCAGGTTGATTTTGCAGGGGTTACTATGATCGATGCAAACGACAATGTGAAGTTCAGTTTTCCTATGGCATTCTCGACAACGATGCTAGCATGGAGAGTACTAGAGTTTGGGAAGGACATGGGTGTAGACCTACCTCATGCACTCAATGCCATTTGATGGGCTGTCGTCTCGTTGTATTTGGATATCATCAATTTGTTTCTCGTTTTGCTTACTATTTTTAGAAGTGCTAATTAATTGAGAAGGCAATATCTGTTGTCTTAGGGTGTAGTGCTCGTGCTTGTTATGGTATAGGAGAAATTGTGAATGTCATAAGTAAACATTTGTCATTATGATGCATAGTTCATTTCATGAATGATTCTTGGTTCTTTGTATTATATATAATGTAGTTCTATGAATCATGATAGCTACTGTTACTTGAGTTTGCTGACTAATTGAATCAGACTCCATGCTTTAGTATTCTAGTTCTTACAAGGAAAGCACTCTTATTGCTAGTAGGATATGGAGAACATGATTGATGGATATATAGGGTGTGAGTAGTGTTTACCATTATGAATTAAAGGCATTATAAAATTAGATTAGAAGAAATGACTAAAAAATAATTGTCTGACAATAACCTACATGCTGAAAATACCAAAAGTTTAAATATCTGTTCAACTATCTGTCTAAACATCTATCTATCATCAAGTTTAGGAATAGTGTAAACAACTCTTTATATGTTTTGAAAATCGTTATTTTGCTTCAAAAAAGAACGAGAATGGAAGAAAGACTGAAAAATAAGGATATGACAATAACTTACGTGTTGAAAATACCAAAAAGTCTGAATATCTGTTCAAGTATCTGTCTAAGTATCTGTTCAAGTATTTGTTTAAATATTTATCTTTCGTCAAGTTTAACACTAGTGTAAATAAGACCCTTTATAAGTTTGAAAATCTCTATTTCCTTTAAAAAAGAATGAGATTGAAAGAATGACTGAAAAATAAGGGCTTGATCATAACTTAGTTGCTGAAAGTATCAAAAGTCTAAATATATGTTCAAGTATCTGTCTAAGTATCTGTCTAAGTATTTGTTTAAGTATCTCTCTAAATATCTATCTTTCGTAAAGTTTAACACTAGTGTAAACAGGACCCTTTATAAATTTGAAAGCCTCTATTTTCTGTTAAAAATGAATGAGATTGGAAGAATAACTGAAAAATAGGGGTTTGATCATAACCTAGTTGCTAGAAGTATCAAAAGTCTGAATATCTGTTCAAGTATCTGTTCAAGTATCAATCTTTCGTCAAGTTTAACAATAGTGTAAACAAAACACTTTATAAGTTTAAAAATCTCTACTTTCCTTTAAAAAAGAATGAGATTGGAAGAATAACTGAAAAATAAGGATTTGATCATAACATAGTTGCTGGAAGTATCAAAAGTCTGAATATTTGTTCAAGTATCTATATAAATATCTATTTTTTATCAAGTTTAACAATAGTGACGAGCACACTCTTTTGCTTCCTTCTTGTGAATACTCTGCACTAAGCTTAGCCTCGGCCTCCTCCATTAACACTAAGACGAGCATTAGAAGCATCAAAAGAAGACCAAAGCTTCTGTTTCCGACGACGATGCTGTGTGAAGAGTAGAACTCCTATAGCTGAGAATGCAATTGTTAGTACAACAATACCGACAACAACAACAGATGCTTGATGGGATTTTGACATATTTGAGCACCGAGATTGGTTGCAAGTAGCTGTGCATTTGCAGTTTCGGGGATGGCTCGTACTGGCCCATTTGATCCGTAAGGCTATAACTTCTTTTTTAAGATCCTTATCGCAGAAAAGAATATTAAAAAAAGGTAGACCAAAATGTTTAAACTGGTTCCAACAAATTTTGTTTCCTGTAAGTGAATGTTATATCGTTATGAACTAGAAAAGTTTGCCAGGTACGTGTTCTTATTTCTAGGCTAATGTTTATAGGCATTGCAACAAAAATTACTCAGGCAAACAGCTTCCTCTCCCTGACGGTCTTCTTATAAATGGGCTTCAGAAGTCTGCAACCTTCACTGGTCAAAGAGGTAACTTTAGTTGTTAGCTCCTCCACTAACTTGTTTTGTATACCATAATAATTGGTTTCTGAAAAATTTGTACTTGTACGTTTATTATGATATTTCAGGAAAGATCAACAAGTTCAGGATTTCAAATGTAGGGATAGCAACTTCCATTAACTTTAGGATTCAGGGTCATACAATGACACTTGTAGAAGTTGAAGGAGCTCATACCCTGCAAGAGGGGTATGAATCTCTGGACATTCATCCAGGCCAATCTGTAGCTGTTCTGGTTACTCTACACGGTTCAGTCAAGGACTATCATTGTTGCCTCTAGCCGGTTCACAAAGCTCATTCTCACAACCATTGAAATTCTTCAATATGCTGGTTCTAACATCCCTGCCGCAGAGCCATTGCCTATTGGTCCAACCTATCATATTCACTGGTCTATGAAGCAAGCAAGGACAATCATGTAGCAATTGAATTATAATAACAACTCTTTAATTTGAACTTATCAATTTCTTAAGCATCTAATTTACTGTGTCATTGTTGTGTGTGAAAATTGAATTTGACAACAACTGCAGCACGGCCTAACCCTCAGGGTTCATTCCACTATGGTACCATCAAAGTTGTGAGGACACTTGTTTTGGCCAATTCTGCTGGAAAGATTGGTGGCAAGCTTCGGTATGGTGTAAACAAGATTTCCTATGTTGACCCAGAGACCCCCTTGAAGCTGGCTAACTGGTTTAATATTCCTGGAGTGTTTTAACTTCAACACAATCAAGGACGTCCCTACTCTGGTTACCTCAGTCATTGGAACCGCACTTCATGACTGTTGAAATTGTATTCCAGAACACTGAACCCACTCTTCAATCTTGGCATCTTGATGGAAATAGTTTCTACATTGTTGTGTAGGCAGTTGGAGCCAAAGGGGGCCATGGCCCCCCTTGAGTTGGGATAAATGTTATATCTTTTTTTATAAACATGAATTTTGTGATAGTGCAATGGTAATCATGCATACTTGTATCCCGATTGTTCTGAGTTCGAAACCCAGTAGATACAAAACTGGTTTGTTTTATCATTTTTCATTTTTCCCCCCTATTTCCAAATTTTTAGTTTTTTTTTTTAAATTTGCCCCTCTAATATCTCAGTCTGCCTCCACCACTGTGGGTAGGCATATAATTTAGACACCAATCATTCGACAAATGCTTTAACTTTATGGTTCTAGAAATTGGACTGCAGATACGAGGAGACGCTACAATTTGGCAGATGGTGTACCAAGACACACAGTCCAGGTAACTGAGTTCAAGTTACTTCTATTGATTATTGTTCAGATGCTGCTTTCCTGAATTGAATCAACTTATTTGTGTACCAACTATGACCATTAATCGCATTATTAATCGAAAAAATCGGCAGGTATGTCCTTATGGTTGGAGTGCTATGCTGAGTAGGAAAGCAATTCGTAGAAGCAGTGACGGGCGGAGAGGGAAGACGAAGAGGAGGAGCAAGAGGAAGATGATGATGAAAGAAATGGATGAGGTCTGATTCAGAAAGAGATGATTTTTTAGAAGGGGAGGGAGCTTTCATAAAATCAGTGGTATTCTTTGTAAATAAATGACAAAATATGATCTGTTACAAACTTAAAATAGAACATGTCTTTTTGAGATTGAAAATTTATGGTGAATTTTTAAGAAAAGAGAAAGTTTAAATCGAGTCTTTTTCTCATTTTTTCTTTTTTTTGTACATTTAATTATTTATTTTATCTTGACTAATTCTCAATTCTGTGGGTATTCTTTTTTCTTCTTTTTCCCCCAATTAATGGTGCATTTTTCCTCTTGATTTTTCTATCAATCTGCAGTTTATTTGTCTTGTTGAGGAATTGTATATATTGAACATATATAATCTAATTGTTAATAGAAACACGGAGAATTACAAGTTCAAATCATACGGCGTCAATACTGGTTGTATCAGAGGCTTTGTTTTGTAGTTTTTTCCGCTTCTTGTATCCAAAAAAAAAATCATATATGGCGTTCACGTAGAATGGATTTATGAGGAATGTGTAGATAAATTTAGCTAACTTCAAAAGAGTGAAACGAACCTAAAAGCCCCTTCATAGAGCCTAAACCATACCTCCAAAGAATCGAGTTTCATGTTTACCTGAAAGGTTATGGTTGACAGGTTAGTAGGCTTTCTGCTAGATTAGATTTTAATTCAGACATATGCAGAATGGGGAGATCAGAAGTCTATATAAAAGAATGGGATGAAGAAAGAGACGTGCACCTCCACACTGTGTTGCAGCTGCCAACTACAGTTCAATAATAACCGAAATACTCGGAACACAAGAAACTTCATACTCCAAAAACAACTATTCTGTCGGACCAACTTTTCATGCAATCTTGTATAATTAGTTACCAAAAGCAAGGCATCATTGCATGCATCCAAAGTGAACAAGGGATGTGGTGTTCTTCACCATACAATTTACCAAGCTTTGAAACAAGCCATGATTACCATCAAAATAAGATGAAAGACTGACTAGATCAAACTATGAACACGAGCGACAGAGAGTGAATCCCACCATTTGGTTTGCATCATTTACAGAGTGAGTAGTTCATAATTCCAGTTGTGCACGCTCAGTCAACAATTTCTTCCTTTATTGGAGCTTTACTTCTGTTTTCAATCTGTGCAGCTTTTCGGTTGAACTGAATCTGGTGTACATATTCTGCCACTATGAGATGGAACTTAGGAGCAAGCTTACTTGAGGAGTTAACATTAAGGCCTGCCTTCCGCAATGCCCTGGTAACATGCTTCTGAGCTTTCTGGAAGTGGACAGTACAGAGAGAAGGAGTGGTGGATCTCAATATTGGCTTCCCACATGTTATAGGTCCTGCCTGCGCACTACATATACACATGTAGGCCAAAGAAAACTCATTTAAAAGATAAATGTCTGCTCACGCTAACTTATAAAATGAAAGTAGAGCACCAAAAATAGTCTCTTTCAATCTGTCAGCCTATTTAAAAACTTTCAAGATGATGCTACAAATCAAAGAGACATGATTTTGGACACTTTTCATAGTGTCAATAATCAAATGTTCCCTTTCTAATGCAAAAGAGATAAAAGATGTTAGGTTCTTCCCTCGGTATGAGTTTTTGTTTCTCTTTACCTCGCCCAAGATCTCAATTTTACTTTAACGAAGTTAAATATGTTGGCAAACTATAGCCGCCCTCCTCTTATTGACAGAAAACATTCTTACACACTTCCAAGTATTTCTTTGCATTTCCCACAATCAGATTCCAAAAGTTAACAATGAATGGATGAAGTGCAAGCACCAATGAGTGAATGTCATCCGTAGGCTATAACAACTCCAAGGCCCAAAGTTACTACTAAGCTGTTACCTGTATTCTTTTGTGAGACTATCCGAAACATGAACACTCTGGGGAGTTGGTTCCAATAATTCTCAAACCTGAGAATACACCCCAAACATAGCGTAACTGTTTTGCTTCATCTCATTAGCAAAATGCATATAAGCATTTCAAAATCTGCTTAGTGCATACCCTAAACTCACCTAACCGACCACCCTAAACATAGCAATAGAGTTTAAACCTTAAAGAAATGCTAAAGCCCAATGTCCACCCCCCCTCCCCCACAAGCCACCTAATCTCTTGGCCTATCATTTCCATAAATTCAAACAGACCATAAACAACTGATCCATCTATATACGCACAGCTCTATTCGATTTACGTTTAAGTTCCATGAATTATCACAATTAAACTGTTCCTCACTCAAAAAAAAAAGAAAAAAGAAAGGAACCAATTGAATTTTGAAATTAGCCTATAATTTCAAACCCTAGGATTATCAATAACACGGATACAGATACTACACAAGAATTGAAAACAAGTGAGAGTTAAGTCAAATCATATATACCTCTTGATGACGAAATCGCATGCTTTATAGAGCCTCTGCTTGGAATCGGAGAGAATATGAAGGTGGCAGAAGCTCGTCAGCGCCATGGCCGTCAATTTGCACCCGACGGAGGAGCAACGCCGGTCGACAACTCCGTCTTCGGTGGCGGCGGCGTCTGTAGTCTCTCTTTTGGAAGAAGTGAAAGGGGAGACGCCGTGGTTCCAGTAGTAGTCTCTGTGCTTGATCTTGAGTTCCTCCATTAGAGCCCAGTAGTGGTCCTTGTAGCATTGCCTCAGTTGCTTCAGGTTGCGAGACCGCCGCCGGAGAACTTCGAGGCGCGTGAGGTGGGAGGCGCGTGAGAGAAACGCGTCTTCAGTTTCAGTGTTGGGAGGATTGGAACCAGATGCAGTTGTTGTAGTCATGGAGATTTCTTTGTCAGCCCACAAGAAAATTCTTCACTTGTATTAGAGTCGAGTCTCCCCATATATATATGTTTTGACTCTCTCCTTAATTTACACACCAGCCCTCCAACTTTACTCATTTCATTTCATGAATCAATATTCTCTTTCTTCAGAATTTTAAATAAATATTGTCATTGAAATTTGTTCGACAGTTTGATCATTAATGTTTTTAATATATTATTTTAGTCACTAAACTTGTATGTCTGCAAATTAAATTTGGTTACTACATTATTAACCTTTGTCATTTTCAAACTATTGTCGTGAAAAAAAAGGGTGTAATATTCGGTGTCTGAATTATTCTCAACGGCTTTAGTACTCGATAGCCGAGCGTCGTAGTTTTGGAATTTCAAGATTCTACCTTAACTGACGGATTTCAAGATCTCTGTTTTTATAAAAAATAAAAATAAAAAAAAAACAATGCTCGAGAAATCCTCTCCAAAATTCCGGGTTTACAAGATTCTAGTCTAAAATTTCTAGTCTAAAATTTTGCCAAACGAAGAATTTTCCGCATGAAATTTTGAAATCCCGTTTTTTAGTCATATTCCGTGTTTAAAACGGGTTCTTAGTGAATTACCCAAAAGTGAACTTTGGCCGAGGAAAACAGCAACCAAGCTTAATTTAAACAAAATATTTTTGGGAACTGATAGCTAGGACTTTTCAGTATTGTGAAATACTGAAACTTATCGGCAGTGTGAACAGTAGCGAGAAAAATAGTAGTTTGCTGGACCTGGGAAACTAAAATTGTGTCTCCGTATGTGTGATCAGGCAATAAGCCAAAACAATACGATTCCTGTAAAAGATAAGATTAATGTCTTGAACTTTGAATAAATCGTAAGCAACTGGAGACAATTTGGATAACAAAGTTGGCAAAGCCTGTTCTTTCCCATTTTAATTCAGGAAATAAATACAGCTGAAGCTCCATATCAGAATTCCCCAATGGTGAACATCAAATTTACGAGAATATATTATGTTGCCAGCCAATGTCATAAACATTTCACAACGTTACACCCCCAGGTTTCACATTGGTACTTGACCCTTGCCTGATTCTGAATAATTCAAGTCCCAGTACAGAACACCAGAAGAGAAAGAAGCTTTGATGACCAAATGTACAATTCCACATACCATATCGGATGAATCTGGCGTATAAACAGACCCAACTTCTACATGCATCGTGGGAATAGTGTCTGCCCAACATACCCACCAGACATGGCTCTTCTCACATTGGATTCAAACATCTTGGGGTTATCCCTCAGAACAGCAGCTGCATCATGATTAAGGGGATCTTCATAGTTGGGTTGCTGCATTCATACAAGAGACTTGAGAATAAAGCAACTGGGAATTGTTGAGAACCGACTTATGAATGAATAATCAATACCGTAAAGAGGTGAAAGAGTCCATATATTATGGTGTTGATATTCAAAACAGGCTTCCAGTCTTCTCTTAAAATGTTGAGGCAGACATTTCCTTCCAAGTCAATATTAGGATGATAGACCTGCAAGTAAAATACTGTTAGGACAACGTTTACACGTGGGAATAATATTATCAAGAGAAGCGACATGTCTACATAGCAGACAGGGTACCTTTGTCTTGCACTTAACCTTTGGCGCCTCATGAGGATACATGGGAGAAACTTGAAATGTGAACATAAATGTACCACCACTGCAATAGCACATTGAGTTAGGCAGTAAAGTCTAAAACCCATATACGAAATTCCTATATGAAAATGTAAACCAACCAGACCAATAATAAAAGCAAGTGATATTAACAGAAAAATAGATCAAAGATGAAAAAAAATTGACCTTGATGCTTGAAGAATACCTTAATATACAGAGAGTCATCTATATATCTACTCCCTATTCTTACTCAAATTCAGAACTTCAAACTGAACTGTTTACATAATCTAATCTGTCATGTTAAAGTCCGCTGAATGGGAATAAAAACAATAATGCAGATCTTAAAAAGAATATAAGATAAGACTAACTAATAGAGGATGAGACTTTGCATCATTAATCACTTACAGATAGTATCCTTCATCAGGCCGGACAGTAACCTCAAAGTTCATTAAATCATCCTTGCCATTGGGGAATGCTATGGTACATGTTTTTTGTAAGTTCAGCTCACTTATATCTGCAATGGAAAAAAAAAATTAGACGACAAGCCTATATGAAGTAACTGCCGATATGAAAAGACAATTACAAGCTTATATCAGCTTCATTGTCTAATAAGTCCGCTTTCCCCCTTATTACAAAATTAGTATTCTAAACTCAACTAGGAGCAGAATATCCCATGACTGGCGCTAGTCTTTTTTAGAACAGACCATTTCAAATCGCCAATGGCCCCTCAAAAAACCACCTTTGCATCCCAAAAAGAAACATGCTTGAAAGTTTTCCTTCCATGCAGTCGAAATCAGAACTGCATAGCTTTTATAGAGCAGGTAATGCTTCATATGGAATATACTAGTTATCAAAACCCAAAACTTGACATCGGCATGTTAAATTAATAATGTTCAAGAAGTCAAAATATCTTTTTTTCTGATGCAAAGTTGAAGTTTAATGTTATTATGTGTTGATCAAACTTTGATTAATCAGATCTGTAGTTACCATCTCTTTTAGATGCCTTGAATGAAACCTAAGATATAAAAGTGAAGATACGGCATACCTCTGTGAAGACGTAATTCTCCTGCACTTTGCTTCTTAACAGGTGGCTTTCCGTTTGCATTTTCAGCAATCTCCCTCTGCTTTTCCTTCACCTTAAATAGCTTAATCATTTTTCCTACCACACAGCATCAAAATAAGCATATACCAATCATAGTATTCATATGAAAAGATCATGCGAGCAGCAATATAACATGCTTTGCGGCATCAACGTATATATAAAAGTATTCATATGAAAACATATAAAAGTATATATAAGCATATACCAATCATAGTATTCATATGAAAAGATCATGCGAGCAGCAACATAACATGCTTTGCGGCATCAACATAACATGCTTTGCGGCATCAACGTATATATAAAAGTATTCATATGAAAACATATTATCACTTGTAAGCTTCATAGGAAAGCTATGTGACAAACAGCATGGCTTCACCATTGGGGATTTATGTAACCGTAGTGGCTAAGGGCAGGTTATATAAGTTTCACACATGATTTCTCCACTTATTAATTATATTCATAAGATTGTATCCATGAGCACACTTCTAGACTTATACTTAACATCCGGCTGAAGATGATGGGCAGGATCCTACAATTTCCATCAAACTAAGAATGACCTCAGAGTTATGGACTGGAAACTCATCATAAACAAGAGCAAGTGCTAACCCTTTATGTAATTACATGAAACATTCACAAACATTGAGAGGCTATAGAATATAAAGTCAAACGTCTCATCATTTCACATCCTCGAAACAAAGTTTTAAATTTGACAATCAAAATACAGAAAGTATCGAACTTTATCAATAAGACTCACCACTGAGTGTATTGGCTCTCCTTCTTTCAACACTTTTGGTTCAAACAAACGGTTGGAGTCGCTGCGCAAACAAAGATGTAAGATTTACCTGAAAACATCAAATTCCAAACATGAACTCATTCACCCAAAATTCAACTTCTTAATCAATCGACTCTGGACTCATATAGCTCCCCAATCTAGACTTTTTTTTCCAACCCAACCCAACCCACTTGATCAAACACAAGCAAAACCCATCAAACATTAAATCGCAAACCAATAATTCACACCTACAGTACTATTATTATATTATTATGTCTCTGCAAGTTGAAGACATGGATCAGAATATTGACTATCAGAAAGTACAGAAACAACATGAGTACTGCGATCCTGGGCAACGAAGATTACCTCAGAACTACAGCAACAAGAAGAGGAGGAAGCAAAGTGCAAAGCCAAAAGGGTCTCTCTGCAGATGGAGAGAGAGATGCTTTGGAGCTGAAAAGGAATCTGGAAGGCTGAAGCGTGCGAGAGTCCAAGAGTGTTCTTGTTTAAATAAAGGTGGGGCCTTTTGTTCTTTTTCTCCTCAATTATATTTTCTTTTCTTTTTCATTTCATGTCAATATCTGCTCTCTCCTCTCTCTCTCCCTCTCTCTGTCTTTGTCCTCTTTCTCATTCGGCGTCAATTATCGTCGCAACGTCATCTAGTGCCTGCTTACGGACAGTGATCTAAGAGCATATGCAACGGTAGCTGCGATAGCACGAGCAGAGGGGAGAGGAGGCGGGCCCGACCACGAAACAGCACTTTGACCGAGCTGAAAAGCTCTTGCACGAGCAAATATTGCACGTTGACGAGCACGAGCGGTCTGCACCAGCCACCGCTGCATATGCCCTAAGCATCCCTAGCAATTGGTGATCTTTTTGTAGACTGGTAAAATGTCCCGTGCACTGTTAGCGATAAAATGGAAAAGTTATCTTAACTATCATCGATGCACTTTTTGGTTAAAATTGTCAAAATTAGCATTTTAATTTTTTTTTTATTATTATTTTTGAAGGAGAAAATATTAATAGACTGGAACTGTAACTCTTTTATTGATAGAATATTTTAAATATAGGTTGATACAATCTGTTACAATCAATGTCTCGATATAACAGGGATTCTCTTATCTCTATATAATCTAATTCGTATCTAATTAGGACAAGATACAGACCAGAAGTTACGGAGAATAAATCTCCTTACACACTCCCCCTTGTATCGATGGCCTAAGGAATTATGCATAACGTGTTGCCTCACTAAAAACTTCGCTAAGCAAACAAAAACCTCATGGGTAAAACAAAAGCTTGGTCTAAAAGAAAAAAAAATACAACGCATCAACTAGAAACACTACTACATGTGTCGTAGACTCCCCCTGACTATAAACTCAGTCATGGAGTTCAGATAACCTGCGCATACCAATCTGTCTCACATGTTTCACAAATGTAGATTTAGGTAATGACTTGGTAAACAAGTCCGCAGCATTATCAACCGAACCAACCTGGTTTACATAGATAATAAATAACTGCTGCTATTGCTGATTGTAGGAGTACTTTGGAGAAATGAATTAAGTATGACACCCTTAGCGTAACCCAACTTCAAAGATGCAAGTTGACGTTATCGTAGTAGATTATAAACTACTAGACCCTTGAATATGGTGTAAACTGTCCTAAACCAGACACGCTCATCAATTGCTTCATACAAAGCTTTAATTTTTAGAATAGTTCGAGGAAGTAGTAACAAGGGTTTACTTTGTTATTCTCTAAGAAATCGACGTGTTCCCCATGATGAATACATAACCTGTTTGGGAACATCTTTTATTTGAGTCAGAGAGGTACCTAGCATCAGTAAATCCAACCAACACATCAACCGGTGTTTCAGAATATGGGACTACATTAAAACTGCTCACAAAAAGGGAGAAGTTCGACGGGTCGAAATCTTCACTCGACGGGTCGAACGAATGGTTTTATTCGATCTAGGGTACCAGTTTTGACGGTCGAAACCTTTCCTCAAAGGGTCAAAAGATGCCCTCGGGTTATCACAGATTGCTCCCTTCGACAGGTCAAATTATTACTCAACGGGTCAAAGGAGTAAGAATTTGTGTGCTGTGATTCAACCATCCCTTTTCTGGGAATTTCATATTTTCTCTTTGTACTCTTTGTAAGGGAAGAATATACCCAAGTCAGAGGATCATTTCAAGTAAAGTACCTGAAGATGTGTTTTACTCCATTCCAATGACTTTGCGTAGACGCATACCGAGAAGGCAATATCTACATGTGTGCACCAAGATATATTTAATCAAGCTCTAATCGCACTAAGATATGAAATCTCAGCTTCAAAAGTTCCTCATCATCATCTTTTCAGATGAAATGGATCATTTTGGGTTTCAGAATGCAAACAACCATTGGTGTACTAATCGGGTGTGTTTTTTCCATTGCATGATTAGACATAAGCAGACTGGTGAATAAGAATTCAAGCAACTTGATATTCCATCTCAAAACCAAGACTTAATCGAGTCCTACCAAGGTCTATCATCTCAAATAACTTGTTCATCTACTGAACACGCAGGGGCATAACTTTTCGTTCTTGTATCTCTTCCAAATCAAGTAGTCTCACTAAGACGTGTATACGACCTCCTACCGGATTGCTTTAATCCATATAGTGAACGTCTGAATTTAATTACATGAGCACTCCGTGGTTTACAGTTACTTGAATTGGGTAGAACCATGTCATTCGACACTTTCATTTATATCTCTAAATTAAGATCCCCATAGAGATATACTATAACCACATCTATAAGCTGCATACTCTGTATTTTGGACATTACCAAACTTATAAGGTAGCGGAAAGTAATGATGTCTATGACCAGAGAATCCATCTCTTCATAATCAATATTATGGCGTTTGAGAAAATCTTTGCACCACAAGTCTAGCTTTATATCGCGTGACTTCATTCATCTCATTACGTTTTTGAATAAAGACTCATATGTGTCTAACCGGCATACCATTCGATGTTCATATCACTGCCATACCAAAAACTTGCCATGTGTAAGAGACTCTAGTTCAACCTAGATTGTAATTATCCATATCGCTCAATTTGCTCTACATTAATTGTTGACAATCTGCAACAGAGCAATGTTCCACTTCATCGTCATCAATTCCTGACCAATGGAATAAGTAAATGCATCATCAAAGAACCTGAATGTACCATCCATAATAATGCTAGCATTTGTTTAACTTTGTGAGATTTCTTTGTTTACTGACATCGTCATTGACTCTGAGGTGTCCCCTAGTATTTGTCAATTTCGACTTTTAGACACATTTACAGTCAGAAACAATCTCATGTGTTGATGTTAAATAGTTGTGCTTTGATGGCTTGTCTTTTTACCAGCAGCTCATCAATGGATTTTGACCGATGCTACACCCCAACTATGGGTAGAAGAAACACCACATTGCTCGGGTGTTGCGTTAACTTGCCCTATTCCAGGGACTTTCAACCTTACAGGATTTGCAGCATGTAAAACCAATCTCGTTCCTCACATGATATCATTAAAGAAGTCAGACATAGAGTCTGCTACTGTAACGACCCGATCCTACTTAATTGTTCATAAATTCAATTAACTATAATATCAAAAATTATAAAAAAAAATATTTAAAATATTCAACGAATTTTGGTAAATTTTGACTAATATTTAACTATAATAATTCACATCATAATTCTCTTAGATAACTTGTCCTAACAATTTCAATTATCACTAAGTGGGACACACTAGATTATTCTATTGACCCCACCGCCACCGCCCACCCATTGGGTCAACGATCTCTAAACACAAATTAAACGTCACGAATGCAATCACAATGTCGAAACAATTCTAATGACATATAACTCGACCCGTTTCAGAAATATATTTTTCGGTCAATTTCTCCGTCCATGCGCCGTCGTCTGTGTAGTGGCGGCGCGTGCCGCCCATGTGCCACCATCGGTGACCACTGCTGGTGGCGATAAATGATACATCGATGGAAAGCTCTCCTCGAGCCCATTAACTTTTTCCAAACAACCTATGCCAAATTCTGATCGAATTGGCCAGAATTGGCCCCGAACACCCACGGCCCGAAAATTTCTCCGTCGTCGAGCCACCTCATGGCTCGAGGCTAGACCCAAAAAAAACTCAGGGAAGAGAAAGGAACAAAACCCCTCTAACCTTACCATCCAATTCGAGGCATCCCGCCCACGGAGGAGACTGGAACGAGTTTAACTAAATTCTCTCGAATTCCATCCAACTCTCCTGCAACAAAAAATCTCAACATATACACACACTCTATAAATCAAAAGGGATTGATTCATACCAAAATCAAAGCCGGAGGAGTCGCTAGAGACGACGTCGGAAAACCATTCGAAACCTAAAAGTTAAGCCCGTTGATTCTCTGTCTCAACCTCTATCGTCGGAATCAAGGCCAGAAAAAGGTAGAGGAGAAGGAGACCGCTCAATTCCGACCAACTCCGTGGTCGGAGGTGGCCGGACGGCGAGATGCCACTATTGAGAAGCTTTGCCGCTTCTGTTTTTCTCTCTCCTCACAGGAGGGAAGAGTTAACCTCGGGTCAACTCCCCCAAAAATCCCCTACCCCTTCCTCCGTAAAAGGAAACTTCCCATTTAAAATAGATTTCCAAATACAGTAACTTCGATAATTACTTTTCGATAAACTTCTGTCAATTATAATTTTCTCGTCGTAACTCCATTTTCGACGATTCTTGCGTCCACGAACTTATACTGACAAATTCTATGATTTTCACCAAAAGTCAACCAACTTCGACAATTCGATAAAAAGTCAAACTGAGACACCTCTGTACTTACTGACGATAAAAATCTTTTACCATGACATCAGATCGAACTCGAATTATTCGTAAATAAGATTAATAATATAAAAATATCGGGATGTCACAGCTACTTGCTAAAGATCAAGAATACATTGCACTTCAATCTCATATTGAGATGTGTGGAGATCATGATGAGACATAGTGGAGACATACCACGTCAATTTCTGACGTTTACCCAGAATGAAACCATTTTTATCTCCCCATAATTGCGAGAAGTATGTCTCATCACAGTGACTTTCTACAAAAGCTAGCAGTAAAGAGATCTCCTGTCAGAGGTTTGAAATTGTGACAACCCGGAACAGAATCAGTAGAGTAATCGGCTTAATCCACGAGTTAGCGCGTAATCGCAGTTTTCCGTAAATTGATTGAATTGCCGGTTTTGATCACGACTTAATTATCGGTCGAGAATTTGAGTTGAGTCTCTTCTCGAGAGTTGTTGTACGTATGATTTTGAGTTCGTGGGAGGTTCCTGATTATTATTTCGACGACCGAGGAATATCTTATGAATATTTGAAATTTTGGAAATTCGTCGAGTTTATTAGTTCGTATTAAGTTATCCGAATCGTGATTGTGATCCGTTTTGGACCGTCGATCGTCCTGAGCCGCGAGTATAAATATCGGAAATAGTGGAAAAATTGTCGAAAATACTGTTCGGGAAGTTTGACCGGCGTTGACCAGCCTTAAACCGTTGACTTTCTGTTGACCGAAGTCTCTACCGTGCGAAACGCACTGCCACCGTCGGATTTCACGATTCCGGCCAACTCCGGCTTGGACCTTGGTATATTTCGATTCCTCTCTTGATTTGTAGTTGTTTAGAATTTGGAATTTTGTGATTTGATGTCGGATTGAGGGAGAACGGAGAGGTTGAACTTTGGGTTTTTCTGTCGGAATCGGCCTCGTTTGGGGGCGGAGCTCCGGTGACTCTCCGGTGAGATTATTGGTTGGGAACGGTTGGGCTTTGAGCATGGATGATTTCCCCTTTGGTTTGGAGGGACGAGGTGGCGTGAAGGCGCCGAAATCGACCGGGAAAGTTTTCCGGCGATTCTCGGTCGTGGCACTTTCGAGCTGATTTCTGGCCACGGTGGTGGCTAGATGGTGGTGGTGTCTTGAGGAAAGTTGCTTGGCTCGAGGAAGAGATCAGTTTGGGAGCTTGGCCTAATTTCACTTTTCACTCGACTATTTCACAGTTTTAATTATTTTTACTTGTTATTCTTAACAGTTGCAACTATTCTTTCATTAATTTCTTCTTCATTGGTCTTCACACTTTTGTTGTTTATGTTATGTGCATTTTGATACATAATCATATTCATATAAGAAAAATATTTGAAATTTTTTAATGTTTAAAATAGACAGTAATCAAATTGATAGGCAACGTTAAAGTTCATCAATTTTTTTGATATTTCCTAAAGTTCAGTGATGAAATTATCGATTGTGACAAAATTTAGTGATATTTCTACCTATTTATTCATAATTAAAAGTAAAATATTAGTTTTTAAATTTGTGTTATGGTAAAAGAAAAACAAAAGAAGAAAAAAACGATAAGGCTGGACCAATTATAAGAAGCCGCATTGCCCCGGATCCGACCAAAGTGATTGAAACAGCGAAAGAGATTGTGTTTGAGAAAAACAGGATCTCAACTTATCGCCGAAGACGGCGACTCTCCCCAGTAAGGGTTCGAATCCATCTCTTGACTTTCCCCAATAAGGTTGGCTCCGATCTCTTGTTTGCGTTTGATTGCCAATTTTGATTGCTTTCGTTCTTCTATACTGTCAACGCGGTTTCCTTCCTTATTTGTTTGAAGAATACTGCTTGAGGGTTTTGCGTTGTTAATTTCGTTATTCGAATTGGTGTTCATCTTGTTGTTAATTGTCTCTTTTTTTATACCTGATTGATTGTTGTTAACGATACAAGGGCAGGGCAGACATGAAAAGATCAATATGCAGCTGTTCAAACGCAAATAACAGAAGTGTGAAAAAGCAAGTCCAAACAAAGCAAGATGAAGACGAACTCCCTCACCTTCCGGACATTGTTGTTCACAAGATTTTCCGACTCCTCCCTACGAAACTTGCCGTGCGTTCAAGTATTGTTTCTAAACAGTGGGCGAGCGTGTGGTCCCTGGGAGTTCCCTTTCTAGATTTCGACGACGAGGCAGACCTTGTTGATGATGATGACAGAAATATGAGGTTCATTCACTTTGTGGAAAGCTGTTTGAGACGTTTCGAGACAAACAAGATGTTGGAGAGTTTCAGGTTTCGAATGAGGAGGTATGATTCTGACTTAATAGATGCTACTAGGATAGACAAGTGGTTGAGTTTTGCGCTTGAGAGATGTGTTAAAGAAATAGATATCAGCATTCAAAGAAAACATGATGATGGCCATCAGGAGGTCGAAAGCACATACTACTCCATACCGCAGACCATTTTCAATTCGAGATTTCTTACAAGCCTCACTCTGGAGCATGTGATAATGAAGAAGAATTGTCCTATAAGCTTGCCTGCATTGAAAACTATGTCCCTTTATGCTGTCATGTTTGATTGCCGCATGGGTTTGGATGATTCAATTTGGGAAGACTGCCCTTCCATCGAGCATTTGTCACTAACTTCATGCACATTTAGCTCAAAGGAATGGCTGCATTACTGGGCCGTCGATGTCAGAAGTTCCAGTCTTAAAACCTTGCAGGTTATGCATTGCAAGTTTAAGGCTCTTCTGGTTGAAGCAGAGAATCTTGAATCATTTATATGCACTTCAGATATTGCTACACTCCGCCTGCTTCCAGAATGCCTCAAGTTGAAGTATATCAATGTTAATTCTCTGCATATGTCTAGTATTATGTTTCCTGCTAGATGCCGTGATAATTTAAGGGCCTCATTTGATACTCCAGCTGTCCGAACTGTTATGTATGATGGTTATGTACTGCCTAATGATGTAATTTCTATGAAAATAGCTCCACATCCCTTGGCCGCATATCTCAGGTTTAATTTGGATGATGAAGAAGAAGGTCAAGAACCCATTTTCCGCCCTCCATGGATACATGTTCCAGCTTGGAGAGATTTTCTTCAAAATTTTGGATGTTGCCATAAAGTAAATCTGGTTATTAGCCATGATGTCGTTGCTAAGGTATACATATCATGTATATATGCGTGTTGAGCTTACATATGTAAATAGGTTGATTCTCATGGTCTTCCATCAATTAACTGACTTGTACTTTTGTGAACATTTCTGCTGCAGGCTCTCACGTTCCCCGAAAGTTTCAGGAAGAGCTCATCACCACCATTGCCTCATGTCAAGTTCCTTGAAATCTTGATTGGACGACTTCGTTGTTCGCCGACAGTGGCCACAGATTTCGACTTGATGAATTCTTTGCGTTGGATGGCACCACATGCAATATATAGTTTTGGTTACTGGAATGATGATGGGAGTGGTGGACCTTCAGAATCGGAAGAAGATGAATAATCATGTCATAAGCTTAAATTTTTGTTCAATGTTCTTTCTTGCACGTTAGTTATCATCGTTGTACTTTTTGTTTTCTTTCTTTTTAAGCTTAATGACTCACCTGCCGATATAATTAAGGATCGGACAGCTTGAACATCTACAGTGGTGCATGATTTTGATTACTATATGATTGTTGCTTGAGCTGTGTATGAAGTACCTAACTTTATTAAAGATGAATAAAAAGGTTGGAGCTTGGTTATAATTTATAACTGGAAGTTTCCATGTTTGTTTCTTTTGGTTATCCCATATATATACTTAGTTTTGTTTGATTCTAGTTGTATTATTAAGACTTGTATGGCTGTATTTGTTACAAGGATGAGCTAGATTACTAGAGTAGTGACCCAGGAGTCTATAAATATCCATTTAGAAATTAAGAGTGGAAATATGTCATACAGTTTTAGATAGGGGTCGGCAAAACCTCAACAACATTTTAATATTTGCGGGCCGGGCTGGGCTTTATCTTTTATATAAGGATACGGGCCCGGCCTATTCAAGAGGGTTTTGCGGGATTTTGCGGGTTTTTATGGGCCGGGCCTTTGCGGGCTTTTACGGGCCGGACCTATCGGGCTTTAATTATTAAAAAATTAAGACATTTCAAAATAAACGTAACCTTCATCCATGCACCGGGGTTTAAACGTACTCCGACGAGTCTAAATTTTACGTACGGTGTTTATCACTATAAGATGGACCTTTCTACATGTCCTCGTTTATCATTAAAACATATTTAATTCTCATATTGCTTGAATTCTCCATATGTATATTAATGTTCTTACGTTTGTTCCTTTGTTATATGGAATGAAATACTTTTGTGAAACTTAATCGGACATGTTTAATTATTTTATAAAATTGACTGTTGGATTGATTGGTTAGAATATTATAACCATGCCTTCAAAATTTTATAAATTTTGGACTTGATTTAGACATCGATCCATGTATTTCGCCAAATGTGACTGTAGTACTCTTACAACTAAAACGGAAATTACCCCTCCCGAAAATAATTTTTTAACATCAAATTTTGGACACATATTTTTATGGAATACATATATATCTCATAGTGTCAAAAAAATTGACATAAAAAATTGATTTATCTACTCCCCCCATAGGAAAATAAGATGAGTGTATTTTAGTATTTTCACAAATTTTGTTTAACTGTATTGACCGGGATCCAAACGTATTTCGATTAGACTAATTTTTACGTACGGTGTCTTTTATTACGAGGTGAACTATTATATATGGTCTTCTTTATTGTTAAAACATTTTTAATTCTTATATTGCTTGAATTCTCTATATGCACACTAATGTTCTTACTTTTATTCCTTGGTTATATGGGTTGAAAGACCTTTGTGAAATGTAATCGATCATGTATCATCATTTTACAAAACTGACTGTCAGATTGGTTGTTCATAATATTCTAAGCATGCCGTTAAAATTTTATAAATTTTGGACTTGATTTAGACCTACATCTATGAGTTTCGCTAAATGTGACCGTAGTACCCTTACAACTAAAACGTAAATTACCCATCCCTAAAGGAATTTTTTAAGATCAAAATTTTAACACACATTCTTGTAAATTACATATTTATCTCATAGTGTCAAAAAAATTGATATAAAAATTTGATTTATCTAGATTCTCCATGGAAAAATAAGCAATATATAAGAGAAGGGTATTGATATCATTTCACACACTCTCAATTAAACTCTCACCATTGAAAAATTACAATATCTAATCTGAACCATCTATTATATTTACTGTTTTACTATGTAAGGTAAATCGATAAAAAAATTACAATGAAACCCTTAACCTAAACCCTAAACCCTAACCCCTAAATCCTAAACCCTAACTTACTCTAAACCTCAAAATTCCTAAAACCTAAAATCTAACTTACTCTAAACCTCAAAATTTCTAAACCTTAACTTATCCTAAATCTCAATCCCCTAAACCCTAACTTACCTTAAATCTAAACCCTAACTTATCCTAAACTCTAAACAATTAATGATTTAATAGTAAAATAGATACACAAATATAACTATATATGGAATTCCAATATTTGATCAATATATGTATATGTAATATATTAATATAGGCATACACAAATATATATATATATATATATAAAATATATATATATATAGTATTAGTCACTATATTATATATATAAGTGTAGGTATAATGATATATGTACTACTATCTTATATATAAAAAAAATTGCGGGCTTTGATGAGCCGGGCCTAACGGGCCTTGACGGGTTTTTGGCGGGTCGAGCCCGCGAGCCGAGCCGGGGTTTAGATCTCTAAACCAAGTTCGGCCCACCAACCACCTTGGCGGGTTTTTGCGGGCTTTTTTCGGGCCGGGCCGGGCTTTTAGCCCACGGGTTTGGGGGCCTCCACCGGCCCACGAGGCACACGGGCCAAATGATGACCCCTAGTTTTAGATCAAATTTAGTGATGGATTGTAGGCTGGTGCTCAAAACATGAAATATTTGAATTTTTTACATGCCTCTCAGCCTCTCTATAATGTTGAACTCTTATACGAGGAGTCTAAAAAATACAACTGTATGTGGCTTGGTCTTCTCACTCGTACTTTATTTTTTATTTTTTGAGCAAATGATTCCATTTCTTAGAACTCAAACAGTACAACTGGTAGCCATCACTGGTGGAGGTGGCATAGCATCGACGATGAAGATTCAACGATGGAGGGCCTGTAGCTCTCTGCCTGAGCCTCGGGCCCACTTGTCTTTCCTCCAAAACGGTCTTGGGTTGAGGCTCTTTCTTGGGCCTCGACTTGGGTTGTGCTTTATTTTATTGGTTGTGAGACTTTTAGTTGTGTTATGTTTGTTCAGTATGAAATAAGCCTCTGCAGGTTAATGGATGAGCTTGTTGGGCTTTGTTCTCGTGCGTGTACCGTTGATGTTGAGTCTGCTCTTAGATGGGTGTGTTTCATCTTGTGGACATGCCCACTTAGAAGTAGGATAAAACGTAGTGTCATCGACTATACTTCTGAATGACAACATAGTGAGAAAGCACGTTTAATCGTTTTATCGCACAACATTAACTTTCTTGCATGTCACCGCCATTTATAAACAAATAAATTAGTAACTTGTACACTCTTTGCTAGTAGGTGCATTATTAAATACATAGATTTATAGGAGTCAACTTATACTATTTTGGGTTACTTTCCTTAGACTTTTCAATTTCCACTCTTCGTTCGGAGATTTTGATCCGAAAAATCGAACCCAGTTGGGCCGAATCCCGAATCCGCTTAAGCCCAAAACTAATAGAGGGGCTTCATGAAGCAAAATCAAATTGAATGGGCCTCATTCGGTCTTCTATTATCTGTGAACCGTTTCGGCTTATATTAAAGTCTCCAAAGACTTCGGTAAAAAACGAATCACAAACTCATACGTATCCCAAAACAACAATGTGCTTTTCTAGGTTTCCGATCCCAATTTGATATTGTCCACATATTAGGGTTTTCTGGCGGCGGCGCTCCGCTCTTTACCTCCCCGCATTCGTCTCTCCGGTTTGACGTTGAAGCTCTTCGCGGGTGGCCGTTTCGTCTTCGCGAACCCCTATTGCGATCTACTTGGCCGTCTACGCTTTCGTCTTAGCCGAACGTGACGGCGCTCCTGGCCCTCCTGGAGCATCTCGGGGATCAGCCGAGAGGCATATGATTTTCACTCAAAGTCAACCAACTTCGACAATTCAATAAAAAGTCAAATAGAGACACCTCGGTACTTATCGACAATAAAAATCTTTTACCGCAATCACTTATCTTTTACCGCAATCACTAAATCGAACTCAATTTATTCGTTAATAATATAAATAATATAAAAAGATCGGGATATCATAGTTATATTTTAGTTTAATTATTTGTAAATAATAAAAAAATAGTCGTAATTTTGTTCTAAATAAAGTAATTTCTAGTTCAAAAAGTTATAATTTTGTTCAACTAATTGTACAAAAATGTTTAAGGTAGATCTTCTCTACCATAGCCTTACCTTATACAATGTGTTCATTTTTATATTAATTATGCGAACACAATAGTATTGTTTGATAAATCACAAGTGTTAGCTTTTAGAACTTAAGAAACTCATGGTTTGTCTTTATCTACAATTTTGCAGAGTGTTAAACTAAGTCTCACTTTTTGAAGCTAGCAAAGAGTTCAAAAAATCTAATTCCTCATACCGTTCTTCTAGCAGCGCTGCAGCTGAGACTAGAAATCCATCAGGATTTGCAACACGATCAGATCAAGATGACCGAAATCAGTGAATAGTGAGACTCAAGGGGCCTTAGTGAATATGGTTAAGCATAAACGACTAGATGTGTTTCTTTCTGAAACCCTAGAAATCTCGGTTTCAATGCTAGAACCTTTGAAGCGTAGGATGGGATTCAAGAAGATGTATTACGTTCCTAAAATGAAATCTTGTAAGGGCTTGGTTATGTTCTAGAAAGACAAATTAGGGATTCAATATGCATCTCACTCAAAACATCACATTGACGGAGAAATAGTAGATCTTATTTCACCTGATAAATGGAGACTGATTGGAATGTATAGATGTGCGAAACAAGAAGAGAGGGACAAGACGTGGGATCTAATGTGTCAATTGAAGCAGAAGAATGACTTATCAGTAGTTTTTGTGGGCGATTTCAATGAACTATTGACTAGGGAACACAAGTCAGGAGGTGCTTGTCGAAGTCAAGCAACAATGGCACTCTTTCGTCAAGCAATCATTGACTGTGAAGTGAAAGATATGAGATTTATAGGTAGCCGATTTACTTGGTCAAATAAATTCACTAAAGATAGGTTAGATCAAGGGTTTTGTTTGGCTACTTGGAAGGAGTTGTTTCCTTTTGCCAAAGTTATCACTCTTCCACCGAGTTACTCTGAATAAGGGTGGGAGATGGTGCAAAATGCAGCTCCGATGAGGAATGTTTGTTTCAAGATAAGGGCTACGGGATAGATTTTGATGGAATGGCACGAAGGAGTTCTTATGCAGACAAATAAGGAGGTAGAGATGGTTCGGAACCAGCTGATTCGATCATGATCTTGCCTTACCAAGATACTTAACATGGAATACATGTGGAACTACATGCAAAGCTTCAGACCAACTTGCTAGCAAGACAAGAGTTATCCTGGAGACAGAGGTCGAGATTCAGTGGTTAAAGTAGGAGGCAAAAATACTCCGTATTTTCCCAAAAAGGCATCTAATAGGAGAGCAAGTAACAAAATTATCGACTTAGAAGATGCTTGAGGCAAATACTAGACTAACCCTACAATGGTCCAGCACATAATGCTTGATTTCTTTCAAAATGGTTACTTCTTTGAAGAAGTGGATCATGAGGCGATGAAAGCAGTAATTCACTGCATTTAATCATGCATGTATCACAGATCGATGAGATGAATGAAGAATTATTGAAAGAGTTCACTGATGAGGAGATTCATGATGGGCTATTTCAGATGAACCATCCAAAGCATAGGGTTTAGAAGGTATGTCTCCGTTGTTCTTTAAAAAATATTGGAGTTGTTGCGTAAAAATTGTACATGATGAATATAAATTTCACCAAACATAATCTCACTCATATTCATATGAAGAATAAAGTATTTATTATTTTCTGGCTCGAGACATTGAAGACAAAATTTTTCTCCTAATTACAATTTTTTTTTACAGGAAAACACCCTTTGATTTCATTCACGAGAAACTAATTGAAAAAATTGTTGTTTGTTTATTTTTGTGGCTGCACCTAAAGATCATAGGTTGCTTACGTACACTGTAAATGATCAAGCCACTCGTAGTTCAGAAATTTGGGATTTTGGGCTTTAGTTTGGTTATGGTGATTTTTGGGTCGGCTTGGCCTTTTGTGGTGCTTCAGCTGTTTATGACCAGAAGTTCACTATTTAGGCTATCCGAATTTGAGTAGTGGATTTATGGATACAATTTAAAGTTATGGTTGCACCTAGTGGGTAACTAGATTGCCTACCTACCCTTTGGAGGGATCAAACCACTGTAATTCTATGAGATTCATATATATTTTATTGTTGCATCTAGGTTTCAAGCCGGATTGCTTACATATCCTTTGAAGGGATCAAACCATTTGTAGTTCCTTCCTTATCTTTTGCTTCCTTAAGGAGATCTAGTTTCCTCTTGGTAAAATACATTTTGAAGATCGGGGCCATAGCCTCCAAATTCTTTGTTATGATCCTTGTTTCTTCCTCTTGTTTATTGAGTTCGTACTCACTTTCCGCCATTGCTTCCTTTTGTTGTTGAAGTTGTATATACTCTTTGTAATAATTGAGCTCACTTTCATTATGCATCTTCCTCGCAGAATACCACGATGCTTGATCACTTACTATGGTTTGCAAAACTTCAGTGCGTTGCTCAATATGAGTCTTACATTGTTTCTTTTGACGCCTTGCTTCCTTTGCCGCCTTGCATCCCATTGGTCTAACTAGACTTGGCGGACCAACAACGTATGCGGGTGGTCCTTCATTCACTTCCTCGTCACCCAAATTTATGATTAGAGATGATTCAATAACGGAGGGAGTCTCTTCATATGAGCTTACATACGAAGATGGAGTACTTGGTTCAACATCTCGGTAACTTGGATGGTCCTTAAGAACTTCCTAACATTCAAAGTGGGTGAACGGTCTTTTCTTGGCGGCATGGTAGTATGCTTGAGCTTACTTAATCTAAAAAAATACAGTAAATTAATTAGATTAAAATGACATACAAAAAGTTAATTAAAAAATTCACTAAATTAATTATATAGTAGAAATTAAATAAAAATGAGATGATGAGTATAAGAAGTTACCTCATCCATGTGAGAAGTGCTGCTAGCTCTACACTTACATGCGTCTCGCAAACATTGACCCCATTTTTGTTATGGTATCTTGAATTTATTGTATTGAGACGCAAGCGCAATTTGAGACCTAGGCTCCTCTCGAGGTGTTTCTCCTTCTGATGGCACCCAATTTTACATGTAATCGACATGAATTTTCTCCCACAATTTATCATTCATTTGTTTGTTGCCGTTGAATTCATCAATACTATGACGTGTGAAAGAGATGCACATTTGTAAATCTTTGGAAGGAAGCCAATGGGTGACCATTTTTTTTCGAAAAAATGCTCAAGAAAATGAGAGTAGAGATGGATGAAGATGTGAAATTTGTTGTGCACAAATTAGTGTGAGTTGTGAAATAAATGATGTAATATTTATAGGAAAATATTAGGGGGTGTTAAGCAATTTTTGGGGATTTTTTTGTAATTTTTTGCTCGAGTTCAGCCCGACCCGTTTCTGCTCGAGTTTGTTGACTGCTCGGTCTCCCCTCCCCTCCTGCTCACTGGTGCGTCGCCTAAACCAAACTGCTCGAGCAGTTTCCGGCGGGATCCTCCATCTGCTCGAGTGTCCGGCCGTCCGGTGTGGATTTAGCTATTACGGGTTTTGAATTTTGACTCGTGCTGTTCATGTAAAAATGGATATCGTAAAACTAAATTACCAAAGTTGGTAAAAAACCAAAATTAAGCAGAGAAGTGAATACTACTGAAAAGTCGGTCAACCCCATCGAGATCGCAAGTTCGCAGCTTCTTTCTCACGCAGTCTTCTTCTCTCACTAGTTTTGTTTTGGGTTTTTGCGATCTGAGACTGACTGAGAGAGTGTCGTAATCGCAGCCGTAGCAACCATGATGTTGAAGCTCCTCACTTTCCTAACCCTAATCACCCTCCAGCCATTTCTCGCCCTCTCTTTCTCGCCGGACCACCCCTCCGACCGCCGCGTCCTCGTCTTGCTCGACGACCTCGCTATCAAATCGTCGCACTCGCTCTTCTTCCAGACCTTGCAATCTCGTGGCTTCGAGCTCGATTTCAAACTCGCCGATGACCCCAAGATTGGGTTACAGAGATATGGCCAGTACACCTATGACGCCTTGATCCTCTTTTCTCCAACTGTTGACCGTAAGTCCTCCCAACCAACAATGTTGATTCTTTAAAGAGCTAGGGTTTCGGTTCTCTGACTACACTATACTACTGTCATTGAACTTGTTTTGCTTCGATATTGCTTAAAAAATTGTAGTATTCTATGGATCATGTGATAGGTTTCGGAGGATCCATCGATTTGGCTGCTATATTGGATTTTGTGGACTCTGGTCATGATTTGATTATTGCGGCTGATACTAATGCATCTGATTTGATCCGACAAATCTCCGTTGAGTGTGGAGTTGATTTCGATGAGGTTGGTATAAACATCCCAATATCTACTTTCCTGTCATGTGTTCAGAGAATTATCTTAGTTCAGTATGCTTTTGGCTTCATGATATGTACTTTGTTAAAGCATCAGCATATTTGCAATCTGCAATTGGAATTCTGTTGGGAATTGCAGAAACTTCTGATGTTTATGTAGCTGTATAGGGAAATGTTCCTTATTGATAGTAAGAATAAGATCATTCATCATGAGCATATTGACACTTAGTAGCTTTATTTGTATGAGTAAACCCAATTCTTGCATTCCATTGTTAGTCACTACTGATATGATATTGAGTCTGGATAATATGTCAAGACAAATAATAGAAAGAAACAAATGCAATGTGTAAAATGGAAGTCTTAATTCATTTTATGAGTTTTCAATGCCACCGCTGCAGTCGTTCTGGCTTTAAGTGATCCTATCTATTTCATATTCTAAAAGTTAGGATACCCTTACATGCTCCTATATGCTTATCTTTTTTAGTCCAGAGCCTATAGATTGATCGATGTCTTTATTGTTCGAGTAAATCATATGTTATGGCTGCAGGACTCTTCAGCAATGGTTATAGATCACACGAGCTATGCAGTTTCAGACACTGAAGGAGATCATACATTAATTGCAAGCGATGATTTCATTAAGTCTGATGTGATTTTGGGAAGCAAGAAAATTGAGGCAAGCTCTATTCTGACAATGTCAATAGTACTTATCAAAGTCGCTTACTTTTTTTTTCAGTGTGTTATTTCAATAGTAGTTTTTAGAGTCGTATTCTCATCCATGTTCCTGTATGAATGTTTGGGATTGACATTTTTTTTTAACCAAAGTAATGATCTTTCCCTTCCTTTTCATTTCTGCTTCATAGCATCATTTCAAAGAAGAACAGATTGGGAAATAGTCCCCTACACTCTAGCAACTTGTGAGATTCTCTTTTCAGTGGGTTTCATTCTTTGATTAATTAAACTTCACCAAAAGAAAAAGAACTTTGATCTAGCTACGTGAATAGATTAAGCTCTTCAGTCGAGTTAAATATGTACTAAGATGGCCACCAGTGCCACTTTTCATGAATCCCTCATATGTTGAAGAATTCAAGAATAGCTTTAGCAACAGTTTCGGAACAATTGCAATAGTAAATGAGTTTGTTTGCAATTATGTGAGTAAGTTTATTAATCTGTGTTCTATAATGCTTCTGTCTCTGATATAATTTACATTGGTGTTTCTGATACAGGCTCCTGTACTTTTCAAGGGGATTGCCCATACAATAAATTCTGAAAATAGCCTGGTAAGTTTTCTAATTTATCCATTGTCAGTACTTTTCTACAACATAGGGAAAAGTAACCTTTCTCTTCAAGTTCTTCACAATGGTTGCTTACATACTTGTTGTAGGTCTTGAAAGTTCTTTCAGCTTCACCATCAGCATATTCAGCCAATCCCAAAAGCAAGCTGTCAAGTCCTCCATCGGTGACTGGAACTTCTATATCATTAGTCTCTGTTGTACAGGTATGCTTTACTTTACCGGCACAGACTCCACCCGATTTTGATTTGTGCTCTAAAAGATGAATTGCTGTAGAGAATGTATTAAAGCAAGTCTTGATGATCCTGCTAATATAAGACTGTATAAGATCACTCATATTGGTTGCAGACTTGCAGTATGATTACATTTTAATCTGGAGAATGCAGCAGTGTAGTTCATAGGGTACGTACTTGATTCTCTAGTAATGAAAATGATCAGAATGACTTTCTAAAGGAATGATCAGAATGACTTGCTAAATGAATGATCAGAATGACTTGCTAAAGGAATGATCAGACTGACTTGCTAAATGTATATTGTTTGATAGGCTCTGTACTTGATTCTTCAGTAATGAAAATGAATCATCTGTTTGATATAAAGTTAAAACTTATCAATTGTTGCATTATATAATATTGGTGAATGTAAATCTCCTCTGGAAGAAGCATTGGAGCACTATACTTCCATAAAATATTGCCTAGCTGGCTCCATGGCCCTAGTTTCGCATGTCTTCATTAATATACATTATTAACTACATAGGTACTATGGGCATCTGTGCAAATGACATATCATTATTGCATTAAAGTGAATGAGTTTGAGTGCATTCGATTGGACACAGTATCATCGGTCTAAGTGCATTTTATTTTATATACTTGATTGCAAACATATCTCTTTTGATGCAGGCAAGAAACAATGCTAGGGTTTTGATCTCAGGCTCATTAAGTATGTTCAGTGATCGGTATGTGACAGTTTTCATCTATTTAAGGTTTTTTCATATTTGGTGATAGTTTTTCCTGACATGTATGTGTTCACTCATCAGATATATCAGATCAAAGGTGCAGAAGGCTGGAAGCCCAGATAAGTGAGTGTTCTCACTAGTTTTCTCTTTAATACCTGTAGCAATGATATTAGGACATCCGTGTCTAACTGCACCACTATTTGAGCTTGTCTAATTTAAAAGTAAAATTCTGATCAGTGGAAGAATATAGATTTTTCCTATTGCAGTTGAACATAGATTAAGTGTTTGATAGCTACATTTTCCTATATAAGCTCGGTGTACTTAGTAGCTTTAGCCATAAAATAAATTTTCCTATTTGAGCTCGCGGTACTTGATAGCTATACGTATCTGAACTGGAAATTCTATGTTCATATTTTCTCACACAAACATTGTAATTGGCACAGTTGTTATGGTGGTAATCTGTTGTCAAATGTTGTGGAAGTGGTAATCAGTTTTCAAGTTTATAGGGTGGTAATAAGTTATTGATTATTTATATGGTGGTAATCAATTGTCAAAAGTAGTCATGCTTCATAAGATGTTCTCCTGTCCTACTCATACTCACCCACACTATTTATATTATAACTTATCAGAAGTGTTCTCTTGGGTAATGAAATATGAGGAATGAATGGGATGGGTGATCAGAGCCCTCCATTCATCATTTAACAGATCCAATGGTTAAGATTAAAAGCTTACTCTCCATTCATCATTTAACAGAGCACTATTTATAATATAACTTAATAGAAGTGTTCTCTTGGGTAATGAATAGGAGGAATAGAATGAATGGGATGGGTGATCAGAGCCCTCCATTCATCATTTAACAGATCCAATGGTTAAGATTAAAAGCTTACTCTCTCTCTCTCTCTCTCTCTCTCTCTCTCTGCTTTGCCGTCGCACCTCATCGTCTTCGATGCACAGTGGGTGAGAGAGAATTACCATAGGGATGAGGAAGCTCAACCACCCCAAATTTCCGGGCTCTCTCTCAACTCGCACAACATAGGCCCGAGCTTGACTTCACGCAGTCGGCCTTTGTCGGCCTCAACCTTTAATTTGACCAACACCCGATCTAGTACCGGCAGCGAACGAAGAGATGGCACGGATGAGATGGGCTGGTGACGGAGCTCTAGGCCGAGCTCACCAATATCGAAGACTGCGCTACAGAGAGAGAGATATTTTAATTTTAACCATTGGATCTGTTGAGGGATATGGAGGGCTCTGATCACCCATCCCATTCTATTCCTCATATTTCATTACCCAGGAGAACACTTCTGTATAACTTATGCAGATCTCTTTAAACTGAAAATAGTATCTTTTCGTAACAGGCATGAGAAGTCAGGAAATGAGCAGTTTCTGACAGAACTTAGCAAATGGGTGTTCCATGAAAGAGGTCATCTCAAGGTGAGGACAACTTGCTATATTGTAGTCTCCATTCCTGAAAATAAAAAATTGCTATATAGTCGAGATGTAATAGAATTACTGATCTAGACCTGAACAATAAAGTATAAGAGACTAAACATAAGAAGAGATAAGTGAAAGAGGTAACACATGATGCCTGTTGGTTTGAAGGATTAAATCATCTTTTATTCATAAGTTATTATGTGAGTTTATATTGCCTCCCTTGTTAACACGTGTTTGGGTCGGTAGGCTGTGAATGTGAAGCACCACAAAATTGGGGAAGCAGAGGAACCTGCAATCTACAGGATCAGCGATGATGTGGTAACTTTACTAGTTAAGTTAGTTAAATTCCAAATGAGAATAAAGAGTATACTTATCGTATCTGACTCTGGAATCACAAATGAAGGAATACTCGATTGACATTTATGAATGGCAAGGAAAGAGTTGGGAACCATATGTTGCCGATGATGTCCAAGTGCAGTTTTATATGATGAGTCCGTATGTTCTGAAGACCTTATCAACTGATAAGAAGGTAATGCACGTCACTTTGCCATTAACTTTCTGAAAAGATCATTTCTTACAATTATTTTGCTTTGCAGGGTCATTACTATACAAAGTTCAAGGTTCCAGATGTTTATGGGGTTTTCCAGTTCAAGGTCGAGTATAATAGGCTTGGTTATACAAATGTAACTCTAACAAAACAGGTAAACAATGTCCCTGCTTAGTTCTTAGTGTAATAGAGAAGATGCTACCATTTAACATAAATTTCTGTCCAGATTTAAACCTTCAGCATGATGGGACGATCTCTATGGCCTATGAAGTAAATGAACCTCAGTGTAATCTTGAGGCTTTAATGTACTGAAGCTCTTTGTATAAACCATCGACACTTAATGCTCAAAGTCCAAGAATAAAATCAGTCTGGATTTCTTGTGAGTTAGAGTATAAAGCAGAGTTTAGATTGGAACTTGAATGATGAGAGAAAAGACAAGTGAAAACTGTATATGGTAAGAGCATTTGTGATAGCAATCTCTTGAAAAACAGAAGAAGCTGAATTAGGAGCATCTTCTAGGGATTCAGAAAATTAGTGCTGCAACCAAGTTCATAATGTAGGGAGAAACTTTGAAGTACTTTTAAGTTGATTTAATTAACACTTACGGAGCCACCAATGCCCTCTCTCTTCCAGAGCTTGGGACCTTGGCTAGAGCTAAATTAGTTTCAATTTTATCGAAGGTGCTCAAATAAGCAGCCAATTGTTGATGCCTCAAAGGATGATATCATGTATAGGTGCTCAAATCCTTGATAACATGTGTACCAAGGATTTTAGATTTCCGAATTACACGTGATATGTACTTCTGCCTGCTGTGCAACTTTACAATCTCACATCTTGCACGTTTGTCTGGTTTTCTGATACTGGTTTGTTCATTTGTACTCAATCTAAATGAAATCCCTAAATGTTGAACTGCAGATTCCTGTTCGACCATTTAGGCACAATGAATATGAAAGATTTATACCAGCAGCTTATCCTTATTATGGAGCAGCATTTACTATGGTAACTTCTGATCTTTGGAATTCATTGATATTGCATATAATTTGCATTTCTTAACATGGAACTGGTTCGCTGGAATGTCATTTCAATCTGCTGACTCTTTGGTATATATTGTTGTCCATTTCTCCCTTTGCTTGGTTCAGAACTTGTCTCAGTCTAGTCACTAGGTATTTGCCTTATTTCAAATTACAATTCAGTCAAATGTGTTGGTTCTGTCACATGTTGGAAGCCTGTGTAAATTACCGTTGGAGCTCTTACTGTCATATTGCAGTCAACTGATTGATACTTGTATATAGATTTCTGGGTCCTTTGGTTATATGCATACATCAGAGCTTAGGTAAGGGTTTTCATTTGTGAGCTTAACCTGGGAGCACATTCAGCTATTATAAAGTTTCTCATTTGAAGTTTGTTTTAGTCCAAGGTGCCTATGACTTGAGCCATGCCTGTACCTTTTCATTTTTCTTTTGAAAGGGCGAGCTATGTTGTTTATTGTGATGTTGACATGTTGTAGTCCAAAATTTATTTCTCCTTTGAACTTCAAAACCGTGCTTTGTTCTCACTTGACGGAAAAGAAGATAACCTGTGCTTCGCTCTATCAGAGAACTCTCAAAATGCTTTTACTGAATGTTATGACAACTACACATTTGGTGAGAGTTTATCATGTTCCCATTGTGATGATATTTTGATTATGATGCAGATGACAGGTTTCTTCGTTTTCACAGCTGTCCACCTATACAACAAGTAGCTCTAGAACAATGTAACGAAAAGACGTGTGACCTATTAAGAGCTTAGCTTTTACAAATGAAAATTTTGATTAGGCACATCTATTTTTTTAAGGCGGCACAAATCTATTATGCAGACAGTGTAATGTTACAGATAAATTATGCCATTTAAGTGGTTGAAGAAATAACACTTTTTGTCCATGTGTTAAACATACCAACATCTTTACATTAAGAGCATCTGCACTGGTGAGCAACTGGTGAGGATTTGCTCAAGTAGCAGGTGGGTCAGGACGGGGTTGCTCGAGCAGTTGGGGAAAGGCATCTGCACTGGGGGAAAAAATCAGGCCGGGTGCTCGAGCAAACTTTGCTCCGTCGAGCACTCGAGCCTTTTTTGCTTCGGCGATTGCTCGATGTGCCTGGCAGAGTTCACACGTCGTGGGTGATATTAGGCGTGTTGAGTTTTTTTTTAAGTCAGGTCAAAAATAAAAAAATTTAAAAGCAACGGTCTAGTTGATCTGAGCTTTTGATTTTGAATCTGAAATGTCATCCAACGGTCCATAATTAATCAAATCGGTTAGTTATGCATACCAACGAAAATAAATGGAAAAAATGTCAAAAAAATTGTAAAAATTTCCCAAAAATTTCATAACTCCCAAAATTTCTCCTATAAATACTTCATTTCATTCACAACTCACACTAATTTGTGCACAACAAATTTCACATCTCTCCTCCATCTCTTTTCTAATTTTCTTGAGCATTTTTTTCCAAAAAAATGGGTACACATTGGGTTCCTTCCAAAGATTTACAAATGTGCATCTCTTTCGTACATCATAACGTTGATGAATACGACAGCAACAAACAAAAGAGGAATAAATTATGGGAGACAATTCATGCCAATTATGTGCAAAATTGGGAGCCAACACAAGGTGAGATTCCTCCGAAGGAGCCAAGGACCCGAATCGCTCTTGCGTCTCACTATAACAAGTTCAAGCTACTCTTGCAAAAATGGGGTGAATGTTTGCAGGCGGCACAGATGCGTAAAGTTAGCGGCATTTAGCTATTGGATGAAGTAAGTTTATATTCTTTTATCATATGATATAAATTTAATTTGATTAAATAAATTAAATTATGTAATTTATACATCTAATTTGTTTAAATATTTTGTATGGTTTACTTTTATTAGGTCAAGCAAGCTTAATCATTTTATTATGCGGCCAAGAGGAAACTGTTTACACACTTTGCATGTTACGAACCAGTTAAGGACCATCCATCTTTCGTCGCGGTGCTACATATTATTCCATCGCCATATGCAATTAGTTACCAAGCTACTCCTTCCGCAACTGAATCATCTCCACCCATCAATTTGGGTGACGAAGAAGTGAATGAGACACCTCAAAACAACGCGTCCGCTCCCTCGAGTCCGGCTAGACCAATTGGAAGCAAGGTGACGAAGGAAGCAATGCGGTAAAACAAAACAAGGTAAGACTCCTATTGAGCAACGAGTTGAGGTTTTTTATATCATTGCAAGTGATCAAGCATCGTGGCATACCGCGAGGAATATGCATAATAAAAGCAAGCTTAATTATTATAAAGAGTACATAGAAATTCAAAAGCGGAAGGAAGCAAAGGCGGAAGAAAAGTTTCGATTAAAGAAACAAGAGGAAGACACAAGAATCATGACAATGAATTTGGAGGCGATGACTCCAATCTCGAAAAGGTATTTCACCAAGAGGAAACTAGCAATCTTTAATGAAGAAGAACCTAGTCAGGATCAAGCTACCGATGAAACATATTCGGATTGTTATCACTCAAGTCGCATGCTCTTTCCATAGTAGTTATAGTATTGTACTAAAAAAAAATTTGGGGTTGGCTCGTCATTATGTAATTTAAATTTTTGTGAAATAAAAGTATAATTGATTTATTAAGATGAAATTGAAAAACATATTTGTTACACCTTAAATTAAAACACATACGAAAACTAAACACACTCTTAATAAAATCTTATTGAAAATCTTGTATAATTATAAAGTCGATAATGACACGTGTCACATTATTATTGGTCGTAAATCTATCCAGTAAATAATTTTTTAACATTTTACAACATTGTTTCCACCGGATTACGCGGGACGCAATCTGGCAGAAGCAAGTACGAGTACTCCTCCTCCTTCTTGTACGTCCAAACGTTGGGGCTGTTCGGATGGTCGGGTGCTTCCTCTTCCCTCGGGTGTGCGGGTGTGCGTGTTCGGGTACGGCTGTTAGAAGAATACAACAACAAACGGGCGGTCAGGGGTCGAGACGGAGTGGCCCGCCTTCAACGCTCCGATGCCTAAGTTAGATGATGTATTGGATATAACAGTCGAGTGAACGTGCGCGTAAGTGAATTAACTGACTTGAATGGAATGAATGCGATACCATTACCTGTAATAAATACCTTACATATATAGGTGGTTGAGTCTGGTGCTTACTTGTGCTCTTCGATGTGGGACTGGTGTGCTTACTGTCATGTGATCCGCACATTCGGACGTGCGCCCCACGGGCGCGTGCGCGCTCGGATGGGGTTGGTCTTGTGAGTGAAGTTGAAGCCTTCCTGGTGGTCTTTCGGGTGGTCGGGTATGTGTTGATTACCTGCTTAAGAGGATAAGTATACTAATCGGACAACTAATGATGCTATACTAACAAACATGACAAAATGAATTTGCTCAAGCAAATAGTGAATGGGTGAGCCAAAAAATTGATTTGCTTGAGCAAAAGAGAGAATTGGTTTACTTTGAGCAAATTTTGCTTTTGCTTGAGCTGTTGCTCAAACAACGGGTGCAGATGCTCTAAGGAACATCACCGAGCACCGAGCACCACGTGGCATAAATTCCCTATATAACAGAGTTGGTCCACTGTGCTAATGAATAGTACTATTCATTTGAACAGTAAACCAACTCACGCCCAACTCACGTGCCAATCCAAAGCTACGGTGTGGGTTTGCAGCCTCTGAATTCGGCCACCTCGCTAATCCCTGTTTATGGGTTGTTTATGCCGGATTGAGGAGCAAGGGATCGACCACGTCGTCGGTTGCTATTCATGAAAGTTGAGCAATCGATCATTGCTTCTCTCCTCCTCTTTCTCCCTCTCATTGTAGCCTCCCCATTCTCCTCTCTTTCTCTCTCGCTGTCTACTCTTATCTTCCCTCTCCGTCGTCGATCGTGTCCTCTCTTGCCCTTTGATCACCTATCTACATCCTGTCATCGGTGAGTTTCGTTTTTAATTGATCACTTCTTCTTAGTTAAGACGCATGAAATTGTGAAGAATTTTGGATCTGGGTTTATCTCTATCTTTTCTCCGTGCTGCTTGATTTATTCTCCAATCAATCTTAATTTGTTCTAAAAGTTGTTTCCCATGTTCTTTTTTGGTCTCATATTGATCTGCTCCATTTGTGTGAATTCGACTTTTTAGAGTAGTCTTAGGTTTTTAATGCTCCAAGTAATCAATTTTGTTCCCAGACTAATCAAAAGTGATACAGATTGAATGCTCCATTATATAATTCATCAATTATGTTCATAGGGGTGTCAAAATTACCATGCACATTCATGCCTAAACGCAGGCCTTTGATAACTTTTGAGCTACTGGTGCTCTCAAATACACATAGGAAGTAGATTTGATGTGGCCCATGTTTGATTCATTCACGTCTACTTTGTTGATAGGCATATTGATCAAGTAAGATCGTGGATTGTTTGTAATAGATAAGCTGCATATTTTAACGGGATTTAGATTTTTTAACGTAATGAGTGATGCAAGGAGACCTTACCTATCATTCAAACATGCTCCAAATCTGTGCTTTATGTTTTAACGATTGCTTTATTGGAGGATGGGGTTCGGTGTCCGATAAGTTAAAGTATCTTCCTTCAAGTGATAGAATTCCTAGATTTATTCAAATTGAGCTATTGGTGGAACAGTTGTTTTCAAAAATCAATGTATAATCTGAAGCTACGAATTGTTAGTTTTTATAGGAGAGTTAGAGTTATGTTGATTTTGATTATGGGTTTTAAACTGCAGATATAGTCGAGAAGAGTATCAGGATGGATAAGCCTGAAGAATTGGTCATGGTTTTAGCTGAGGCAAAAGTAAGTTTCTTTATTTTGTTACTAAAGCATTGTTGTTTGTTTGTAAAGTTGGTTTGGAAATTGGTTTGTGCAAGAATTGGAATTTTGCTTTCTTGGTTCAGCTTGAAACTTTTGATTCTTGGAATTTTGATTTTTGATTTTAACATATTCATTCTTTCTTTTCAACAGATTGTGTATGTATCGGAGCATGTCTAGATTTTTCGATAATTTACTGTTTATATGTATACTATATTCTGTCAAATTTGATTACTGAGAAGTTGAATCTGGGGACATACTCTCTTTTCCAAACCCATTATCTTGCGCAATTATACATATGGATAATTAATACCAATACAAAAGATACTTATTAAACAGCAATCAAATTATTGCATCTCTAACATCATAACAAAGCAAAACAGTTCATATTTCTGGGTTTATGCAGGTTATATGAATTCAATAATCAGAACTGTCATATTGATTCATTGCCGGCTTACTTAGTAGGTCAATTTTCTAATTGGGCTTCTATCAATTTCAGAATTTGTTGCAATTTTCGTTTTTATTTTAGTTAAATAGCGCCAAAGTTTGATTAGCTGATTATGTATACTAATTTCGCCTATGAGGTTATGTTGCTATCTGAGTTGTATTGATTTGAATTGGGTTCTGAATTTTTGGTTTGAAAGCTGTGTTTCTATGTATTGTGGAGAAAATAAGATGACTTTTATGAGCTGGTAGTTTTTAGATTGTGAACAAATCAGAATGGGAACAAATTCAGTTAGGTTTTGTCAAAATCATTGGTATCTAAGGTTTATTTAGGGATGCATGAGAATAACAACAATGCGGATTGGTATGAACTAACAGTTGCATATGTGAACCTCCACAAAAGAGAAACAAATAGAGAAAAGAGTCATATGATGTGGTTTTGTTCTTGGTTTGAAGAATTTAAAATGGTCGATTTTGATCAGTTCTTTCCATTCGGTTTATAAGTTATACTGCTATCTGAGTTTGCTAATAGATCCATTTTTTTTATACAGTTTTGTGGCGGTGGTGAAGAATTTGGTGTTGGGGAAGTTGATTTTTGAAGCTTGGGATCTATTTCCAGGTCAGTTGGTAAAGCTCTATATTTTGGAATTCTCTAATAGGGTGAGATGGTCTAGCCAAGTAAAATGAATTGGCAAATGAGTACTAACTCATTTCAGTTCTATTAGACCATTTTTTTTATATAGTTTTGTGGCGGTGGTGAAGAATTTGGTGTTGGGGAAGTTGAGTTTTGAGGCTTGGGATCTATTTCCAGGTCAGTTGGTAAAGCTCTATATTTTGGAATTCTCTAATAGGGTGAGATGGTCTAGCCAAGTAAAATGAATTGGAAAATGAGTACTAACTCATTTCAGTTCTGAAATTCCCTGGAGTATTTCAGTTGTGTTTATTTTCCATTGTTGGCAATCACGTGCTTCTATTATATCACAATCTCCGGCTCCTTTTGTTTATTTTCCTAAGGGAACTGTTCAAATGGGGCATTATTGTCCACTGTTATCTATCTTCCCACATAAACACCGATCCAAGCAATACCCAAAAACAAAACTTTTGCACACACGCATATTGGTCTTGATCTTCATCTCTCACAGTCTGCTCTCATCTCTCCTCTCCAATCTCGGTCTCCGATCTGATTCGATCTCATCTCATCTTTTTGTGTTCTTCGATCTTCATTTAGTTTCTCAATAGCTAAAAGCCCTTGGACATACAACCCAACAGTAAACTTTATTCGATCTCCGGGGAATTTGACAGTGAGTTACTTTTTTTTGGTTGAATTTTTAATTTGTTTGATCAAATTTAAATGGAATAAGGTTATGTACTTGGGATTTTGTTTTTGATGATTTGGGTGTCAGTTTTCATTTTGCTTTCTCATCTTTATGATAGGTGGGTGTGGGTGAGGGTGACTTAGAATTTAGGATTCTATCTGTATGTATTCCCTTCTGATTTGATCTTATCCATGGAACTAATGTTTTTTGAGGTATGCCTATTGGGATGTATTTTACTAATCTTAGATAATTTGCTCAGCTGGTTGTTTATAACCATTTAGTATGTGAGAGCGATGGCATAATCATACACTATGAGTTATGCCTCTGAAAGTATAATAATATGAAAGTGTGGCTGTGAATGGTTACTTTTCATCTTTTGTAAGGATTTAAATGGTTTTTTTTTCCTTCGTGCAGCACTGTATGCATCCTTCGATTATATCATGGGTAGATACTTTGATTTTAATTATAAGATTGAATAAGGCTGTATTTGCTAGAGATTGAATGACAGATATGGGTTACTTACTTTTTTTCAATTCTAAGTTTTGAAATTAACTATGTTACATTCTCAGGTAGTGGTAGATTTCTCATGTGTTTGGCGAAAAAAAACTTAGTTGTGAGGAATTATTTGGGACTGGAAATATGGCAGAAAGTATGTGAAAACTCCTTGGGCTAATTTTGATGCACTTGAAAGTTGTTCTGATTACGTGATGTATAGCTACTTGGTCCTACTTTCTCTTTGGGTACGTAGAATTGTGTTGTCGGTTGACTTGGGTCTGTTTTGGCTTCAGAAATCTTGGGATAGGCTCCCTCCCAAGAGAAATTGTGAACACCCTCTGCAACATTAAATCTACGCGAAATATCTGATCAGACAAATCAAACAGTTTGATCTCATGTCGTAATATAGTTTCTATTGGGTATTGTCAAAGTTAGGAATGATTTGGAGAGTAAAGAATCAATTATAAGCTTTTTGCAGAATGGAGAAACAATGTGTGCATAAAGATGAAAACTATGTTATTGTTACGTTGGAAATAAGGTGTATAGGTGGTTTGGTTATTGAAATTTTTAGTGTCCAGCAAGAGAGTACGAGGCAGATGCGTATGGTAGTGTTGTTGGTTTGAAGTTTAAAGGGGTTTTCTATCAATGCTTTAAGCTTTTTGTAGAATTAACAAACAATGGGAATGAAGATAACAACTTTCCTTCTATTTTTTCCCTATAGAATTGTGGTTATTTAATCTGAGTTTGTTGTTTAGAAATATACAATAGAAATTTGTACAGCTGTGATGTTGATTTGTGTTTTCATTTTGGTTGCAGGCAAACACAGTGTACGGAGTACTCGGGGGACTAGAGGTGTGTGTTTGTGAACTTGATCCGTAAATAGCAATATACTGTATGTGTAATCCAGAACCATTTTTTCTTTCGCCGTTCTCTCCCATTGCAACACTGTTCAGTTTTGTCGCTGTTCTCTTTTGTCACTTTGGAAACTGGGTTCTCAAATCTATCTCTTTGTAATGAGTTTGTTTCCTCAGGTTTGGTTTTGTGGAAGGATAACAGTTGATCGAGGTTGTTTGTAGTTTTTGGCGACTGAAATTTTGGGTTAGTCTCAGAGCTTGATTCACTGTTAATTCCAAATACTTTAGTTACAGCTTTTGAAATTCCCAAATGCCTGTTACAAGTTACACCTGCATTGCAGGAGCGTCAATGTAGTTTTTCCTTCAAGACTCTATGCTGTACTAGGCTTATCAGAATTTCATGTCTCTGTTACTTTATTCACAGTTTTTCCACTTCAATGATCGATCCGTTCTTCTTTTTCAATCTATTGTTGGGCCACCATGGGTTTCATATATGATTAGATCTCCTTAATTTGTATGAACGAAGTTTGATAGAAATGAGGGCCTGAATGGGAAGTATATGACATGCATGTAACATTTGCCACTTTGTCAACAACTTACAAGCATACAATGATTACAATCTGAGAGATAATTGTTATGAAATCGATCCGTATATATTTAAGTGAAAAAGTATGTTAGCCTTTCAAAGGTGAAAAATAATTAGTAAAAGGCATCTACATCCAGAATAGAGAAGCTGAAATTATTGCTTAAATTGTAGATGACAAAAGTGTATATTCAAACCAATAAATGCCTACAGTTTCTTAATATTGCTGATTTCTTTGGTGTAGGAGTACTAATACAGTCAAGTTCAATACACCATTTGGTCTTCTTATAAACAAGAGACCCCACATTGTAGGTGAGTTCTCATTGTAAATATGTTGATGGTCATGATAAAATGTCAGGTGAGTAGCATATGTATGTGTGCGTATCTCAGTGTGTGCGTGAAACAGTCTATTCCATAGCATGCAACTTTTATTTAAGGTATATATGTTGGCATGAGTGAAATATGTCAACGTGTATATCTGACTTTTGTTTGTTTTTTTAGTGTATTGATTTGTGTGTTGTAGCTAGATGTGTGATTTTATTTTTTCCTGTGTGTATTGATTTTTTTGTTGTAGCTTGATGAGTGTTACAAGCAATCATCAACAGCTCAGAAGCAAGGTTGTTATATAGGAAAATTGTGCAATTCTAACAGAGCAGGCATGTGAGATCTTCTTTATAATCCCAGATCAATTATGAAATTGGTGATTGCTTTTTTAAATATGTTTTCTACTGTCAAGCCTTACCTCTACTACTTTCAATGGTTCTTAGAGCATGTTTTAAATTATAAACTTGATTACGATCTTGAAGATGAATTTGATGCTAGAGGCAGGACTTGGGAACCACTACTAAATCAACAGTCTGGTCATGCATCCCGTTTTGAATATCTTACGATTGGGGTTGTATTGGGTTTCATCTCATTTGCTTCAATCAGTGTTTGGTTTTTTAGGTGCATAGTTTCATTGGCAGGTTTGTTATGGTTGATGGGTATTACAACTCTAAGAAGACGGACGATGTATGCGACGATGTTTGTGGACAGGTAGTTATTTGGTTTCTTTGTTATTTTGTTTCGAAAAGTTTGCATTTTTTTTTCTGTGGTTTGAGTATTTGGTGATGTTTATATTGAATTGTTTGCTCTGTTTGGTCTCTGTGTTTGTTTTGTGCAGCTTGGAGAAAATAAGATATGCAGATGTAGCAAGTATTAACGGGATGGGCTAGGTGTTTGGCTTGCTTCAAACGTATATTAATTTAGTGGGTTTCCTTTTGTTTTCATGAATACCACCATAAGTTCAAAATGGTGTGATGATATATCAAAATGGATGAGATATCGGAGGCAACAAAGAGAACAAAGTAGATTGCGTATGTAAAACCAATATACCATTCCTGTAATATTTGATTAACTTCTATTTTGCAATAATTATTGTGATCTTTTTTCAATGGTGTGCTATGTTACACAATTAGTCCCGCCATTGATTTTGGGGATGTGCATATGCATATGTTTGATATATATTCAAGGTTTTCATGAATACCAACATAACTCCATAACCGACCAAAGGTAGCACATCATCATATGATCATGATGATTAAGGGCTCGCAGAGGTTGCCCTTCTTATAGTAATACTTTAGATTCGGTTTGGAAAGGTAGAACAGTGGTGCTGTTATGAATTTTTTGTATGGTTATCTATTTGATTCTAAATATTTTGTACTATATGTAAAAATTGAATTTTATTATATAGATATATGAGTAAGAGGTGCTCTTCCTCTTTTGGTATTGATATTAGGGGATTTTGATCTTCGCATAAAGATTGTGACTTGATTTACTGGTTGTAATATATGATGGAAGAAGTAGAATGATGGTATATTTACTTTTTATAGTCTGAGACTAATCTCAATGTATTCCCAAAAATTGGTTTTGTATTTTTTTTATTTGGTTTTGTGGGTTTGTATCTGTCTTCGAATTTCAGTTATTCATCTGTTTACATGGTGATTTTTTTTTTCCTGTTTGCAGGTTCAAAGTTTAAGCAGATACAAGGCTTATTTGGGTTTACAATTTACATGCAGTTGTGAACTTGGTTAGTGACATTTAGATTTTAATGTATAGTTTGAACTTTCAAATGGATATATTTCAGATATACAGGGTAGTTCCAGGACTATAAGCGCAATACCAACTGATTATATTTCAGTAGAAGTGGTTCTATTCATTAGAGTAATTCATACGTGATTTTTTTCTGATTAGATTTCAACATACAATGCTGTTTAATCTAGATTAGATTTGGGTTTTTATATTTACTTGCTGGACTAATTATTTATATTTAGATTTGGTTAAAGGTTCAATCTTTTGGACATAGACCCAACAGATTACTCTGAGAATGGATTTCAAACGATTATTCTGAGCTTAAGATTTGTTTCTTTTTATCGATCGATTTTGTGTATGATTAATTTTGTTATTTTTGGGTATTTTCATCTATGTATGTTTTGATCAATTTCGTTCTTTCTATAGTGGGTTGTTCGTCTATGCTCTCCAGTTTCACCGCGTCATAGAAGATCTGCCGAAGACAGTAGTTTTTGGAGAGAGCCTTGCCGTAGTTCCACAGAAAGTTGTGCTAATCCATATGATGAGTAAGTTTAACAGTTTTCATCAACTGCTGTCCATATTTGATTCATTGTTCATGTTTTTTTTGTTCTTTTATTCCTTAAGGAACTTAACTGTCTCAATTTGAATATAGTTTCTTAAGTGAGCAAGTAGCTTCCATCTCCACTAAAAGAAGGCCAGGATATGCATGTTTGACAAAGGTCTATATCCAATCTTAAACTGGATTATTTACTTTCCATTCTTAATTTCATTACAGACTTGGAAGAGTTACAGTTTATTTTCTTTCTATAAATCTACTATTTTTAGAGTCATTTACCTGAAATTTTTAGTTGAAGTTTGTAGTTTGTTCCTTTATGTTTCAGTCTAAGTGTTGAATTCTTCAGAAATTCTTTATTTAAAATTGCCTGGTAAGTATATTTGTATCTTTTTATGTATGGGTGTACATCTTGACAAGAAGATTGTCGATGGGTAAAGAGTAAGCTACAGGCAAGAGGAGTGCAACCTTTTGAATTCATCTAGACAACTTTTAATCCTTCTAAGTCTGTCCCAAATGATCCCATGCCTGGAGGTTTTAAGGGCAGTTCATTGATCAGTAAAACCTCTAATATTTTCAAGCTTTGGTGATGTGCCAGTATCTTATTGTTGTCGGTCTATGGTAATTTTTCTTTTTAATATTTGTTATTTCCTATTTTTGGTGTATAGAAGATTTTGACCTACCCATATGTATTGACACTATCTACAATTCCTATAATTCTGAAAATTGACGACACTAATAAACGTATAATGGTGTAATTGAGTAATGCTATTATAGCAATGTTACAATGACTCCATGAGTAATGTTATTATAGTGATTGAGTAATGCTACTATAGCAATGAGTATGCTATTACACCATGAGTGTGCGATTATAGTAATTGAGTAATGCTATTATAGCAATGACACCATGAGTAATGCTATTATAGCAATGCTACAACACTATAATAAACGTATAATTGAGCAAGACAAGTTATACGAAAGATATCAATTCCAAGTGTAAGAGTCATATTCAATCATATTGCAACCAATGACGAAAACAAAGACTGTAACGATGATGCACGGGGAAGAACCATGGACGAGGAAGAGTTAAATACAATGTGGAGAAACCCTGTGAGGATGAAGATTGTTTTCAGGTTGGGGAGTAAGGGTCGGAGAAGGGCAATCACTCATTCTTAAAATCAACATTCTTAAGACCAAAGAGTCGGGTGGAAAAGGGGGGAAGGCGTAAACATTAGTGGTTCAACCTTTTTTGAACATTAGTGGCTCAACCTTTTTTGAAGATTAGTGGTCAGATTGTTGCCACTTTACACCGACAATCTCATGACTCCTTCAGGAGAGAGCGAGGTTTCACTATATCTAGCTATATGGCGTAGCTATTATGATTTGCTTAGGATTACTCATTGTAACGGACATTACCTAATGGCTTCTGAGTTCCTGCCATCTCTTCCAGTTAATTGAGCCACTAACAGTAATTATTTCCGTCTCAATTATTCATTGACATCAACTGAGTATTTCAATGGATTTATGCAGATAATCACAGAGAAGCTATTTTTGGTCCTCATCCCTCCCAAAGACACAATTGTCTCTTCTTGGGCTCTCTCCCGGCGTCTTCCTCATAGACAAAGGCTTTTTTAAATTTTCTTTCATTCTATGAATTTTTTTATGTCCCTTGCATAATAGCTTTATGTGTTATCAATCTCATCAACCTCTACATCCTATGGTTGCAGCCTCTCTGCAGTCATTTGAAGCCTTTTGTGCACTGTCCTGAACTTTGAGATAAATAGCTAAGCTCTTTTTGTACTTTAAATTTGAGTAATAGTTTCTAGGTTTTAGGGTGGTGCTTAAGGTTGAGGTTTCAATGATATAATGGTTGCTAACTATATGTGGATTGCTAATTATGTGTGGATTGGGAGATGCCGATATTAGGATAATGATCATAACAATGATCTAATAAGTAATATGATTAGTAGATTTCCATTTGTATTTCATGAGCACCACCAAAACTTATATGATGATCATAACAATGGTCTAATCAAATAGTAGGATTAGTAGGTTTCCATTTGTGTTTTGAGAGGTAGCGCACCAAGAAACCAAGAGCTGATCCTAATTAAGAGCTCACAGAAGTTGTCCCAGTGGTGTATGCTTATTATATATACAAATTGAACATAAAAAGATAGGATTGCTCTGGATTTTTTGTATGGTTATATTGTATGGTTATAGAAGAGAGTTCTACATCTTTTGTGCCCTATTTTTTGGCTTGAAATTTTTATATATGGATATATTGTAACGACCTGAACCCAAATTAACAACTTGATCGTTGTTAGCTGTGTAATTATTGACATTTTATAAGTTGCGAATTTGGACTTTCTTTCTTCACAAAAGTTGTAGAGAATATTATTACGAGTTCGTGCGTATTTTCATGGGCTTTTTCGGAGATTCGAGCTAACTGTTATGAAATTTAAAAATGTTTATAAATCTGAACTTTATGTTGTTCGATTTCTGGTCAATATGAGTTGATGGGGGCACTTTGATATAGTGGAATGTCCTTAATTTGATGTCATTTTGTTAATATTTGATTTGATAATTTAGTACTTAGATTGTTTTGTTGTTGTGATCATAAGACCAATTTGGAATTAAGTTGGTTTGGCTTTAACTATCAATTATCATTAGGTGATACCATGATAGGATCCCAGCAGATTGCATACTACACATGATTTTTTAGTGAATATCTTTGGTGGCAGTTGGGATTAGGCGGACAAGATTTGGATTATAGTTGGTACTTGACAATCTATTGTGATCTATATAAAAAAAATAAGGTGTAGGTACTATACTTTTTTGACATAATATATTATACTCAATATGGTAGGATCTAGACCATGTACTAAGATCCTAAATAAATCAGACGAATGGTTCTCATCATCTCTATCATCATGTTGGATCTATTTAACAAGTTGAGAAGCCAAGATCAAGTGTTCAAGTTAGCTAATTATATACTTTTTGTTTTGCTGTCATTGCAGGCTGCAGATTACATCAATTTCTTCATCTAAAGACATGGTTAGCTAAAACTTGGTACATACAGATTTTAGTCCTGTTCTTAGAGCCTTCGTCCATACTTTTAAGTTCATTTGAAATGGTTCCATTTTCTTTGTTTGATTGGATCATGAGATTTGGAATATATTTTATGCTTGGAAGTGATCTATGCAATTCAGACTTTTCTTCAGTGATAGAAACCCAGACTTGATTTATTTATTGGCATACTCATATACAATGAACATGAATCTATTGGATATTGTAATGGAAACAAGTACATGATGCTTAAAAGATGAAATTGAACAACGAGAAGATGAATGCTAAATCAGAGTATAATGCTTCAAGAGAAGGCCACAGCCAACTTTGACAATTGTCTGGAATCCGATTTCACTTTTCCCTTTTCCCTTTACATTCTGTCTTTTGTTTGAACTCAAAATTTACTCTCTTTTTCAATACTACTAGGTTGGTTTTTTATTTTCTTGGTTCCATTTCCAAAACAAGAGGCCAATGCATATAATTCATTTTATGCATCTTTCAGGCTTCAAAATTGTACCCATTTATATTCTCTATTGCTATTGATAAGTACTTAGCCATGTATGGATTTATTTATAGATATTGTATTCAAGCCGACCTGGTTTGCTGGAATTTGAGCTTTTATAAGCCATCTGTAGGAACCTCAACGAGAGTCTAAGGATAGTGCAAATGGTGTACTTACTTTTGTAGATAGGACACATTTAAAATCTTATTCCGGTTTCTGATAAGAAGTTTGAGCCTTCGTTAAAGTAAAATTATATTTTTCAGGCCCTGAATAGTGTTAAGATGATATTTTTTTGCTTCGTCTGAAAGTATGTTAGTAGTATGAATATGTGTGCATTTCTTTTCCCGGAGAAGTAGGAATTCTCCCAAGTGACTTTGTGCTTCTTTTTTTGGTCTGAATGATTCTACTTACAGGAAAATATACACCCTGCACAAAAGAAAAGGCAGATATTGGTGTCGAGGATTTTGGGTGATAGATTGCAGTTGTTTTACTCATAAGAACTTGAAATTTTGAACCTTCAATTTGGGGTGGTGATTAAAAACCAAAGTTTAAATTGAGATTCTAACTATGCTCTCTTTTAAAGCATGGCCTAAACAAGGAAGGAAGTTAAACTCACATGTTTGACTATAAATCATGACAAATACATATTTACATGTTACTTTAGTAATTACAATTCATCAGCCGTTGTGCTTTGTACTTTACGTTAGCTGGGATTGTCACTTATTGAAAGGTTTGTGGAGGTGGATTCGTGTTTATCAAATGCTTTGTTTGCCAAGTGTTTTTTGCTTTGCTCTTTTCAAATTTTTATACTAATTATCTGTGTTCAAGGGTGTTGAAGCTAAAGTTCTGTGTGTGTCTAAATATACTGTGTTTTGAGTTATAAATATATTGTGCTTATATGTACTGCAATACAGCTCAATATGATACTTTTTGAAATGGAGATGAGAAACATTGAGAAATAGTTGGTAGAGGGATGTGTTTTAGCTTCCACCATTGAAGTCATTGACTTAGGGGAAGGTGGTTGTTTAGATTATGAAAATAGAATATAGAAAGAGACTCTTTGTTTTAGGTAATGTGAGAACCATGATTGAGGAATATAACTTCTTCTTTTGATTTTAGCCCCTGAATAATCAGATATACAAGTGTCTATGGGGTTCTAGGAGAGGAGTGGGCTTATTCAAATCTGTGATTGATTATTTTAAATCTTAGTGATAAGATGGGTCCAAAATTTGAGTAAACTGCAAGATCCCGGTAAGGGTCTTAAGAGGTTGTAGAAAATAATTTTTTCTTTCTTGAATTATTGCAGTGGCTAAACTAATCTATAACAGGGCCTTCATTTGACTCTAAAGTCATAGGCTTGATTATATTTCGACACAAGTTTATTTGGTATGGTTACCTCAGGTCCAAGAATTGGATAACCTCTCTGCGCTTAATAATAGTATAGATATAAGATAGTACTGCTTTATTCAATGCAATTCTATGTATGTATCCCAAGTCCTTATTTAATTATCTTTGATTGTCATAATCTTAATTTGTTTTACTTTTTACGCCATTTTATCATTATATATGCTCATACTCACAATTGTGGAATATTTGTTTGATTTTCTAAGTTGTTTATGCAATTTTGAGAGAATTTATATGGGGAGGTATTGCTGGTGCTTTACCATACAACAAACAAACCATGATATTGTAGAGAGAAGGAAGAACATAAGATATTTCCAAAATTACACAGTAACAAACATGAATTTTTGACCAAATAAGAAGTTATAACTATATAGCCAACATCAGTTTGCAGGTTGCGGTAGTTCTATATATTCCTGTACTTCATAACAGGTATGGTGCACCAAGTGTTTACTGTGTACTTATAATTACTGGAATACTATATATTATAGTTGTAGCATGAATTCGCTTGATCTATTTGTAGATTTGGTTGATAAGCAGGTAAAATATTTGTATCTTTTGTTCATAAAAGGTAGATGTGCTGGAGAGGTTGAAAATGATCTTATAATGGTAGTTGTATTTCTACTGGAGAGGTAGAAATTGCCTGCTATATAGCTCTATGAACCGGAAATTGTGGGACTGGGGAACTAATGTCGATCGATAGGAATGGTGCTGACTTCTTTTCTAGATTCCAATTTCAGTTCTATTGTATGTTTGTAGACAGAATAGTTATACAGAATAGTTGTGAAATTAAACGATAGAATAGTTATCAATGTAAGTTTGCCTTTTGCTTCGGGGAAAATAGATATCAATCATATTTGCAGTTTTTTCAAAGAGTTTGTTTGTCATTCTCTTTGTAGCACTAAGATTTAAAATTTGATGTAAAAAAAAACCTTAACTTTAAATACGTAAATTCGAAGTTACATGGATTAACAAAGGCTATACAAAAGTTTGATAAAAAATGCAACTATCCCCGCAGCGGAACGTGGCTGTATTACTAGAAAATCATAAGAATATGAATATGGGTGGCTATTTTTTTATTTGGGATTCATATAGGTTTAGATTATCTAGTTACATTTTTCGCAGATTGGGCTGAACTTTGAATTTGGATGGGTTTTGTGGTTTTGTTGTTGATTGATGAGAAACTAGACCAATCGTTCATTTAGTTGACCCTGAACTTCAGGAAATTGATTAACTGTTTACATGTTCCACAGATTGGGCTGAACTTTGATTTTGGATGAGTTTTGTGGTTTTGTTGATTGATGAGAAACTAGATCAATCGTTCATTTAGTTGACTAACAGATGAAATCCCTAAATATGATAGCCATGTTTTAAACAGATCCATTAGCTGAAAGAGAGAATTTAATATTTGCAGAGTATAAAGTATTGTCATTAAGCAGAATGCAATACAATTATAGGTGGTTAGTATAGCATAGCAACTGAGCATAGTGATATATATTTAAATAAACCTAACTTGCAGATGTCTCATTAAGGTTAAGTGTCAAAGTTTGAGTTGCGTTAAACCAATCCAATGTATTCAAGAAAGAAATATGTAGTCGAAACAGACATATCAAGTTATAGTAGTCAGTGCTATGCTACACAGTGAATCTTTGAAAATCTTGGTAAAAATCAATTGTTTTGACGTTATTCTATTTTACTTGATATTGCTGCTACGTTCGACAAGCTATATGTTAGTTTAAAAGCTTTATATAATTGAGGGTACGTATATATTGCAACCTATGAGCATTGAACTAATGTGAAAGTCCTTCTCATATAATTCCCAAATTCCTGCTCATTTCTTTTGTACTTTATTATTCTGCATCCTACAGAGGTTATTAGCACTCCTGCTCCTGTAAATCAGTTCTGCATCTTTTGTACTTTATTATTCTACTTGAATTTTAGTTATATGCTAATATAGTAACAGGTGTTTGCTCCAAAATCCGAGTGGATAATGGGAAGCACCTTGAGGATAGTGAGTGGGATGATTTCACTTGAGCTGCTCAGAGATAAGAGGAGCGTTAGAGATAGGGTTGGCCCACCTATCACACTCCGAAGCTCAAGTCAGTTTACGGGTAAGGAGCGAGATGAAGCAAGTGAGTAAGTGTTTAGAACCAAGGGATGAGATACCTGACTTTGAGAATGACCACTTTGTTATATAGTTACCTGGAAGTGCACTACCTCATTGTCCTTCGATGCGGGACTCAATGCGTTCCTGTTCAAAAAACGCGTGTACGGAATGGGATGCGGAGCAAGCTATGCCAACAACATGTGGTCTTCCGTTAACAACAAATGATGTAGCCAAAGAGGAAGGAAGACGGTATCCATTACCCTTTTTTTGGTTAATACAGTATCCATTACCTAGAAGTGCATGAATGTGAATATGAATCAGCAAATTCTTTATTCTTTATTTATTTTTTCCCTAATAATAGTGTATGAAAAAGTTTGAGCTTTGGCATAGAACTGATCAGACTACTCCAGGTCTATTGGTTCTGCAGCATTTGTTGCAAATCAGACAACTGTATAGTGATCCGGTAATTTATATCTTTTGTTCATACATGTGATGTCTTTCAGTGATCCAGTCATAATATCAAGTATGTGTAATTTTCATGCAAGTTGTAATACGTTTATAGTATTAGTATAATTGTGATTGAATTCAGTTTTTCAAATTTAATCACTTTGGCTTTAGTTTTGAGTGTTTACGATGATAAGTTCAATCAAATAATGATCACATTCTCAATAGACCTTCACACTACAATTGATAAGCATTTCATGTCGTTTTAATGGATAACCATGCCTTTAGAAAGAGCATTTGATAATTTTGGTTTGCTTTACATTTTCAGTAGAAATGTTTATACCATCATCTTATCGTATAACCGCGCAACGCGCGGGGATCCACCTCGTACATTAACAAAATTTGTTAAAAATGGTCCAAGTAATATTGCTCTTCAAAGCTGGCTGGATACAGATTTACTTGGACCATTTTGTAATACATATAGTGGAAGAGAGCAATCTATAGTTAAATACAAGTTTGTTAAAATAGTGGGTACTGTATCGACAATCAATTTTGTAGCTGCAGTTGGTGTATTGAATGGTAGTATGGTACATAGTGAAAAGCCTGGTAGACTGTTACAGACTGCATAAGCATCATCTGAATTTCCAGATTCAGTCACAGAGCATTATAATTTGCGAGTAAACACATAACACAGGCTTAAGGCCAGTACGTTGTAGCTCCTGATAAATCCTTCCTCGCTCCACCATTCCAACAAGACCAAGACCCAGTGAATTGTAGGCATAATTCGTCATACATACCCTTGTCCTCATGATCAATATCCAACATGTTCAGTGTGCGCTTCATTGCATTTCTGGCTTAAGTTGCATAGAGAAATGAACAAGTATACTCAAAGGGAATCACATGAGGACCATCCATCAGTTTTCATTTATCCCAAAATTTAGGGAAGTTCTCCATTACCTCGCCATGTTTACCAAATACCAACACATGATTTCAAGTAGTATAAACTTAAGTTTACCTGCATTACAAGCTTGTATCCAAACCAGTACTTGATAGGAGGTTAATGAGGTAATAAACTCGACCCAAAAATTTTGAGGCACATTTTTAATACATAGAAAAATACTATATAATAAAACTAAGTTTGATACATTTGGTTTCCTAGATGCATTTTTTCCTTTGATGTCTTTGATAAATTGAGTTGCCTTCATTGCCTTTAAAAAATTGAGTTGTCTTTGATGCATTCGAAAAATTGAGTTTGCTTTGATGCTTTTGAAAGATTGAGTTGCCTTGGATAAATCGGTTGGCTTCAGAAAATTCGGTTGCATTTGATAAATTGAGTTGCCTTTGATAAATTGGTTGTATTTGATTCCTTGATAGATGACTATGGATTGTTTCGATGCCTTTAATAAATTCGGATTTCTCGATGCCTTCCATAAATTGACGTTTGATGCCTTTGATGAACTGTAATTTTTTCGATGACTTTAATGAATTTGGTTTCCTTTGTAGTGAAATGGCATGGGCTGATGCCTAGGATAAATGACAAATATTTTAGGGAAAATGTGAGACGATAGTTCTTATTATTAACACAGAATGAGTGAAGATTACAACATGCGACTAATAAGGGCAATGTAGTGGCAATAGTTCTCGACTTGATTTTGGAAACCTGGAGCTCCAGATGCTCATTTGTTTACAATTTGAAGAGTGTTGATCTGATCCCAGTAGTGTAACTCTGGAAGCTCAACTCATGCTCTTTGGTTTTTCAAAGGCTATAGCAAAGGAAGAAAAGAAGTTTGCTACTGGTTGTTGGAGAAATACGGTCTTGACTCCCCCATCTTGTCCCAATGTCAAGCTAAACATTGATGGAGCATAGGGTGCTGACGGGATGACAATAATATTCATCGGGTAGGGTATCTATCAGATATTCGACCCTAATGGAGGATAGTTACGGGTAAAAACGGGTAACAGATACAGGTGTATCCAATACCCAATTTTTTAGAACGGGTATGGGGCGGATATGGTATTTCAATATTCGTACCCATATCCACCTAATAAGAATATTAAATATAAAAATATTACATATTTATTATAAAATTAATATTATGTCTAATAATTTATTTTTCATATAAATTTTTGAGTTAAACAATCATTTATTTACTTGGTACATTATTAAATAAGTTACTAGTATTTAGAAAATTGTTGCACGAAAACAATTTATATTATTTGGATTGATAGATTTGCTTATAATAGATTTTTTATTCTTTAACATTTTTTTACGGGTAACGTGTAGGTATGGATACCTAATATCCAACGAATACGGAAACGGATAATATCCAGTATAATATTACGAGTATCGGGTCGGGTACGGGTACCGAACATAGACTCGAATATAAGTACGGTATTTTGATATTCGTACCCTATCCTATCCATTGCTATCCCTAAATGCTGTGATAAAAAATGGAGCCACTGGGACTGCTGTGACCAAGAAGGGAGCCACTAGGACTGTTACAAGAGATCACATGGGTTGTTATTTAGGAGGCAGTGCTAATGTGGCCAAGGTCCAGTCTCCTCTTGAGGCCGAGCCAGCTGCTTTGATTGATGGGAGTAAATTTTGCTTGAGACATAAGTTTTCAAAAGATTGAGATAGAGTTAGACTCCAAGGTTTTAATCAGCGATCTTAATAGGAGCCTGTATATGGTGAACTGGAGGATCTATCCTTTCCTTAGTGTTGGAGTGTGCCTCACTCCATGTATAGTTAGGAGATGTATATTCTGTAATTAAGTAGGATTCAATAGTTGATTTAGTTTCCTTTTAGGAATGTAAGTACTTGTGTATATATACCCCAATTTGGGATTGATGAATATATCAGAAAAATCCCATAAACCTTGACTTGGTATCAGAGCCTAAGGCGCTCCTGAAAATCTGACCTGACCTAATTTCCGTTACCTGACCTAAATCTGACCTGATCTAACTTGACTTGATCTTGGCTATTTGACCTGACCTGAATCTGTCCCTGTTCTTTGTCACATGAAGAGTCAAGACCACTTGATGGGTAATGTTTCTCTCACTGAGAAACATCAAGGTAAAATTGGTATGCTTTGAAAGTTTCTGACTTTACCAGTGGTGATACATGGATAATTGATTATGGTGTGTCTGATCATATGACATTTGATAAGACCTTGTTTTTGAGCCCGTCACATTCTCCGATACATGATGTATCTAATGCAAATTGTGTGTCTTTTCCAGTCTTAGGTATTGGGTCAATCCAAGTTACTCCATCTCTTGTGTTACATAACGTTCTTTATGTTCCCTCTTTATCTCATCATCTGTTGTCAGATCTGAGTTGAATTGCCAAAACAAATGCTCTGTTACTTTTTACCCTATGTATGTAGTATTTCAGGATCTGTGTACTTTGGCAATAATTGGCAAGGGAGATCGGAGGGGGAGACTGTTTCACTTGGATTGCATGTATAGCCGGGAGACACGAGAATCATCCAGATCTGTTGCTTTGACATTGAATTCTAATCGAGTTAAGGAAATTTGGTTATGGCATCGCCGGTTGGGTCATCCATCATTTGGTGTCATGAAGAAGTCTATGCCATCCTTGTTCATGGGAATAAAAGAATCTAGTCTCCATTGTGAAACCTATGTGTTCGCCAAGAGTCACAAGTCTAGTTATACTCCTAGTTTTTCTTCTAGTTCAGCACCATTTGAATTAATTCACTCTGATGTATGAGGTTCTTCCAAGAATACAACATTGTCAGGCATGAGATACTTTGTTTTATTTATTGACGACTTTACAAGATTGACATGGGTTGTGTTACTCAAGACGAAGGATGCTGTGTTTCCTGCCTTCACTGCTTTCCATAATCTTATCCGGAATCAGTATGATGCTCGTGTGAAAATATTTCGATCTGATAATGGCGGAGAGTTTGTCAACCACTCTTTCCAAGACTATTTTCGACAATATGGAATAATCCATCAAACTACTTGTCATCAGACACCTAAACAAAATGGAGTCTCTAAACGAAAGAATCGTCATCTATTGGAGATGGGCCGAGCTCTCTTGCTTAGTGCCAACATGTCTAAATATCTGTGGGCTGAAGCTATATTATGTGCCTCTCACCTCATTAACCGACTACCATCTGCTGCTCTGAAAAATCAGATCCTGTTTGAGGTGTTGTCTCAAACAGTTGTCATTCCATCTCTGAACAAGCTTCCTACCCGAGTCTTTGGTTGTGTGGCATATGTTCATCTTCATCAGAATCAGCGGACCAAGTTAGAGGTCCGTGCCCTTAAATGTGTCTTTGTTGGCTATAGTACTCACCAAAAAGGGTACAAGTGTTATCACCCTTCATCTCAAAGATTCTACGTCGCCATGGATGTCACTTTTAGTGAAGATGTGTGTTATTTCGCTCTGTCAGCCACTCCTCATGAGGAGGAGAAAAGTAGATTTTATGAAGATCAGTTTGGGGTACCAGAAAAAGATATTTCAGAAGAAAGTACTCCAGCCGGACAAGATATTCGACCGGTCGAGGAAAATTTTTGACCGGTCGAAAACAACCACCCGGATCAGGTAGAACCTGAGCATCGACCGGTCGAGGTCATTTTTTGACCGGTCGAAAATAGTCACCCTGATCAGACAGATCCTCAGCGTCAACCGGTCAAGGGTCTCCTTCGACCCGTCGAAAATCCTCAGCCAGAATGTGTTCTGCGTGTCACCGATGACACGTGGAAAGGAGGAGAAGAAATCAGTGATCCGCAGCCAGTTCTAGACAAGATACATGCAAGCACAGTCTCTCCCTCTCCATCAACGATCTCTCCTGACTTGTCATCACCTGAGGTTTGTATTCCTTTGCCTAGTTCTAGTATTCCTGAAAAAGTATTACCTGCTAGGTCAACTCGCGGTCAACCCTCCAAAAGATATGAACCTCTTATATCAGCTAAAGCAAAGTATCCTGTGGCTGATTATGTGTCAACCCATAGACTATCTAAACCTTATGTAGCCTTTGTGAATCAATTATCTACTGTATCTCTTCCTAGTAAAGGGCAGAATGCAATCAAGGAGGATAAATGGGCTAAGGCGATGGAGGTTGAGATGGATGCTCTCAACAAGAATGATAGATGAGATGTGGTACCACTACCACCTGGTAAGAAGACTGTTGGGTGCAGATGGGTTTATGCTGTGAAACATAATGCAGATGGATCAGTTGACAGGTATAAGGAAAGATTGGTGACAAAAAGATACACTCAGAAGTATGGAGTGGATTATGATGAGACATTCGCACCAGTAGCAAAGATGAATACCATTTGAGTTCTCATGTCCCTAGCAGCTAACCTTGACTGGCCTTTGCAACAGTTTGATGTGAAGAATGCTTTTCTCCATGGGTACTTGAATGAGGAAATTTACATCGATCTTCCTCCAGGATATGGAACTTCTACAGGAGAAAAGATGGTGTGCAAGTTAAAGAAGTCCTTGTACGGATTGAAACAATCACCAAGAGTCTGGTTTGGAAGATTCACAACCTTCATAAAGAAGATTGGATACAGACAAAGCAACTCATATCACACCCTATTCTTCAAACACCAACGGAACAAGTTGACAACATTGATTATTTATGTGGATGACATGGTGATAACAAGTAATGATCTAGACGAGATCAAGATATTAAGAGTTCAGCTGTCATCTGAATTCGAAATGAAAGACCTTGAAAATTTGAACTACTTCCTAGGGATTGAAGTAGCTAGGAACAGAGACTGCATTATGTTGAGCCAAAGAAAGTACGTTTTGGATTTGTTAGCTGAAACTTGTATGCTTGATTGTAAACCAGTAGATACTCCCATTGAGCAGAATCATCGAATTGCAGAATATCAGGATCAGGTTCCCACAGACAAGCCAAAGTACCAGAGGTTAGTTGGAAAGTTGATTTACTTGTCCCATACTAGGCCCGATCTTGCTTACGCTGTTAGTGTGGTAAGTCAGTATATGCATAATCCTAGTGAAGATCATATGAATGTAGTGCTGAGAATCCTAAGGTACTTGAAGTCTGCTCCTGGTAAAGGTCTTGTGTTTCGAAAGAATAGAGATTTGGGACCCTATGGCTACACTGATGCTGATTGGGCAGGTAACATCACTGACAGACGCTCTACTTCTGGTTATTTCACGTTTGTTGGTGGAAACCTGGTTATTTGGAGGAGTAAGTGTTGGAAAATGGTGGTTTTTCCACCATTTTTAAGTGACAATTTAAACAAAAATAAATAAGTGTGTTGCACTTAATTTTGATATGTGGGAAACATAGATTTGTAATCTCCTACAAGAGTACATAAAGATTATGTATTCATTTGTTTAAATTGGTTAAGGGGTGAATGAGAAATTGTCACCCAAAGATGGCTACTTGAAACAAAGGAAGGAATGTGATCCCACATGGGAGAAATTAGAGATATGTAAGTCTTTATATATGATTGCATTCTAGTCTCCCTTGAGTAAGTGAGTAGAGAGGCTCTCTCTCACGCGCGCAGGGGGGGGGGTGCAAATCTTGGATGAAATTTGTGTGCGCCCGCGTCCTGCGGACACGAATGTCGTTCCGATTTGGGCCGCACGCGTTTCCTTTTGCACTCCGGATTAAAGTTGGGGTTAAATGGTGTGTAACTCACAACCTTTTGGTTTCAAGCAATGATGATCAACTCATTCCCAACGTGTATAAATAGAGGCATTCCACACCCTCATTTCTCATCCCATCAGAAGCAATCTCCTCTCCTCTTCTGATCACTTCACTCTCTTTCTCAACTCAAAACAAATCCGGTGGTAGTGAAAGGTATTCCTCAGTTCGAAGAGAAGTTTAGTGCTGCGATACAAAACTTTGAGGTTGTTTTATCCTGGGAGAACAACGCCATATGAGCCTGTGGGCGGCGTGAAAGTTCTTAAGGAAAGCGTGTGATACACGTGACTCAACCTAGTTCATGTTCTTACTCATATTCTATTCTTCGTACTTGTGTTTGTATTTTACTAATTATTTAATTAGTATTTTGTTTATTATATTTAATTTAATATCACTTAATTTTCCTACAGTAAGAAGCAGAATGTTGTGGCTAGATCTAGTGCAGAAGCTAAATACAGAGGAATGGCTCAAAGAGTCTGTGAGTTATTATGGATCAAGCCTTTGTTGGGAGATTTAGGTTTTAAGCAGGAACATCCTATGCCTCTTTATTGTGACAACACTGCTGCAGTGGAGATTGCACATAATCCAGTTCAACATGATCGAACAAAGAATGTGGAGATTGAGTCATTTTATTAAAGAGAAGTTGGATACTCGGATCATTTCATTCCCTTTTGTTCGATCGGAGGAATAATTGGCTGATATTCTCACTAAGGCGGTTTCGTGTAAGACGTTCAATGATTCTCTTGACAAGTTGAGCATTCAAGACTTGTATGCTCCAACTTGGGAAGGAGTGTTGGAGTGTGCCTCACTCCATGTATAGTTAAGAGATGTATATTTTGTAATTAAGTAGGATTCAATAGTTGATTTAGTTTCCTTTTAGGAATGTAAATACTTGTGTATATATACCCTAATTTGAGATTAGTCAATATATCAAAAAATTCCCATAAACCTTGACTCTTAGTGAGTTTCGTAGTATAAACTATCAAAGTTATGCTTTGACTTTCGTAGAAAAGAGAAGACTCTTTGTTTACTTGATGATCGAGGGAAGCTAACCGTGCAACATCAAATCTTCAGAAACAAGTTGTCTCACAAAGTACAAATAACACTTCATTTCCCTAATACAGTTCACAGATTAAAACCCTGTCACCATCCATACTCTCCGAAAAGAAAAAGAACCAATATCCTCTTGCGTCATGGCCTAGACTTGTCATCCCTCAAGAGACTAGGCATGTTATATCGGAGGATCAAACAATGCAAAACAAATAATTTTGCTTAAGAGATGAGCATACCCTCGGTGACAGGGATCTGAGTAACCTCCGCTGGTTCTGCAGAAGTTGTGCTATCAGTTTTCGTATTTACATTAGTTAAAAAGAGGCAAAAGTAGGAATAGTGATGTAAATGAAAACAAATGTACATAATGATGTCAAACCTAATATGAATGTATATTCATTTTCCTCGAATGTTGTAACTTGTAAGACATTATAAAAAGAAAAATTGTTCATCAGAACTGGGTTAATTCTATGGCTGGGATTTTAAGATGTTCCTCTGTAGTGTTTAATATAAAGAACTTTCTTTTCCCTGGAAAAAATAAAATAAAAAAAACTAACAGCTAAATTACTCATAATAGAAATTTCCATGCGGAAGACGAGAGAAATCTTAGTAGGTCCAACGCGTTCTTTAGGGTCATCGTTGTATTTACCAGCAACCGCTGAATAAAGTTAGTCAATAATACTCTATGGACATGAAATACTGACTAAAATATCCAGAAACTAAAACATACAGTTTTGATCGAGCCCTCTGACATTTTTGAAACGTATTATATACGGTTTGTTGCCTGTTTCACAATTCCATTATTAAAAGGAAGTAAAGATAAAACAATCATATAGATAATACTAAACATAAATGGACGACTAGACAATGAACATCAAACCGAAAGTGAAAATGAATAACATCAAGTGTCATACGAAGAGAGCATTGCAACATATATCATGATCGATGCTAATAACTAATTAAACCAACTTCCATGCATGCTGTACAAATCAATATGGCTATAGCACCAAAATTATCTTCTAACACCAACTGATCAGTCATGACCCAAATACCTAGAGCTTCTCTTGCAACAACAATACCTTAAAATCTTTGAAAGCTAGCTAAAGACAAAGGAACATTACCTTATCTACAAGCATACAAAACAAAGTAACAAACTTGAGAGAAACTATGGTTGAAAGAAATGGCTGGGGTCAGGAATAGACATGATGAAGATGTTACAGTTTTATTCCTTTTATCCACATTTCATACTACATTGACTACTCATGTACTTGGGATATGATATCAATGATTGCAGTGACAAAGTTACCTATATCAACGGTTGATCACCCACCATGCCAAGACTATTGTACTGGAGATATAATTATCAAAAACTAAAACCATCCAATTATATGTTGTCTATGTTTGATGTAAAACCAAAATGAACTGCATGGTGAAGAGATTAATGAAGATATATACTTACAAACATTGCCTTCAATGACAAAACACATTGGCATTACCCAAATAGCCCTCAATGATCATCTGCAATTGGTGTTATCATTTTTGTGCTCAGAAAAATTTCCATCACGAGGCAATGCTCAATCCACAGTCGCATGCATGCTATGAATGTCCTCAACTATGAATGCTATCAATGTTTGGGTGTTGTAATTTGACGAATGAATCGAAAACGTGTAAAAAGTGAACCACAATGAAAAACAAAGAAAGTAGAGCCGGTACCCATAAAAGAAGCAACAAGCACAAGTAAATTCCCATATGCAAAATCAAAATTTTACCATTAACTCTAGGGCCACCATCGCCAGGATCATCAGGGTGCTTAAAAAAATTTGGACCATCTGCATATTGTTAAATTTTCAGGAGCAATATAGATAAAAGGAAAACTAAACAAGTGACAATGTTAAAACCCATGTATGACTGATGAAATTGTATTGCACGATACGAGCAAAAATGTATGTCGAATGAACATCCATAGAAATAATGGCAAGTGTCTCCACAATGCATCATGCATTGACAACAGTTGGCTATTAAAGTTCTCTTCAAACGATAGGTATCAACACTTTTTTTCGTTTTGAAAACCAGCACACCTAAGCAGATCCAAAATAAATTTACCAACAAACTCAAAACAAAAATAAAAGCATACCCATGTTCAGAGACGTAGCAGTCTTTTGTTTTTTTTCCACAGGACCTGTTTAGAAGTTAATCTGTTAGTAACAAGACAACTACTTCTGTCAAGCACAAAAGATATTGTTTATATGTCCATAACTAGACGAAGCTTAAAAAAATTAAGATATCTGGCCAAGACAAAGTTCAAATGAGTATAGATGATTTCTTAAGTCCCAGCCTAGCAGAATTTCAAATAAAACTTAAACTTTCTGACTTTTTAAAAATCCCAATGAGAACATATAAAGTTACCCTTTTTATCAATGAAAAGGTGTTTACTGGACTCAGCAACTTTACAATAGAACAATGGACCAAAAGTAATAAAGGAAAACTAATAAATAAACAAAAAAAAATGGGCTCAGTAACTTTACAATATAAAAACATCAAACCGCAACCTCTTCTGTAAAGTATAATAAAAGACTCCCAATAAGTCCAAAAATTAGATGAATATAACGTTTATTTTATTCAACTTCTATCTCATTTATTTATGGGATTTCCATTTATTTGGTATCAGAGAAGTGTTTGTTGGGATCAGCAGTCTTACAGGTCTTAAGATGAACCAACTATAAGGTTGAAAAAAAAAATTGAGGTAAAATATAAGCCATCAATTGCACTCAGTTCAGAAAAAACTTGATCTAGCTAACAGGTAGGGTTAGTAAGATTTTAAAAACATTACAAGGTAATTATGTCAAATAACCCCCAACCAAAATAACATAGGTGTGGACTTGCATAGTTCGCTGAATTTAAAATTCAACATGAAAAAATCCAGATTCTATTAAAACTAGAGAACGACCACTCGACACAAACAGAAGCAAGCCAAACGCCAAACCTTGTATCCATAAGTGAATAAATGAAGTCTCTTTTCCTAATATTAAAAGAGAAAAAAAATTAAAAATTAACAGAACCAATCCCAGCCCTCTACCCTAAAATTACCAAATCAAGTATTCTTCTTCTTCACAAACACATAGCCCAGGAAAATTCCCGGTAATCAACATAAAATGAAGCATGCCAAGAGAGCTTCCAGAGGATGTCATACAAGGAACACATGTCATACAAACACAACTGTCTACAGGACATTAGATTATACATTGTTTTGCTTACATGCTAGATAACCCATGAACTGATGAACCCATCAACAGAAAGCTATCAAGTAACAGAACCTTATCCACTAGGGCAAGACAAAGATCAGTACTTCCTGGAGAAGTGAACATTAGGCTTAATGTTATTTTCATTCCTCTTATATTCTAAAAAAAAAAAAACAGGTGCGGAACAGTCTAGATATTGATGATGAAAAAATCAAAAGATGAGGTGTGATAATGAAGACTTACTATATGTTTTATGTACTGCAGTACATTAAACAAGTGCTTACCATCCATGCAAACATTTCACATCTTGTCACCATATGCAACTCCTACCATTAACATTACAAAAAGAATGTGTATATATATATATATATAAACTAGGGTAAAGATGACAAAATTAAAAGCTGATATCAATAAAATAGTAAGTAATGAATAAATCCTTCCTGTTGGACAGTTCATGGACCAGTGCTTACCTTCCAATCTCTTAATATATATGGCGCCATTCGAGTTTTTGTTTTTCATTCCTGGTTCAGAAAGAAAAACAAAGATTGTGCGGTCACCACATGACATTGAATCATAACATTGAATCATAACGATATATATACACCATTAAGGAAATCAATCAAGGTGTGCTTACACTTCACGTCGTCACCATGAGTCTTGTAAACATGTTTCAGCAAGTCCTCATGATTCCGGGGAAACATCATATACGTCTGACACTGTACACACCTATGATTCAGGGGCTCTAGTGATTCTAAGGTCAAATATAATACAAGCAAATAAATAAATTTATATCAGGTTAAAAATATATACAGCACCAAAGTAAAGAAAGAGTAGTCTGAGAGCATGGTATTAAAACACAAGACAGAAAAAACAAACTGAATTTTGAGTGAAATTTATATAACTAAAAAAGCTAAGCTAGGTGCAGATAGCCAGATAACTTTGCCCCATAAGTCGAGTGAAATAACCAGCACGTATGAGATTTACTCAATAAATGGCATCCCTACTAAACCAAACCAAGTTCAAGGTTGCGAGATGCTGCAGTTTCAATGGTGATATATACAAGGCAAATAAACCTCAAATAAAAAGCACCAAACATCAATATCATGACCCAAACAAACTCTAAAATCAATCTCTTTGATAGCTAGGTAACTCTGAAAAAAGAATCGAAAGAAAACCATACATACTATGGGGGGTGCGATGATAAACAAAGAACTTGGGGAGTAAGAACTCTGACAGTGCTGTTTTTGCTCTGTGAGTAATCTGAACGATCAGCAGGATTCGATGATGATGATGATGATTCTGCATCCAGTTTTGGTGAAGATGAAAGCGCGGGCTGCTCATGATTGCACAAATTAGGCTTCTGTTTGAATCATTTTCATATATACATGGACCTGTTTGGACTGTCTGTTTCAATTTACAACGATCACCAAAGGGCTATGAGAACTCACAACTGTGATCGAGTGTGATCCGCCCTTTACTCCATGGTGAGATATGCAATCACCAATCGGTTAGGAGTTCAGACCCTCGAGTAAAATCGGGGAGCTACTTTGATCTCATGAGACAATTCAACTGGGGCATTTCAGGTGATACTGACCAAGTCCATTGTCGATTGTTTATTTTTTGTTGATTTCAAATACTACAATGGGTTGCTTGTTTCCATCATCTCCAGTTCCTTAATTTATGTTCTTCCTATACTCTTATATTGATTTCTTTTTAGGACTAGGCTAGCTGCACATATCTTTGGTGTGAAAATGTCAACAATGAGGTCTACGAGCATTTCCTGAATCAAATACTATAACCAAAACCAAATTGACTCTACTGATTGAAATATGAATAAGACAGACACGATCTATGAATATAGAAGCAAACACGATCTATGAAGACAGACACTTGCCCAGACATGGTGAACAAACACGATCTATGAATATAAAAGCAAACCCAAATGAGGAAAAAGAAGACAGAGCCCGCAATTAGATGTATGGCAGAGTTACTAGTAAACGCCTCTGTATGAATAAGAAAATTAAGGCATTTATCAGCGAAACTTCCAGACTTGTTTCAGGCCTCCTATGAATCAGATAAGCACAGAAACATCAGCTTATCTGGGATTAATGGAGGCACTTCCATCCAATCTTTCATTCTCAATCAGATTGACAAACAATAACAAAACGAAACGAAACGAAGAAAAAACAAAGGGAAATTTGCAAAACAAGAAGATTATATTCTGAGAACCACTATGGACGGAGGAGGCGCAGAAACTCGGTTCCTTCATTGCTAAACCCTTGATTATATACCGTTTGGTTGCTCGTTGCTAAACCCTGCTCTTTGTATTTCGGGTGAATCTGGTTTACCATCGATCAGCAAAATCCACCACACAATCAACCCCCTCTGTTGGATCCTTCATGTGTTCCCCCTATCTTTTGTGGTTGAAAAATTAGGTTGACCCTCAACCTGGTTGACACCAGCCGTACCATTTTGTAGTTGAGAAAAATCCTAAAGTTGTTTGTTGTTTGGTCCTTCAGTATAATGAGATTTCGTTCATGTGGCACAATGTGCTTAAAATTAGTCAGAGTCCCTAATTAAGTTACTTAAAACAAAGGACCATGAAAGTCTTTCCCAACATAACAACTCAACACATAAATTTAACACTATTTCTCAATAGAGAAATAAAACTCAAAACTATTTCTCACAAGAAAATAACACAAAACAACAAAAAAACTAGAAAAATAAAGCTTGGGCCAAAAACTAATCCCTATACCCAAGGAAGCCCAAGCCCAGCAAGCAATAACAATTTAGTAGCCTCAGAGAAGAAAACCAGCATGAGTCGCCACCTCCATGTGGCACCGACGCCGACGAAGTTTTCCCTCAACTGCTAGGTTGCCTAGCACAAAACCAGTGTGGGCATAACCCATCTAGAACCAATTAGATCTTACTTGTCAGGTCTCCAAGATTTGAACAGACACAACCCACCCTGGTCAACCGCCGCTCGTCCACTGAATACTTGTCGCGTTGCACCACCAGTCGACGAAATCATGCCGAATGCTGACACAGTAGATTCGTTTGACTCCCAAGGTTACTTCAACAATTCAACCCCACAAACTATTTACTAACTGTGTGTTTGGATAAAAAATTCTTAATTCTTATAAGAATAACAAATGACGACAATTAAAATTTCAGTATTTTAAATTACATCATTCGTGAATTCTTGCGTTTGGATTTCTTAATTATGAAATTTAATAATGACAAAAATTACAAACTTTTAAGAAGGATACGAGAGAATTGCAAAATGACACTTCTTTTTTAGGGAATTGAAAGGAGGAATTTAAGTCTTCAATTCTCTCGATTTTTAAGATAGAGGAATTGTTAAATTCTTAAAGCAGTTGTCCAAACACAAAAAATTAGGTGATAAAATTCTAAATTCCTCTCATTTGTCCTCTATCCAAACACACTGTAACTGAAATTCATAATTCATGGAAATTAGAATTTTATCATTTGTGAATTCTAGTGTTTGGGTATTTTCATATAGGAATTTAAAAAGAACATGCAAGAATTACAAAAATTTATAAGTAATATGAAGGAATTATAGAATGAAACCTATTTTTTAGGGAATTGAAACAAGAAATTTAAGCCTTCAATTCCCTTGCACTATTACAAAAAGTGCTTCAGACAACTATTTTAATCTATTGTCTGAAGCACCCGAAAATATGTTGTATATGGAGCAGTTGTCTGAATACATATCACACAACAGAAAAAAATTTGCTGTTGAATATACACTCCAACAACTGATTTTTAGTTGTTTCAAAAACCTTAAAAGTGACATTTAAGGAATTATGAGTTGTGTCATACAAATTCAAACAACTGATATTTGACATATGACATAGAATAAGACAACTAAATTCTGATGTTAAAGTTTGTTTCAAACAACTGAATGTTAATGTTTATCTAAAGTACAATAATGTTTTCTATTGTCTAAGGTGCTTAGTATGAACATACATTATGTCGTTAAAACTATTGTATTACAACAAATTATAAAACATTTTGTTGTTTGAATATTTAACAAACGGCCTTATTTCAGTTGTCTGAGTAGTCATTCAATGACAATGCCTATAGACTTTGGTCTATTTTTAGTTGGCTGTAGACATATAACCAAACCACTTTCTACACATAATCTCAACACAAATTAACCTCAAACATATATTAATAATTTCAGCTACAATATTCATAATTCAAACTTAAGTAACTAAGTAGCAAAATATAAGTTGTAGCAACTAAACGATAAACCAAATAGACATAAGTTGCGAGTAACTAAACTGAATACATGTTTAACTATGCAAAAACATGACATTAATTATCCTAGGAAGCCCATAGCCACAGCCTCATAGATAAGTTCTTCATATCATGTAATTTAGATAACTAACTAAGATATCCACATAAAACCACACAAACATACAAGCATTCAAGCTAGTCTAAGTACAGCATTGCATGATTTGTCCACTGTGCCTGCACTACATCAATCACCTTCATTGTGTACGTCAATTACCTTCTTTTAGCCCACTAGAGACTTGGAGAGAGTGGGGCGGGCGCCATATTGGAGAATTCAGATAGAGTGAGAGTTAGGGAGTTGGACGATTCCCTTTTTCTTCGTTCTTGGTGTTGTCAAGCTAAACCCAGGCGACACGGGAGGAGCAGTGAGCGACGATGACACGACAAGTGTGATAAGTGACGGTGGCGTGCGACGGAGCAAGGCAGCCGAACCGAGTAACGAACGACGACTTAAATCAGACAACGAATAGACAACAGTGATTAAGCAGAGTTCGACGACTTCGTTTTGGTTTTAATTTCATTTTAAAGGTTTCTATCCTACTAGGAATCAATTGTGGATTTTAGTTGATAATTGGGAGTTAATTGCTTGTTCAGATCGATATTAGGCTGAGTTTTGATAGTAATTATGGGTTTTGTTTTGGGTTATGTGTAGTTAAAATTTGAAGTATAATTAGGGTGCTTAGTTCTATACTTCACGGAGTGGATTTGGGGATGTTGTAATTGTTAGGAGATTGAATTGGGGATTTCGGTTTGAGTAATTTTCCTTACTGTTAGCTTGAATTGGTTACGAAAAATGACATTTCATTGGTGATTGAATGCTAGAGTTGGAATGAGTTGATTGGTGGGTAATATGAAGTAATTAGCTACTGTTGGTTTTAGATGAGATAGTGGCTCGGGGGAATTTTAGGTTGATTAATGGGTTATTCATTTTAGAATTAGAGCAGTAGAATTTCAGTAATTGGTTTTCTAAAATTAGATAATGCTGAGACTTTAGTTTGAAAAGAAAAAAATAATGAGACTTCGAGGGAGGTAATAATGAGTTGTAGACGTAGAACGATTTAAATTTTGCTTCTAAGTATGATGTGTAATTGTTTAGGTGACGAGGGTTTTTGGTTGTTTGTTTGACTCGGAAGATGGAACATGATTTGAGGTGAGTAACCTCACAGTGTTTATGTTGTGGATGAAGTTCACTTGGTTTCTTCGCTGGAGCATGTATTTTTGTTGTGGCAAAGAATAGCTATCAAAAAGAAAATTTAAATTCTGTATTTAAAATTATGAACTTGATCGTCTACAGTTCATAGGTAAGTAAAAACCTGTTTTGTTATAAGACGACATTGGTTGGTGAATGATCTGGTGTGATGTCTAAAATGCGATGGGTCTTGCGTTTCCATTCTTAGATGTCTTGGTATGATTAATTTGAGGTGTGTCACTAGTAACTGTAATGCGAGGTTGTTAGAGACAACTGTTTGTGTTGTCATTTGTTTTCGTATTGTGAGGGCATGAATATCGTTAGTTGAAGAGTTGTCACTCATTTCTGTGTTGTGAGGTTACGAGTGTAGTTTTTGAGATGGTTGTCACTCATGTTCCGGGCTGTGAGGTCATGAGTGTGATCTACACATTTTATGCTTGATTATTAATGTCTTTCTCTCTATATTTAATTTTGTTTTATGCTTAGTAAATATGTTTCTAACTTACTTTATGTTTTTAGGTAGAAATAAATGAGGAAATAATAAAGGAGGCGTTTCGGAGCTAAAAGTTGGCTAAGGAGAAAAGTTCCTAATTCCAGAGAAGAAATGGTCCGAGAAATGGTCCGAGAAATGGTTACTAAAATACTTTCCCACATGGTGTTAAGAATTGAAGACCAAAAGCATGTCCAAAGAAACTCAAAGAAAGAAGATGGATTAAAATGACTTATCAGAAATCAGCCTTTGTACATTAGCCCACTTCGAAAGACCACTGTGAACAGATCCGAATGAATCTAGACGCGATTAGCATATGGTTGAAAAGATCTAGAAGTCTAGTTTCCAACGCAACTGGAATCAAATGATTTGGAGTCCTAGAACGAGATAAATTTCTATTTTAGTGGAGAAGGGTTAGGTTACCCGGGTGGAGTAGTTAGAGTTATAAAAGGAGTCGAACTAGGCTTTTCTTGGCCTATATATAAGAGGGCTCGACTAGGGTTTCATTATCACACATCATAGACACCAAAGCTCTGCCCAAAATACCTCCCAAGTCGTCCTAAGCCTAATTACCTCCAAGGCCGAAGCTCCTTCCTCACTGATCAAGAATAATCGGCGCTCTTCGTCTTGTTCTTGAGAATCCATCCACTCGAGGCGTTGTTAGTGCTCTTCACAGACTCCAAAAGTGTAACCATAAATCTTCTATCTCATCTTTTGTCTTGTAAAGAATTCGGTTTATGACTTGTGATTTGTTTAATAAAGGCTATACGTTTTTACTTATTTATGTTACCTTCCATGTGTTCTTAGTTTTTGGTCTTTGCTTGTATGCATGCTTGTATGCTTAAAGCTTCTTAATGTGTTGGGTGATACGCTCTTCGTTCCTCTCTAGCATGTTTTGTATGAATCTTAGATAAATTAAGGTGTAGGCGCTCTTCGTCGCACTCTTAAAAGCATGTGTATAAATTGCAGGTTGAAAGGTAATAATTTCGTTGATACTGGGTAAGTGAAGCATGAAAACGGTGGAGGTAGACATGATGTGATGATCACGTGTACATAGTAGAATTAGGTTTAAATTTCGTATGTTATTAGTTAAACAAACCAAATCTCGCACCCCCATAAACAAACCTAGCATAGTTATGCATGCACCCTCAATCCCCGGTTAAGAACGATCCCTATTTACCAATGCTACATCTACTAAAAAGGGTTTTAATTGACTCATTGTTGTTGAGTGTTAAGTGTTAATTTAGTACTTAGTAATAGTGAGTATCAGAGTGTCGGTTACTTGTGTCTGGACTGTGAGGTCACAAGTGACAGTGGTTATGAAGTCAGGAGATCCGATAAGCTAGAGCTCTAGTGTGTCTGCCACATTAACGTTGTTGTTATAAAGGAGTCTCGCGTGCATTTTCTTTTATCGTCCTTGAGTTCATGATTCAGTTCTCTTGTTTTACTGTTGTGAGTTCTGATGTTGTTGTTGGGTCGTGTTATGATCAATGAGACAAAGAAAGATGTTGTGATTCTTTGTATTTGGAATTGATGTAAGAGTCATGAATTTGAGATGCTATGTGATATTTATTTTAGTGAGCTATTTTGCCTAAGGAAATCTTCTGAACTAATTTTCATGCCTGAGATTAACTTAAACTTGAAACTGTGGTTTTCTGATGTCTCAAAATGAAATTTGATTTAATTTGGATTATATTGAAACATGTAGTAGAATTTAAATGTTAAGTGTTATGTTAAATTGTGGTTACTCATACGGGATTGTAAAAACTTACCGAGTTTGTTACTTTCAACTCGGTGCACTATTCAATGATGTAGAGGTTAATCTTGCTGGTTAGTTGTGACTCGTACCTGAGAGAAGCTTCTTAGTATTGCTGGGGTGGTTATTTGTTATAGACTTTGTATTTTTGTATTTTGTTTCCGCTGTGTAATGTATTTGATAACTAATCGATTTGGATTTGTAAACACATGGCATGTAATTTGGGGTGCAACAGTGACAAAGTTCTTTTATGGACTGTGGTTGAGGAACGCTGGTCTCATCCTACGATGCCTAAAGAAGAAGGATCACTTGTTCATATTCCTAAACCAAAATCGGAATGGGACAAACATGATCGATAGAGCTCTTTGTAGAGCCAATACCAAGACCTTAAGTTGTCTCTTCAATGCTCTCTCTGATAGGGAATGGCTGAGAATCATTCATTGTCTAACTGCAAAGGAAGCTTGGGATGTGTTTGTCAACACTCATGAAGGTAATTCTCAAGTTAAACAACAAAAGCTTCAAAGACTTATTTTTGAGTTTGAAGGTTTGTCTATGAGTGATAATGAATCAATTGATGAATTCTATGGAAGTGTTCTTAGCAATACTAATAAGTGTCATAGTCTAGGAGAACCTAGAGTCGAAAAAGATTGTTAGGAAATATCTTTGTGCTCTACCTCCTTTCTTTGATTCAAAGATGAATTCCATCGAGGAAGCTCATAATCTAGATTATTACCCTCTAGAGGAGCTAGTTGGCAATTTGAAAACTTATGAAACACTTAAGAAAAGAACAAAGAAAGAAAAGTCAATTGCGTTAAGTTCAATTAAAAAAGAAGAAGAGAAAGACTCTGAGCATGTTGACTATAGTCTTGAAGAAGTTGCTTTCATGACAAAACAATTTGAAAAGTTCCTAAAGAATTCAAAAAGGAAACTTTTCAACTCAAATCAGAATTTTTCAAAAGTGTCTATCTCTAGGTTCTCTAAATTAAAACAAAGATTTTTCAAAAGAATGGAATTCCAAGTCAAAATCCTTTCAAAAACAAGACAATAGGTGTTTTGAGTGTGATGGTGTGGGACACAAAGTTGTTGACTGTGCAAACAGAAAAAACAAGTCCCACAAAGTGCTCAAAGCCAGCTGGAGTGATAGTGATTCTGATTTTAGAGTCAGAAGAGATAGAAGAAGAAAATGTTGCGTTTGTGGCCTCTATCAAATTAGATGAGTCTCATGAGAATAATGATTCTGATGATGAAGGTCAAGACATGTACACTGAATTATGTCTAGGATCAAAGTCTATGATCACTAAAATTGAGGTTCTGACTAGTGAACTTTCAAAAATTGAAGAGGCACATGTTGGGATACAAGAAAAGTATCTATCCTGAAAGGCAAAGTGGAAATCTGGCAAGGCACGTCTTGAAGAACAAATGAAATCTGTCAAAGGGAAACTTGATCATCAAACGGGTCTAGTTGATAATTTAACTTCTGAAAAGGTTGGCTAGAAAAATCCCATAGTGAATCTAATGTTCAATTTGCCAAATTTTCCCTAGGGTCAGAAAAATTGTCTAAAATTTGTAGTATGGGGAAGTTAGATGACAACAAAAGGGGGTTGGATTTTGAAAATTGTGAGATTTCTGAACCTGTTGGGAATATTGTATTTGTTAAGAGTATAGACTCTATTTTATGAAAGCCTCCACAGAAACCTGAAAAAGTTAGATCTGAGACACCTAGGATACGTAGAGTTGCAAACTCAAATCCTCCTACCTATTATCATTGTGGAATCCGTGGACATATTAGAAGGTTTTGTTACAAGCTTAGAAGAATCTCATCCATCATAGAATACCCCAAAGCAACAATTTGCTCATGACTTTTCAAAAATCTCTGAAAGAGCTGACCAAGATCGCTCAGTCTTTTGCTGTTCCTGAACAAAAGGAGAGAAAAAGAGTACCCACTTGGATTAGGAAACCTACTCTTAAAAATCAGGAGACCACCATCAATATCTCTCCTGACTGCGATAGGCGGAAAACCACCCTTAAAGATATACCTATTTTTATAAAATTATATCAATCTAGTTTAATATCAAATAGGGGTCATTACCCACAGAAAATTGGTGAAACTAAGACCCAAGGACATAAGAAACACAAAAATATGCGAAAGCCAGAAAAGTGGCAGACTCGACTACTAAACACAAAGTGAACTACAAACCTAACATAGACTAAACCAAATACTACAAAAATTTAACACAATAAACTAGACTCATGGGCAGACTATCACACAAAATTTGAGGGTATTCGGAGATGTGTTGGTTGCTAAAATAATTTGGCAAAAAAGTAAATATGTTGAAGAAATTAAAAAGAGATGAATGTCAGGAACTTCTCTTCCCACTAGACAACCTACAATTGACCACAACTCTAATCTAGATAACCATGGATGACTGGCTCTCACAACTGAACCAATGTCGGTAGGACATCGATTATATTACACTCTCTTACTGGCCGTGCTAAGAAAAATGTCGGTACTGACTTAACTTGATTTTCAACTAGTAGATTGGTACATGTCGGCGTCCTAATCTACTCAATAAAGTCATTAAGATCTAAGAGTATTTAAAAGTCAACAAAGCTTCTAAGGTCGATATAGCTGTCGCCTTAACATCACTAAGGAATTATTTCACACAAGTTATCACAACGGGTTTGCTTGTCTCTATTGAATGTGTATTGATATAGTGGTCAATCACACATCCTAGACTCTAGATCCTAAGCCATGCAACTAAGTTTGCACCCAAAGTAACATGAACATAAAATCATCACTGAAAAAGTAGTAGAACAAAACTCATCCAAATAGTTATTAAGATTAAAAGGGGTTCGGAATCATAAGCATGTCTAGGGTTTCGATCAGCTCATAATAGGGAAGTTTAGCTACTCATAGTCGAAAAAATACAATAGCAAAATTTGATGGAGAAGGTAGAATAAACCAAAAACCCTAGAATTCTCGGCTAGGTAGCTTCGATGGATCGAGAGCCAAGTCTCGATTGATCGAAAACTGACGGTTGCACTTCCTTGGTTGCGGCGTTTCTTCTCTTCTTAGGTTTTTCTCTCTGAAATTCAACAATCTTTCTCAGCTCCTCAAAATATATTTATATAAGTATGATCTTGGGTCTCTCCTCATCAATTTAGGGTTGAGTCATCGCCACATGGACTTTCCACGTCATTATTCCTTATTCGAATAGAATTCACTTTTTATTGCTCCTTTTTGTATTTTCCTCTAAATAACCTGAATAAACAAAATCATAATTAATTACTGAAAACTAAACAAATAAACTAAGCATTTTCAAAATAATTAAGCACAAGAGAGTTGCGTATTTATGCAACTATCAAAAAAACCCCACACTTAGTTTTTGCTAGTCCTCGAGCTAAACACTAAACTAAGACTCTGAATAACTCAAAAGTTACATAAATTACAAAACTCTGAGGCCCTTAACACATTGTTTCAGAAATCTTCCTAACATTGCAACACTAAGTTCACATGATATTTCAATTCAGTCCACAAAATTTTGAAGGTTAATGTCAATGCATGGCACACATTTAATATATAGGACGAAAACATAATCATGATGAATACAAAGTTGTAGCATGCCATAAACAAGTCAAGATTCAACCTCACATAGATATGCTCTCATAAGTGTTTCTCTCAAAGTATGTCTAAGGTATTCATTCGACTCAATTACTTGCCAAATGAACCAAACCATATGCTCAACTCTTGTAACTAATCTCCACAGATCAAAGGCTGCCCATCTTGAGGATCAAAAATGTCTTTCAAAGGTTGTAATGGGACTAGGCTCATGGGTTTATAGAACAAAAGGATACGAAATTCAAGTTTAAGTTCTAAAACCTAGTAGAGCACCAAATGTAGAGACTTTTCTCACTTTTTGCAACCTTTGAACATCTCTACCGATGTGTCACTATTGAGGCCAGATTTCCTCTTGTTGGGCCTTCACATCGATCATTCTTTTTAGTTAACCCATGGATCAAGCTAGACATCACAAAGTACTATTCTTTTTTCTTTGAAAAAAAATTAAGCTAGCTTGATACTCCACACTTATTCTTTTGTATCACCTTCATAAACTTTTACCTTGGTCTTCATGTACCTGTCTCATGTAAAGCTCTACTAAGTCTTAGAACAAAGGTAGAGATATATTTAATCTATGGTTCAAGGTTAAGATTATGCGGGTGATGACAAAAAGTTTAAACATGTAAGCTTAAAGTGATAACTAAGGGGTGCACAACTTGTGTACCCAAAATATGGGACACATGCTACATATGGCCATGGTGATAGATCCTCAGTGCATTTATCACTTCCTCAATCAAGATTTATATTGACTATAAGCTTTCACTAGCACAAGAGCAAGTTCTAGTAATCTCTAGAGTCCATAACTTAATCTGCGGCAAGCAATTGACACTAAATCAAAGAAAGCATGTATATAACATATATAAGGCTCAAAAGCTCACAGGTTAAATGAATTTCAACAATGTCTAAGCATGCTTATAGATATCTACCATATTAACTTGTTTCTACATCCACTACACATTCTCATATGCATCATACATCAAGATTAACCAAAGAAACTCATATCACTTAGTTGCATGTTTCACTCCTAGTCACAATTTCGGAAGATATAATCAAATCATGAACTAGTTAAGAGATTCTAAAACTCAAAACATAAATCAAAAGACTCTTTGTATTGTTTTTCTTAACACTTTTTACTTTTGTATATATATATATATTTTAAATAGGACTCAAAAACACATCAGAAAACAATGAAAAGCACCAAAAACTGATACTAGGCTTCGATGGGTCGAGGAGATTCCTCGATACATTGAAGCATGCACTCGGGTCTCAATTTGGGATAAACTTTGATGGATCGAAGGAATTCCTTGATGCATCGAAGGATGGCTACGGGAAATTCCAGAAAAACTCCAAATTCGAAAAACTTGACTCAAAACGAAAAAAATACGAAAAATTTATGCATAGACGCTAAGGATATGATACTTAAAATTTGTGTTGTTCTCAATGTAAAACAAAATGAAAACATGCAATACATCGAACAAGCATGAAATGAAACACATAACATGTCACAAAAGACACTAAACATGGAGAAAAATATCAAAGGAGAAAGGTTAAGAATGCAAATCTGGTTTCTAAGCTTCTCCATCAACATGGGTTGTCTCCCAAGCAGCGCTAAGTTTAACATCTTTAGCCAGATAGTACGCTATAATTTTACTCCATTGGAGAACGATCTTGAAGGGGTAGTTCCTCCACATCCCTCACTTGAGATGGCTAATAAAATGGCTTGAGCCTATGTTCGTTCACCTTGAATGTATTTCCGGTCTTTGGATTTCGGATCTCTATCGCACCATGAGAAAATACATTAAGGATAAAAAAAATGGCCGACCGCACCTAGAATGAAGCTTACCTGGAAATAACTTCAGACGTGAATTGAATAACAAAACATTATATGCCACTACAAAAGACTTGCTTGCCCTTAATTATCTTATCATGAAATGTCTTGGTTTTTTCCTTGTAAATTCAACTAGACTCATATGTATTATTCCGAATCTCATTTAGCTCATTCAGTTGTAACTTCTTGTGAACACCTGCAACATCAATATCAAAGTTGAATTGTTTAATATCCCAGTATGCCTTGTGTTCAAGCTCCACTGGAAGATGACATCCTTTTCCATAGACCATCTGATAGGGAGACATTCTAATCGGTGTCTTGTATGTAGTTCTATATACCCATAATGCCTCGCCTAAGCATTGACTCCAATCTTTCTGGGTTGGTCCAACAGTCTTTTCCAAAATTTGCTTGATTTCCATGTTGGAGAATTCTACTTGCCCGCTCGTCTGAGGATGATAAGGTGTTGACACCTTATGATGAACATTGAATTTCTTGAGCAAAGCTGCAAAAGACTTGTTACAAAAGTGGGAACCTCCATCACTAATGATATACTTGAGATTGTAAGATGGGTAAGCTATCCCGCACCTCTCATCCCATCTTAAATGCCAAACTTACTTCAAATGTACTTGAATTGCTTCATCTTGATTTAGTAGGACCAATTGAGACTGAAGTATAGCGGGAAAGAAGTATGTGTTTGTGGTTGTTGATGATTTTTCAAGGTTCACTTGGGTTACGTTTTTAAGTGATAAAACCCAAACCCAAACTTTTAAAAAATTCTTTGATCTTGCAAAACGCATTTCTAATGAAAAACTTTCTGAAAACTAACGCATCATTAGGATTAGGTCTGATCATGAAACTGAATTTGAAAACTCTCTTTTTGCTAATTATTGTGAGGAGTACGGTGTACATGCATCATAAATTTTCTGCATCAATTACTCCACAACAAAATGGTATAGGTGAAAGAAAGAATAGAGTCTTCGTTGAGATGGGAAGGGTGATGCTCAGCTCTGCCGACCTACCTCATATGTTCTGGGCAGAGGCACTATATAATGCTTGTTATACTGTTAATCGTGTGATACTTAGACCTGGAATTGATAAAACACCATATGAACTGTTGAAAGGTAGGAAACCTAATGTGTCTCACTTGAAATTTTTTGGGAGTCTTGTGTTATCTATAGGGATAGTGAGTACTTGAAAAAATTTGATGCAAAATGTGATCTTGGAGTCTTTTTGGGATATGCCTTGAATAGTCGTGTTTACCGTGTCTACAACAAAAAAACCTGCAAGATTGTTGAGACTGTTAACGTTGCCATAAATGACTCCCCTGTGTGCTCTCACATTCACTCTGCTTCTCCTATTCAGGATGACTCAAGTATAGGTATTGAGCTGACTACTCCAGAAGTTCATACCACCCATAGATGAGCAGAATCCTGTGCCCAAAGATGTTTCCTCAGATGTAAAATCTGAAACAGAGGGTGCCAAGATAGATTATACTCTTTCCATCCAGCAGCCACATCGTATCGGTAAGCGACAAGTTTAGAAATATCATTAATCCTTTGATGTGATCGGTAAGGTTGATGAACCTATGAAAACTAGGAGTAAGTCAAATAATGTTGGAAGCAACTTTGTGACACTCAAAAGTTTTCTTACTATACATAGGTTTGATATCAATTGTATTACATGGTATGGTTTTGTGTCCACCATTGAACCTAAAAATATTATGGATGCTTTAAAGGATGCGGATTGGATAAATGTCACGCAAGAGGAATTGAATCAATTTGAGAAAAGCAATATTTGACATCTTGTTCCTTGGCCTAAAGATAAAAATGTTATTGGAACTAAATGGGTGTTTAAGAACAAAACTGATGAGAAATAGATTATAACTAGAAACAAAGCTAGGCTAGTTGTTTAGGGATATTCTCAAATTAAAGAATTAGATTTCGATGAAACCTTTGCTCCTGTAGCTAGGTTAGAATATGTCCGACTCTAATTAGTTGTTGCTTGTTTTCTAAAATTTGATCTTTATCCAATGGTTGACAAAAGTTTCCATTTGAATGAGATTCTTAAGGAAGAAGTCTATGTAGAACAACCTCCAGGTTTTGGAAGTCAATCCTACCCCGAACATGTGTTCAGGCTTGATAAGGCTCTGTATGGACTTAAACAAGCATCAATGGCTTGGTATGAGAAATTGTCTACTCATTTGATTGATCATGGGTATGTGAGAGGATCTATTGACAAGACCATGTTTGTCAAAAGTACCTCAGGTCATATGACCATAGCTCAAGTCTATATAGATGATGTGGTGTTTGGTTCTACATCTCAAAATCTTGTTGAAGAGTTTGTTACTCTAATGAAACGTGAGTTTGAAATGAGTTTGTGTGGCAAACTGAACTTATTTCTTGGACTTCAAGTCTAATAGAAGAAAAATGGGTTATTCATTTCGCAAGAGAAGTATACGAAGGACTGGGGGAAGAAGTTCGGGATGGAATCAGCCATTCTCATATGAAATCCTATGGGAACCTTATGTAAGATCAATGCTGATCTATAAGAAATTGATGCAGATCAAACTCTTTACAAAAGTATGATCGGTAGTCTCCTTTATCTCACAGCTAGTAGGCCAACATTTCCTACAGTGTAGGTGTTTGAGCTCGATATCAAGCAAACCCTAAGGAATCTCACGTAGAGGTAGTCAAACGTATCATTTGATGTGTTTCAGTTGGTATGAGTAACTTTGGAATCCTTTACACCAATGATACTAATGTTGAAATTGTAGGATACTCAGACTCAGACTGGGCTGGGGATGCAACAGATCGAAAAAGCACCTCGGGTGGTTGTTTCTTCATTGGGAATAACTTAGTTTCGTGGCACAGTAAGAAACAGAATTGTGTGTCCTTGTCCACCACCCAAGCTGAGTATATAGCTACAGGGAGTTGTTGCACACGGCTTCTATGGATGAAACACTTGTTAAGTGACTATGAATTTCAACAAGGTATGCTATCCTTGTTCTGTGATAATACCTCTGCCATTAATATTTCAAAGAATCATGTGCTGCATTCTAGAACGAAGCATATAGAGATTAGATACCATTTTATTCAAAATTTGGTAGAAGATAATCAGCTTGAATTAACATTTATTCCAACTGAAAACCAATTGGCTGATTTGTTTACAAAGTCTTTGGACAACCTATGGTTTGAAAGTCTTAGAAAGGCAATTGGTGTATGCACAATTACTTGAAACTCTTCCATCACTGAGTTTTTTTGTTTGCTATATTGTTTAAAAACAAAAATTGTGTACTTTTGAGTCTGGGATACGAGACTCTTCATATATCCTCAGGACTGTTTTTGAACTTGACCTAAATGTAGTGTCCATATTTCATCTTTCTTGGTCTAATTTGTTGTATTTCTCACTTGTATGTATGCATATGTGCCTCAAGGTCTTTATTGTCTATGGTCTTAATCATTCATAGGACTACATAGACCTATTTGTCACAAAGATAATCTTGTGGTGGCCCTCAATAAATCTAGAAAATTGAGATGAGATGAGATGTTGCTGCTATGCTCTTGGAGAAATTGAGATCTGGTTGGTACAAATAAATTTCCACCTAAATGGTGATGTGTAATCAATTTAACAAGCTAGTCCTTCACTGGGTTATACCTTTCATGGAACTAGTAAGGATCCCTGAGATTCATTCTATCATTCGATGGGTTCAAACTAGTTATTCGTCGAGTGTCCTTGTTACACATATTTCCCTTTAGAGCATCTGCTCAAGGAGTCAATTATAACTATTTCGCTACATGGATCTATGAGAACGATTTCTCAGATGAGCTCATGGTTAAACAAATTACTTTGACAAAAATGCCTTGAACTTGGAATATTTGGAGCTGAAACTGATTGTGACAAAGTCACTTGTAATGATTGTTATAAGGAGCTACAAGACTGGGTGTGATAAAGTCACATGTTCTACTATGTCATCTCTTATCTCATTTGATGCTTCAACTTTTCCCCTTAGGTTAAGCACATGCACGCGCGCGCGCGCGCGCACACACACACACACACACACACACACACACACACACTTACACAGGCACATACACCTCTTGACGTTCCAAGTTGTGATTATTAGGACTATGATAGTGATCTTTTCTTTCCAGTCATACATTCATGTGTCAAATTTGAGCCACCAAAACGTGTGAAAAGTTGGTGACACACTTTGTGAGTCTATGCTCAAACTTCGCCAAAATAAGGATAAAATACCTTCTAAGGTTCTCTCTCCCAGGCTCTATTTTAGTCTATTCTCGATCTCTAGTTTCGTATAACCTTGTTTCTTGGTTAAACTAGTTTCATTTCTTTTCATTATGCATACTCTTAGGGGAGTTTTCACTGTTTTGGTACATACATCACTAGGTCGTTCTTCCTTACATTAAGGTTGGTCAAAAGGTTTTTGCAAAGATCATTGTCTCTCTCCTGCCAATTCACTGATCATGGGTCTCTCAAAAAAATTTCTAGGCTCGTGTTCTATTAAGAACTGGGCCTGTTGCGACTCTCTCCTTATTTTTAACCCATGCTAAACACTGTAGTGCCTTTCGGCTTGGGCCTTCGTCTCTATGGCCTCTATCTACATGGGTCGTTTTCCTTGCTTGCAATGTCTCACTTTGCTACGTGTCTTGAGAGGGTTTCTTCTCCCATGCCCTTTTTGAAAACCGAATTGTTTATCTGAATTAGTGGGGGCACCAAGACCAAATGTCTTCACACATCAAATCAAACATCCTCTCCACTACTTACTTAAGCTGTCTGCATGTCACCGTAAGAGCATTCCCACCGGTAGGGAACGGCGAGGACGTCCGGGGGGGTGGCCCAGCAGTTCGGGGACGTCCGGCAAGGTGGAGGCGTGCAGCGGGGGGGTGGCCGTGCGTGGACCGGACGTTGACGGACGGATCGTCCCGGGCGGCGTCCTCGGCCGAGCATGCGAGGCGGATCGTCCCAGCTGGCGGGACCCACGCCACGTGGGTGACGTCAGCATGACCCCTTTTTTTTTTTTTAGGGTAAAAAAAAAAGTAAAACAGTAAAAGTAAAAACTGTCAGCCAACCAGAAGCTGACACGTGTCAGCTTCTGGGAGGCTGACAGATCAACGGCTCTGTTGATCTCAGCCATCCATTTCAAACGGATCTAAATAGATCCGACGGCCCAAATTCAAATCAAACGGCCACTTCGGCCAGAAATCAATTAATTGCAAAAAAAACCCCCAAAAATTGCAAAAAAATCCCAAAAAATTGCAAATCACCCCCTATATTTTTTCTATAAATACTACCTTCATTTCATTCATTTTTTACATCAATTTGTGCACAACAAATTCACTCTCTCCCCCTCTCAATCTCTCCATCTATCCTCTAAATCCTTTGTTTATTTTTTGGGAAAAAAATGTCAACAAATTGGCTTCTTTCGGAAGATGTGCAATTAAGCATATCTTATTGTCGTTTTAGTGTTGATTCGATTACCGGAAATCGTCAAAAGGTCGACAAATTATGGGAAAAGATTCATGGCGATTTCAAGGCGAATTGGGAGCTAGGTTATGGTGAATCAATGCCGGAAACTAGGACCCAAAACGCATTATCCTCTCGATTCGCAAAGTTGAAGGCGAATTTGAAACTTTGGGGTAGTGCTATTTCTTTCGCACGAAGAAATGCATCTTCCGGCTCCAACTTACACGATGAGGTATTGTTTTTTATCTCCATTTTTTTGCAAGTTATTTTTGAAAAAATATTTAATATAAGTTATGTCCATTTTATTTAATTTTCTTTATGGCATGTTCTTTAATTATTTAATTTTTTAGATGAGAAGTGCTCAATCATTTTATGTTGCCAAAAAGAAGAAAGAGTTTAAGGACTTTGCTTGTTGGGATGTGGTGAAGAATCATCCATACTTCATCCATGTCGAAGCTAGTACACCTCCACCTTACTTATCCTCTACTCCGCCTTACTCATCAACACATCCCGCAAGCTCAATGCCCTCCGCTGTCAACTTGGATGAGGATGATGCATTTCCCACACCAATGAGCAATCAAGCTCCCTCTTCTCCGGAGCGTCCTATGGGAGTGAAAGCGGCCAAGGAAGGGAAAAAGAAAGGAAAAAAAGGCATGAATTCAACAAATGAAAGAGCCGAGGCTTTGAATAGGATTGCGACAAATCAAGAAGCTTATGGTCGCAATCAAAAAGATAATGATGCAATTGAGGTTTCCCTTCTTCGAGAGCAAATCGCGCTTCAAAAAAGAGATATCGATTTGAGAGCTTTGGCGGAAGAGACTCGGATCATGTCAATGGATACTGAGATTATGACTCCTAAATCCAAGAAGTATTTTACAAAGAGGAAAGCCGAAATCCTTTCTCAAATGGATGAGGTTGAAGATGAAGCAAGCGGAGAAGGCTATTCCAATTGTTATCGCCCCCTTTTTCCAAGCTCTTAAATTAAATTACCCACTTGTATTTTTTTCAAGTATTTTCCCTTCAAGCATTTAAATTATGTAGTTTCCCATTAAAATAAATAAAAATGCAATTTCTTTATTTCCATCAAGTTCCCACACATTACAAAAATTATTTAACACACATAATTCAAACACAAAACATTTTTATAGTTGTTCACCGGTCTCAAGAAACCAGTTGTGCTTAACTAAGTCCTTTTGAAGCTCTCCATGGATGTAAGCTGATTGGAGATCTACAATACGCTCATTAAACCGTTGTTCATTTCCATATCTTCCAACCGGCTCGAATGGAATACGGTTCCCCCCTTCATCCACTGGCCCATCATAAGCAGTGAATGCGGTAGATGGGTTTTGGAGATCTTCTTCTTGGTTCTCCTCAAACTCATCCTCCACGAACTCGTCCTCAACGATCATGTTGTGCATTATGATGCAAGCCAACATGATGTCTTTTAACGTCGAAAGGCGGTGACACCAAGCTGCATGACGAATTATCCCCCAACGAGCTTGTAAGATGCCAAAGCACCTCTCCACATCCTTACGGTACGACTCTTGCTTTCTCGCAAAAAGCTTTTGTGGAAGCTCTTGAGGATTAGAAATTGTTTTGACAAACGAAGAGTACCTCGGATATATCCCGTCAGCAAGGTAATAGGTGTTACGGTATGTCATACCGTTCACTTTATAAGTCACAGATGGACTTCTTCCAGCAAGCACTGCATCGAATACATCTGATTGATACAACACGTTGATATCATTTTGAGCTCCTGGTACCCCGAAGAAACTATGCCAGATCCAAGTGTCATATGAGGCCACTGCCTCTAAGATGATTGTTGGACGACCTTTCCTCCCTGAGTACGCCCCGGACCAAGCAGTTGGGCAGTTCTTCCACTCCCAATGCATGCAATCAATGCTGCCGATCATACCAGGAAATCCGCGTTGTTTAGCCCTTCTTAGAAGCCGAGTGATGTCTGTCTGATCTGGAGCACGGAGGTAACGAGTACCATAAAGCTCAACCACTTGGGTGCACCACTTCTTCATGCACTCCATAGTTGTTGAGTCCCCCATCCTTGTGATTTCGGCACACTGATCTGCAGCTGAGCCGTATGCCAATATCCGAAGAGCACCGGTCATCTTTTGTTGGGGAAGAAGTCCGACCATTCCAGTGGCGTCGGCTCTTTGATGCCAAAATGGGTCGTTGTTGCAGAGGTCCGTCATTAAACGGTTGAATATATGTCGGCTCATTCGGAACCGCCGACGAAAGTCGTGGTTGGTGAAGACCGAGCGTTCGATGAAGTAATCTTCCATAAGATTATGGCCCCTCTCATCCCTCAGCCTTGGTTGATTTGCACGGCGGCGTGGTGCTGGATCATCATCGAATGCTGCATCAACCGCCACCGCGTCGATAACGAATTGATTGGCAATTTCAGCATTTTGTCGCCGTTGTTGTCGCCTCCTATTGAAAAAATTAGTGAAACCCATAGGATTCATCTTGAGGAAAGGGAAATGTGATGAAGTGTTTAGAGAGGATGATAAGAAATGTGAAGAAGTGTTGGTGTGAGTTCTTCCACTCCCATAGCTCATTCTTTTATAGTCATTTTGAAGAACCAGATTAGATTAGATAACGACACGTGTCGACCGTCGATTGGTTGAAAATCTTACCGAATATCTTTCGCAATTATTTTGCCGACACCAACACGTACACAATACACGTGTCACATTCTCGTTGAACCGCAATCTTACAAGAAATATTACCGTCCTATCTTCATTAATAATTTTGCCGACACTGACACGTGTCTCATTCTCGTTGGACCGCAATCTTACAGGAAATATTACCGTCTTATCTTAATCAATGATTTTGCCGACACCGACACGTATACATGACACGTGTCTCAAAATAACTTGTCGAAAATGTTATCGTAAATCCGTAACCACTTATATGTTCTGGGATAACACGTGTCGGTTAGTTATTGGGTGAAAATAATATTCGATATTTAAAATTTCAAAATTTTAATTATTCGTGAATAGTAATAGGAAGTCCTCAAACAGGCACCGCTGCACGAAAAACTGTTTGAGGACTTCCTATTCTGAAGAATTCCTCAAAATTCTGAGGAATTCCTCAAAATGGGGCTTCCTCACATCCTCCATGGGTGGGAATGCTCTAATATCCCACACTCCCCTAGTACATCTATTCTCCACCTGGTTCTTCTTCCTCGACCTCTCCGTTCTCATCTCTTCCATGGCCGCCTTCCGAGCATCCTACACTCCACTCACATACTCTCAGCCTCCTGATAACCATCTGGCTTTTGTGCTTTATTAACCTGATGTCCCACTTCTCAACATTTCTCCGCCTCGCTCGGTCTCACCATCCACTGTCACTGCTCCTCCATCACCTCCGACTTCCGCCTCTCCATCTTCCTATCGCTCTGTATCCCCACCAATCGCAGTTGTGTTCGGCCTGCCGATGTTGAAATATGTAACAAAAAGGGGCCAAAGTGTGGCGTCACACGCTCGCTTCCATTCCTTGTGTTCCTTTGGGTTCTACTTCTACTGGTCCTTCATCTCAGATGCCATCCTCCACTGCTATCCTCGATTATGTTTCTCGTCCCAATGACCAGGCCTCGATGCTCTCCTTTGATGCCACCCTCTCTGACTTTGGGCGTTGCCGGACTCATCCTCGTATGATTGAATCCTCCCATTGTGATTCCTATTCCACACTCAACCTGGGATTGGACTCTCCCCCACCATCCTCACCGCTCCCCTCGCGAGTGACTCACTCTGCTACTTCTCAAGGCGCTTCTGTCGTCCTTCTGACCCCCTCTCCTCATTCCAAAACACTGTGTCGCCCCTCTGAGTCTCTGAAGAGGATCTCCGGTTCTTAGCAAGACTTTGCCTCACAAGAAGCATGAGGTCCCTATTCTCTCTCCCCAGTCTCACTTTATCTCTGATGAGGCTCTCCGTGTTTATGATGCCGTTACTATTGCATGACCGTTCATCTTTGAATGCCCCATTGCCGTCTCTACTGTTACTCTAGTACTCTTTGCAATTCGGTTGTGTTAAGCCTTTGTCTAGAGTTTGAGAGTTATTTATTGTATTCTTTTAGAGTCTCTAAGCTTTCTCTTACTTTGCATGTATGTCTTAGAGTGAGTTCTAATCATATTTCATCATACACACTTGCATTCTGCATATCATGAAATCAGTATGGTAGTGCAGCAACCCGGCAACAATTCATGTAGAATTAGTATTCTATTGATTGAGTTCTGAAGTGAAGCTTTGAAAATCTTTCATGTACAAACACTTCTAGATAAGAGAGTGTAGCTCTATAGACTAGTAGAGAGACCAGTGAGAATAGCATAGGTGTATGTATCCACTGCAAGAGTCTTGTAAGAAGTATTATTTACATAGTAAAAAAGTTTATCCCTTGAAAGTTTATCCCTCAAGAGTTAGTGGTAGACAATTTTTTTCCTTGGTTGCTGGATTTTTGTGTATAAAAAACGTATTGGTGTTATGCATTTGTTTATCTCTTTGCTTTGATTTATTACTCGTACATTTGTTATTCAGGATAGTTCACCACTTAGTAATCTTCGAGAACAAATTTGAGCGAAAAAGTAGTCAAGGGCATATTCACAATAGTACTCGTACATTTATTACTCGTACATTTGTTACTATTGCTCGGTCATTCATCTTTGAATGCCCCATTTCCTTCCCTACTCTTCCTCTCGCTGTGAAGAAGTTTGTCAAAGGTTTGAGATGGCTCCCGGCTCTGGAATCCTTCCTGTTAGTAAACAAAACTCAGGTTCATGAATTTTATGCTAACTTTCCAAATCTCTCAAAGGATACTGCAAGCTTTGCTCCAAGGATCCCATGATGGTTGTTGTTCATGATCGAAATGTCAATATCTCTCCCACCAAGCTTCGCACAGTTATGAATCTTCCTCTCACCATGCCTTCCTCTTTGGAGAAGTTCAAAGACTTTTTATCCAATATTTCTCTTGATGACCTTGCACTGACCCTTTATACCACCGCTCTTATTTAGCCTATCACCACTACTCACCTTTCCAGCCAGTTCCTCACGGAGTGTTACAAGACAGTCTGCTTCGTCATTTGTTCTCTTGTCTACCCCACTACTCATACCAGCAAGATCACTAAGAAGTAAGCTGCTCTTATCTTGTGTGTCTGTAACACGTCTTCTCCTCCTATTTATCCAGCTGAGTACTTTGGGTGCGTTTGGGGGGGCTTATAAGCCCCAGTGCTTAAAAGCATTGAATGTTTTAGTGTTTGGTAAATCCATCTGAACCAACTTCTCTCAAAAGTTAAGGTCGTTTTAAGGGGAAAAGAAGAAGGAGGGGAAACCCAACTTCTCCTTATAAGCGAGCGCGTCCTTCTTTTCGCGAAATTAATGAATTTTTCTTTGGACGTTGGGTACCCTTGCCTCTATCAACTAATTACACGATGGACCTGACCGAGCTGCGCCTCTCTCCTCTTCTCTCGTTTGTCTCTGAGCTGCGCCTCCATTTCTCTCCTTGGATCTCTGTTCGTCTCCGAGCTGCGCCTCTATTCTCTCGTTTGTCTTTGCGCTGCGCCTCCGTTTGCTCCTCCGTTTCCCAGTGAAAGCGTCTAGGGCTCGAGGTAACCGATTCATTTCTCCCATTTCTTTGTCTCTTGCAATAATTGTGTGCCGTTGGATATTGATATACCTTAAATCTCATCTGGGTTGTCAATCTTCATCTTCTTCAAGTTCAATGAGCTAAGCACCTTGATTTGGGTAGTGTTTAACAAGCCTTGGAGAAGTTGATCATCTCTATTGCGTTTATTCGCCAACTAGTTTCTTCGCGAGCTCACGATTTGGTAAGACTCCCTTTTCTCCCTTCTCATTCTTCTTCGTCGTCTTCGTTTTCTCTTAATTTGTTTCACGATATTGATTGCTGATTCGTTTAATTAGCTGTTCTTTTGTAACTGTAACCGTTTTATGGTGATATGAATCTGCGATTGGTTATTTTATATGCTTTTGGTTGATTCAAGTTTCTGATCTATTCATTGAGTTTCAGGTGATTTCAATTACTATTTGTAAATTTTCAGATGCTCTTGGGGTTTGGGTCTGATTCTTTTTCCTCTCTTTACCAAACAGGGGGTTGGGTTATTGATTTCGGTTGGGTTTTCGACTTCTTGTGTTTTCATGTCCGATATAATCGAGTTTCCTTTGATTTTATAATGAATAATCTACTAAAAATGCTTGATTCTGAACTTGTATCGTTATGTACCCCCTTATTCTGAAGTCGTGTTCGGATTTTGGGAAGTGACCGAGTCTGGGGTTAGGGAGGTCCTTTCTGATGTGGGGCTCTTTCTGCCTACTCAATTATGCATCCAAATGCTATCAATTGAATTGATAGCAAACCATCAATTGACCTGTCGGATGCAATGCTGCGTGGAGTGTGGATTGATATCCCTACAAGAATCTAGTAGAAATAGCTCGTCCCTCTGTTTTAGCATGAAATATGTCGATATCGAGTTATCGTTTTCTCCTATTCCATTTTACAGCAAGTGGCCTACCAATCTTCAAGGACAGCATGTATTGTTGATTGATTTGAATCAAACAAATGGAGGGAGACATAATGTAGAATTACTCCTTTTATCAAGAGAAGCCAGAAGTACATGATGTTGAGAGCGTACCTAACAGTAAAATGCATGTTTTTGAACCCCTTCCCCTGACTTTCACCCTCCACAAATTGCAGTTTTCTCTGAAATGTGCAAATCACTGCGGTTTCACGTTGTTTTCGTGGTTCTTCGTTTTGAAATGCGGCGACCGTTCTTACTGTATAGGGCTGGCATTATTTCCTTCACAACTGTTCTTTGAGAACCAACAAAGGATAGTTATTTTTTAGGTTATAAAACCAGCACATTGTGTTAAACTGCAGACGAGAATCATATATAGAGAAGAAAATTGCAATTCAACCAAAATGCATAGACCAAATTTAGATTTGATCGCCTGGTCCTTTCTATACAGCTGTGAACTGTATCCTTCTACTAACAGCAGCTATGTGCAATGTACTGATAATTATGCACGGTTGGAGGCTCAATAATGCTGCTGGACAAACACACGTACAAGATATGGTTGTTGTGAAGTTCTAGTCTTTGTTAGTAGTCATGTATCTCATTTTCCCCATAATGTACCATCACATTGTACGACTCTTTCTCTTTGCCATAAAGTTGCATGACTCTTTCTCTTTGCATCAAATATATACCAAACATGTAGCAAATTGCAACCGTTCAGCAAATTGAACAACTTTGTCTTGCAACTTTATGCAGTTAGGTGACTTGGAGGCTCCTTTAGATTTCATTTTGGGACTTCCCTGCTTCTCTTTGTTTATTACTAATGTAAGTGTTATAGTTTTTGTTTCAGTACCAAGTGTATTGGTCTAAAAGGGCTTTGTCTACAAACATCTAATTCTTGTTTCTGTTGCACCTTATGAGAGCTTTCTCAAGATATTTTTTAATTGTTGTCCAAAGATTTCATTATGGGAACAAATTCTACATACTAATCCTTTCCGCACGTGCACACATACACACACGCACACATGGAGATGATGAATATGAGATATTAGATGATGAATGTGAGATATGATTCGAATCATAGGCAGTAGCTATATATACGAATTACTTCATAGTTGCCCTTTGTATTGATCTAAATTGATCTAAAGACTCTTTGTTGTTGTTGAGTTATTTAGGTTCAATATGTTATAGCTGATTTTATTTTGTCATTCCTTTCTTGTCTACATAGATGGAAAGAAACTCAGCTTGTTGGAATGATCTGTTTGTCCATGTACTTTGTGACTTGTGTATCAAGGAGGTGGATAAGAATAACCGTCCAAATACCCATCTTAACAAAGAAGGATGGGATAGTGTGCTAGGTAATTTTAACAAAGAAACAGGTAAAAATTATACCAAAAAACAACTAAAAAATAAATGGGATACTCTTAAAGAGCAATGGAAATTATGGAAAGATTTGAAGGGGAAAGAGACCGGTCTTGGATGGGATTCTAGGCTCCAAACCATTGATGCATCTGAGGAGTGGTGGAGCGGTAAAATTCTGGTATGTAATTCTACTTTCATTTTTGAAGATCATTAATTTCATCGTTCATGTACATAAACATGTTATGATATTCTCGTTTTGTTTTTGTTTTTGTTTTTGTTTTTAATTCAATTGTGCAGGAGAATAAGGAATATGCAAAGTTACGAAAAAAAGGAATTGCCCCTGAATTTGAAGAGAAATTGGACAGAATGTTCAAAGGGACTTCTGCCACGGGAATGCATGCTTATGTACCAGGTGCATCACTACCTTTGCCTAGAAGTCCAAACCAAGAGGACAATCAAGAAGACCTTGAAGAAAGTGTTAACTCTGATGAAGCATCACAACCAAAATCCAAGGGCAAAAGAAAACGAAATGATACCGATGGAGTTGAGAAAGGCAAAGGAGTTGTTACAAAAGCTGGAAGGGTAGGAGGTGCTGCTCTTTTAGCAAAAAAGATTGACCGAATGTGTGATGCAATTGAGAATAGAAGTTCAGCAAGTTCTATTTCCAATAAAGGTGAAGGAGCATGTGGTATGAGTACAAAAGAAGTGATGAACTTGGTTGGCTCTTTGCCTGGAGCCGAGCGGGGTACTAAGTTGTACTTTTTTGCGGCGAAATTGCTCACTAATCCAGAGAAGAGGGATATGTTTTGCTCTATGGATGATGATGAATTGAAGTTGGGGTATCTGAAATTTGAGTTTGATGACAAATAAATTTGTCTTGTGCTTGAGATTTTACCTTTGGATTTCATTCTTGTGTGCTTTGGTGGATGTTATTCAATTTCTTTTAAACTTGGTACTTGTATTATGTTGGACAAGTTTATGTATCAATTCACTTTAATAATGTTGGACATAATTAATCTGAATTGTTGTCTTATATTTGTACCGCATTTATATTCACTTATATGAGCTTTATTTTATTTTATTTTATTTTATCATGTATTACTCTTACTCTTTGTCCACTATTTACTCCACAACTAACACATTGACAAATTTAAATGTATCTTTGCAGGTTTTGATTGAACATATGGACAATGATGGTGAAGATGGTGGGGAGGATGATATAATTACACAATGCGTTGCGGTTAATGTTCTTCTCATTCAACATTATTATGAGAAGTACGTTCATAAAACTCCTTGCTACACATCGTCTCACACAGGTAATAAGTTTGTAATTGAAATATTACAAGGCCATGGAAGTCGATGTTACAATGCATTTAGAATGAACAAGGAAGTATTTTACCGGTTATGTGGTGACTTGGAGGCGGAATATGGGGTGTTGGGTTCAAATAGAACAAGTCATATTGAAGTAGTGGCATTGACACTATATATTTTAGCCCAAGGATATGGGTTTAGGTCGGTGGGAGAAAATTTTCAGCATTCTAGTGAGACCATTAGTAGGTATTTTGGACAAGCAGTAGATATGTTGTGTTCATATGGTGAGAAAATGATTAAACCTTTAGACCCGGAATTCAAGAGTGTTGCACCGGAGATATTATTGGATAAGAGATACATGCCGCATTTTAAGGATTGCATTGGTGCTATTGATGGAGTGCATGTTCCCGCTTCCATACCTACTAAGGATCAAATACCATTTATTGGTAGAAAAGGGACCCCAACACAAAATGTTATGGTGGTGTGTGATTTTAATATGCAATTTACATTTGTATGTGCCGGTTGGGAAGGGTCCGCTCATGATACAAGGGTGTTTCAATGGGTTCTTAGAAATCCCAATTTGAAGTTTCCTAAGCCTCCACAAGGTAATACATTATAACTTTTTCTATGTAAATTTTCAAAACTTTAATGTGAAGTCTTATCATTATTATTATTTTGTTATTTAATAGGAAAATACTATGTTGTTGATGCGGGATATCCTCAAATGTATGGTTTTTTAGGACCATATAAAGGTCCAAGTCAACATTTTCAACAATATCGTGGGCGAGAGCTAAGAAATGAAAAGGAGGTATTTAACCAAGCTCACTCTTCTCTTAGAGGCGTTATAGAGCGCACATTTGGAGTTTGGAAAAAAAAATGGCATGTTTTGAGAAATATGGAAGGTTTTTCTTTTCCGAAGCAAGTGAAGATTATCATTGCAACCATGACTCTTCATAATTATATAAGAAGACATTCAAGTCAAGATAGTCATTTTGTTATTGAAGAAAATTTGGGTGACATATCAAATGGGATGGAGATGGATGATGATGGACAAGAAGAAGATCATGGTTATGTTGCACAAGAAATGGAAGCAATAAGAAATGAAATTGCTCAAAGTTTGATGAGTGCACGTGGTACCAGGAATTCTTAAACGTGTCAAGACATTCTAATTAAAAGAATTGTATAATTAATTCTAATTCTAATAGAAGATAAATATTAATTTGTAAAGCTAACAAAGCCATTAAAAGAATTGTATAATTACTTAATTTCTGTTCCATGTCCAAATTGGTCATTCTGCAAACTAGAAGCACTTTTAGTTTTCAATTTACCAAACACTTCCACTGCTTTTAACACCCACAACACCTGTAATAAGTCAGTTTACCAAACACTCAGGCTACTTCTGCTTTCAGTCACTTTTTCTCAGAAATAAGTATAAGTCAGCTTTTCTTATAAGTCACAGCTGCACCAAACGCACCCTTTGTCTTCCAGGCGATTCGCCAAGCTGGTAATGATCAACATCGGTCCAAAGGTAGCTCCTTGGTCTTCCCTGGTGTCATTACCCAACTTTGCTTTACTGCTGGGGTCAATGTGTTGGAATCTGATGAGTATGTTGCCCCTGTTGATGTTGTTGACAAGACTAGCATTGACAAATCCACTTGTCAGTCAATATTTTATGTGGAACCTCTTGAACAAACTCTTCTCAAGCAAGACCTTCATCACCTGGTTCATTATGTTATTGATGCTGCTATCACCAAGCTCATTGCCTCTTCAGCTGCTCGACTTGCGATTCTCAAGGATAAGTTTTGAGCTCTGCTTATTGATCGCATTGGCCCCTTGTCTCCTCGTGGTAAGGATAACGCCGCCTCTTCCTCACCTGACTCGTCCTCTCATGACCGTTCACTACCACATTTTGACTCATTGCCGGCGATTTTTAAATCGCCGGCAATGTTTTTTAACATTACCGGCGATTTTTGCCAGAAAAATCGCTGGTAATGTCTTCTTCTTTTTTTTAACATTACCGGCGAGTCGCCGGCAATGTTTCGATGGTAATGTAAAAAAAAAAAAGACATTACCGGCGACTTTATTTATGTCGCCGGTAATGTTAAAAAAAAAAAGACACTGCCGGCGACATAAATAAAGTCGCCGGTAATGTCTTTTTTTTTACATTACCAACGAAACATTGCCGGCGACTTGCCGGTAATGTTAAAAAAAAACAAGAAAAAAAAAGACATTACCGGCGATTTTTTCGGCAAAAATCGCCGGTAATGTTAAAAAACATTGCCGGCGATTTAAAAATCGCCGGCAATGAGTCAAAATGTGGTAGTGGTTGTTTCTACCGAATTACGCACGAGGACGTAATCTGGCGGAACAGTACGAATAGACTTCCTTCTCCTCTTCTTCTTACTCCTTTTCCTTCTTGTACGTCCGAACGCTCGGGCTGCTCGGATAGACGGGCGCCTGCTCCCTCTTCGAGCGTGCGGGCTCTTCCCAGGTGGGCGGGTATGCGTGTTCGCGTGCAACTGTTAGATGAATACAACAATGAACAGGCGGTCAGTGGTCGAGACGGAGGCGGCCCGTCTTCAACGCTCCGATGCCTAAGTCAGATGGTGTATCGGATATAACATTCAAGCGAACGAGCATGTAAGTAATATATAGCTGAAGTGAATGAGTGCCTTTACCTGTAATAAATACCTTAACATATATAGGTGGTTGAGTTTGGTGTACGATGGTGTTCTTCGATGTGGGACCGGTGTACTTTGCTGTCATGGTGATCCGCCCATTCAGGCGTGCGCCCCACGGGCGCGTGTGCGCTTGGATGGGGTCAGTCTTGTGAGTGAAGTTGGAGCCTCCTTGGTGGTCTTGCGGGTGGTCGGGTAGGTGTTGATTACCTGCTTAAGTGGATAAGTATGTTTAATCGTACAACTAATGATGCAATACTAACAAGTCCCCCAAGTCCCCAAGTCAAAGAGAACTTTCTTGACTGGGGAGTTGAAAAAGGGTTCATGCGATTAGACAAAATACTTATCCGGTTGAGCGGTGGTGCGTGGTCCTATAACCCCCCAAGTCCCCCAACTCTCTGGTCAAGAAAGGGCTCGCATGACGGAGTGGGTATCTGGGCGTCCGATTGTGTACCTGTTCGTGCGGTCCCGTACTTGTGGGCCCGACGTCCAAACGAATCGTGCTATTTGGAGCCGCGCGCCCGTGGAGTGTTGCCCGGTGAAATACGAATAAGGACAATCATGGACAATCAAGGACAATCAAGGACAATCACGGGCAATCAAGGACAATCAGGGAGAATGTGTGAATGTATGGTATGATGCATGGTGTGATATGAATGTATGCGAATGTTTTTCGTGACACAAGCGTTGGGATGCCGTTGTGCACCGCGTACGTCAACGGGGAGACCGTTGCGTACGGTGTAGCGTCAACGGAGTGATCAAGACCGTGACGTACAAAAACGCCTACGGAGGGGATGGGCCCCATGCCCGTACCGTTCATCGGGCTTAGTGCGCGTAAAGAGGAGACGAGTCGCGTGCCTTTACCGCCTAATCCGGCTTGCCTTTAGCGCGCGGGGAGGGCGGAACCGTGCCCGCGTCGCTCATCGAGCTTCGGTACAATCAAGGGGGGATGGACCCATGCCCAAGCCATCTGAGTTCGGGGCGTGCACGGAGAGGATGGACCCCACACCCGTGTCGCCTGTCAGTTTTAACGCGCGCAAAGAGGGGACGGACCCCATGCCTCTGCCGCCTAATCCGTTCTTGTGTTGTAACGTCTGGGACCCATGCCCGCGACGTTCCTCGGTCTCGGCACGATCAAGGGGGGACGAACCGCGCGCCCAAGCCATGTCGAGTCGGCTTTTCGATTGTTAACGTTGCGCATACGGAGGGGACGGACCCCACACCCGTGCCGCCCATCGGGCTCAGCGCGCGCAGAGAGGGGACGGACCCCACGCCTCTGCCGCCTGATCCGTCTTGCAGTCTAACGATTACGCGTACGGAGGGGAAGAACCCCACACCAGGGCTCAGCGCGCGTAGAGAGGGGACGGACCCCACGCCTCTGCCACCTGACCCGTCTTGTAGTCTAATGATTACGCGTACGGAGGGGAAGAACCCCATGCGCATACGGCGTAAGTTTTGCATTCGGCGTGCGTCCGAAAAGGGAACTCAGGTGTTTATGCTCTTTTCGAAGCTCCCGAATGGTGTTGTGCTAACCTGGTGGTATCTTGCGGTCGTTCGGATGTTAAGCGCGCCAGCCCGGGGGCGTGACATGTTCTGCCTTGGGTGGGGTGATGCCGTTTGATGTGACATTCCTTTGGGCTTCTCCTTGGGAGCCGTTGTGTAATAAATGCGAGTCGTCGTATTTAATGCTGGCGTGCCATGGCATTAAATGCTGCCATCGTCATGATTGTTCAAAGGGCAGACGTCACGCGCGTGGGAGCGTGGGAATGGTGCATGGGCGCCACGTGTCGGGTAGTGGGAGGCCGTGCTAGGGTTTGAAACTGAGGCGGGAAGCCGAAGAGTTGGCGCGGTTACTTAGGGGGGCAAGTAAACTGCCCTGGTCCACGCGTCATGATCCAGCGGTGGACACGCGAGAATGGACGGCTGGCGTTTGTTCGCATGTCCCGCCTGATCAGTATAAATAGTGTGGTTGGTGTTGTCTTCCTCATCACTCTTTGCACTTCACCGAAACGCTGTAAAAATTACTTCGCGTGCTTACTCCTTTCTGATCTGTGTTCTTTGCTCTTTGCCGAAATTTCTTCGTCGACGTTCATCCCCTCAACCCAGAATCTCGATTTGGTGAGGCTCTCAACCTGTTTTTTTTTTGTTTTTTTTTGTTTTGCTTTGTGTTTGGCTTTTTTCTGGTTTCTTTTGGTTTTCTCCCCCACGGTTTTGGATAATTTTTTTTGGCTTTTTCTGGGTTTACGTCTCAAGAACAAGGCGTGTTCTTGAGGTGTGCCAGGTTTTGATCTTTGTTTGGGGTGGGCTTTTGGGTTTTTGGTGTTTCTGGTATTTTTTGTTATTTTTTGCTAAGTGTGGGTTTTACGTGTGCGGTCGCCTAGGAATGGAGCCGATAGAGATATCAAGTGGACAATCGCGTGAGAGTGTATACGTACCTGGGGTGGGTTGGTCAAGTTGTGGGTTGGGCGTGAGTGGGTCGAGTTCTTCGTCAAGCGGGTCCGTGAAGAGTGTGATTCCTCTGCGATTTCTCCCTAACGCCTCTCCTGTCGTGCAACAAATGGATCCCCGACAAGCGCTTGCTGCCGCAGGGTTGGGCGAATCGTCGGGCTGGTCCTCATCCTCCGGGCCGTGGGGTGACGAGGCCGTACGACAGGAACATCCGGTGGCGCAATTTCCGGAGGGCGGGTGGGTCCACTGGGTACTTCCCGACGGAGTGCCAGTGCAGGAGCCTGAACGGGCGCCGAGTGTCAAGGAGATGGCACGGTGGGTGAAGGATTACCATATTCCCTCGTCCGTGAAGCTGAAGATACCGGGGAGTGGGGAAACGTTTACTCGACAGCCCGCCGGCCACGTGTGCGTCAATGAGTTTCATCTGAAGGCGGGGATAAAGTTGCCTCTCCATCCTTTCTTTCAGTACATGTTAACCTCCCTGAAGACATCCCTTGGTCTGTGTGGGCCTACACTGACCGAACGTTGGTAGCGTTTTTCAACATCTTCCGCTTGAGCGGGTTGGACCATCCCACACGGGCGGAGTTCCTCCATTTCTTCCGTTTGAAGTACTCTTCCCGCCAGCGAGATTCTGGCACCTTCACTGTGGAGCCAAGGGGGAAGTGGTGGCTTGTCGATCCTCCGAGTTCCTCCACCAGCTGGCGTACGATCAACTGCTTGGTCGGGGGAGAGTGGGAGTTTGGCGCCTGTTCGCCTGATCTTTCCGCCAACGCTCGCCTGGTCCATCGAGTCCCCCAGCGCTTCCACTGTTTGGATACGCACGAGTTCCCCCTGACGCTCGAGGAGGAGGGTAGGATAGCTCGACTGAAGTTTGTTTTTGACCCCACGCCCGAGGTGAGAAACTTCTGGGCCGCGTGTCACTGGGATTTGATCGAGAAGAATAACCTCGCCCGCATGCCTGGTTCGTCGGGTGGGGCTTGTCTGCAATGTAGATAGTGTAGTGTAGTGTAGTGTAGTTTTTGTTCTATCAATTGCTTGCTAACCTGTGCGTTTGTCTGCCTTGCAGTGAAAATGTCCAAGTCAAAGGCGGGCAACCGGGATGCCGAGCAGGTGCGCCGGATGCAAAAGCTGCTGGAGGGCGCCGAGACCGTTCGCCGTGTCGTGGTGGACCGTTCGGGTGGAATGCGCGTGGGTGAGGAAGCTCAGCCCACCATTCATGCGCCACTAGTGAATGCGCATGTTCTCCCTAACCGCCAACGGGCGTCGGGCGCTGGCCCATCTGTTTCCGCTGCTGCTAACTCCGAGCGGCCATCGCCTAATACTGTTCTACCTTCTCCTCCTTCTCAGTCGGGCAGTCGGGGCTCGAGCCGGTCCGATCGGGTGGATCGTCGTGAGGCTTCCCGTCCGCCTCCATCCTCAAGTCGACCTTTAAGTCCTCCACGATACTCTCGCTCTCCAAATCCCTCGCTCCCATGTTTAGGTCTTCCACAATCTCTGGAGCAGGGGGCAAGTGGGGAACCCGCCCAGAAGCGTCCCCGTACTGAAGATCCTTCTCCCGACCCCACACCTGGGCCAAGTGACGATGTCTTCGACACCCTGCACCGTGCGCTGGTGGAGGGTGCTGCTGCCCTGGCGCATGGAGCGGAGCCGCTGGACAACGCTGCTCCTGACGGGCTGGACAGTGCGTTCATCGCCTGCACTCGGCTGCAGCATCAGCTCTTCCGCGTCCGCTCGCGGGAGATGTCGGAGTTGGCTCGTCTCCGGTCCAAGGCGCTGAAGCTTCAGCAGGTCGTGGAGCGGATGACGCACATCCTTGATAGGGCCAATGATCTGACCCACCGGTCCACGGTTCGTGCCGAGTGGGAGGACGCTCGGACCATGGAGGCCCAGACGGAGCGTGATGAAGCGGTGGCCGTGGTGGAACGGTTGCGCACCGATCTGGAGTGCGTCTGTGCTGATGCAGCCGCCCGGGAGGCACTGACAGAGTCCCGGCTGAAGGAGGCGGACCGTGTTGCTTGCATGGACGCTGTGGCCACGTTCAAGAAGTCTGAGGAGCTCCGGGAATTGATCAGGGCTGAAGTGGATGAGCAGGTGGCTGCCTTCCTGGAAACGGTGATGCCCTTCATCAAGTTGGAGGAGTATCGGGCGTTCGTGCAGTCGCAATCGGAGAGACTGGCGGGCGATCGGGTTCCTTCTTCTGAGGAGGTGGTGGTGCCTATCGACGGAGCTGCTAGGGCGGGGCTGGATTCTGTGATCAAGCGGGCAGAGCCTGGTGAGCAGGTGCAACATGCGGAGCAGGGGTCGTCTGAGAGGGCAGAGGAGCTGGAGGTGGACACGTCGTAGCTGTAGGATTTTCCTTTTTCTTTTTTTTTATCGGGCCTTCGTGCCTTTGACTTCCGCCAGTTGGCCTTTGTAATCGGGCGGATAAATGAAGTATCTTTTTTCTTTTCGTTTATGTGCCTTGTATCTGAATGCAATATATATTTTTTTTGGCATCTTTTGAGTAACTCAAGCGAGCGCGCGCTTGTACTTTAACTAAAATCTGACTAAGTGTTACATCCTCGCGAGTAGCCTATCCCCAGTCCCCCGAGTACATGGGCGGGTGGGGTAAGGACACGCAACAATAATTTACACAAGGAATTAAATGAAAGTACAACATGGTAAATTTAATGGAAATACTTTCCTTAAGTGCTGGTCGTTCCACGGGTGGCGCAGCCGTTGATCCTGTATGTCCCTGGGGTAGGAAGTGCTGTCGCTTATCACCTTATTAACGACGTATGGGCCTTCCCACGGCGGGTGAAGTGCTCTCATCTTCTGTTGGATCGTCCGCATCACCCAGTTGGGTTGGGTGAGCCCGTATGCGCTGATTGTACAGGAAATTGTTGAACCGCGGCCCCTCGCTGTTCGTGCGTGGATCGCACTCCTCGATCTCCGGGGGTAGAGCACCCGAACGTCAGGCTGAACAGAGTCTCGCCCACGGTGCCGCCAGCCCGTCGCGTGGGTCGCCCTGTATTTCCGTTCCTGGCGTAGGTTTTAAAGCGAGAGCCTCCTGCCTGCCCCGGGGTTTTGTGGTCCCCTCGTGATTGTACCCCCGGACGTACCCGATTCCACGCTCGGTTGGGAATCATCCCAAGAGTAGGTGCCCTGCGATGATCATCTTCATCTTGCAAATCCCTGGTCTCCCGATTATGGCGTTGTAAGGGGAGGAGGTGTCCATGATAATGAAGTCTGTCTGGACCTTGCTGTGCGGGGAGTCGGGCGCGCCGATCTCGACCCGGAGGCTGTCACTCCCGATCGGGTACGATGTCTCGCCTGTGAAGCTGGCGACGCATTCGTGATCCTGCGTCATCTTGTACGTGGGCCTACCGAGCGCCTTGTACGCGTCGAAGTAGATCACGTTCACGGACGCTCCATTGTCGGTCAGCACCCTCTTTACGAGGATTTGGTCGATGATCGCGTCGACCACGAACGGCAGGGTGCTGTCCCTTGGGCTCTTCTCCTCATCCTCCGCTGTGAAGCTGATGGCGGATGTCTCCTTTCTTCCTGTTTTGGGCGCTCTCCCCGCCCCGATTGCCAGCACTTCCCTGCTCGAGCGATCGGGCGCCAATATCCCCTCCTTACGTTTTCCCCCGGATATCGTGTTGATAGTCCCCCGGGTCCCGGTGTTCGCCTGGCACTGTTGTCCACCCGCCCTGGGAGGAGTGGCCTGATCGTCCTTCCCCAAGTCCTCGAGGGCCTTCTTGAGCATGATGCAGTGGTTGGTGTGGTGGGTGCCGGCGTTGTGGAATTCGCACCAGATGCTCGGCAATCGGCCGACCGGGGCTGCTGCTGCTGTCATGTTATTTGGGGGTGGGAGCCAACGAAGGTGTAGGTGGAAAAGCTGCTCGAGTGGCTGATGATCGACCGTAAAGACCTCCTGTCCCGCCGGTCGATAGCGCGGTACTGGCGGTAAGCGGGCACCTTGCTGCGCCGGTCCCTTCGGTCGGTTGTAGTGGTTGTCGTGGAAGAACGGCCTTTGATGGTTCTATCTTTGCGCGTCCCGGCTCCTCTTGTGCCATCCGGTTGGTGCTCCTCTGTCGTCCGAGGGTCGTCGAGGCTGAGCGTTCTCCTCCGGTCTGTTGATGCTAGCCTCGGAGGTGGACCCGTACACCCGCGTCTCTACTAACGCCTTCTGCACGATCAGGTCCATGATCTCGTCGTAGTCGAGATGCTCCTTCCTTACTAGTTTCTCTACGAATGGGGTGGCTAGCAGGTTATCCATCAGGGTTACCTTGGCCACTCGTTTATCAAGGTCCCTGCATGTGCTTGCGAGCGTCCTCCATCGATTGATGTAGCTCGACAGGCTCTCGTCCATTCCCTGGCAGATTTTGAGGAGGATGCCTGTGGTGTTGTACTTGCCTTGGAGCCGATAGCGCTTCTGAAAGCTCTCCGTCAGCTCGAGGAATGAATGGATGGACCCTGGCGGGATCTCGTAGAACCAGCTCCTTGCTTCCTCCGCCAGCGTTTCCTGAAACAGGAAACAAAGGGTTGAGTCCGAATACCGAGTTCCGTCCGTGGTTGATCGGAACTCGTCCATGTGCGTGCGTGGATCTCCGCTCCCGTCGAACCGAGCGATCTTTGTTGTCTTTGCATGGGGGTCCCTTCCCCTTTCTAGTATATGCGCTGAGAATGGGCTGGCCCGGGGGGCGAACGTCCCGCCCTGACCGGCCAACTTGTCCTTGCGCAAGCGTGAGACCTCATCCGCCAATTCCTCCATCCGGAGGGTCAAAGCGTTGTTCGTCGGGGGCGCCGATTCTTCCTCGGGAGAGGGCGCTCGGGTTATCCGCGTGCGGGTCCCGCCGATCGAGTGCTGCTCCTCGCCGGTGGTCTCCTGGGTCCCTTCCTGCTGTCCCTACTGCTGGCTGATGAGCGCATCCAGCCGTTCCTCCAGCCTCTGACGGATTCGGCGCTCCTCTGCTCTCTCGAGCGCCGCCTCCCGTGATTCCTGGACTAGGCCGCTGATGCGTTCCTCGCTGCTGTTTCCTGCGAGTCCTATTGTCTGCCGCTCCTGTGAGTCTGGCGGCGTCTCCCCCACGAGCGTGTTGTCGTTAGTCACCGGGTTGAGCATGTCGACCTTGGAAGCAACGGATAGAGCACGTGTCTTTTGGGCAGTGGTGTTTATACGAGGTTTGCAATTTGTAAGTTTCCCACAGACGGCGCCAACTGTTTCTACCGAATTACGCACGAGGACGTAATCTGGCGGAACAGTACGAATAGACTTCCTTCTCCTCCTCTTCTTACTCCTTTTCCTTCTTGTACGTCCGAACGCTCGGGCTGTTCGGATAGACGGGTGCCTGCTCCCTCTTCGAGCGTGCGGGCTCTTCCCAGGTGGGCGGGTATGCGTGTTCGCGTGCAACTGTTAGATGAATACAACAATGAACAGGCGGTCAGTGGTAGAGACGGGGGCGGCCCGTTTTCAACGCTCCGATGCCTAAGTCAGATGGTGTATCGGATATAACAGTCAAGCGAACGAGCGTGTAAGTAATATATAGCTGAAGTGAATGAGTGCCTTTACCTGTAATAAATACCTTACATATATAGGTGGTTGAGTTTGGTGTACGATGGTGTTCTTTGATGTAGGACTGGTGTACTTTGCTGTCATGGTGATCCGCCCATTCGGGCGTGCGCCCCACGGGCGCGTGTGCGCTTGGATGGGGTCAGTCTTGTGAGTGAAGTTGGAGCCTCCTTGGTGGTCTTGCGGGTGGTCGGGTTCGTGTTGATTACCTGCTTAAGTGGATAAGTATGTTTAATCGTACAACTAATGATGCAATACTAACAACCGTCATTCGCTCTCTGAGGGGGAGCTTGTTCGTACTTTTCTTGGTGATGTGATCGATACCTTTGAAGAGGAGGACCCTGATGAAGACCCCATGGAGGACTTTGACTAGCTGATGATTCTGCTATCCTGCTCATGATCCTAGCTCTGCATGTTTCTTATCTTTTTAGTTTCGGTTATCTTCTGCCTGAACACCTTTTGTTTGGTTTCTCTGTTTTCCCTTTGGTCATTCCTAGACAAAATGGGGGAGAACCATATGACCTTTTGTTTGCTAAACTATTGTTGTTAGTTTAAGCTTGTGTCAGTATATTGATGTACTATTGTTGTTTCCTTTTAATGGCATTTTAATCATATATTTTGTTGTTGTTCTGTGAATCTTTCACTTGATCTTCTGAGAGTTTGTGCAGGTTTCTGTTACAAATTAGATATTGGTTAAAGTTGTAAAGGTGTGTTTTGTTAGGAATACCATAGAGGGAGATTGTAGGTATAGGCTTTATTGGCAATCCTTTGGATGAAAAAAATACAATGTAACTAGGATTAGTTATTGAAGATCAAGCAGAAGTGAACGAATGATCTACTGATCTCATTGACAGTGAGATAAATCATGAATCTGTATTTCATGGTTTCTTCACTCAGGATAGCAATTGTATGTCTACCCTAAGCTTTCTGCCTCATGTCAAAAGAATGACTTTACGAGTTTTTCATTTAGACTATATTTCAAGTCCTTGATTTCGAAATATCTTAGGGAGACATAATAGTGTCTTCCTTGATACCCAAGAAGTTGTTTTTCAAGAAGGTTCCTTGCAACCCATGATCTGACATCTTAGTTTTTGTTAAAAGGCACCAGCTAGGTTTTTGTGTGGCAAAAACCAAAAGATCAGCTGACATCTTAGATTTCTGAAAAAACGTTTTTGTCCTATCATGTGCTAGCCTCTTTTTGAGTAAAATGGGATTTTTTTTTGCCTTGTCTTGAAATCTAATCGTGCTTAAGAAAAGCTTGTATTTGTCTTTTCTATTTGGCTGTGTTACTCATGTGTTACATCGGTGTACCTATCCAATATACAAACATTCGAAACGAGCTTGATCCTTATGCCTAGGTGGCTGTTCCTTAGCAGACCCCATCAACTATAAAAGAAAGAGCAAAGAACTCTTTGCAATTCAGTTGTGTTAAGCCTCTGTCTAGAGTTTAAGAGTTGTTTGCTGTGTTCTTTTGGAGTCTCTAAGCTTTCCCTTATTTTGCATGTAAGTCTTAGAGTGAGTTCTAATCATCTTTCATCATACACAGTTGCATTATGCATATCACGAGATCAGTATTCTATTGACTGAGTTCTGAAGTGAAGCTTTGAAAATCTTTCATGTACAAACACTTGTAGACAAGAGAGAGTGTAGCTTTGTAGACTAGTAGTGAGACTAGTGAGGATAACATATGTGTATGTATCCACGGAGTGCAAGAGTCTTGTAAGAAGTGTTATTTACATAGTGAAAATATTTGTCCCTCAAGAGTTAGGGGTACACAGTTTTTCTTTCTGATTGTAAGGTTTCTGCGTGTAAAATGTATTGGTATTATGTGTTTGTTTATCATTTTGCTTTAATTTATTACTCGTATATTTGTTATTCGGGATAGTTCACCACTTAGTTATCTCCCATTCTTGACATGATATATATTAGGCAATAGTAGTATGCTAATATATTAGGCAAGGACATGATATATACGTATGCTGATATGAGTGATATCTTATATTTACTGTTTACTTGTGTTTATCCCTAAGTTGGCTTGTGATTTATAAGTCACACAAGCCAAATTTAGGTAGCTATATGATAAGATATTATTTAGTCATCTTATCTACTTTGTTTATTCTTTCGTATGAACATCAAATTTTATGAAATATAGAGGCACCATTTAGAGCTCGCCTCAGTCTCAAAATCTTAGGTCCGGATTTGTTTATGGGTATGCGTACCTTACGCCTTATTCATGAAACAATGAACTCGATCTAAGCTATATTCACCGCATTTTGATCCTTGAATCAGTCGCATGAACTATTTTTGACAAGCATGATTCACATCTTTTCAAGTACTTAATTTAAACACTCAATCAAACACGAAAACAATTAAAACCCTTCTTTGTAGATGTAGCATTGATAAGTAGGGATCGTTCTTAACCGGGGATTGAGGGTGCATGCATAACTATGCTAGGTTTAAATGGGGGTGCAAAGTTGGTTTGTTTAACTAATTTCCTACAAAATATAAGAACAAAACGTGGCAACCATACACAAATAGGAACCTTAGAATTCTAATATGCTTCACTCATAGACAAGCAAACAATCAAGAACCCTAAAAACCCTAAACATGCATAGTTGTCGAAAATCAATTTATATCTAATATTTACAAGATCAACTCATCAAGTTACCTATCATTTAATAACCTAACCAATTTCATGCAACCTATTTGGTCTCTAAGTCATTAGCTACGTTATACATGCATATCTCATAATTAAGTGCCAAACTCGGGAATTGCCCGATATTCAACACATCATAATCTAAACCGGGAATTTCCCTGCATTCAAATTAAGCGTTAGGAACAAATAAGCATGAGTAACCAATTTCGAAGAACATAAAACAAGACATACAAAACTAATTAAAATTATTTAACCAAAAGACTTCAAGAAACCAATCCATAGTAATCGTAAGTTTACACAAGGAAGAAGAATAAAGAGAAGAAGACATGGTTACACTTTTTGAGTAAGGGAATTGCCCTATACTAATCCGTGCTTGATGCTCCTTCGATGGATGGAGGATGAAGACACCTTGGGATTGCCAAGCTATGTATTCGGCCCTTGAAGGATGGTGGAGGCGGTTTGTGAAGATGTGCGGCTTCCTTGGAGACTATGACGTTTTGGAGAGGCTTGAGAGGACTCTAGGACAGGGGTTCGGCTCTTTGATAAGTGATCCCCTCTTCTTCCCCCAAAGTTCTCTTTATATAGTAGCTGATTTGAGAACTCATTCTTGACAAGATGTGCCGTTCACCTCATATAATCAAAAAGAATAATTATGCAATTAAGCTCTCTTCATGTTGTTCCATGCAAAACCGTTCAATCAGTAACTCCTCATGTGATTAAGCTATTCCCTTTGCATGTACAGCCATGCATGTATATGGCTCCTCATGCAAAACCGTTCAATCAGTAGCAAAACCGTTCCAACACATATATGTCAATTAAGCCCTATATATATAATCCGTTTCAGCCATCTTGCAATTAAGCCTCCGTTATGCTCCATTTCAAAACCGTACCAGCCATTTAAGCTACATGTGAAGTTTCGGTTGACACCATTACATCCATGCTATTAATCTCTCACCGTTTCATGCATCCTCTTCATGCATCACCACTATAATATCATGCAATTATACATGCAATTATGCTTCCATGCATGCAATTATCCTTCTTGAAAATCCATCCATGCAAATAAGCTCCACTTCCATATGCATTCCCATGCAATCCCACGTCTTTTCCATTTATCTCCATATTTTGCATGCTTGTTGGCTTATTTACTCCGTCTCTTTTATCCTACAATTAAAAATAACAAAAATAAGTAAAAGCTAATAAAACTAATCATACTAAGTAAATAACAAAGTAAAAATGTAGAGAAAATGTACTAATTAATACGCCTAAAATGCGTAGATCAAATTTCCCCACACTTAAACTTTGCTAGTCCCTAGCAAATACAAATCAAAACAACGAACTAGATAAAAGAAAAATAATAAAGGGAAAATAACAATGGGAAAAACGTCACACTTATATGTACAAAACACTTAGAAGTCTCAACGTTTCAAAGCCGCCAATTTTCATGTTATCATGTTTGAAAACGTAAGAGATACCAAGTAAAACAACACTAACCCCTTAGTCAAAATTTGTCTCAGAAATTTCTTTATGTATATGGCGATGGAATCACAATGTGTCTAGTATGAATGATCTTTGAATTCACTAGATAATAGAGACATGATCATGTTATGAACAAGTAAGACATAGAGAAAACAATGGTGAGTTTAAGTCTGTGCATGCTTCGAATGAAGTTCAAATAAACTCACATGGATGCTCTCATCGTACTTCCACTCATGCAAAGGTTTCACTCAAAGTGTTTAAATCAATGAATGGAATGAATTACTTGCTCAAATGAACCAAAACCATATGCTTACTCATGCAACTTACTCCACAGATTGAAGGCTACTCATCTTAAGGATCAAAAATGACTTTTAAAGGGTTGTAAAAGGGCTCAGGTTAAGGCATTCGAAGTTTAGATATGTGGTGTTTAAGAACATTTTAAAAACTTAGCCAAAGCACCAAAACTTGATCAATTTTAAGCTCTCATATCACCAAAACGTCACCATGCATGTCTTTAAAGTACAAGGGCCGGATTTCATCGTGTTGGGCCCTATCTTCATTCTAAACTTCCCTTGAGCTTTGTGAACAGGACAAAGGCCAAATCTTACATTGTTGGGCCTTCATTTCGAAACAAACTCCAAACTCACAAATATGGGGGACATTAATTCAAACAATGTACATTTAAAACCTATTGCCAAAGAGCTTTTGATTTTTCTTTTCTTTTTTTTCTTCTTGCTCTCGAAATTTTTCTCTTTTTCTTTCTTATTTTCGGTAATTACTACTTTAAAAGTTGTTTGAACAAGTCTATCCCCATACATACATTCTCCTTGTATTTCTCACGCCAATCTCACGTACTAAGCTTCGAAAATCCCACCAAGTCTTTAGAACAAAGGTAAGAACAATCTACACTAAGTTTAAGTGTTTAGATGCATATGGCAATGAAAGAAAGGCTTAATGTAGGCTCAAATGGGTTGTCTAGGGGTGTCGCAACTCGTGCGCACATATGGGATACATGGCATTTTGGCAAAGTGGTGGAAAACCTAAGTGCCTTTAATCATATCCAAAATCAGAGTATGTAACAATTATAAGCTTTGCAAGTCGACACGAGTAAGTTCTAGTATTCTCTAGTTCATTAAGATCTATGGCAAGTGAGTGTATGCATGATTTTGAGACCTATCATATGTAATGCACGAAATTCACTCTCAAAGAAGTAGTGTTTAGGCTCAAAATCTCACTTGTAAGGCTCATATGATTCAAAACTTATTCTAACATGCGAATTTCTGTACCAAGTTTTACAAACCATATCTACTACATGTCATAACACTCAAAGATGTCTCCATTAGCAAATGAATTCCTTCTTAATGATTTCCAACGCCATAGGTATGTTCTTTCGGTCCATTTTCTTCATCGACTAACTAAGGGCATCCTAAGACTCTTTAAAAACACTAAGTTCAACAAAAAGACTCAAAAATACACTAATTATGACTCAAAACAAAATTTTTTTAGGGCATCATCCGTCGGAAAGTTCCATTGTCAAACGCAAAGTTGTAAACCCCTCCCCCACACTTAAACTCTACATTGTCCTCAATGTACCAAAGTAAAGTCATAGAATTCAAGCATGGAAGAAGGAACTCACGAAAATTTTAACTAATTAAACAAAAGCTACGAAAAATAAAAAGATAAGGGGAGAGAATGCAAATCTGTTGTAGACTCCTCCATTGGGTTGCCTCCCAACAAGCGCTTGTTTTTAACGTCTTCCAGCCTAGACGTGATGTATCCTTCATGTGGTTGAAGTTGGCGGCTCTTTAAGCTTCACATCTTCAACGAGTTCCTCCTTGAAATTTGCATAATATGGCTTCAAACGATGGCCATTGACTTTGAACTCATTGCCGGTTATTGGACTTTTGATCAAAACTGCTCCATGTGAGAATACTTCAATAACAATGAAAGGTCCGATCCATCTTGAGCGTAGCTTGCCCGGAAAAAGATTGAGTCGAGAGTTGAATAAGAGAACTTGTTGACCAATCTCAAACTCCTTCCTTCGGATCATCTTGTCATGAAACACCTTTGTCTTCTCCTTGTAGATACAAGCATTGTCAAACGCATCATTCCAGATTTCTTCTAACTCACATAGCTGCAACATTCGATGTAATCCAGCTTCATCCTTGTCCATGTTGAACTTCTTCACCGCCCACCAAGCTTTGTGTTCTAGCTCCACCGGAAGATGACAAGACTTCCCATAAACAAGTCTATAGGGTGACATGCCTATATGGGTCTTGTACGCTGTTCTATATGCCCACAAAGCATCATCCAAACACTGGCTCCAGTCTTTGCGGTTTGGTTTGATAGTTCGCTCCAAGATCTTCTTGATTGCTCGATTTGATACCTCCGCCATGCCATTGGTTTGTGGATGATAAGGTGTAGAAACTTTGTGCTTGACCCCATACTTTCTCATCAATGCTTCCACTGTCTTGTTGCAAAAGTGACTTCCTCCATCGCTGATTAGAACGCGTGGCATTCCAAACCTAGAAAATATGTTCGTCTTGAGAAAATCTGCAACAACTCGCGAATCATTAGTACGGGTGGCTTTTTCTTCCACCCATTTCGAAACATAATCAACAGCGAGTAAGATGTAAGTAAAACCGTTAGATGGAGGAAAAGGTCCCATAAAATCAATTGTGACGACCCGGACCAGAATCAGTCGTATGATCAGCTATATTCGTGAGCTACGGCGTAGTCGCAGAGTTGTGACAGTTGTTTTAATCGCCGAGCTTCTTAACGACTAAATTATTGGCCGAGAATTGGAGCTAGGTCTCTTCTCGAGAGTCGTTTTATATGTAATTACGAGTTCGTGGGCGGTTCCGGATCGTTATTTGGACGACCGAAGAATTAGTTATGAATATTTGAAGTTCAGATTTAAATGGTGGGCTACTTAACGACTAAATTATCGGACAGGAATTTGGTCTCGGCTTCTTCACGGAAGTTGTTCAGAATTTAATTTCGAGTACGTGGGAACTTCCGGAGCATGATTTGGAGTTACGAGGAATTAGTTGTGAATTTTGCCGATTGTTGTTTGTTTGGTTGATTTAATGTGTGTTGGTTCGAAGGGTTGACTTTTTATCCATTTGGCCAATGTGTTTGACTTCGGATGATATTGAAAGATTATGTCGAGATGAGTTTGTGACCGCAAGAATTATCGGAATCGGAATCACGATGAGAAAGTTACGTGGGTTTGAAGTTCGTCGAAAATGATAATTACAAGTTTCCATTTTGGGAAAGGCTATAAATAGCAACCTGTTATTTTGGGCAAGTGGATGACTTTCCATTTTGGGTGTTTGACCGAGTTGACTGAGTCAACTCGGTGGGAGGTGAAGCTCGCGACGGCCACGGCGGGCTCGACGGCGGCGAGCCTATTCCGGCCACCTCCGAGCCTCCTCTTGGTCTCTATCAACTCGTCTTACTGCCCTCTACCTAGTACCGGCCACCATCAACGGCGTAGGTCGCCGGAAAGAGAAGAAAAACCGGCCAAAGTTTGGAGGATTTTGGGTGATTTCGGGTTCCATGATTTAAGCCGATTTGAGCTGCAACTTTGAGTGGGCTTTGTAGCCCTCATCACCATGAAGCTACCATTTGACAAAGTTGCTCAGTGGGTGATTTTGTGTGGAACAAGGGTAGCTCCGCCGTGAAATTCTTCGGCCGGCAGCGGCGCCGCCGTGGACGGCGGTCAACGGCGGCGGTCAACGGTCAGGGTTGACTTTTTTGACTTTCGGCAAGTTGCATGTCATTTGACTCGAAATCGCGCCCCGATCGCAGTGGGGAGGTTCGTTTTTCGAGTTGAGCGTCCGAATGTAAAGCGAGGGGTTCGTGATCGTTGTTTTGGCGAGGGATTTTCCGCCGGATCACGGGTTAACGCGAATCGCGTTACGCCAGACTGTGAGTGGACAAGTTTATATTTTCACTGTTGATTTGCGAGTTCGTGGATTTTATAATTTCCGTATTTAATTATACGATGTTGTGATATATGTTGTTTCCGGAGGTATTATTATATGTGTTTATTTGTGATGGCATTTAATACATCGATGTACCAGAGTTGAGAGATTCCTCTGGGCGGGGTTGAGTGGTCCCCTGCGTGCCGCCAGGGTTGAGTGGTCCCCTGGCCTATCACTGTCAGGTTTGAGCGATTCACCTGACGTCGGGTTTGAGAGGTCGCCCGACAACCTCCGTGTATATATATATATATGTGTTGTGTTTTCCGAACTCGCACTGATTTGTATTGAGTATGTTTATAAACTGGTGAAAGGCATATGTTTATTTTTGTCCACTCACTCTAACGTTTTATTTGCCTTTCCCTTGGGCTTTTCGGTTTCCGTGCCCAGTTTGCAGTTCGGACTCTGGTGTCGCACGTCGTGGTCGGAGGCATAGTGCTCGAGCTACTTTGTTTCTTCCAGTAGGTTTATTGTTCTACCTACTGTGGTATACGTATATGATTATGTATTAGAAGTCGCTCTGAGCTTCCTATTGTATATGTTATACGATTTTACTCCGGATTTTCCGTAAAGTACATATATATTTACTACTTTACGTTATTGTTAATATATTGAGAAATCCGGATGGGATTGATGCCCACGGTTTGCTTTTTGTGGCATAGGATGAAGTGTATTTTCCGCGTGCAGGTAATGGTAATTCAACGTTAGTAACGAAACTCTGCCCAAATTTCGAAAAGTTTTTGTTGGTTCGTGTTTTCGAAAGGGTTTGATTCCGATTTAGGGAGCTAAATCGGGGTTGGGTCCTTTCATCAATGCCCCAAACATCAAAAATTTCGACATTTAGTATGAACACTTGTGGCATCTGATCTCGAGATCCAAGATTGCCGGATCGTTGGCACCTATCACACTTAGCACAAAAATCATTAGAATCACGAAATAGGTTAGGCCAAAAGAAACCACAATCTAACACGTACTTTTAGGGCAGTCTTTTTCGAACCAAAGTGACCTCCACAGGCACCACTATGACAAAACTCAAGAATAGATACAAACTCACTATCCGGAACGCACCTTCTAATCACTAAATCAGCACATTGTTTCCATAAGTAAGGTTCATCCCAAATAAAAGTCCTAGCATTACTCCTAAGCTTGTCACGTTGGGCCTTATGCATTGATGGTGGAAACTCTCCAGTAACTAAGTAGTTAACAATATCTGCATACCATGGAGTTTCAGAGGCACTTACCTGAAGTCCGAAGAGTTGTTAATCCGGAAAATGCTCCTCAATTGTAACGTTGGATCTCTCTCTCTCAATCCTAGAGAGGTGGTCGGCTACCACATTCTCTACTCCTTTCTTGTCCTTGATTTCCACATCAAACTCTTGTAGAAGTAGTATCCAACATATGAGCCTTGGCTTTGCATCCTTTTTCTGCATCAAGTACTTCAAAGCAGCATGATCAATGTAAATTATAACCTTACTCTGAAGTAGATAGGACCGGAACTTGTCCAATGCAAACACTACTGCCAACATCTCCTTCTCGGTTGTTGTGTAGTTGGCTTGAGCCTTATCAAGTGTCTTAGAAGCATAGTAGATGGCATATGGCTTCTTGTCCTTCCTTTGTCCCAAAACAGCTCCAACGGCATAGTCTGAAGCATCACACATAAGCTCAAAAGGTAAGGACCAATCTGGTGCTTGAAGAATAGGAGCACATGTGAGTAACGCCTTTAGCTTCTTGAATGGAACGTCACACTCATCATCAAACACAAAGGGTGTGTCTTTCTGAAGCAGCTTGCACAAGGGACGTGAGATGTGGGAAAAGTCCTTGATGAACCTCCTGTAGAATCCTGCATGTCCAAGAAAAGAACGAATCTCTCTAACCGAAGTTGGAGAGGGTAAGTGTTTCACAAGATCTACTTTTGATTTATCAACCTCTAACCCTTTTTTCGACACAATATGTCCAAAACAATCCCTTGAGTTACCATGAAATGGCATTTCTCCCAATTGAGTACCAAGTTCGTTTCCGCATCTCTGCAAGATTAGTTCTAAATTTCCCAGGCATGTATCGAAATCTTTCCCAAAAACACTAAAGTCATCCATGAATACTTCAATTATTTTCTCAATGTAATCAGAAAAGATAGAAAGCATTCAACGTTGAAACGTACCTGGGGCGTTACAAAGTCCAAATGGCATGTGTCGATAAGCAAACGTTCCAAAAGGGCATGTGAACGTTGTTTTCTCTTGATCCTCCTCAGCAATGTTAATTTGGTTGTAACCTGAATATCCATCAAGGAAGCAGTAGTATGAATGACCAGCTAATCTCTCAAGCATCTGATCAATGAATGGCAAAGGAAAGTGATCCTTTCGAGTGCTGGCGTTGAGCTTCCTATAGTCAATGCAAACTCTGTGTCCAGTGACAATGCGTTGAGGCACTAACTCATTCTCTGCATTCTTCACAACAGTGATTCCAGACTTCTTAGGAACAACTTGCACAGGTGAGACCCATCGGCTGTCTGAAATCGGATAAATGACCCCACAATCCAAGAGCTTGATGACTTCCTTCTTCACAACCTCCATCATTGGTGGATGGAGTCTCCTTTGAGCTTCACGTGTTGGCTTGGCGCCATTTTCAAGCAGAATACGATGAACACAAGTAGCAGGATTGATACCTTTGATATCCGCGAGTGTCCAACCAATGGCGGGCTTGTACTGTTGAAGCATTCGAACTAGCTTGTCCTCTTGTTCTTCCTCCAATGTTGATGAGATGATAACCGGTAATGTCTCATTGTCACCCAAGTAAGCATACTTTAAATGATCCGGTAATACCTTGAGTTCTAATTCTGGTGCTCGAATGATGGAAGAAACCAGCTTGTTTTCGCCATAGACCAATGGAATTGGTGGAGGTCTAGACGTCACAAGGGCTGCTTCATTAAGTGCCAACGCCATTTGTCTAAGTCTGGGCTCCAAGACTTCAATCAAAACGTCAACTAGGGCATCATCCCTAGTGTAAGTCAGCCCAATTCCATCTTGAAGGACAGTGTCAAGCTCATCCTCTCTAAGTACATCCAAATGCTGCTGTGCCATATCTTCAACTAAATCCAACGAAATGCATGAGTTGACAGTAGCAATGGGAACCTTCATAGCATCAAGGATGTTGAACTCGATCTTCTCCCCATCAATCTCCATGGAGAACTTGCCTTCAAACACATCTATCTTTGTTCTTCCGGTTCTCATGAAGGGACGTCCAAGCAAAAGTGGCGTAGTATTCAACGGACTCCCCTCCATGTCAACAATGTAAAAGTCTGCAGGGAATATCAAATTGTTGACTTGCACAAGAACATCTTCAACGTACCCTCTTGGATACTTGTGAGAACGATCCGCTAGTTGAATGATGACATTGTCTTGCTTAAGCTCGCCAAGCTCCATGGATGTATAAAGATAGTAGGGCATCACGTTGATTGATGCACCCAAGTCGAGCATGACATCTTCAAATCTCTTGTCACCAATCACGCAGGGAACAGAAAAACTCCCAGGGTCCTTCAATTTAGGGGGTAGCCGTTGTTGCAACACTGCAGAAACTATTGCATTCACCTTCACAACCTCATTCGCTCTCGTTTGCCTCCTTTGGGTGCATAGCTCTTTCAAAAATTTGGCATAGATAGGTACTTGCTTTATGCACTCGATCAAAGGCAGATTCACTTGCACCTTCCGAAAGATGTCCAGAATTTCCTCGTATTGATCATCTTTCTTTGATTTGGATAACCTGTGTGGAAATGGTGCACGAGCAAACGATGCATTAGTATTAACTAAACTTGAAGGGGTAGAGTCAAGACCTTTCATTGGGGTAGGGTAAGTCGGTGTTGGTGTTGGTAGTGGCAAAAGTGGCGCCACTTTCTTCTTCCTTTTGAGCTCTTCAGTAGCTGGATCTTCTTCAAAAATTTCCTCCACAACGACTTCATCTGGTGATGACGTTGCCTTCTGCTTTGGCAACTCCAAAACCTTCCCACTCCTTGTAGTAACCGCACTCACATTCCTAGTAGGTGGCGTTGGTTGAGATGGAAGCTGTCCAGTTGTTCGAATATGTCCCATAAAGTCCACAAGTTGGCCCATTTACTTCTTGATTTCATTGATGTCTTGACCATGTGCATCCAACGTTGCCTTTGTTTCATTTTGTCCATCCAAAAGTACTTGAGTTGAGGCAGACAGTTGAGCAATCATCTTGTCATAATTCGGATTTGTGAAAGTTTGAACCGGAGGGGGCAAGGGAACTTGTGACGTTGGGGCCATTGGTGGCCTTGCTTGATATTGTTGGGGACGTTGGTATTGCTGCTACTGAGGTGCTGGAGGGTTAAGACATCCCTCATTGCTGCTCCACTTGAAACCAGGATGATCACGGTTGCCAAAGTTGTTGTAATTGTTGTAGCGTTGGCCTCCTTGATATCCACCTATGGCATTGACTTGTTCTTCATGTGGTTGCTTGGCCAAGGTAGGACATTGATCGCCTAAGTGCCCTTGAGAATGGCAAACGCCACATAATTGTCCAAGAGAGACTTTCTGACGTTTCACTTCAAGCTCCATCATCTGCTCCATCAAGTCAGAAAGTTTGTCATACTTGTCATCTGCAGCGACTTTTGCTGAGCTCACTTCGGCAATAGTCTTCCTTGGAGCCATCCCATATTGAGCATCATTGTTAGCTCGGTTCTCCAAGAGTGCACAGGCACGTTCTTCATCTAAATCCATGAAGGCTCTATTTGCAGCAGCATCTAGAAGCTCTCGATCAATCGGTTTGAGTCCATCATAGAAGTAGTTCATAAGATTCGTCTCAGAGAAACCATGGGAGGGACATGTGGCGCAGAGGACTTTGAAACGATCATAATACTGCCCAAATGTCTCATCTGATGCTTGCGTGATTCCAGTGATCTTCTTCCTCAAAACAGTGATCTTTGAGGCTGGAAAGTACTTGCTCAAGAAAGCATCCGCAAGTTGCTTCCATGTACTGATGTGATTTGGTGGAAGTTCCATGAGCCAAGTCTGAGCTCTCTCCTTCAGAGTAAATGGAAATGCTTTCAACTTCAAAAGCTCATCATCTGCATCAGTGGGCTTCATACTCGAGCACACAAACTGAAACTGCCTCAAATGCATGTTAGGATCTTCATGCGCCATCCCTTGAAAGATTGGAAGGCGATGGAGAAATCCACTCTTGAGCTCAATATCCTTCTTGTCATCTTGAGGTTCAGGAAATCGAATGCAGGAAGGGCCAGCACTCCAATCTGTTGAGCAGGTTTGTTGGCGAAGAGTTCTCCTCACAATGTTGTTATTGTTGTTGTTGATGTTAGGAACCACATTGTTGTTGGGAACATTGTTGTTGTTGTTGTTTCCATTGTTTCCATTGAGTCCCAACATTCTTGATTCCTCTTCTTGATCTTGCTCAAAACTGTGCTCGGAGTGATGAGATCTTGGTGAGTCAACCTCGTCCTCAACAAGAGGTCGGTCAAGGTCTTCCACTGCGTTAGGAGGAATGATCACTGTGCGGTTACGGAGTTGAATTTCACGTGGAGAAGGTTTGGTCATTCACAACCTGAGATTCAACCAAGATCAAGTGTTAGTATCAAAAGAATACACAAAGAATGCACGATACTTGATCCAAAACGTTGGAAATCACAAGGAATTCACAAAAACACACAAAAACAAATCACACAAATTCAAAACACATCATATTCACGTACATACATACAAGTGACGTTTGGATTAGGTATTATATATACATAAGCTGCGTTTTGTACACTAGATGAAATGCAAAGGGTATAGGTCATCCTAAAATGAATGCAAGTTACTAAGAACAAGTTATGTATATTTGTACATGTATCCTACAGGGGTTAGTTGTATAAACACTAAGGTAAACGTTATATATAAGTTGTTACTCAAAAGATGCAAGCACACACCATAGTCCACGAAATTCATGCAAGAATTCATTCAAACTTTCATTCAAAGTGCATCAAGTAAGAACCTAAGTGAAGGATGGAGTGAATGCATAAGAGAAAACGTTAGAACCTGTAGAAAACACAAGAGTTACATGCTAAATACATGATGCAAACGTGACCACTCTCTTGGCCTCATGCCCCTAACTTCACTTAGGTTAGGGTGTGTGGTGATGAAATCCACACATCACAAAGCCGCCAGAGGGTTATGCAATCTACAAATGCAAGTGGTTAAGGCCTTTACATGTTGACAATATACACAAAATTTTCGTTGGTTGTGTACACTTAGGGTTCATTGTGTTGCGCTTTAGATTTGAAGAGAGTACATTCGCTTGATCTTTAGGTCGTTCAAAGGACGTGCGACCCGCGCGATAAAGTGTACACTTTCAATCGAATGGTCTTGGTTCAATCGGAAAACATGGCCAGTTAGGGATAGAGATAACGCGAGAGGTAGGACTAATTTCGACAATACACCCCGAGGCTAACCGGGCCAATGGTATATACTCCAATGGTGTAAGTCTTTCTTAGATCCAAAACCTGTCACCAGTCATAACCCGTTTCTAGACACCATGTCCGACATTCAACCAATCTTTCGAAAATGTACAACTCCCTCATAGTCCAATGTAAACTCCGCCCTCAACCTCATGTCCATAACTTCACTTAGGTTATGGTGTATGATGATGAAATCCATACATCACGAGGGGTTAAGGAGATAAACACGGAAAAGAGGCGCCATCTATTCAACAATGAGTGCGACTTAATCAACCAAGTTCATGTACTCAATGCAAATCCAAGCTTCCTTTAACGTTTAAATGGATGCAAAAACAACATTATGAAAAAGTGTTAGTATAAATATCGAAAATTTACAAGTATATATGCACAAAATTTCACATATTCACAAAGGACATATACAAATTCCAGATTCGCGCAAATTGCGCGCATCTGCTTGTAGATTTTCTTAAATATTATTGGTTAATCCGATCGGGCTGAAATTTTACAGGCACCAACTAGACACATAACCAAACAATCCTGAAAATTTTCATATTTTTAGAAGCTCTGTAGCTACGTCAAACAATTTACCCAAAACTGGGCAGTGTGCAGCCCTGCAAAACAGAAAGTTATTAACATAATGTACAAGCATAATCACACAATTCTTTTCAATCCCCGGCAACGGCGCCAAAATTGATTCACATCTTTTCAAGTACTTAATTTAAACACTCAATCAAACACGAAAACAATTAAAACCCTTCTTTGTAGATGTAGCATTGATAAGTAGGGATCGTTCTTAACCGGGGATTGAGGGTGCATGCATAACTATGCTAGGTTTAAATGGGGGTGCAAAGTTGGTTTGTTTAACTAATTTCCTACAAAATATAAGAACAAAACGTGGAAACCATACACAAATAGGAACCTTAGAGTTCTAATATGCTTCACTCATAGACAAGCAAACAATCAAGAACCCTAAAAACCCTAAACATGCATAGTTGTCGAAAATCAATTTATATCTAATATTTACAAGATCAACTCATCAAGTTACCTATCCTTTAATAACCTAACCAATTTCATGCAACCTATTTGGTCTCTAAGTCATTAGCTACGTTTTACATGCATATCTCATAATTAAGTGCCAAACTCGGGAATTGCCCGATATTCAACACATCATAATCTAAACCGGGAATTGCTCTGCATTCAAATTAAGCGTTAGGAACAAATAAGAATGAGTAACCAATTTCGAAGAACACCAAACAAGACATACAAAACTAATTAAAATTATTTAACCAAAAGACTTCAAGAAACCAATCCATAGTAATCGTAAGTTTACACAAGGAAGAAGAATAAAGAGAAGAAGACATGGTTACACTTTTTGAGTAAGGGAATTGCCCTATACTAATCCGTGCTTGATGCTCCTTCGATGGATGGAGGATGAAGACACCTTGGGATTGCCAAGCTATGTATTCGGCCCTTGAAGGATGGTGGAGGCGGTTTGTGAAGATGTGCGGCTTCCTTGGAGACTATGACGTTTTGGAGAGGCTTGAGAGGACTCTAGGACAGGGGTTCGGCTCTTTGATAAGTGATCCCCTCTTCTTCCCCCAAAGTTCTCTTTATATAGTAGCTGATTTGAAAACTCATTCTTGACAAGATGTGCCGTTCACCTCATATAATCAAAAAGAATAATTATGAAATTAAGCTCTTTTCATGTTGTTCCATGCAAAACCGTTCAATCAGTAACTCCTCATGTGATTAAGCTATTCCCTTTGCATGTACAGCCATGCATGTATATGGCTCCTCATGCAAAACCGTTCAATCAGTAGCAAAACCATTCCAACACATATATGTCAATTAAGCCCTATATATATATAATCCGTTTCAGCCATCTTGCAATTAAGCCTCCGTTATGCTCCATTTCAAAACCGTACCAGCCATTTAAGCTCCATGTGAAGTTTCGGTTGACACCATTACATCCATGCTATTAATCTCTCACCGTTTCATGCATCCTCTTCATGCATCACCACTACAATATCATGCAATTAATACATGCAATTATGCTTCCATGCATGCAATTATCCTTCTTGAAAATCCATCCATGCAAATAAGCTCCACTTCCATATGCATTCCCATGCAATCCCACATTTTTTCCATTTATCTCCATATTTTGCATGCTTGTTGGCTTATTTACTCCGTCTCTTTTATCCTACAATTAAAAATAACAAAAATAAGTAAAAGCTAATAAAACTAATCATACTAAGTAAATAACAAAGTAAAAATGTAGAGAAAATGTACTAATTAATACGCCTAAAATGCGTAGATCATGATCGAGCCAATAGAGACATTTACAAGAGAACGTACAGTTGCGAGACACTAGGTCATGAAATCGGAACAAGGACGCGCACAAATTACTTAGATCGACTAAAATCAAAACCAACACACTAGATCACAAATAACGTAGACAACAGAATGCACTAGAGCCAGCTGGTAGCCTAGTGGGGAGCGGAAATGGAAAAAACAAAAGCACCATGATAATCTATACGCATGCATTCTTAGCATGGTTAGTGTTTCTACTGAATTACGCGCGGAACGCAATCTAGCAGAAGCAAGTACGAGTACTCCTCCTTCTTCTCGTTCGTCCGAACGCTCGGGCTGTTTACGTGTACGGAGAGGAAGAACCCCATGCCCGTATGGCGCAAGTTCTTCATGCGGCGCGTGCCCGAAAGGGAACTCAGGTGTTCACCTGCTTTCGGGGTGCCCGAATGGTGTTGTACTAACCTGATGGTGTTTCGCGAGCGCCCGGTCGTGTGGGTGGTGTGCGCGCTAGTACGAATGGCGGATGTCATGGCGTGTGTTGCCCTGCCTCGGGTGGGGTGATTCCGTCTGACGAGGTGTTTGAGGTGACATTCCTTTTGACTTCTCCTTGGGAACCGTTTGTGTAATAAATGCTAGCCGTCGTAATTAATGCTGGCGTGCCCTGGGCATTAAATGCTGATGACGTAGTAACTGCTTGAAGCTCAGGCGTCAGGCGCGTGGGAGCGTGGAGTAGTGCATGGTCGACACGTGTCGAGATGTGGGAGACCGTGCTAGGGTTTGAAATCAAGGCGGGAAGCTGAAGAGTTGGCGCGGTTACTAAGAAGGGTAAGTAAACCGCCCTGGTGCCACGTGTCGCAATCTGATGGTGGATACGCGAAAATGGATGGCTGGCGTTCGTTCGCGTAATCCGTCTGATTAGTATAAATAGGGCCTTGACTGTCGTCTTCCTCATTACTTTCAGATTTTACCAAAACGCTGCCAATTCTCACTGTTCGTTTCTGATTTCCTGTGTTTGGTGTTTATCTTGCCGGAATCTCTGCTCATCGTGCAACCTTTCAGTCTACAATCTTTAATTTCGGTGAGGCTCGAATCTGTTTTTTTGTTTTTGGTTTTGTCTTTTCTGTGTTTTGGGTTTTTGGGTTTTTTATCCCAAGAACAGGGCGTGTTCTTGGGGTGCACCTGGTTTTGATTTTGGTTTGGGGTAGGTTTTAGGTTTTTTTTGCTAAGTATGGGTTCGCGTGCGTGCGTCTAGGAATGGAGCCAATAGAGATATCAAGCGGGCAATCGCGTGAGCGGATATACGTACCGGGGGTAGGTTGGTTAAGTTGTGGGTCGAGCGGGTCGAGTACGTCGTCATATGAGTCCGTGCTAAGTGTGGCGCCTCTGCGATACATCCCTAACACTTCTCTTGTGGTGTAGCCAATGGATCCCAAGCAAGCGCTCGCATCTGCAGGGTTGGGGAGCTCATCAGAGGCGTCAGACGCGTCCTCGTCCGGTTCTGGGCCATGGGGTGAGGAAGGCGTCCAGCAACAGGATTCCGTTCCCCAGTTCGCGGAAGGAGGCCGCGTCCACTGGGTGCTGCCGGACGGGACGCCAGTCCAGGAGCCAGAGCGTGCGCCGTCCGTCAAGGATATGGCAAGGTGGGAGCACAACTATCATATTCCGAACTCCGTGCACCTGAGGATCCCAGGCAAGGGCGACACGTTTACCCGCCCTCCGCCCGGCCACGTCTGCCTGAGCGAGTTTCACCTCAAGGCCAGGATCAAGCTGCCGTTGCATCCCTTCTTCCGGTACATGCTGGCGCTGCTGAGGATCTCTCTCGGCCAATGCGGGCCCATGCTCACCCGCACGCTCGTGGCCATGTTCAACATCTTTCGGGTGAGCGGGATGGATCAGCTGACGCGGGCGGAGTTCCTTCACTTCTTCCGTCTTCGATACTCCACGCGCCAGAGGGACTCGGGGACCTTCACAGTGGAGCCTCGTGTGAAGTGGTAGTTGGTGGACCCACCCAGCTCTTCAACCTCCTGGCGCATGATCAATTGCTTGGTGGGTGGGGACTGGGAGTTTGGAGCCTTCCCGCCCGAATACGCTGCTGGTGCTGACCTGATCGACCGAGTCCCCCAATTCTTCCATACGCTCGACACGAACGAGTATCCGCTCACGCCTGTCGAAGAGGCCAGGATAGCTCGCCTCAAGTTTGTGTTCGACCCCGCGCCCGAGTCAAGATACTTCTGGGCCGCGTGCCATTGGGATCTCATTGAACGCACGCGTCTCGCCAGACCGCCTGGTCTGTGGATTTTGTAGTTTTCTGCTAGGGGTAGGAATAGGATAATTTTACTGTGTTGTGTCTGTTCGCTAACCTTCCGTTTGTCTATTCTGCAGCCAAGATGACAAAATCCAAGGCGACGGACAAGGATGAAGCGCTCAAGCGCCGGATGGCCGCGTTGCTGGTCACCGCTGAGAAGGTCTGCAAGGTGGCGGATGACGGGCGGGGCGGACTGGTCTTGGGGGACAGTACCCAGCCCAAGATTCTGATTCCCAACGTGGCTGACTTCGCCCCGCCCATTCGTGGGCCACAAACGGATGCTCCCCGCCCGCCCCCAGGCAATGCCATTGGTTCCAAGGCTCAGATCCCAGCGGATCGCGATCAGCACCAATGTGAGAAGGAACAGCGACAGGTGGAGCGGGATTAGCGCCGGACCGATCGGGATGACCACCGAGACAAGCGGGAGGCTGTACGTACGCCGCAGTCTTCGAGCCGTGCCCCCGTCACGCCTCGGTCTTCAGATCCACCTTCAAGTCCTCTAATATCCTCCAGGCGGGTGGGTGATGAGCCTCTGCCGAAGCGGCCAATGACGGGTGCTCCCGGGGGTCCGCTCGCCTTTTGCGCGCCGATGATGGACTCCATCGAGACCGCGGTGAGGTCCGTTAATGGGCTGATACCGCAGGCGTCGGTTGGCCTGGATGATATGGATCGGGCGTTCAACACCTGTGCAATGATGCAGTACAAGCTCTTCCAGGCGCGCGGGCGGTACGCGAATGAGCGGCATGCGGAGGTACTGATAGGGGAGTTGTGCGGGCTCACTGAGGCGAATAAAAGGCTGCAGCATGGACTGTCCAAGTCTAATGAGGTGGCGGATTGTCTGAGTCGTGAGCTCCGCGAGACTGCTGAGCGGGTGGCGCTGCTGAAGGCCGAGCGCGATAGTGCCTTAGTGGCGGTGGAGGAGGCAAAGGCTGAAGCGGCCAATCGGCTGGCGGAGATGGTATCCCGCCTGATGGAGGCCGAGCGCCAGGTCTGGACGAGGGAGCGCGTCCATCAGGCCCAGGTGGAGGCGGTTGCTGCCTTCAAGAATTCTTTGGAGTTTTTGGAGTTGGTGGCCGCCGAAGCCGATGGTCAGGTGGCCGAGTTCCAGGAGGCGGTGTCGCCCTTCCTGGACTTGGAGCGCTACCGCGCCCACCTGGAGGCACAGGCGGGTGGGGCATCCGTCGAGCCGGAGCAAGGGCAGCCGGAGAAGGGGACTGAGGTGGCGGCGGGCGGAGCGGATGGCGGAGCAGTAGAGTAGCTTTTCCTTTCTTTGTGGTAGTGTAGGGTTT